>OW388296.1:46612730-47812730 GCA_936450465.1 Gibbula magus | reverse complement strand
GGAGAGCAATGCCATGTGGCTATGCATTGCGGTGAAACCTGCGAGCAGCGGCTGGAACAAGCGAACCATGGGTGGTACTGCGCTGAAATTCAGTGTAGCATTGCACCCAAACCTAACTGCGTGTAGAACAGTTCTCGACTGCAGACAAAGTAGCCGTGCCCCTGGCGGGATTCGAACCCCGGACCTCTTGATCCGAACGCGCTAAAAAAAATTATGTTTACAAAGACAATAGTATTAGAGTCAGACAAGACACATGTTGATTTTAACCCTTTACCTCAAATCTTTTGCCATTTCAGGTACAATGTGTCAACCGATGATTACGATGGATGGAACACTGATTCAAAGGCGAATGGGAAACCCGCGAAAGTACCGATGGCCGAGAAGTATGGCTTCCCTGACGAAGCTTCTGCGGAAGAACGAGGCTATGAGTTCCAGAACAACCCTGAAGTGAAGATGTTTGAGGGTGTCAACTTCACACTAAGCCTCGCCATCGACACCACGGAGTATGGGAGAATCTTTCAGGACAGGTGGGCAAATTACTTGTTTATTGTAATATTGACCCTTTAACTTGTGGGTCCCGGGATGATCATAGTGAATTCATGGGTCCAGGCAGACGAGAGCTGGATACAGAACTTAGTCTTTTTCACAGCCATTCATTAGCTATGGTAACCAAGCAGTCGTATCCGGGATGGAATCTTGCTCTTTTGTCACCACGCAAAGACGGTTTTATTTATTTTGCTTTGACAACTGGTTCTTTGTATCTATATGATGATTAACCCTTTCACCACTAAGAAACCATTTACGTGCCTAATTTTAGGCGTGTAGGGGTTAAAGGGTTAATTTATACAACATCCTAGGCACTGCTTGGTTAGTATTTCCCTATCTTTAGCCAGTGACCAGGCAAGGATTGTTCATTTTGTTAAAGACTTGCGATTCCTGTATATTCTATAAGAATCGTTTGGCACTTATTCAGCCGATAAAGTTTTAACATATAAATGATTTACTTGTTGAATCAGTATTTCAGTATCTTTATTAAATATCTTTTTGTGATCGGTTTGAATGAATTTGCACTAATACAGCTCAAGTATTAAACTAATTTGTTAAGATATCTTTGTCATGTAAAACTATTTGCTGTTATTTTTCATGAAATTCTAACTGTATTAATGTGTAGTACAATGTTCATGTTTCAAGGTCCCACACATTTGCCATACGGCCACGCCCCACTCACATCCCAAGCACAACAACCATCCACAACGTGAACGTGCGTGGCAAGCGCGGTAACATTGTGCAGGTCTACCCCTCCGTCGAGTATGACTTCGTACCCAACACGCTGGAGTTGGGAGCCGAGGAATACGTTCATTTCCAGTAAGTAGTTTGAAGTAGCATGTCTTGAGTATGTACTTTGTGTATGGATGCAGCGCTCTGTAAATAGAAATACCCATTATGATTATTATATGATCCCTAAAATGATAAAGGAAGTCATTGCTTTTCATGATCATGTCTTGTAAGTTACCCCTCAAGTTGCTATATTCTATATTACCTATTTTAGCCACTCTGGCGAAATATTCATACCCTGAGGTTTGCCTTAAGACGCTAATTGGCAACAACAGTTGAATTTCCACGAGAGAAATCTGGTACATCTAACTGACAGGGAGTCGCTAGCCAGCATCTTAACTGTAATGATTGGCATTGCAGTGACGGATCCAGGAATTTTGAAAGGGGGGAGGTGGGGTGCCCCAATGGAATGGGAGGGGTCATGCCAAAATTTTTGAAGAGGGGGGGGGGGGGGGGGGGGACTGCATTGAGTACCACTACCACTTGAGGATATAAATTTATTATTTCTATACTGGGGTGGCAAGTTAAGGGTTTGTGAATAGAGTTAGGTACTGAAAAATCAATTACAGTAAGTTGATGTTATTATCAAACGGTGAAAGAGATCTTTATTAAACTCATGCATATTAATTCTGATTCATATTTCCAGGTGGACAGGCTCAAACACCAATAACCGTGGAAACGATGGAAATGGTCTCGCTGGAACGGACCGTAACAACATTGTGCTTCTGTCTGCTCAGCGTTACCCAGAAGGCACTGGGGCACAGTTTGGACCAGGCGAGAAATACGGCCATTATGGACTAAATTACCCCGAACATGTTGACAACGGAACATTCTTGGGTCTTACAGCAGAAGATGTGGAGAAACTGGCTTTTCTCAATACAGGTCAGGACTTAATATTGTTGGTCGTTCCTCAGTGCAGACCAGGGTGCAACTTCCCAATGCAAGGCATAACTCTTGCCAGTCTCCATTACTGGCTGATTTAGGCTTTGCAGTATTTCCTTAAGATCTCTGTGCTGGGAAATCCAGGCCCACTATGCTTTTCAGGTGCAGCGACTCACTCTCTTGGCACGGCAAAGCGAGGTGAAAACTGTAAGGCTTAAATCAGCCAGTAATGGAGACTAGCAAGAGTTATGCTTGTGTTTAGAAATTGGTCAGGGTGTGATATATGTAGTTAAGACTTTACCTGCTGATGCAGACACAGATGAATCCAGAAATTTTGAAAGGGGGGTTTATCATAAATAGGTTCACCTTGGGGGTCATCAAATTTGAATGCACAAATTTTCAAAAGGGGGAGGGTCAAACACCTGAATCCCCCTCTGGATCCACCACTGGATCCAGTTTTATTCCAGCTAAGTTTGTAAGGTGAAGGGAACGCTTGATTTGTTTACTGGAGAAATCCAATTATGCATTGAGTGAAACACATGAGCCGACCACAGTCGCTAAACTGAAACTGACTCGTTTGGTTGCTGGTGCCTCAGGCTTTTTCAGTCCCTCAAAACCAAGTGCATTAGCCGGTGAATGTTGGAGCAAACCGATAACTCCACTAGCTGGCTGATCAGCCGGTGTGCAAATCAAGTGTACCAAAGATTCTTCTCTTGTGCCTGTTTCCACCTCCTCTTCTACAATAATAATAAAAATTAATTTGTAAAGCGCATTATCCATGCTCAATGCATGCTCTAAGCGCACAGGGATAGAGGTTGGAAAGTCAGCCATTAGAAGCAATTTGGAACAGATATGTCGTAAGTCGAGCTTTGAAACTTTCGAAAGTTGGCAATTGTCTGAGGTCAATGGGAAGACTGTTCCACTGTTGGTGGCATGTAAGCAAAGGATCGTTTACCAAAGGTCATAGTTTTCACATTTGGTACATTTAAAAGAAGTTTGTTTTCTGACCGAAGTGATCTGGCTGGCTTATACAGATTTATGAGATCGCTCAGGTATTGGGGACCATCTCCACACAAGCACCGATACACTTGGCATAGGATCTTGAAAAATCAAAATTTGTTGCTCTTATAATTCTCAAATATCACTGCAACTAACGTTGGGTTTTACATCTAGTTTTACAGTTACAGTTTTAAGTTACTTATGTAATATTCCGGATATTAAGACTCTTTTACATTTTCCAATAACAGCACAATTTGGTGGCGAGATGTCGCAACTGGACGACGCAGGGACTTATTTCAACCTGGAGCCTCGTCAAGTAAATATGGTCGGCACTCACCACTACATGTGTACACGCAACAACGACTTTTCCAACCGGGATCAGAAGGGCCAGGTCATCGTGTACACACATCCCGTTATGTATGAGGCCATTGGCTGGATGGGAGGAAGCATGGCAACAGCCAGCGGGTCAGTAGCCAATAGAATTTCAGTATTTATATGGAATATTTTTCAGTAGATTTCTACAATAGTTTCTTACGATATTATTGTGTTGAGTTGGTAAATAAAGTTTAAAGTTTAAAGTTTATTCTGCATTTCGCTTGTTTTCAGATGATATATTGCCTGGCATTTATCTTTTGTCAAATGCATATATTCAAGAACGTTTCTGAAATGTAGAACGATAGATTTTTTTGTGCCAGTTCAAGTCTCATTTTAATCACTTTCAGATTTATTATTCAAATTATTTATTTTGTGCCATAATAACCACAAACCATGTTCGTGCATGTAACAATTTGGAGATTTTTCGCTTTCGTTACCTACAACAAATGTATTTTTGCGCATAGGACGAAGTAAACTGAACACTGTATAACCATATTATACAGTCTCTGATTTTTCACAGTAGCCAATCAGATACGACTATTTCTCAAAGTTATGGTAGAATGTGTTTTATTGCAGGAATGGGAAGGTGGTGGTTGATCAGGGAGTGTTTGACCGCCTCTGGACACTAAGACTGGACGAATGGTCAAAGGAGGAGGGGGAGAGACAATTAGCTGCCGCAAATAGTCACATGAAGGTCAGTTGATTTTGTACTGGCAAATTACTTTTATTTTATACAGAAAAAGGTGACAGTATGTAGTGTTAACCTCAACTTGCGCCAGTCTCCATCACTGGATAATTTAAGCCTTGCAGCATTTCCTTAGCATTCCCATGCTACATTAGCAGAGCACAGCACCTGACATGCACAGTGAGCTTTCATTCGCTAGCACAGAAACAATAAGGAAATGCAGCAAGGCCTAAATTAGCCTGTGACGGAGACTGGAGGGAGTTATGCCTTGCACAGGGAAGTTGTGAGCCTTTGAGAAAGTTGTGATTGGACCATTCCAGTGTCTGTTAATTAGATCTCAAATTTGCATATTCTTCTCAAGAACCATTGGCTCAATATCGCTGCATATATATATTGGTGCCATGGCCAATGGGGATTAAATATATTGCACACATGTGGACTCTACGACCCCTACTTGACTTCTTCTCAGTAAAAGCTTTAAATGTTAAAATATTTTATTTCTTCTCAAAAGTAAAATTCCAAGAAAGTTGAAATTTTAAATATTTTATCGTTTGTTCAAAAACCAGGTAGGCTAGAGTCACCTTGTCTTAAAAAAAATCATCAGTCATGTCGGGACTTTCATCATCTCACTTAGTGTTTTGAAACCAGTCGCCGTCAAGTTAATACGTGTATATGATAATAGTTTTCTAAATTTATGCATATCAAGAGCTTTTCTTCATAAATTATAACACCCTCTTTTGTAGCTTGGAGACGACTATGCCAGCAACTTCCTCGTTGTGAATCCTCAAAACCAGATCACACCCGACGGGAAAACTTTCACCGTTGAGATGAAAATAGAAGATGGCAGCGATGTTGTGATTTACAGATCAAATTCTGCAAACTTTGCAACTTGGACAAAAGTCAATGCAGACATAAGCGGCCAGACAGCAAGATTCCAGACCAACGAAGGGGGCGTTTTTGTGGCTCGTAACTCCAGCAATATCGGACTGATCGTCGGAATTGCAATAGCATGTATTGTTGTGGTCATTATTCTAGGAGGGGCGGTCATCTATTTCAAGATTCACCCAAAGAAGTGGCAAAATGTAAAAAAGAATGCAAAGAATATCAAAAGATCAACTCAAAACCAGATTTAAGTTGAAATATGACGATTTATCTTTTATCTTGAATTCGTTATCTATATGGAAATTGTACTAGGGTAAATGATTGACTAGTAGGGGACAAATATTTTCTAGCATTTTTTAGACAAATTTGTAAGGTAATCCATGTTTGTAATAATACTTATAGATGGTTTCATTTCTTTTGACAACATTTCAATAAGAGAAATCCACTTCTATATGCATAATTTTCAGATGTACTTACATGTAGGTTAAGTAAGTACATTTTTATGGGGTGAAGAATTTTAGAAAGTCGGACTGTGAACATGTACACCACCATTTGAAATAGAGGATTGTTAAGTTAAAATCTATGATTTTGTTTAGACATCAACAAATGTTTTTTTTATGTTTCTAAGAGGCTCTAAGAAACAGTACTAGTATACATTGTCACTAATCATTAAAGTATCTAGAAATACTCAATGATAGCAAGATTCTCATTAGAAGACTTCAATAAGTAATGAAAGATTCCTTATTTTCTAGAAACTCAGGTTTCAAACAATCTTTACCAACATTTTACCTGTAGTCAAATTCTAGGATAAACTATCCTGAATTCTTACCTTTGTCAACACGTTGTGATTCCTGTAATTCAGCAACTCAGAATGATTTTTTTTTTTTTATGAATTCAACAACAAAAAATGTTTATAAAACTGAAACAAAAATAGCTGAAAATGAAGCCCTTCCCTCCGCCAATAGTGGCCTGGTCTGATGATGATGGTTCTGTTTACAGCTTTAAATTCTGCTGAGAGTCTTGACCGCTTGATTATCTTTGTGATAAAAACTTTATATTTGCCTTGAGGAATTGCTGGCAGTTCCGTTGTTCAGAATATCAAAGTTCACTCTATTATACTCTATTGAATATGAGTGTTTCAAATTTTGCATACAATTATGGACATGTTTAAACATTTTTATTTTAGTAAAAGGTAGAAATAATGTTATTATTATGTATATTTGAATAGATGTTATGAATCAGACCATCTACAATTCGATTATAAAAGCATCAGCACCACTAAACTCGCACAAAGGTTTCAATCTAAGATTGCCTTAGATCTTATAGGACCAAGTAAGATATTTTTCTACATCAGCGCCTTGTTTTGTATTGCACAATCTCTTTCTACATGTTACTCACGTCATATCTTCCCACACAACCACTGTTTCATTACATCACAAAGTGAAACTATTAAGAATGACAATTGGTGGAAGTCATACTTTTTATGAGCATTCAAAGTTGTTTGGAATTAAAACTTAATTCAGTTCTTAGTAAATTGGAGCGAGTTCACACCTGTTTCTCCTTCATGTTTATAAAAACTCAAGTCAGGCATGTAACTCATGATAACAGTTGTGATTGGGTAGAAATAAGGCATTTTTTTAATGTAAATAGTCATGAATAGCATATTCATCATATTGTTTCAAATACAGAAATTTTGCTTGAGGGACGATGCTTTCACTAAACACACGGTATCAGATAACATGTGTCAGCCCAATGTTAAGGGTAAAATCCATATCAAATTTCAACTTAACATGGCACATGCATAGAATTTCATGGTTTTACATTTCATATTCATTTGACCAATATCAGCTCTTGGGCAGACATTTGTGTCTTGGAATGAATGTGATATGCAACACCCATGTAATTGTGTATATATAACAGACATCATGTGCGAAGATATGACTCGAGTAACATGTACAATGTGTATTGTGATGATCAAACATCATTAAATTTTTGTCTCATGCACAAGGTTCAAATATTTATTCTCCACGTAAGATGTAGCATTGTAGTTGAAATTGGTGTTCATTCAGAGATTTTGATTGAATTTGTTCAATGTAGCAATCATTCCATAATACATTTGTTGATATTTCATCATGAAACATGTACTGTGATATTTTCATATTTTGTACCGCTGGCCGGCAATAAAGAAAATTCATTCTTATTTTTTTGTTTATCTTTTATTTTATGATAAATAATCTTCATATAATCTGCAGTCTTTAACGAACACAAATATCAGGATGAAAAAAAGCAACAAAAATCTTCAACACATTCCATCTGCAACTAAAAGAATCTTCAATACATTATTATTTGTTTATCTTTTATTTCATTACAAATAATCTTCATATAATCTGCATTCTTCAACGAACACAAATATTGTGATGAAGCAACAAAAGTCTTCAACACATTCCATCTGCAACTAAAAGAAGTTCACCATTCACAAACTCACACAGATTTTTTACAACCCTCTTTTGAAGAAAACAGGTTTAAAAAACTGCTTCTTAACAGGAAAGAACTTGGTTATTCTCCAGGGTTTGTTGATGCTACATAATGTAGTCTGCCAATAACACATTCTTTTCCCACAGAGGTTACTACCTTCAGATTTCCAATCCTAACCTCTGTTCTACAGATTGCGACGCCATTGTAAAAGTGACATTGGCAAATGACATAATGCTGATCGTTTTCATGTTTTCCTCCCATTATGCTATTTGATTTTGTGATAAATAAACAAGACCAAATCTGAGACAAATACCGAAAATAGTTCATTTGTGTTATTTACATCAGACATATTCGAAGGACATACCAGGTATGCTAATTAGCAAGAGAGTTGTATAGTATATAGTATAGTATATTTATAATGCGCACATATCCAAGCACAATGCATGCTCAAGGCGCTAGACAATTATTATCCTGAAGGAATCGTACTTTCAGTGCTGCCAATGAAGCGCTCCGCGCGACCGTACAGATCCATACATTCCCATGTCCAATACCCATTTGTACAGCTGGGTGAACTGAGTGCAATGTGGATGAAGTGCCTTGCCCAAGGACACAACATAGTATAAGACCCAGGTCACAAATGTTTGGTGTCTCCACCGGGATTCGAACCCGGGCCGTTGACGTGAGAGGCAGACATGCTAACCACTACACCACTGTGCTCCACGAGGCAAATGCTAAGATCGTTGAAATCTCTCGGTCAACATAGCCGATGAAATATGACTTTTCATTGATTAAGAAGAAGGGAGACAGTAAGAGGTTCCCCTTTTCCCCGCTAGGGATTTTTCCTGGAGCCGAGTAATACAGGCCTAGTAGAACAGAGGTTAGGATCGGAAATCTGAAGGGAGTAAGCTCTGTGGGAAGGGAATGCCAATAACAAGGCTTCAAATTAAAGTATTTGGTACAAGATGCTAGGAGCTGTAACTCTGAACTCTGTTCGTAACAACCACCACCCCCATCCACCTTGAAAATTTCTGGATCCTCCTATGCATTCCAAGGTAACATTTTGTACACTATCAATAGATTACTCCATACAGAACTCTTCAGTGTCATGTGTAACCATAGTATTCCCCCTCTTTCAAGGCCCTCTCTGGGTCCCGGGACCCTTTCCTCGGTGTTCTCCCAACAGGTTCTGTGTCCTTGTAGCATCTGTCGAACACTCCGTCCACCACCTCCTGCGCCTTCTCCAGTGACACGTTCCGCACCATCAACACCGACATGATCGCCTTCGACTTGACACACTCCTGGGAAAGATAATCAAGCACCATCAACACCGAAATGATCGCTCCGACTTAACACATTCCTGGAAAGATAATCTTGCATCATGAATTGGTACGGTCAGTGCTGAAGATTGGTGCCTAGCTCTTAGGGATTTGGTTCGAACCCTGCAAGGGACTCGTCCCAAAAAAAAGTACAAGAATTTATACTTTTGCAGATATAGTGATCTCAAATACAACAATGTTAAGTCACAAGAAAGCATGAATATTTAAGTTTCTTAGAGAAAATTCTTAGACAAAGCGAGACAATTACTTGAAACACTGGGCTGATCTAGGATTTTTATAAAGCAGGGGTTCACCCCATCAGTCAACAAAAACGATCTAAAGTAATTTAAGTAGTATATATGTGGAACTCCCCCACCCACTGTAGATCTACCAATGGAAACAGGCACTCGCCTTATACAGAAGACATCTATGCATTCAAATGTATTGACTTCAGGGAACACTTGACATACCAAACTAAACAGGAGTGTTTTTGCACTTTACAGAAGTATTCATCCTCGGTTACCCATGGTTTTATATATGCTCCATTACTCTCCACTATATCACCCATGGCAAACCTTATCAGAAAAATCTGTACTCAAATTACCCGCCCTTGGCCGGCGTGACGAAGTCAGTAATCAAAGAAAATGCTCAATAGGATAAGAGGGAAATGGTCAAGGGAGATAACCGGTGACGGATGGCTAACAAAATGACCTCGCGTGTTTTGCAACGAAGTGATATGAATTGTCATTGGTTCGCAGGTCCAAGCTGCGTAGCAGTTTGGTTGGCTCACGCTGGCCAAGGGCGGGTAATTTGAGTACAGATTTTTCTGATAAGGTTTCCCATGGGAGATATATTGGAGTGTAACGGAGCATATATAAAACCATGGGTAACCGAGGATGGAAGTATCGGACACATATTGTATTCGGGTACTTTTATCAACGTGACAATATAAATTTGCATACAGCATGTCTCTGTTTGATGTTCATTGGTGAAGCATCGCCGGAAGATACAGCAGCCAAGTAGGAACAGTGCATCATATTGGCAGCTCGAATCTGGAATCATATTCGTATGTCTTTTTAACACAAAATAAATGGACAAAATAAGTTTGGTATATTGGAATTTTTATGATTGATATTTATCAGGGTGTTAATGAATGAATAGATCATTATTTAAAATTCCAAAATTTACCCATTATTTCAAACTATTTTTGTCCAGAATAGTTTGAAGCATATGTAAAGTGTTAACATTTGTATTTTACCAAATATTCCATTGGCAATAGCTAGTAGTAACAATAAACTGGACACTAAAAAAAAGTTGTGATTTACTTCAATTAAAGAACTATCAGTTACTTTGTATTTCATCGATTGTACCATCAAGTCCCAAAAAGTCCAAATAAGTTAAGATTGGGTTAATAGGGATGTTAGTCATAGTTTGTATTGTTAATTGAACTGCGTTTATAAAGCTAAACTTTCACAATAAAATAATATGATCTATTCTTTCTCTAGGAACAGCCACTTCAACCACCTCTCTTCATATGATGTTCCTTTACTGACTGCCAGACCGGAAATACAAAATACGATACAACAGGAAATAGACAAGGTTGTTGGCAAGAGTCGCCTCCCTTGCTCCGAGGATAAACATTCTTTGCCCTACACACACGCCTTCTTGTGGGAGTTTTTCCGACTCTACCCTCCGGCTCCAGTACCCATCCCACACTGTACCATGGATGATGTGCACATAAGAGATTACTTTCTGCCCAAAGACACTGTGGTATGACTCCTTACTTCATATAACACGTATAATCAGAATGATTTGGCAATACTTAATTCATCTAAAGTGTAAATAATAATAAGGAAATCAATTTACCTCAGTACATGCAAGATGATCGAGATTTTCGAAGTCAGCCTTCGCACGACAGTAGTCAAAGGCGTGGATGAACTCGTGAGCTAGCACATTACAACAGATACTTCTCTTAGCGGCGTTGTTCTGACACACCACAACCTGCAACAATGTTTTTATTTAAGATAACATATCAGGGAGCATAATAATACGTGTTTTATGCTCTCTGCTATGTTTTATTCTACTATATAGCACAACAACGAGTCTTCTATTTCTTATATGTGATGCCCTTGAACAGTTACTTGATTTAATATAAAAACCGTGGAGATACTATATTTTTTGGGAAAAACTATTTTTTAAAAATATTAATGTCTCCCGTCATAGAACACTTTTGCTAGCATTGAACAATGAACGTGACGTAAAATATGACGTCATTTGCTAAGTGACGCTCTTACTGACGTAAAATATCACGAGCATGTTTTATTGTCTCATAAAGCACGCTATCTGTCCCATTGACCGCCTGTGTTTTATTTCCATAGGTATCTTATATTATAAATTTAAGATTATACATAAACTGTCATCAACAAAGCTTGCTAATGAGAGTACATTTTCTATTAGTATTAAGGTGGGGAGCACACTACGTCCGATTTTACTTGCGATGCGTTATGCGATGCGTTAAAAAAACGCAGACAGTGTATTTTTCATTGACCGCGCACACTACGTCCGATGCGTCAATGCGATGCGATGCGATGCGATGAAAATAGGTGCTGCACCTATTTTTGATGCATCGCAAACGAAATCGCATGAGGGATTCCCTTTTGACGTCATATTTCGCACGTGTGACAGGGGGTTTTCCTCTCAACTCACTTGGAAGAAACAACTCAAGTGGAAGATACGTAAGGTATGTGTCACGTTGCATGTCACCCAGAGGCGTAACTACCATGTAGCACAAAAAGCAAGTGCCTACACTTTGAAAGAAACAACTCAAGTGAAAGATACGTAAGGTATGTGTCACGTTGCATGTCACCCAGAGGCGTAACTACCATGTAGCACAAAAAGCAAGTGCCTACACTTTGAAATTCCCAAAAAAACATGTAAAAATGTAATTTTAGGTTTTTGTCATTTTTTCTGTAATTTATTGGTGACATTCGTCAGATAGCAATAGTCTTCGCAGAAGGTACACTACTCAAATACAGACAAAATGACAAAGCTTTCCTAATATGCAATTTTTATCGCACTAGCTTAACGCATGTAGTGTGCGCTGAAAAATCGCAACGCAACGCATCGCATAACGCATCGCAAGGAAATTCGGACGTAGTGTGCTCCCACCCTAATGAACATGTTGTTAACTTACCTGTTGTTTTGTTGGATCAAACCCACCATTCACCTTTTCTAAACAATTTTCACATGATACATGACGTTTCAGGTTGACTTCACTGAAATATGGGAAAAGTTTTGAATTAGTAGAAACGAATGATTTATTAATTAATATTTTGGATAAAATACTGTTTCATAGATGTTTGGAATATTTTTCAAATTTAAATTTTTTTATTATTATATTTTTGTTTTCCATACTTCGAGATACAAGCAAACAATTTACTGAAATATAGCCACCTCTGTGTCTTCATGTATATCTCAAGTTAATTACGGTTCTTTCATTTACATAGTGATTGGTACAATTATAGATCTATATCATAAGTCTAAACATTAGAAATACCATACCATCCATGACTCTTCAGAGCTCGAATCATTAATTTCACCATTGGATCTGGCAGAAAACAAGATGTAGAATGATAACAAACATAAGTTTACAACTTTTTTTATTTTAATGAGAAAAAAGATCAGATGTTATGAATCCTGATCTCAATATATATTTTAAATGATATCGATATGCATACCATTAAAGTTTTACCAAACAATAATCACTCTAAAACCATTTTTTATTAAAATATTTGTTTTCGATAAATGCTGTCAAATAAGAAGGATTTTACGACGCTTCAAAATGAACACGATTACTTTTTACTCCGAAAGTTTTCCCCCAACGGTAATCATTGATTCATAGTCACACTTTAGAGAGATAGTTTACGTCAATTAGGTCTAATCAATTCAGTCACTGTTATACTCAACTCCAACTTTAAATCTCAGTTGAACATACACAAACTTACGATTATCAACACACCACGCGACATTTGTCTCGCACTTCAGTTTCTGTCCGGCACCTCTTCCCTCCCACATCCCCTGCCAAAACGATCGTTTTGGTTCTTTAGAATCTCTGTCGGGGTAGAAATAATATCCATAATCTTCTCCTGCCTTTTTCTGAAACTTGATTTCGCCGGTTGCAACATTTGTTTCCTTTGCAGAATCTTCTCCTTGTGGTTTGGACGCCATCTTGAATTTACCTTCACAACTGGAGAGTTCTAAGTTTTTTCAATCTCACTAAAATCAGATCATTGATTCGTTCCCTAGGCTAATTCATCTATGAGTGAGAACCCAAATTGGCAAACGAATCAATGATCTGATTTTAATGAGATTGAAGTTTGTTGTACTTTTTAAAATATCTTGCTGGAGTTTGTTTTTTACATGGACGATTTCAATGCCATGCATGAAAGCAGCTTAGACTGCTATTGATGAAAGTTTGGTAGTTTAAAAATACTGGGGTCTACATTGAAAGATCGTAATTTTCGCAGGAAGAAAAGTCTTTGTTGTGCCTTAGCAGGTATGAATTAGATTTCCAGGAAAGTTTGTTAACGTTGTCAATGATCGTACTCTGATATTTAAACTTGTCTACTATTTCAACTTGCTACCTGTCAATATTAACTGGCTATTGTTTTTTTCCCTTTTCGTAAGGAAGTCAATTAGCATTGCCTTTGTGTTACTAATATTCAGAGAGAGAAAATTTTCTTTACACCATATTTCCCTGTACTCTAATTCCGACTGATGAATAAATCCACCCAAAGCAGCGTCATTTACAAAATTTAAATTCAAACCAGAGGGTATTTGAGATACAGACTCTCGTTGTGTGTATAAATTATTATAAAAAACAATTAGTTTTTATGTCCATGCTTTTACTTGTCATATAAACACGTATTCACATCATATGCACATGTTATACCAACTTCCAAATGCAAGGCATAACTCTTGCCAGTCTCCATTACTGGCTGATTTATGCCTTGCATTATTTCCTAAAGAAATCTGTGTTTAGAGATCCAGGCCCGCTATGCATTTCTGGTGCAGCGATTCACTATCTTGACACAACAAAGCGAGGGAAATACCGTAAGGGTTAAATCAGCCAGTAATGCAGACTGGCAAGAGTTATGCCTTGCGTTTGGAAGTTGATGTTATACCGAAAGTGATTAATATTGATAGTGAATTGTTCTACCAGTAGGGTTAGTAATAGTCTTACACTTAGACTTTGAAAAATAATGTTTATGTCTGAAAAAACATATTGAAGAAAATATTGAACATGAGACTTCTTTTTATGAAATTTCCATTTCTTTCAGTCTCCTTTCAAATGGTGATATTTTCAGAATAAATACTTTTTCGTAGTCTGAGTGTAAGACTAGGTAAGTAAATAACTATCTAAGAAAGACTCCACCGAAATGGGGAAAACTATCAAAACTAATTGCTAAGGTTTAAAATGTCGTGTCAACAACAGCATGCTGTCATATAATAATGGCGAGTATTTTCATGAGTTTCAAGGAGAAAATCCGTAATGCCACTGAGGCGATGCATGTGGCGAAACCTTCGAACTGTGGCTGATCCTACCGAACCACAACTTTCCTATGCAAGGCATACCTTTTGTCAGTCTCCATCACTGGCTGATTTAAGCCTTGCATCATTTCCTTGAGGTTTCCGTGCTAGGAAATCGGAGACCACTATGCATTTCAGGTGCAGCTATCCACTATCTTAGCACGGAAAGCCGAGAGAAATACTGCAAGGCTTAAATCAGCAAGTGATGGACACTGACAAGAGTTATGTCTTGCGTTGGGACGTTGAGCGAAACAAGGATGGTACTAAACCGAATTTCAATAAAGCATTACACCAAAACCTTATAGAACAGCTGTCATCATCAGATGAAATTTCCATCCCCGGTGGGATTCGAACCCGGGACAATATAATCTGACCAGTGCATGATAATGTAACCAGTGCAGCGGAATGAACGACTCTTTCAGACTAAAGCAATAATTCAATATCAAACTTCAAAGCGTTCAAACAACTTATGCAATCATTCTTTAAAAATAGATACGTTGATTTTGAAGAAATATAGGTATGTAATGTGAAGCGTGCAGGCCATTACAAGACATCGTCCCAAAAATAACATTTATGCACATACGCAGATTGCGTTGGGGCAATAAAGACATTATCTTATGTGTGTTCTTTCTTGGCTCGAACTATCAATAGACAAAAAATAACAAACTAATTTGATAAAATCAACAACTTTATATCACAAGCTCATCGTGTTTATAAATATATATATATACATAAAGTGCCTATATACACATAAAAGAGTCAGGCTCTATTTACAAGAACAGTTCTACAGCGCGCGTGAGCCCGTCTTCTTGCTGCTGAAGAATCGGCTGATGCCGCGGAAGAATCTCACAAGTTTGGACTTCTTCTTTTTCTGAGGAACTTCAACAGCAACGACATCTTTAACATTGACCTCGTTCTCGATTTGAATGTCCAGAATGTTCTCAACTTCGGTTCTGGTGTCCATGACAACCTGACTATGACAAGAGCACTTGTTTGAGGAATAGTCGAAGATGGGGGTGTATCGTCCCTCCAGGAATATGGGGGTCGGGACTCGACTCCCGCACTGCATGTGGTAGTTGAAAGTCGACGGTGTTGCCCTCACCATGTAGTCTCCAGACTCGGCAGTTGTGTCGGCAACAGATGTCTGCGAGATGTCTGAGACGCTTGGCTTGATGACGTCATCAACAACAGAGCCAGATAGAGATGAAGATTTCTGAACTTGCACAAACGCAGAGGGGCCTTTCCCAGATAGATCGGGACTGAATCCTTCAAACTGGAATAGAAGAAATTCCCTTATTAGACGCATATATGAATTAAGTAACTGTTTAAAAAACATAATCATTTATAAAAGACAAATCAAAATATACTGAAGGCCTAAGAAACGATGCAAGAGTACATGTATAAAAGTGTAAATATCTCTCTCATCAATACCTCCACTAATTCTGCAATCATTTTATAAATACCAACTATTGTATTTAATATAATATTTAATATAATATCTATTCTGCAATTGCTAAGCAAAGGTATTTATTTCAAATTTCCTGTTTTATGTTTCCACTATTGCACCTTTATTTTATAATTTCCTGTTACGTTACGATATAACAATCACTACAGCGAATGTAAATAATGTGATATGCTTTACTTGTGGATAAACAAGCAACATGATAAAAACATGATTAATAATTATCACATAAAGCCGTTCTTCCTTGTTTGAAAAAATGGAATAAAGAACGTAGTATCAAAACAAACTACCATTTGAGCATCTGACCGCTTCATAAAAACCTACAAGTTATTAAATCCATCAATTTCTACTCATCTGAACTTTGTAAAACACAAACTTATTTCATTCACTGTTTCCCCTTTCATTTACGTTATTGGTTTATCGGTTGAGAAGTCGCATGCATTTTTCTATAATTAAAATGATGATTAATTTATCTAAGTGATTGATAAAGTCAAAAGTACCTCAGCGATCCAAGGATCAAAAGTTTGGACAGGCAGAGAATTCCACAAGTCGGTCACATCAGTTTTTTCCGACATGGTTGAGAACGTGATTGTTTCTTTCTGTGACGTCACAAACATTGGAGAGGTGTTGACTGCTCGATGACGCAAAGACGAATGTGATGATCGCGTCGCGGCGTCGAATTTATACATACAGTGCGGACGTCATCGAAGACAAACGTTGTTGTTGACGACTATGTCAAAGGTCAACCTTTCTGTCTGTTTGACCGTGATATTGGTTTTCACATTTTCTTTTATCATGTCTACATATTTTTTTTTTTTTAAATAGATGATTCAATATATTTGTAATTTTTAAAAAAAGACATATTAACAGTCACTTTGAAATGAAAACTCAATTGTAATTGGTTTTGAAAGTTATAGTATCCGAAAACAAATAATTTATAGCAAACGTTTTCTTCTGAAAAATTCTTTCAAATAATTTTCACAAATGCATTTGTGGCAATAAACAAATTGAGAAAATAATAAAACACACTTTTCTCAGTGCTTCATTTGTTCATGTGAAACTTATAGAATAAATGTTTAAAATAATGATCTTTTTAATAAATAAGTGCAAAAGCACGCCAAAGATTAATGTTGGACTTGAACCTGGTTTGAAATAGCTGCTTGACTGAACCAAAAAGGGAAATTCTTTGCATAGAGTTATCTCCCAAGGGGAGTTAACTTTGCGTGTACTTCCTTTAGTTTGCACGTGTGGATTTTGTAAACACTGCATGATGTCGTTTTTCATCCGCTCGTCGAAAGATAAAAAGAAACCAAAGGTGTTATGTTCGATTACTATAACCATCAAATTAATTATCACAAGCCGGCGAATGTGTATTATTTGCGCATGTGTTACGATTGTATTCATCAATGAAATGTTATTTAAAAGTTGGTTCAACAACTCGCCCATGTCAATTGAATTGGGCTCAAGTGTATGGGTCACGTTTGAAAACTCTATTCTGATAACAATAATATTTTCATTTTGTTATAATTCTTTATCAAAACGTAATTTGCTTTCCCCTAAAACCTGACACATCAAGATAATCATTTCCAAACTTCACAGTAAAAATAAGGGAGTTTCAAATTAGTTATTTATCAGACATATGGGAAAATATGGGCTTGTACTATTACTGTAAATTAAATGTGTGAAACATTTCTAGTTTAGCTTGGGGCTGTATGTAAACAATTAATCTAAGTATGTGAAATAATTAGAAAAGGACAATAATTGATAAACTGTGACTGAAATACATTTTAGCACCTGTTGCACATGTCATAGCTATCAAAAATATGTTTTCGTGTACTATTGTTTTACTCTACTAACTTTGTAAATTCTTTACCACCTAAACAGCATTTACAGAACAAAGGCACTAAACTGAAATCTAAGAATTCAGCACTGCCCTTATCAAGGAAAAGAAAACTTCTTGAAGAGGAGGAGATACAGAGTGATTCAGAGTCTGAGGCAGACAGGTATTTAAAGGGGCCGTTCTGTCGACAAAATCCGCCATATTGGATTTTGTCCATTACGTGAAATTAAAACACGCTTTATTTACCTAATTTTACAACATTTTAACCCTTAACATGCGGGCGACGGAATAATCCGGGCGGGCTATAAGCGATTCGTAGGTACTCCAGTACGGATCCCGGATCGCTTACTTAGAAGAATTCACGCCTGTCTATGTACTGGGCTAGCCTCCATACCGGGTCCCGAGTCGATTGTTTCCGCGACTCGCTGCATGAGAATGGCTGTATTTATGCCTCGCAGCCCGCAATGAGAATAAAACTTTCTTCAGTGTCTGGTCAGAACGTCCAGCAAAATTCACACCAATTTGCGTGTGCATTGTTGACCCGTAACGCATCGATAATTAGCTTTACAAAAGGCCAATTTTGTCCTGCTTCGCTCCGATGGCTACACTGCCCGGCGGCTAATTAGCACCTAAGTGTCTGCACTGCCCCGGGGTGAGATAGGCCCGTACAGGCTTATCTGTCTCGCATCCCGCCACATGGGCAGATAGCCTATGCTTATCTGTCTCGCATCTCGCCACATGGGCAGATAGCTTCTAATTACGGGAAGATATTGCGATAAGCTACCTTTCTCTCGCACTTCGTATCATATGAACCAATTGGTTGTTTTCATTTTTTTTATACCAAAATAAAGAGGAAAGAATGGCCTTTATTCCCATATAAAAATCGCAATTGCGCTAACATAACTGAAAATACAGCAATCGCACAGAGATAGCCGACTTTCGCACTTTTGAATTTTGATACATGTGGCGCATTTACCCCAACATGCCTCGGCGCTCTATTTCTAAGAAACTACTTGGGATATTTTCATAATTTTTTTATCAGTATATAGATAAAAGAATTGTCTACAATTCCATATATAATACGTGTATTTTCGGCAATAACTTTTGATGCGCTCTTAGCATATACCATCATTACGGGCTTTATAACTTGTGAACCGCAAGTCCGATTTTTATAATTTTTACATCATTGTAAAGAGAAAAACATTGTCTTCAATTCCATGTATAATGCGCATGTTTTCGGGAAGAACTCTGCATGCGCAAAGCGCTGCGCCAAAAGGTATAATTTTCGCACTTCATAACTTTTGAACCGTAAGTCCGATTTTTATAATTTTTACATCATTGTAAAGAGAAAAACATTGTCTTTAATTCCAGATATAATGCGCATGTTTTTGCGAAGAACTATGCATGCGCGAAGAGCCGCAATATTGATGTACGCATAAGTGAAGAAGTATGATAATATATAATTAAAATACTGTTCTTTTGATACGCAAATATAGAGCTTTATAAACGATGAACAACTGTCATGACGGAATTTTGTTTCCAGTTTTGGAAAAACAAATATAACATAAAAGTGAAAATATATTTGAGTACGGGACCCGCCGCTCGGGGAAAAGCCTTTTCGTGGGAATATTTTCTCAGGAAAATATTTCACTTTTCGGAGTTTCTAAAAATGCGTGAACATTTTTGTTACTGATGCCATTTGCGAAAGGTTTTTATTTCTAAAATTCAAATGCGAGGGCGCACCTTTCCAAACCATTTGAATTGAATTTATTATTTTATCTTTTACATTATTGAATAAAAGACGTTTCATTCAATAAGATTTGAAGAATTATTTATATGTGTAGCGGACTGAACTGAGCAGATGGAGAATTTGATTCCTCACCACTTTTATTACCAAAGTTCTTTTGTATCACAATTACTTTTTTAGGTATTAGTTTTTTCGTGAGCAGGGGAATTTCCGACGGGATTCGCCATGACATAATGAGAAAAAATTCCCATGAACATGGGCGTGGTCCGTCATCTTCGGGACCGACCCACAAGTATAAATATCTACCGGGGGGTGCGCGGACCCCCCCGCTTTTGGTCGCCACCCCCCAAACTTTTTGTGCAAATTATTATTTTTTTTCTACTTTGAAATAAAGGTTCGTGTCATTCCGAGGTATGAAGGTTTCTGCTATATATGTCGAGAGGGCATGGGAACCCATTCCCAATAGAATCCGGGGTTCGTCCCATAGGATTGTTCCTCGGAGTCTCTCGTTCTCAAAAGAGAACATGGGAAACCTGTCCCGCGATTGAATCCGGGGTCCGCCGCGGAAGACGGGGACGGGAATTCCCGGAGAGCATGGGAGTATGCTCCCATGGGTCCGGGCTCCGCCTCGAGAGACCGCTCCTTGGATGCTCTGCTTCTCGAAAAGAGAAGTCATTCGGCAACTGACAACCCGAGCTTCCCTGACATAGAAGTTTATTTTCCGGGCCTCGCGCCCGGTGCTACACGTCGCCGAGGAAATCAGAAAATGGTCCGTTTGACATATGCGTCGGAAAAATCGGCGCGATGTCAGAAGCCGTCGGCGCCGTCGGCGCTTGCGGCGCAGTCGTCCTAGATGCGCCGGGAGGTTCTGAAACTGGCAAATGAACGTCCATGAAGCTCACATTCATTATCTCTGTATGTTTATTGTCTCTAATCACATGTTATATGTTGCATACATCTAACGCATTTTCAATCATTTACAGGTTGAAGCAGAATGCTGCGCGGACGTGGACGCAAGGCCCTGCGACGGCCTAGGGCGTTGCATACTAGGACACGCAGCTTTGAAGCCGTTTCAAGCGACGACGACTTCATCAACGAGATCCATGCTGATGAAGCCTCTGATATGGAGTCAACTGACAGTGATGGTAGCAGTGGTTTAGACAGTGATGATGCATATGATCGGGACACTGTAATAGATAGTGAACATGGTGACACAGATGCTCTGAGTGATATAGAGACAGAGATTGCCAGAAAGATTCTAGCCGCCGGTAATTCCACCGAAGAAGACTTTAGTGGTTTTGAGGAGGAGTTTGCCGAAATACCACAATATAATCATGATAATTCACAGACGTTTGATGAGTGGGTGGATGGTCCGCGGCCACGTGTAAACTTGCCTTTCACTGGTCAAACTGGGTTGCGCCAGTTCATAGAACTTCCTGAGAACCCTGAACCTATTGACTTTTTCAATTTGTTTATACATAATGATGACTATGAGGATATGGCAACGGAAACCAATAGATATTTCAAACAAGCAATGGAGGACAAAATTCTAAGACCCCGTTCAAGAATGCAACAGTGGCAAGACACTAATGCAGAAGAGATGAAGGTATTTGTAGCCATGACAATTGCCATGTCATTGGTTGTGCAGAGAAACTTTGCTGATTACTGGTCAACAAGTGATGTTACCTCAACGCCTTTCTTCGCCAAGTGCATGCCCCGAGACAGGTTTTGGCTTCTTATAACCTACCTACACTTGGCTGACAACAGGAGGATGCCGGGCCGTAACACCCCGTGCTTTTCACCAATAAATAAACTGGGACACTTGTATAACCGGATAGTTCACCGTTTTTCAAGAGTGTATAAACCGCATCAAAACATTTCAGTCGACGAGGGCATGGTGCCCTGGAAAGGTAACTTATCTTTCAAAGTTTATCTTCCCGACAAGCCTAAGAAGTATGGGATAAAGGCTTTCATGTTGTGTGACTCGCACAACGGATACGTTTGCAAGTTCAAACTCTACACTGGAAAAACAAATGAACCGGTTTCTGAAGGTGGCAAAACTTATGATGTAGTCATGGACTTGGTGAACGACTACGTTGGACAGGGGCATCACATCTTTATGGACAACTACTATTCGTCCACAAATCTGTACATAAATTTGTGGGAGCGGGGAATAGGTGCCACGGGGACGTTGAGAGCCAATCGAAAGGGACTTCCTGATTCAGTCAAGAAACCTAAAAAGAAAGCCAAGCAAGGGGACATGACAGTTTCTCACAACCATGGCCTACTCGTTCTTCGCTACGAAGATAGAAAATCAGTGCTTCTCATGTCTACTGTTGAAGATACACAACTTGAACAAACAGGGAAGAAGAACCGGGCAACAGGGGAACCAGTTCTCAAGCCGCGCATTGTAACAACGTACAACAAGTACATGGGAGGTGTTGATCGGGCCGACCAGATGTTGTCGTACACGCCGTTCCGAGTGAAGACCCTGAAGTGGTGGAAACGGGTTTGGTTTCACGTTCTCAACGTTGCCATGTTGAACTCTTACATCGTTTATAAAGAATATATAAAGATAAACCTCTAAAAACAAGTCGGGAATACAGGAAGGCTTTGGCGCAACATATAGTAACATTTGCGGACAAGGAACAAGTTCCATCACTTTGCAGACGTCCCCGTGGTCGGCCGAGCACGAGCGACGAGAGTGTCACTCGTCTTCATGGACGTCACTTTCCGACGAAGATTGAGCCTGTCGGAAGGAAGAAAAACGTCACAAGGATGTGTGTGGTATGCTCTAAGGCAAAACGCGCCGTCCTCGCAAAACAGATTGAAGAAGGCAATGGGCCAGCAAGGAAGAAAAAACGAGTAGGCAGAGAGTCTTCTTATGAATGTACAGATTGTAATGTTTCTCTGTGCGCCGCACCATGCTTCAAACTGTACCACACCGCCACTGACTATTCCAGGGCTTACATCACTGCCACGGAAAAAGAAAGAAATGAAGAAGGGAATGAAGAAGAAGAAAATTGAAAGTAAAGAGAGCCGAAGTGTGGACAACCAGTATATACACATTATATACATACCTTGTTAGGTCCCTAAAGCTGTTCTGCGCACAACCGCAGGTAAATATTGTGTATATTTGTACATAAATGCATTGTAATTTCATTGTAATACATGTCATTGCAAATAAAATATTCTTTATTTTATCAAAGAGACAGAGAAAGTGAATGCGAGCTTTCATTGGAAGTTCAGCCAAAACCGCATCATAAAAAACACCCATAAATGCTGAACCGGGTGGCCGATTTTCATAAAACTTACATGGGGTAAAGAGGAAAGATTCGGCTTTGATTCAATATAAAATTTATACATGCGCACGAAAAACTAAAGTTGCGGCACGTGCCCCCATATGCGCGATAGTCAAAAAGTTGCCTCAAAGTACCGAGGGTACCTTCATTTGGCACGCTATAGCTTCCGAACGAAGTTGCGCATTTTTTTTCTTTTTACATCATCGTAAAGAGCAATAAATTGTCTTCAATTCCATGTATCATATGTATATGCGCAGCGAAAAATAAACATGCGGCAAATGATGCGCCAGATGTCGCAAAAAGTTAGTTTTTCAAAAATGAATTTTCTAAGTACTGGGGGTGCCTTCCTTACGCTCTTCATATATTGCGAACCATTTGACGTATTCCAATAATTTGTATATCATTGTAAAGAGGAATAAATTGTCTTCAAGTACATACGTGTTTCGCATGCGCGCGAAATAATTTACGATTTTATAAAGCTGGAAATAAAGACAAACTTTACACCGCGCAACATGTATTGCGTTCGCCGCGGTGATTAGTGTATGCTGTGCTCATTAGTACCCATTAGTTCCACGCGCGCTCGGCTCTGGCACCCTCGAGGAGGTCTCGAGGAGGTAACGGTACTGTAATTAGCACAGTCCCGGGGGGACCAAGCAGTGCCAGTAACTTGGTGCGCGTCGGGACCATTCACGTGGTACTGTCGGGGTAGCGTCACTCTCCTTTGGTTGGTTATATTTTCTGAACCATAAGTCGTATTCTAATAATTTTTACGTCATTGTAAAGAGGAATAAACTATCTACAAGCACATATAAATTTCGCAATATGCGCGCTCAGGAGTTTTGATTTCATGAAGCTGGAAATAAAGACAAACTTTAGATGACAATAGAATTATAACCATAGGTCGCATTCTAATATTTTTTATATCATTGTAAAGACAAACATCTGGTCTTCAAGTCCATATACAAATTTCAGTAGCGCGCTCCAAATTCATGATGTTATAAGGCCCGAATTAAAGACAATCTTTACAAAGTAATAGAAAAGTAAAGAAAAATCGTAAAAAAATAATTCAAAGATGCGGGTATAAAGCAACCATTTGTGTACGGGTACCGCGACTTGAATTTGTATTCAACGCCCGTATATAGCCCGTATTCGCCATGTAGATGCGGTATATTTCGTAAAAACGGTACCGGAATCGCCGCCTGGAAATTCCGCCAGCAGAGCTCGTTAGTGCCTAAGCTCAAACTACTGCTGCGAGCTGCGAGCCTGTAAATTCCGCCACAGGGGCTAAAAAGGGTAAAATATATATACGCAACGTAAGGGTTAATGATAAAAGATATACACTGATAGAAAGTTCACATAGTAACAGAAATAGAAACTAATAAAGAATGTACGCTTGTCTTTATTAAGTTGTGAAATATAAATTCATCAAAATATTACCTTTATTAATATCTTTTAACTTGACTGTGTTTTAATCATTTATTAGTAGCATATTTGTGTAAACGGGAATATCCTCTCGAATTTCGTTTCCACAAAAAATACCCCGATAGAACCCTCCTTTTAAGTTATCATTATATTATGACTTTAAACAACATTCTCTCCCAATAGCAGGTCATTTGTTCCCATGTGACTTTACCTCTTTTCTAATGCAACCATTTCTTAGACCAGCAATAGCAATCCTGATTCATCATTGATATTGTTTCGAAATGAACATTTGGTCTGTTCCTCTAAGCCTCTAAGATGATAGTTCCTGCACCTTTTTCTCTTTGAAAGGCTTTCTAAAAGTTGGTAGAAGACAAGGCTATATAGGATGATCACCTTCTTTATTTGAAAATAGTGATGTTTGGGTATTCTACCAGAACGTCGCTATAGTTAAATAAAGAAGGTGATCACCCTGATCCATATACTAGTATATCCTTTTCTTCTTCACATAATTCTTACACGATAAGTCAGTCGGAGATGAAGAATGATTTTTTATTGGATAGAATTCAGGAGGTATCTGTGTTGAAAATATTTCTGCTAGAGTTTTTACGTCCCAAGAAATATGGCCAAATTGTAACGGGTTCCATAGAAGGAAATGATTTGAATAACCTGTGGGGATGGAATGTATAAACAGAAAAGTGTGAAGTTTCATTCTTACTTAATGCCAAATGACTGTATTGATTATATTGAAACCGTATATGACTATTTTTGTCAGTAAAGTCTAAGTATTTTGAACAATTTGAAAATAGTGTTCGGACTAAGATTGCTATGAATGAAAGCAAATAGTAGTAAATACAATGTTGAATATCTTTCACTACATACATCATCCAATCTTGATACATGTTTCCCTCATCTTGTTGATGTTTAACTGTTGAATTATTTGCTGTCTCACATCCTCACTTTCCGGAATCTTTAACAAGGGGATTAATTTGGATTTAGCCACAGGCTTTACCCATAATATTATCTAATAAGCAAGTTAACGATTACTTCTCAGTAAAACTTCGCTATCCCTTACTGTAAAATTATTCTCTAAATTGACAACCCAATGTATGTTGCAGCGACGTTCGAGAGTCAAGGCAGGCAGATTTTGGCTCTTCAGAAGAGGAGGTAGAAACAGCACAAGAGAAGAAACTCCGTCTCACAAAGCAGTACCTCGCCCACTTGGAAGCGGAAGGTAGTTTATTTAGTTGTTATAATCATATAGAGTTAATTTTAAAGGGATGGTAAGATCGAAGTATTTTATAGAAACAAGTATAAGGAGTTATTCTTTTCTACATGTCATTTGTTATGTCAATTTGATAAGATTAGATCTACTATATTATAGTAGTATATTAATCATTTTATGAAGAAAACAGCTGTGAAGCTGCTATAGGTGACAATTTCATGTCAACCCTTCAACCTAAGTAAACTTGCCTCTCAATATCTTTAAATGTTAATGTATTCTGACTATTTCCGCAGGAGAGCCTCTATTATGGATCTTTTTATAAGATCCTGACCCCTTGTTGACTTGACTTGAAATGATATTTCATTTGGAATATTGCAAAACAACCTGTTGAATAGCTCTATTCAGTTACCTGCTTAAAAGGAATAAAATTATTAAAAAAAACACCAAAACAAACTCTATTCAGTTGTTGTATTTCTTGAAACTATTTTTACCTAACAGAGGCTGATCGTGAAGATGATGAAGGTGTCACGAGAGATGCGATCGCACATCGGTTAAAACAAGATCAGGTTGGTTTTATTTTCTACGTATGTTCTTGTGTCTGTTGTAAGCTATATGTAAATAGAAGGTTAAAAAGGACAAAATGAATAGGGTTGGGTATTGCACCAAATTTTGTATTGCAATATATTGCAATACATACAATTTGTATTTCAATACGTATTGCAATATATTGAGTGATCTTTTATACTTCTGTTTGCAGTTTAAACATTACACATTTAGTAAAAAGCCTTTCATATCTTTCGAAAAAGAGACCATTAGTAAAACTGATAAGTTAATTTTCATGACATATCTTTAGAAAACATTTGTAATACAGTTCAACATATATTCTTGGACCCCAAAAGAATTGTGTAACATGCCTAAAAACAAGACTTATGAATAAATTTCACCAAAAATTTGTTTGTTCGATATATTGCGATATGAAAAATCATATTGCAATAATTGTATTGCACAATCATTATTGCAAGATATTGGTATTGCGATATTATTGCTCAGCCTTAAAAATGAACGGAATTGAGAACTTGAGATGATGTTGATGAACAGAAGGAAATATATTACCTAGTGAGATAATGATTGATTTGTTTATCTTTATTTCTCTGAGTCAATATTTATTTGTTGATTTATTAAGAGATTTTTAATGCAAAATGTATTATGATTTCTTTCGTATTTAGGACATTTCTCAATATTAAAGCCAAGAATATTCACATTGATCATTATGGAAAGGGACTTGTGAGTTTTCTGATTTTGAAATTATTTCATTGTTTATTTTTCTGTCTACAGTTAGAACAGGCTGGAAGGCTGCAGAAAGAACTTGCTGACACTGTGAGTGTTATAATCTTTTAAAGGCAATTTAGTCCTTATCATTGACTGTTAATAAGATAATGATATTTTCAGATTGACAATTTCCTAACATATTTGTTTATGAATTGCCAAATATTTGACCCCAGTCTCAATATTTTGAAAGTTAAATATTACGAGCAGTTAAAAGAACCTTTTCTCTCAAAATTTCCTATCTTTGTAAATTATCATTTTAGTTGTTTGTCAAGATTTACTGATAATATTAAACCACAATGTTCTCTTTTCTTCAGTTGATATTCCCAGAAGCCACAGATATCCGCGAGTTGCGTGGACACAAGTTACCCATCACGTGTGTAGTTATCTCCCCTGACTCAAAACACATCTACTCTGGTAGCAAGGACAGTTCCATCATTAAGTGTAAGTCAAACCTCATTACTACTTGTTTTGTTATGTCCACATGTGGCTATGTGTTCGACTTTAAATTAAATTTAGAGCTATTGTAATTTTGTTATATGCCTCTGATATATAAAAAAGGATTGTTTGTTTATCTCTTAATCATTTGTATTAGCCCTTTATAAAACATTGAAGTAAATGCCGAATTGATTGTAATTAAATTTAGAGATATTATAATTCTGTTATTTGCCACTGATTTTAAAAAAGCGTTCGTTGATCTCCCAATCATTGGTGTAATCGTTTCATTAAACATTGATATAAATAATAAATATCATGTTATTTTCTTGCACTTTGCAATGACCAAAATTACTGGCCCCTCAATCCAGAATGGCCAGATGTAATCAGAGAGATTGACAAATGATTGTAATATCATCCCAAAAAAGATTTTAGTACCGTATTTCCTCTAATACAACCCGGACCTCTAATAGAACCCAGGCCTCCAATACAACCTGGGGGGTAAAGGCTGCTGAGGTAAATAGAACCCGGGTCTCCAATAGTACCCGCGTCTCTATTAGAACTGAAGAAGAACTGAATACTCTGTGTTGCAATATAAAATAGTTATACACTCGTTTTGATAGGAAATATTGGTGTGACCATGTGAGATTCAGCATAAGAGGTCCGCGATAATAAATATCCGTCATGTTCAGTTAATTGTCCTTTTACAATGCAAGTTGATAGAAAACATTTCACACCAACTGTATAATGTTGGGATTAATGGAAGTGTGGGCAATCCCCGTCCATTTATAAACAATATGTTTTTTCAAATGAATTTCAGTAGAAATGCCACAAGATATGTCACTAATTTTACCTTTCTAATAAGTCACACCAAGAAGATTATAAACGTCAATTCATGTCTGAAAAAATATAACCCGGCCTCCAATACAACCCGGGTCTCTAATAGAACCCGGGGGTTGAGGGGGTGCTGAATGATATAGAACCCCAGGGTTTGATTAGAGGAAGTACGGTATATGGATATGATAGACCCCCTGGGTTAATTAAGCCACCCACCCCACGCCCACGGGAAAATTCTACCTATGTGTATTGTTCCAGAAGCTTCAGGTAAAGGTTTAAAGGGAAAGGTCTATCACCGATTTATCGGTAGCATCCGCCATCTTGGTTTCCCGGAATTTCGTAAAATGAAAACATGCTATATTTAACCCAATTTGAATTTGTTGTAATAATAAAACATATACACTGATAGAATATTCACATATTAACACATAACGTATCATAAAACTAATAAACAATGTGCTATTATTGCCGTAACGAAATTTTCCCCACTCGCAGCGCCGATGAATGGCTTCAGTTCTCATTGTTTTATTTTTCAACAAATGTGCGCTTGTGTTTATCAAGTTGTGAAATATAAAGTCATCAAAATGTTATCTTCATTAATATCTTTCAATTTCACTGTGTTTTAATCATGTATGAATAACATATGTGTAAACAGGAATATCCTCCCGAATTTCATTTCCACAAAAAATACCCTGATAGAACCCTCCTTTTAAGGGTTAATTTGTTCTAATTTGATTTGTCTGGTTGCAGGGAATGTGGAGACGGGGAAGAGAGTTCATATAATAAAGGGAGGCAAGAAGGAAAAATCCCTTGTCGGCCACTCAGCACACGTCCTTAGTCTAGCTATATCAACAGATTCCAAGTTTCTGGTCAGTATATATATATTGCCTGATTGGTCTGATTATGTTAATTGGTTTGTTCTATGGAATTTGATTTAGGTTTTCAGACAATGTTTGGATTCTTCAACACAACACTTTTTGTAAGACCAATTTAGCATTTTAGAGAACTTAGTTTCTTTAATTTAAGAAAATTTACATGTTTTTAAGATGATCAGAGAAAAGAGTTTTTCATGTAACAGTTCATTCAATCATAAACAAAACCCATAGAGCCTTTTTCCGACTATTTTTACGCAATTCTTGTGGAATAGAATGGGTAATAAAGAAATTATTACATTCGAAAGTGACTTTTATGAAACTTGTGCAAATTTGTGTATAATCCTTGGGCAATTAAAAAATATTCTCATTTGGTAAAAGTCACATGACATACTTCCTCGGGTAGCATTCTCAGTGTTTTATCTTATAATTCGCATGCAGACTATCATTTTCACAAATGGTGTTTTTGTTTAATTTTGACACTTCAGTTGGTGAATTAATTGGTGCAAAACCATTCCCAATGGCCAATTAACAGCAATTACAATTGCTAACAAATTCTAATAATCTAGATTATCTTCTTATGTTGCATATCTATTTTGCATATTTATGTTACTTATTTGCAGGCATATTTATGTTGGATATTAATGTTGTATATTTATGTTGCATGTTAATGTTGCATTTGAATGTTGCATATCTGCAGGCATCAGGAGACGCAGACCGCGTGATCCACATCTGGAACCCAGAAACCATGGAGCTTATCAGCACGTTCACCGGCCACAGGGGTGCCATCTCGGTAATGATGATATTGCTAATTATTTTCTCTTTTCCAATTGACAATGGGGCGGGATAGCGCAGTGGTTAGCGCGTTCGGCTTCCGAGGTCCGGGATTCGAATCCCTCCAGGGGCATGGCAACTTTGTCGGCAGTAGAGAACTGTTCTAGACGCAGTAAGGTTTGGGTGCAATGCTACACTGAATTTCAGAGTAGTACCACCCATGGTTCGCTAGTTCCAGCTGTTGCTCGCAGGTTTCACCGCAATGCATAGCCACATGGCGTTGCGGGCTTTCTCCCTGCCATAATACTAGCAGCCGCGATATAAGTGAAATACTCTTGAAGACGGCGTTAAACCCCAACTCACCTCACTCCAATTGACTACTTTCTTTGTTCATATAAACAACACTGAAATGTTATATCTGACAAAAATTTGTAAACCATCTGTCTTGTCATCTTTCCAAATTATAAAATACTTCTAAAAAATTTACATGCTATTATAGAAATGGCAGTTTTCAGCCATTTTAGGTTGCTTCTCAAAGGTTGTCTTTAAAAAATCTCCCCCCTGGAAGCAGGATACAGCCAATTTTAATAATCTCTATTGTCGTCCATGCCTGTAGCATGCTTCAAATATGGATTGTAACTGCCATTGATCAGGCCAACATGAATTTCAAGTTTTGAGATTATGAAATGTAACTGGTGTCAAAACATGAGGATTCAATTTGCCTGCTCAATCTGAAAGTGTTTGTTTTTTTATCTGTGAGATCTGAAATGTTGACTGCTTTGAATTGTCATTCTTTTGACATTTGTGTAGCATGTTGCTTGTATTCAGTTATTAAACAGATTTAACTTCTTGGTGTTTCAGGGTTTAGCATTTCGGAAGGGTTCACATCAACTGTTCAGCGCATCGCACGACCGATCGGTGAAACTCTGGAACCTTGATGAAATGGCATATGTGGAGACATTGTAAGTACTTGGAATAACTGTAACAGATAATGCAGTAAAGCGTTCTAAGGACACTCAATCTAGTTGAACAGATGTAATGTTAGGTTTCGTAGTTATTACTGGTCCAGTTGATTGTGTTGGTTATTTGGATGATTCTTTGTTCTTAACAGTCAGGATCTACTGGTGTGGCATGAGAACTAACATGGCATAAAAACGTATCTTGTGGTATTCATTGACCCTTAAACTTGTTAAATTATCTCCCTCTGCTGCAGGTGTAGCTGCCATCTATTTTATTTACTATTTTAATCACTGATAGTTAATTTTTTTATGTGGTTACTTCATTACACGATTGTGTTGATTACGCTAGGTTCGGACACCAGGACTGTATCACGGGTATCGACAGTTTGACTCGGGAGAGAGCAGTGACCTCCGGTGGCCGAGACAGAACCATCCGCGTGTGGAAGATCATCGAGGAGTCGCAGCTCATCTTCAACTCTCACGTGTGAGTATGCTAGTGAAATGTGATAGCAGATATGAGTAATCTCCTTTACTTTTAGAGTTGAAGGTATATTTATTAGTATTTAGTTGAATTCGAGTGTAATTTTTGCAAAACCTCTAGAGAACTTGGTCCAGTTGCACATAACCTCATTATCACTAAGGGAGCCCTTCTCCTTAGGAAAAAAAGATCTATGCAAGTTGGCCCTGTGGACTCCGTTGTGGAGACATAAAAGCAGGGCCTTGATCAACTTGCCAATGCAAGCCATAACTCCTGCCAGTCTCCATTACTGGCTGATTTAGGCCTTGCAGTATTTCTTTAAGAAATCTGTGCTTGGCAATCCGGGCCCACTATGCATTTCAGGTGCAGCGATCCACTATCTTTGCACAACAAGGCGACGGAAATACTGCAAGGCTTAACTCAGCCAGTAATGAAGACTGGCAAGAGTTATGGCTTGCGTATGGAAGTTGGGCCTTGATTTGCAAAGATCCCTTAATGTTAAGAGTAAGTGCTTTAAAGGCGCTGTAGCACGTTTTTTTGCTGAAATAAGTCGATGAAATGTATTTGAAAAATAATGTCAACAATAGTAAAACACCCTTCTCTCTTCGGAAAATCAAGTTGCAAATGAGTGTACATGGTTCCGTAAAGCCATGGGAATTCTTTTTGTCATTCGAAAATAATAAAATGTGTTCACAATAAAATGGCCGCCATGCAATTTTGGCTTTATACGCAACACCGTTATTACCACTACGGATCATTGGTTTGTGTAATAAGATGTTTTACCCTCTAAAGTAAATATAAATGACATAAACAATCATTATAAATGAGAAATTTGCAAAAAATAAAATTTGCAAAAAACGTGCTACAGCGCCTTTAAATTAATATTTTGTAGCACTAAGAGAGCTTAGAAAATCTAAGCCCAGACGAAAAAAGTGTTTTCTTGAGGGCTCAGTAGTGCTCAACTTGTGAAATAGTTTTGAATGCTTCAACCTTATCAAATTATCATGTCTTGAAAAATACCATTGCCGATATGGCTGCTATACTGCCGAAACAGCGTCAAACATTAACTCACTGACTTATTGAAAGATACCAGCCAACAAATCATTTCACTTGACCAAATGTTGAAAATTTGTCTGCAAATAAAGATTTAGGTAATATGGATATTTGTAGCCACATGTTTTACATTATGTCTTGAAGTATGTAAATGTCTGAAATTGAGGAATTATCTTTATGTTTTTATGGTTTCAGGGGCTGTGGATCGGTGGACTGTGTATCTCTGATCAACGAGTCCACATTTGTCACAGGGGGAGACGACAAGTAAGTGTTTCTCCTCTTTAGCTTTAAAGGGGCAGTAGCACATTTTTTTCAAATTTTATTTTTTCAAATTTCCTATTTATATTGATAGTTTGTCATTTATATTAACTTTAGAGGGTCAAACATCTTATTACACAAACCAATTATCCGTAGTGGTAATAACTGTGTTGCGTATAAAGCAAAAATTGCATGGCGGCCATTTTATTGTGAACACAATTTAATTATTACGCATTACAAAAACGATTCCCATGGCATTATCGAACCATGTACAATCATTTTTAATTTGATTTTCCGAAGAGAGAATGGTCTTTTACTATTGGCGACATTATTTTTCAAATATATTTCATCGACTTATTTTAGTGAAAAAATGTGCTACTGCCCCTTTAACTGAGTTGATGTGTGTCAAACTATTCTGGGTGACCAATTTACAGGAATCAATATTTTCTAACAAGGAATAATGTAGAATCGGCAACTGGCTCAAGAAAGGCTGTCCGTGAAATATCGATCAGTTTCCTGTTGAATTACTTGAATTCTTGCTGATTTTGAGGAATGGTAACTTGTTGTTACCAAACAGAGCAATCAAGGATTGGATGCTGAAGATGAGCATATTTTTGCACGATTAGCTAAAGTTAAAGTTTGATGAAATCCAGGAAATGCATGTCGTGTTCTTGTAAAACGTTCGAGCATGAACCCTATGTCATCAGTTCCTGGAATAATTCCCCTGATTAAAGAGTTGTAGATTCCTATTAATTGGACCCTCAGAATGATTTGACACTAATTAATTCAGCTGCTAAAGTCTTAAGTATTTTCTTTTACGAACTGAAACTCAATGGCCATTGAAATCTTCTAAAAGAAAGATTGTAATCATCAATGCATCCGCTTGGCAGATGTGCTTTGTGTCTCTCAGTTTTCTTCTAGTGATTGTGTTGCAGAAGAAGATCTCTCTAGTTTGTCCACTGACACCTTGATTCCATTTCAGCTCCATCTCCTTATGGAGTGTGAACAAGAAGAAGCCCTTGACATCGATGAAGAAAGCACACGCTGAGGAAATTGAAGGTGAAGGTCACCAGGAGAAATGGGTCAGCGCAGTTGTCTCCCTTCAAAACACCGACCTTGTAGCGTCAGGTAAATTGTCACCCTTGTAAAGAATAAGGAAGTGGACTGTCTATTGAGGGGTGGGAGGTGAGGTGGGGTGAGACTTTCTTTACATTTTTGTGAAGATTTTATATATATTGAACTTTTCTTTCAGTTTAACCTAGCAATTTTACAGTGTTTCTGAAACTATAAATACCAGTACCCGTATTCTTTCAGGTACGAGACCATACTCAAGCCACTTTTTGTTTTGGAGGGTTGTCCTGGGTGGGGTTATTCTTGGGTTATAGCCCACCTCCAATTTTGCCAGATGTTCCATGGTCATACATTTCATATATCAATAATATTATTTAAGTAAATATTATAAGTTAAGTGTAGGTTTTTGACCTATTCTGACTCTCTGACAGTCTTCAGTATGAATTTTTATTCGAATTGGCGTTTCTCCCATCTAAAAGCCCACCCCCATGTTTTCAAAATGTTTGTTTGTCTGGCCCTCTGGTCCTTAACCGGGGAAAATATGGTATGTTAATCTGATGAATGTTTGAGAGTTAAAAGTTTGACCGGACATCTTGTTAGCAGGGTCTAGAGATGGACGGGTGAGGTTCTGGAAGTGTGGCTCTGAGTTCAAGTCTCTCTCCTGTGTGGCTTCTCTACCTGTGGTAAGTTACATTAACCCCTTAAAGGGAAAGTTCTATCACTGCTTAAGTTGCAGTTTGGTTTTGTGTTTCACTCGAATGTATCAAATTAATAGCTATGCTTTTTGAGTACCGGTAAATAGTTTGTGAACATAAAGGGAAAAGCTGCTCGAAAATAACTTGCTTAAATTTGTTGGAATAATTGAAGCGTTTTCCTTTTAAACCTCAATTCATATACAAGCCTTGGATTGTTCAAGTTTTAAATTTGAATAGTCCTTGTAACATTTTAAGATTAAGTAAACAAAATTGGCAACTTTTGAAAGATTGACTTCCAAAAAGAAAATTGAAATTGTCCAAGGGAGAGTACTCTGGATACCTTGTCTGAATGTTTTCTAATCAAAGAGGCAGTTTTTATAAGAAGATTCTGAAATCGTTAATATCAAATTCTGAAACCACAGTGGCTTTATCCCTGATTATAAGAGCTGGTTGCTATAGAAGTAGTTTTATATTGGCCCCATTTATATATTGAAATGATTTATGTCCATATGTTTATAATTTAAGTCCATTGACGGATCCATAGGGGGGTGGGGGGTGCAGAGAGAGTTCCAAGTATAGTAAATGACCATTGAAACCATAGTCAAAACATGGGTGCAACCCCCCAAGAGGGTTCTAAGAATAGTAAAAAATAATAATGTCCAGAGCATTTTCGTCACATAAAAGTCTTAAAAGCTACCAAAAGTAAGCTTAACAGACTATCATTGGTTGCTATTGTATAAAGGTTTAATATTATCTCTGTTACTATTACAGAAGGGGTTTGTGAACAGCCTGCAGTTCTCCCCGGACGGTAGGTTCCTGGTGGTCGGTGTGGGGCAGGAACACCGACTCGGCCGCTGGTGGAGGGACAAGAATGCCAGGAATGCAGTGTTAATCGCTCCTATGAAGAAGAAGTCATAGTCTGTACACAATAAATATTTTGTATATAACAATCTGTTGGTTTTTGTTTCAAACATAAAATGTGTCATAAGTAAGATATATTTACATTATTGTACAGCTCATACTGCCACCAGCTGTATAGATAAGGCTATAACCCATACAGCTCATTACTCCAGCTGTATAGATATGGCTATAACCCAAACAGCTCATTACTCCAGCTGTATAGATATGGCTATAACTCGTACAGCTCATACTGCCACCAGCTGTAAAGATATGGCTTTAACTCGTACAGCTCATTACTCCAGCTGTATAGATATGGCTATTACTCGTACAGCTGATACTGCCACCAGCTGTATAGATATGGCTATAACTCGTACAGCTCATTACTCCAACTGTATAGATATGGCTATAACTCATACAGCTCATACTGCCACCAGCTGTATAGATATGGCTATAACTCATACAGCTGATACTGCCACCAGCTGTATAGATACGGCTATAACCCGTACAGCTCATTAGCAGCTCCGACTAAGTCGGAGCTGCTATCAGTTTTTGTGCAGTTAACATTTTTTTTTGTATTGGCTATAACTTTTTTCCTTATTAGGTTTTGAGAACTCATATACATAACTTCTTACTTATACCCCTGGGGAATTTTTTTGACATGTTCACATTCAAGGTCAAAGGTCAAGGTCACGAGTTCTGAAATCGCTAAAAAAATCCTTGTAAACACGATAACTTGAAAAATATTTGTGCTATCAGGCTCTTCTTTAGTGTATATCAACTATGGAGAAAGGCCAAGATTTGAAAAGGTTTTCGCTAACATCCATCAAAGGTCAAGGTCATAGCGAGGTCACAACTTAAGCATGCTTTTGCGAAAATGTCTTATTTCAACTATTAACACTTTGAATCATTACATGATTGTGATACACAATGAAAAGTGATCACTGATTGTGTGACCTTGAATTTTAAAGGTCAAGGTCACGAGATAGGGTCATGGTCACCAGTTCTGAAATCACTAAATAACTTCTTTCCAAGGAGGTATCAACACCTCATATACATAATTTCTTTCTTATGCCCCTGGAGAATTATATTGACATGTTCATATTCAAGGTCAAAGGTCAAGGTCACAAGTTCTGAAATTGCTAAAACAATCCTTGTAAACACGATAACTTGAAAAATATTTGTGCTATCAGGCTCTTATTTGGTATATATCAATTATGGAGAAAGGCCAAGATTTGAAAAGGTTTTCGCTAACATCCGTCAAAGGTCAAGGTCATAGCGAGGTCACAACCTAAGCAGGCTTTTGCGAAAATGTCTTATTTCAACTATTAACACTTTGAATCATTACATGATTGTGATACACAATGAAAAGTGATCACTTATTGTGTGACCTTGAATTTTAAAGGTCAAGGTCACGAGATATGGTCATGCTGACTAACTGACTGACTGACTGGTCACTAAGTAACTTTTTTCCATGAAGATATTAACACCTCAGCTTAATTTCTTTCTTATACACCTGGTGAATGATTTTGACATGTTCACATTCAAGGTCAAAGGTCAAGGTCATGAGTTCTGAAATCACTACAACAATCCTTGTAAACATGATAACTTCAACTTTTTTTGTGCTATTAGGGTCTTATTTGGTATATATAAACTATGGAGAAAGACCAAGATTTGAAAACGTTTTCGCTCAAATCTGTCAAAGGTCAAGGTCACAGTGAGGTCGAAACTTAAGCATGCTTTTGTTAATATGTCATATTTTAACTATGAACAATTTGAGTCATTGCATGATTATTATACTCGATGAATAGTGATCATTGATGGTGTGACCTTGAAGGTCAAAGGTCAAGGTCATGAGATATTGGTTAAGGCCACGTTAATCCTTTGATCAAATTTTGAAAGAAGAAATAGGTTTTAAGAACATACTGAAAAGTGACCCCAGTGATGATTATTAATAACTCGAATAATGAACAAACTTTTGTTAAAAAGAATTCCCATTTTATTGATGCTGACGAGAAGGCGGAACAGGGAAAGGCGAGACCCTAAGTTTCGGAGCTGCTCTGCTTTTGCGGTGTCCCGCAAACGCTAATCTAGTTACTCCAGCTGTATAGATATGGCTATTACTCGTACAGCTCTTTTCTCCAGCTGTATAGATATGGCTATAACTCGTACAGCTCATTACTCCAGCTGTATAGATATGGCTCATCCTCGATAATCCAGCGCTATTGTTCCGATAAATCTACACACAAGCGCCTGAAAACAGTAAGGGTATTTAACCTTAACCTAGTTACCTCCCTTCGCAATGACTCAGCGAAACGCTTGCTTTCTAACAACCAATGAGATCACTTGAAATCAAGGGTGAAATAACAAGCACTCTCGCGCAGGATCTTGGCTTTCGCAGATGATTTGGAACGCCTGGTAGCACAGGGATTTTAATCATTTACCTCCACCCGTTTTGATGGACATGAATACACCCTTCTTCTCGTACAGACTTCTTAAAACTTTTTTGGGAGTTTCTGTCAGGTTTTCTACGCTGAATTTGTTACAAACTTTATCGTAATCGAGTGAGTCGACCGCCGCTATGTTAGTTTCTATAAACAGCGGTAGTGATGCGTTTTGATTGGTCGAGTTGTTTACGCAGATAGTGTCTGCGTTTCGTTTCTGATTGGATAACATGGACCCAAGAGGAGGTAATTAGGTTAGGGATAAATACCCTTACTGTTTTCCAGCGCTTGTGTGTAGATTTATCGGAACAATAGCGCTGGATTATCGAGGATGAGATATGGCTATAATTCGTACAGCTGATACTGCCACCAGCTGTATAGATAAGGCTATAATTCGTACAGCTGATACTGCCACCAGCTGTATAGATATGGCTATAATTCGTACAGCTGATACTGCCACCAGCTGTATAGATAAGGCTTTAACCTGTACAGCTCATTACTCCAGCTGTATAGATATGGCTATAACTCATACAGCTGATACTGCCACCAGCTGTATAGATATGGCTATAACTTGTACAGCTCATTTCTCCAGCTGTATAGATATGGCTATAACTCGTACAGCTGATACTGCCACCAGCTGTATAGATATGGCTATAATTCGTACAGCTGATACTGCCACCAGCTGTATAGATAAGGCTTTAACCCGTACAGCTCATTACTCCAGCTGTATAGATATGGCTATAACTCATACAGCTGATACTGCCACCAGCTGTATAGATAAGGCTATAATTCGTACAGCTGATACTGCCACCAGCTGTATAGATATGGCTATAATTCGTACAGCTGATACTGCCACCAGCTGTATAGATAAGGCTTTAACCCGTACAGCTCATTACTAGAGCTGTATAGATATGGCTATAACTCATACAGCTGATACTGCCACCAGCTGTATAGATATGGCTATAACTCATACAGCTCATTACTCCAGCTGTATAGATATGGCTATAATATAACCCGCACAGCTCATATCATAACTCATAACTCATCAACCTACATTGACATTTTGGTGGACTTGCGTCATTATGTTTTGTACCAAATCCATTACACAATAATGATCTTGGTTTCCAGAAAATGTTGAATGGGTAATTCTTAATTAACTACCAGTGTTATGGCACATATACAGTATTTACGATCTTGACCATATGACTCAGCATCTGGGCCAATACGGGGAAACTGGGCCAATACAGGAAAAACAGGGCCAACGGGACAAACTGGGCCAATATGAGTCTGAGCTTGTGCAGTCGCACGGTTGGTGAAGACACGAAGCTGTCGCTTCACAACTTTCACCCGTGCTATCTATTCACCAATCATGTTTATAATGATTGTTTCAATGTTACTGAGATGCACTGTGTTGTGCAAATAGATTGAAATGAGGTTAATTAATAAAATTGTCATTAATTAAGTATTTCCGTATTGGTAGAGTTACAGGTCCTCGCTCCGTTGTATGAGCACTTGACTTAGTCTCGTGCCAATACAATGGACCTCGGACCTGTAACAGGGCCATGACTTAGGTATTAAAGGAAAACCAAAATCTTTGGATAAATTGCAATAAAAATTGACTATTCGTAGATCTTGGGCTTCCTTTTTTATCCCACCGGTATGTAATACAGTGGGATATAGTCATCACCCTGTCCGTCTGTCCGTCCGTCCGTCCGTAATCATTTTTCGTTTCCGGAGCAGAACTCGAAAACCGTTCATGATATCTTTCTGAAACTTTCCATGTGTATTACTCACCAACTGAAGTGGTGCCTTTTGATATTTTCAGATTTCTGAATTTTTTTTTTTTTTTCGTTTCCATAGAAACATGTTGAAGTTGGACTTTGTTCAGAGACAGGTTCGTTTCCGGAGCACAGCTCCAAAACTGTTCATCATATCTTCCTGAAACTTTGCATGTGTATTACCCACTAACTGAAGTGGTGCCTTGATATTTTTAGATTTTTTCTGAAAAATATTTTTTTTCTGTTTCCATAGAAACATGAGAGGGATGTTGGTTGTTGTTGATTTTGACTGCTTCTGGAGCAGAAGTCTAAAACCCTTAACATACCTGAAACGCATCTGTAATACCCACTAACTGAAGTAGGGTAGTAGATACACAAGTATCTGTCAAAGATCTGTTTTACACAATTTTGTGGAACCGGTGGGATATGTCATCTTCTGATGACTCTTGTTTCATGATTACTGACTTTATCTGCAGTGTATCATTATGTTATAAACACAAGACAACATTAAGTAATCATTATTTATTAATAATAGTACTCACAATCAAACATGATTTATTCACAGTTAAAACATAAAGTCGAAAACTTGATAGAACTTATTTGATAAGTATTTCTCAATATTCACAGAATTTACAATGATTGTCAAATAGCTTTTGATGTTAATTAATTGCTTTTTAATATGTTGCGAATGAACATTACTTCTAAATGAATATATTTCACTTGGTGAATTCCAATTCATTATTAAACATTTACTTAAAAGGAAACCTATCACTAAATATATTTCAAAATCTATTTCACTCCTAAAGCTATAGATATACAAACAATAACTATTTCACTGCATTATATACATCACTACACATTGCAAATAATATACAGCTGTAACAGCATCAAATAATTATAAAATTAATACAACTAAGCAACGAAACAATTAACGTTTGCTATTGAAAACGACCACCTAAGCTTTTAACTGTAGCACGTTTTTTCATTTATATATGTGATAACCGAGCCATAACCATTCGTTTTAGAATTCTATGTATTGATTGAGTAGGATTGTATGCAATTGGTAATTTTATTTTCCATTTTGTGAGATCTTGAAAACGTGCTACAGTCCCTGTAAGCTTTCATGTACAAGATACATTGTAGTCAACATCAAAATAACATCCTAATAGGGTATCGCCTTAAATTACGTTTCCACATAAATAACCCACTGTACAGACCTTAAATATTAACTAGAAAGATAGATCACAAAAATTCATTCTCTTTGTAATCTTTGGCGTTTATGCTGGATAGGAAAACCAATTGAGCAACATAAATCAAAGGTACGATAACAATCTCATTAAAATCATATCTTTGATTCATTCCTAAGGCTAGACCTATTTGGGTTATCACTCATCGAAGGATAAGTGACAACCTAAATTGTTAACGTTTAACCTTGGGAACGAATCAAAGATATGATTTTAAAAAGATGGGTACGATAATAAATTTAAGCATCTAGATAAGTATATATACATCTTAGAAACAAGTAGAAAACACAGGTACTAACGAAATGATTACTCCCTTGAAAGGCACTGACCAAAAGAAATAAATACATGAGTGACGTGATAGGTGAGAGTCAACGTCCCAACGCAAGGCAGACCTCTTGTCAGTCTCGATCATTGACTGATTTAAACCTTGCAGCATTTGCCTCACTTTACCGTGCTAAGATAGCAGAGTGCTGCACCTAAAGTGGGCTCTGATTTGTTGGCACGGAAACCTTAACAACATGCAGCAAGGCTTACATCAGTCAGTGAGTGAGACTGCACGAGTTATGCCTTGCGGTGGGAAGTTGGGTGAGAGTGAGAGGGAATGTACTAGCATGTGTATTTTTCTTATTACATCATTTCCAAAAACCTCCAGAATAAATATTTTGATAGATTTCTAAACCCTGGCCTAAATTGGTGGTTTGCGAGAACCTCCAGTTTCCCAGTCTCCCAAATCAGATGGTACGAGGCGCGTTCAATAAGTGTTGCAACTTCAATATAAAACCAACTCGCGTAGTCAATTTTTAGCTCATCAGGCCTGAAAGGCCCGATGGGCTTATGGCATGGCATGGCGTCCGGCGTCCGGCCGTCCATCCGTCCGTCCGTCCATCCGTCCGTAAACTTTGCACATTTTCGACTTCTTCTCCAGAACCAATGACTCCACAGAGCTAAAATTTTATGTGCAGACTCCTTGGCCAATGGGGATTCTAAATTGTAGATTTCGTGACCCCGTGACCCCAAATGGGGTCACAGGGGTCACATCCTTAAAAACCTACTTTCATCTTCTTCTGCAGTTCCAAAAGGTCAAGAGAGCTGAAAAGTTGTGTACAGACTCCTTGGCCAATGGGGATTCTAAATTGTAGATTTTGTGACCCCATGACCCCAAATGGGGTTACCGGGGTCACAGCCTTAAAAACCTATTTACATCTTCTTCTCCAGTTCCAAAAGGTCTAGAGAGCTGAAAAGTTGTGTACAGACTCCTTGGCAAATGGGGATACTAAATTGTACATTCTGTGACCCCATGACCCCAAATGGGGTCACAGGGGTCACATCCTTAAAAACCTATTTTCATCTTCTTCTCCGGTTCCAAAAGGTCAAGAGAGCTGAAAAGTTGTGTGCAGACTCCTTGGCCAATGGGGATACTAAATTGTACATTTCGTGACCCCATGACCCCAAATGGGGTCACAGGGGTCACATCCTTAAAAACCTATTTTCATCTTCTTCTCCGGTTCCAAAAGGTCTAGAGAGCTGAAAAGTTGTGTGCAGACTCCTTGGCCAATGGGGATTCTAAATTGTAGATTTCGTGACCCCTTGACCCCAAATGGGGTCACAGGGGTCACAGGGGTCACATCCTTAAAATCCTTTTTTCATCTTCTTCTCCAGTTCCAAAAAGTCAAGAGACTTGAAAAGTTGTGTGCAGACTCCTTGGCCAATGGGGATTCTAAATTGTAGATTTCGTGACCCCTTGACCCCAAATGGGGTCACAGGGGTCATATCCTTAAAAACCTTTTTTCATCTTCTTCTCCAGTTCCAAAAAGTCAAGAGAGTTGAATAGTTGTGTGCAGACTCTTGGTCAATGGGGATTCTAAATTGTAGATTTTGTGACCCCATGACCCTAAATGGGATCACTGGGGTCACATCCTTAAAAACCTATTTTCATCTTCTTCTCCAGTTCCAAAAGGTCAAGAGAGCTGAAAAGTTGTGTGCAGACTCCTTGGCCAATGGGGATTCTAAATTGTAGATTTCGTGACCCTGTGACCCCAAATGGGGTCACAGGGGTCACATCCTTAAAAACCTATTTTCATCTTCTTTTCCAGTTCCAAAAGGTCTAGAGAGCTGAAAAGTTGTGTACAGACTCCTTGGCCAATGGGGATACTAACTTGTAGATTCCGTGACCCCATGACCCCAAATGGGGTCACAGGGGTCACATCCTTAAAAACCTATTTTTATCTTCTTCTCCAGTTCCAAAAAGTCTAGAGAGCTGAAAAGTTGTGTGCAGACTCCTTGTCCAATGGGGATTCAAAATTGTAGATTTTGTGACCCTGTGACCCCAATCTAGGTCACTGGTCATGACCCAAATATTTTCATCTTTATCTTAAGTACGTAAAGCTGTAGAAAGGTGAAATTGTAATTGTAGGATTGGTGACCCTGTGACTCCAAAGTTGGGTCACAGGAGTCATGGTCTAAAAAACCTATTTTTTTCTTGATAACAATGTATTACTTGATATAACTTAGATAGTCAACCTTAGATAATAATCAATGAAATCTTGATGAGCTACAGAGCCCATGGCTCTATTTTTTACTTTTATTTTTCAATATAGTTACCCTTCACCTCAATACACTTATTCCATTTCTCTTTAAGACTTTTGATGCCGCTTTTGTAGAAGTCTTCCGTTTGCCCCCCTAACCACGCCTCTGTGGCAGCTTTGACGTCTTCGTCATCCCGGAAGTGCCTTCCACGTAGGGCGGATTTCAGGTTTCTGAACAGGAAGTAGTCACTGGGGGCTAGGGTCTGGGCTGTAGGGTGGGTGGTTAAGCTGTTCGAATCCACAATCACGTATAGCGGCCTGTGCAACTCTTGACTTGTGGACTGGAGCGTTGTCATGCAAAATCAGAACACCACGTGTCAACATTCCACGGCGTTTCTGTCGAATTGTCTTTCGCAATTCTTGCATTAGGTTGGCATAATATTGACCATTCATTGTAGTTTTGGTTGGCAAGTAATCAATTAATAATATGCCTTTTGCATCCCAAAAGATTGTCGCCATAACCTTGCCAGCTGATGGTTGAGTGCGAAACTTCAGGGGAGGCGGTGAACTCGGGTGCTTCCATTGCTTGGATTCCAGTTTAGTTTCCGGGTCCCAGTGGTGGATCCAGGTTTCGTCACCTGTCACCAGACGAGACAAAAACCTGGCTTCATCCGCATTAAACCGATCCAGGAGCTCCATGCAACTTTCGGTTCTTTTCTGGCGATCTTGTGCTGTGAGGTTTCTGGGTACCCATCTTGCAGATACCTTGGACATACCAAGATGGTCATGAATTATTTTTTCAACACTTCCAACTGATATCTGGAATTCCAAAGACAGTTCAGAAACTTTAACACGGCGGTCAGCTAAAATTCGTTTTTCGATAGCGGCAATAACTTCCGGTCGGGTGACATCAGATGGCCTGCCTGACCGTGGGTCATCGTCTAAGGACTCCCTGCCCCGCTTGAACTGAAGAGACCAGCGACAAACTGTTGAAAAGTTAGGAGCATCCTTACCCATCACATTACACATACGATTATGTATTTCTGTAGCTGTGCATCCCTCTTTAGTAAGGAACTTGTTCACAGCGAGAGTTCATGTTTGAGAGAATCCATGATTATGGAGACCCCTAGGTCAGCGCAGCTATTATATCTAAATAATTGTTATGTCTAGAAATTGTTTTGACATGTGTCAATGTTATGTTTTGACTATAGTAACACCTGCTATAAGCTGACACTGTTTATGTAAACACCAATGCCCCGCTTGCAACACTTATTGAACGCCCCTCGTAATTAGTTGCACTATGTTATATAATATATGTATTTCGTGTAACGTAGTGCAATGAATTATGGTTTGATTTTAATTAGACTGTTCTGTTCTTTTACTGTGGCATATACATCAAAGAAATAAACAGATAGCAATATGGTTCAAATATAACCATATTCAACGTGTATGCAGGACTAGTGTTGATGAAGCAGTCTGAGTGAATAAAGACAGGATAGATCATTATGTAAATAGGAGACATTTCATTTGTCAAGAAATTAATCTTATCGTACACATTTGATAATTATTTCATTAATATAATGACATTAATATCATATACCTTATAGTATATGTCTTATACTTTACACATAATGATTAAAACATTACACATAAATATAATCGCTTCATGAGCGTGATCTTGGCAGATGAATGGCTTACAAATAATACATAATCTTTAAACATAATAATATCTTATTAACAACTGATAATGATGTGAAATTGATTTAACCTTAAAATTTCATTCCACTATTCGATAGTCGAAGACCTTATCATATACTGACAATGATCATGTGAAATGCATAGAATTGATGAGGGATTTCTTTGGTAAAGGCAATTCTATATATATGGCTCTATATTTTGATATCAGCTTTATCTATTCTATAAGACATTGGAACAAAATAACATCTATCGACTGAAACCGATAATGATCATGTTTACAGCATGATCATTTTGTCTTCAAATGATCAATGTTGGAAGTGATAAAAGGGAAACATGTAGCAAAGAACACCTACACGTGAATATACATGCACAACAATCTTTGGTATTTTAAACAAATTCATCTTGTCATAATGTAATTGACCTTGATTGAAATTGATCCGTAACATTTCACTTTCGAATTAAAGCATAAATGAACTTAAAATGTCGCTGGATGATTAAGACTGCGTTTATGTTGAATGTTGATTCGTAAAGGCGGTCCTGTTATAGTTATTATAAAATCAATTTTGAAAAACGTTCACTCTGTTGGATTTGTAGTCGCAGCTTAAGTTTTTAAAAAAGAAAATCGGTTTAAAATATCCCCTTGATAAGTACAAGATAGGTTACAATAACAACCAAAACAATCATACATACACACATCCTGGACTGCAAAGACTCAACATTGATCATTAAGCAATGCTTGTTACGTATCAGGTTCGGTGCTTATAATATACCAAATGTTCGCAACGATTCCAAAATCTTATGCAAAAATCCCCTCGTCATGAATAAATATCACTTACACCATCACGGGCTGTATAATTGATGTATAATGGGTGTTTATCAAAATGTACTAAATTTCATCATGCCACTGTCACAAACGCGTCTTTTAAAGACAGTACGGTACTGAAAACGTGTATGGATAACACCCAGACATCTTCATCTGTCACAAGAAAGTAGGGCTGTGCAATATTATCGATATACAATAATTGCAATATGATTTGTGATATCGCAATATATCGCACCAATGCATTTCAAGTAAAATTAAGTTTAAAATCTTGCTTTTAGGCACAGACACATGGTCTAATTCTCCAAAAAATGTTTGATGTGCAGAAATATGTGTTGGACAAAATGATGGGAGACATTTTTTTATGTAAATATCATTAGAATTTGCTTACATATTTGCCTTAATAACTTGTTGTATATAGTTTGTAAGATCTGAAAGGCATTTTATCAAATTATTCATGTTTAAATCGCATAACGATGTATAAAAGCTCAATGTAGAAGTCATTCAATATATCGCAGTATTATTGCAATATGTGTGCTGTATATCGCAATATATCGCAATATGAATTTTGCCACAATATCCAGCCTTACAAGAAAGCTAACTGTTGTTAGTGTGGTATTTAAGATATCGCATGGTTAAGATGTGCCCAATAACATATCCAAGATCATGACATTGATGCAAGTAGATTCGACGATGATTTTTTCTAAAAACGCAATGTAAATGTCCACAGTAACATATATGCTACATCAATGTTTGAGGCATTCCGGTATTAAAGACGCAAAGAAACGAGTTTGTCAAAATTGCTAATCAGGAAAATAATAGTTTTAGGATAGTATACTAGAGGAAATACGGTAACCAATGCATGTTGTAGATTTAGCCACAAAAAGTATTCAAGGTTACGACATCTGACGTCACAGCCAAGTGCAACTTTTTTAAATCTAAAAATTTAAAGTTCACAACATACGTTATACATCGAGATATGGAGTGACTGCCAGATGTTCTTTGTTCCTGTTGTGTTCCTGATTATCAATAATTACATGTTATTGCATCACTTTCCGAAACCATGTTGCCTAATTGGTGAAACCTGTAACGACCCACACGTCCATTTCGTTCTGAGTACGCGCCACAGGCACTTGTCATGCTGAAGATTGAGAATCTCGGTTCCTGTAGCATTCTCTCGGCACAGAGGCTACTCTTGAAAGTCAGTTCTCAGTACTGTTCGCGCCACGTTATTTGGTAAGGAATAACCTCTGAGAGAGAATGTTTCTAGAGTAGGTGGTTTGGTTCCCACGGGTAAATGGGGGCATATAGATATCTTACACGGCAATAAATTTTCCCTTGGTTGGTAATCCATTTTCGATTTACGTAGATAAGGGAAACCATGGTTCCTTTAATAGTGAGAAGTGGATTGAATAATGTAAGAGAAAAGGATTGGATAATATACTGTGTTATTACTATGTTAAACTAAGGTTTAGTCTATGTAAAATAATCATTTGTTTAACTCTTTTGTTTTATAATCTTGGCCTTAGCATTTCAGAAGTTATCGACTCAAGGATAGTCTGGACTGTATAATAATGAAAGGGCCCTCAATATGTCACAGTCTTAACATGGGGCTATAATTTGCCTTCTGAAGATGTAGCGTGAAGGAGTGGTCCTGAAGAAATATAACACCCTATATTAATAAGGATAACACGAGGGCGTTAAAATATGTTAATACATGTTAAATACGTAAAGGATAAAACATGCCAAAGGGTGTTTATGAGATTTAAAAACCCGCAAACCGAGGGATAAACACGAGTGTTTATCACGAGGGAAGGGGTTTTAAATCTGAAGTAATTTTAAGACTGAAGTAACTTTCTGGCATCCGTGTCATCTTGTACACTTGCTTTATATTAAAGTGACATTGAAGAATGTACGTTTTAAGTGCCTGGGCAAATCTGTTTTAATTATGAACCATCGATAAAGTGAAGCGGTTTTAGCGTTCTGGCATCTTTGATAAATGGAACACCTTAGTGCAGTAAGGTTCTCACTGCAATGTTTCTCTTATTGGCTTTGAGCCAAGTTCGACCATTAAAACAAGCACAATACGAGTTAAATTACATACAACAATTTTTACACCAAAAATGAGGTAACATCTCGATGGGAAAAATGTTATAAAATTTCATTTTGTAGCACAGGCGCTCGTGTCATTGACCTTTAAAAAAATTAAATATTTTTAGACGTCGCCTTACAAACAAATGCAATCGTTATAAGAAATCTTTCAAGAGAGTTGGCCGTCTAAAAAAAGTTAATTTTTAGAAAGTATTCTATAATGGTGATAATTTTTGCAATGATGACGAAAGCCTGTGACACGCTGTTGTATTCACGTATACTCTCATGACGTCATAAGGTACCGCAATGACGCCAATAGGGGTATTAACAAGTTATATTGCTCTATCCTATTTGCTGCCGACGGCGACTCGTCGTCTGAGACAGGGTACATTCCTTCGTCGAATTTCATCTGTTTACACCTGGGCGGCTGGAAGCCTTTCAGGATGGTCATCGTTATGTCCACTGCCTGCTGACCACAGCGTTTCTTGATGACAGTGGAAGAACAAGACAAACCGGCTTGGAAAAACCTGCAAAGAAACCTTGGTATTACAATAATAATTGATGGAGACATGTAACGTATTTCCCCTAATACGTATCGGCTTTCAATAGACGCTGGGAGTGAAGCTGTTCAAGATATAACCTTCAGAACTCCATTCTCTAATTAAGGCCAGGTGTGCTTGTCGACAAATGAACAATGGAAAACGCCAATTATGAATCTATATTAATTTCAACTACCGTGTTAAGCACTGGACCTTCCCACAGGGGTTACTCCCTACATATTTCCGATCCAAACCTCGAGAGCAGAAGCAAAATCCCCTAGCGGACGAAAGTGGAACTTCATACTCTATTACTGCTTCTTAACCAATGAAAACTCATCTTGGCATCTTGGCAGGTGGTGAACACCTGCTTGACAACGACATTAGTATCTATGTCGAAACGTCGCCTATACAGAATAAAGAAGTTGTGTATCCATAAAATTGTTCTTCATTCTTCATCAGCTCAACTTCTAGAATGCCCATCAAAGATGAAACTAACTGATCGTTATGTCAAAAACTACGATAAAGCAGATAAGCGTATTTCCTTCCACGTATGGAGTTGGTTGTTTAAAGGTTCAGACTGCATATGTGAAATGAAATGAAATCCCTCCCAACAGCAATGTAATTAAGTCGCGATAAAAACAGATATTCATCTGATTAATGTGATCTCATGTTCAATGTTATGATTTGAAGCTAACACTTCAATACGGAAGTGAATATATTAATTTTGGTTCTATGACAAATCTTACCTGCAGGTTGACGTCATCATGACGTCAATGTTAACAGTCGCCATTGCCTTGGTCTTAAAGTTGTTGCGCACCTCTTCTACGCATTTGTTCTGATCCGGATGTGATTCAGCAATGCACCCAGCGTTGCTCTCGTATACTGGAGGTAAGAAAGAACTTGCTCTCATAAACTGGAGGTAAGAAAGAACTTGCTCTCATATACTGGAGGTAAAGAAAGAACTTGCTCTGATATAATAGAGGTAAAGAAAGAACTTGCTCTCATATACTGGAGGTAAGAAAGATTTTGCTCTCATATAGAATATATATGCTCTCATATACTGGAGGTAAAGAAAGAATATATGCTCTCATATACTGGAGGTAAACAAAGAACATGCTCTCGTATTCTGGAGGTAAAGAAAGAATATGCTCTCATATACTGGAGGTAAGAAAGATCTTGCTCTCATATACTGGAGGTAAGAAAGATTTTGCTCTCATATACTGGAGGTAAACAAAGAACATGCTCTCATATATTGGAGGTAAAGAAAGAATATATGCTCTCATATACTGGAGGTAAACAAAGAACATGCTCTCATATACTGGAGGTAAACAAAGAATATGCTCTCATATACTGGAGGTAAGAAAGATTTTGCTCTCATAAACTAGAGATAAATAAATTGGGGGTCACAGGTTACCAAATCTACAATTCAATATCCCCTTTGGCCAAGGAGTCAGTACACAAAATTCCAGATCCCTAGAGCCAGCGGTTTTTAGAAGAGGTTGAAAAAGCGAAAAGTATATGTCATAGTATCATACCATACCATACAATAAGCCAATCAGGCCCTTCGGGCTAATAAAGTCGACTACTATGCAATTTGGACGTCGCAAAAGGCGATTTAGCATTTATTAACATAGCAAAATGGACTGTGATACTTTTTGGGCATATCATAATGAAGTGATATAGCAGTTTGAACATAAGTAAAATTGACTGCTATAGAATTTAGGACATATTAAAAGGAACTGTTATAGCTTTTTGGACATTATAAAGGAAATGATAAAGTATTTTTGGTCATATCAAAAGGAAGTGATATAGCATTTTAGACTTATCAAAAGGAAGTGAAATAGCATTTTGGACATATCAAAAGGAAGTGATGTATATCATTTTAGACATATCAAAAGGAAGTGATATATCATTTTAGACATATCAAAAGGAAGTGATGTATATCATTTTGGACATATCAAAAGTAAGTGATGTGTCATTTAAGACAAAGTAAAATGTATATAACACCTTGGACTATAGGCACAAGTCTACCGAATATAACAATTTATTCATTACAATTTCATTTCAGGACTGTTAATTTCGAGTACTCTAAGACTAACTATCACTTATTTATAAAACTGTTTTAATATAACGGATCAAAATGCTCTGAACATAGTGAGACAGATTCCGACGGTTTTCGGTCCTTCTTTCCTCTTTAACACTATTCAAACCTTTCGCCACGCTGCATCCGTCTTTTCACTTCAAAATTAAAAATATGTAAACTTCTGTCCAGACTTTGATGAATTACTGCACACCAACGCTGCCCAATATACCATATCAAGTACAAAACTACCCGAAATCAACGTTTTCAACCGATTCTTCATCTACTGTAATGCTTTTCCTTTCACTGCGCTAAGGACCAACGCGGGCCGTAGAGCATCTCTGACGTCACAGCCTAAACCTGCCGAAGGCTACCGGCAAATATGCATACGCGCACAGGCAACAGTAGGCGCGTCTGTTATATCGCGTAATTAGTAATTAAACACGGCTTTCCTTATTATTTTCGGGGGAATATGTTTTTTAAAGTATATTTTACTATAACAGAATATAAATCTTTACAAATATTCTCCTTTAAATTACATTGACTATAATTTTGTTACTCAACTGTTGATATTATTGCAGAAGTATTTTATGCTTTTTTCGCTCTCATCCGGGTTCACCATCATTCTTAGCACGTGCTCCCGTTCTGTGTTCCCGGTACAGTTGGAGGTCACTGCACGCAAACACGACAACACATTCAGTAGCAACCCATCTCTGAAAAAAACAAGTTACCATGTAATCTCACGCCAATGTGGTGCCAAAGATGACCATTACTATTCAAAACGCCAAACCATTACATGGTTTATACGTCGTAAGCATTCATTATCATATCAATCAATCAGCATATTATTATTATTATTATTATCGAGTTCGACAACTGTGTATCAGGGAGGAGAAGGATATGAAATACCAAATACAACAATAATAAAAAGTATATTTAAAAAGAAAAGCTTGGCGTAGCTTTCAAGTAAAATCGGCTTAATGTAAACAATGATATTTTACGTACGCTTCTGTGACCATTTTTTCAAAAAACACTTTCTCATAGCTCAATGAAATGTTACATTTAACTTGAAAAATTTACACATTGTCCAACTTAACGCATTGGCCTTTATAGTTTAATCAATGAATGAATTTTATTCTAATGTCAAATTAACCCTCTACCTGCACGCGGCGACGGCCTTCTCGATGTTGCCCGACTGTACGAACTGGCCGGGCCCCGAGGCCGGCGGACCTATACCGAGCGGGGCTGTACAGCGCATAGCCTGCTGGTGGGCGTTTTCTGGGCACTCGGCTCTCACTACGACCAGGGCTGAAATAAAAGAATGCTGAGGTTTTTGATGGGGGATAATAAACAACATAAACATTGCTGGTGTCAACATTAATAATGTTTTACGTGAAGGACAAATAGCGATGAATTAATATCTACGGAGAGAAAACTGTATCCTATCCGTAAAATATTCACTTTAACAACTAATTCTAGATTTTATCTGACTTACGCACCGACAAAATTGACACTTGTGACAGATCCATTAGCTTTGCGGGAATTCAATGGTTTGTACCGATAAACATTATTACAACGAAACGAAAGCACAGCCTCAAGTATTGCTGATATACCAGGGTGGGTTCAACTAGCGTTCACCATCCTGCTTGGTAGCTTATCACTACTTTTGCTATCCTTTCTTTACGCGAGCGTTCAATGTAGAACACGCCTCAAATGAGTGCATAAAAGGCCTCGCATTGGCTAACGGAACGAGCGTCAGAACACGCGGCAATACGGGACACCATCAGACCGTGTGGAGAGGAAATCACCGATCGAGTTCGTATCCCGATACGATGTTTTGAAAATGTTATTCCACGGAACAGGGTCGATTATGTCTTTCAGAAGGGGCCGTTGCTTTCTAGATTATTAATTCACGCTGAGTAAGCGAAGGACTGCAAGGTGATCTGAAATGCTATTTACAGTAATGGATATATGAGTATATAAGAATCTAGTAACAGAATGTACAATTCCCCAATCATTGATTTGTTCGGAACTCTGAGACGAATCTGAACCCAATTTCCTAATGCACATCCAGTCAATCTGAGGGCAATGCAATTTACTCAACGACCACTGTAAGCACGCACAGCTCACTTGACCACTGTCATATAGTTTCAGCAACAACGAGATGGTTCATCACAAGATGGGTGACCATATTTGTCTGAGAGTTTAAGAGAGTTCAAAAAATGAGTTGTGAGTCTTGTTTTTTCCACCATAATATCATAGGGCTCACAGTTCAACTAGCGATTGAGTCGTTTATATACGAAGCGTTCTCTATTAGGCCATGGGCCGAACCCCCAAATTGTGTCAAAGTGCTTCAACATATCTGGTGAATACAAAGTTTGTGTTTTAGAATTATCTCTATAATTTATCATGACCTCTAAAAAACTTTTCTGGTTAATTAAGTTGCACATTAATAATTTAGAAGCCTTAGAATTAAAAATAATCTGCAGTAAATCTCCATGACTGCAAATACATTATTGACCAATCACAAGGCAGGAAGCAGCCCATTCTGTGCGGTACTACAACATGGCCATGGCCAGAGCTTGTCATGTTTATGTCACATCAATGGGGATAAACTAGCTGATTAACATCCATTTATGGATATAACATGGACAAAAGTAAGTCAGCATGATGCTGACCTCTTGTGGGTATTGTGCATTTCTTTCTTTCACTTGGAACATGACACCGGCTGCTGTCAACACAACAGCTAAAACCCTGTACATGACCAGCTGACTACAAAGTTCTCGTCGCTCTGAACTTAAACTGAAGTATTCACAACTTTGGTTTTGGATAACCGAGATAAAGATATTGAGGAAGAAACCTTATCAGGTAATTGTTTACCCTAGAAATACTCTCAATTTTTTTTTAAAGATGGATTTGGCCCCATAGATTTAATTCCAGATCTATTATATTTTGTATTGAATTAGTTTCATAATATTTTGAATTATATTTTGTCTGTTATAGTTACTTGTAATTTTTTTGTAGTTGAGCAGTGAGTTACAGATATAAAGTGTCAAGTTATAAATCATAAAATTTACAATCTTTTTACAGATCATTTTAAATTAAAGTGGCCTTAATCCAAAACCGATTTTTAAAAATTGTGTTCTTGATTGTTCATATCAAGTTTGTGATGTGTCACTCATGGAGTGTCAAATCAATTTAACACATCCTGTCTCTTCCCAAAATTGTAAAAAAAAAATTAAAGATAAACAGAAGATACTTTTGGTTTTAACATGAGACTTCATTGTTTATCATTGTTTATTCTATATGGAAAGCAATTTCTCATAACACAAAGTGTGTGATTAATCTGATTATTCAGTGTGATGCCCCTGCTGTTGTCAGTCCTGAGAGGGAGAGAGCTGTAGATAATTAATGTGCAACTTTTTTAGCAAGAAAAGTTTTGTTTCTTATCAAGCATATGCTGGGGATCATTTTGATATATAGTTCTGGTATTCACCAAATATGTTGAAGCACTTTCCTATTTCTAGAGGCCCTAGAATTTTTGGCCCACGGCCTATATGTACTGACATATTTTTAAAATGTATTCATTGTTTTTACCCAATAAAAGTAGGGAGAAAATTCGTGGTGCCATATTGGGATTTTACTGGAATCTAAGAAATATGGTCCGTGAGGGGTGCGCCACTGATTATCCCCTATCATCCCGTACAACAACGATCAAAACAACTCTGAAAACACCTTTTATGGTGTTTTTACTCACCATGTCAGGGTAATGTATCAAAGCTATTTGACAGTTCCAAATAGTAGCTGAAGGGATGTTCTAAGTTGTGTAACTCATATACCCAATCCTTTCTTATGAATAAAATAGGTTTGAAACGAAAACATTTCTCCAATCTAGCCATATAACCCCAATGCACTGTGTGTTCTGCTGAAACGGAATTCTCTCAATGGACCATCATATAGACTGAACACCATATCAAGTTATATCATTTATAACACAAACAACTGAAACAGAAAGAGAATTGCGCATAGTTCTCTCTGATCTGACATGTAGTCACTGACAGACGTATGAGGTCATAATATACTGACGTCATAAAGAAACTTCCCACTTTTTAAAGAACTGGTTATTGCCATGAACGTTTTTGGACCCCACCTATCTCCAAACGTCAATACATTGGTTATTTGTCGTGTGATTTCTTCAACTCTTTGTTTCATCAAAGGACAAACATGAAAGACTGTATTCCACTGATTCTAAATACTGTATTGGATTTTTGTTTCGTTTCTTTATCAAGCCTTCAAATTGTATTGGAAGTTAGTTTTGAATGTCAGTATTAATATGTTATCAAATACTGAAAAGGGGGACTATCTAAAAGTATTTCGTAAACTTAGCTTATTATAAATTCAGTGTTACTTTTCAGGAGAGCAATGTTTCGGTTGTGTTTGAAGTAAACGTAGCTAAAACGTTACCAATACTACAGGAACGATAAGACACGCTAAGACTTGCGCAACTCTAAAACCAATATTTAAAGGTACATCCATTGTGTTTCATAAAATTTTATTTGGCTTTTATACGTTCCAACTCACGACATGTGTTGTCTAAAACACAAATAAATTCACTCAGCTTGCATATTTATCCCCAATCGCCAAATATATCATAATAACTAGTTTCCAATTAAAATTGAGTAACATAATTATGCATGTGCAGAAACCGAAACTGCACGTCCCATTTACATGCACAGTAGTTATGGGACCTATTAAACATTATCAACTCAAATTTGTCTTTTTATCTGTTATAAATAAGATTCCAAAATTACGTTTGACTCATTGACGCGCGCCACACGCTGTGCATTGTCCGGTTTTCGATCAGAAATCACTACTTTTACCTTCAGATCATCAAAATGCTAAGTCTACTATCATCAAAATGGTAGTTTTCGGTAACAGTCAGTACTTCTCGATAAAATAACACCATTTATAACGTTTGGAAAATTTCACCCCAACAACACAATGGATGTACCTTTAAGTTCACTGTCTGTAACCCATAAAATAATATATGCGTCATCAACAAGTCATATAACTGATTTGCCCAAAACAGTAGGTCAAAACATGGCAACTCCAATCTGTTAATGGACCTCCCTCACAACAAATGGTCTAGTGAAACACGATCTGCTCTATTGTCTGTGTTTGCCGCCAGCACCAGCCTATCTGTCTGTACCGATCTACATAATATACATGGATACTAGACCGACTCACTCGCTTGCTGTGAATCACAGAAACTAATTCTTACACAGATAGACTGGTAAATAGTCCCCGAAAATAAAGTTTTCGGACGAGAATTTAGCGCTATATGTCATCTACTGTTATTATCCTTCGTCCAGTGTCCTTTTATCGCATTACCGACTTCTCCTACGAAACTACTGTATCTCCGAAACTGAAAATTTCCACGGATGTACCTTACACCAAAGACTGATATTATAGATATTTGCAGTATACATGTTTATATTTTGTATTTATTTACGTTTCCTAAATATAAATCTTTGGTTACATGTAGAGCATCAAAGTTATTCTGTAACCGGTACTTTTTACCTTCCCCAAAGTATATTCACCAGGGCCCTTATTCTCGAAGCGTTCGTAGCCCTACGAACTTCTTAAGCCCATTCTTAAGAGTGTTTCGAGAATAAGGGCCCAGTTGGTATAATTAACATGAACCATTTGAAATGGAAGAAGTTCATCATCTAGACTACTTGAAATCACGAAAACCCTTCGTACTAAGAGTGACTTTATGACAATGAGATATCACCACCTTCGGGTAAAAGAGCTTTGTGCAAGTGATGCCGATGTTTACACAATAGGGTCAGATGTGAGGGGTCAGACAGGTGCGTGTTTTCTGATTAGACAGGTATGTTCTCCTCCCCCTTGTTGTGTGAAGCAGTTATATCTGACATTCTGTCAAACAAATCTTAGGAAGCATCTTTCAGAGGCAGACTATCCCAGTGTGCAGTTGCTTCTGTATATGTGGAGCTGCATTGTGAAGATAAGCGTCTATAAATACCAACTTGCAGAAAGTTTATGGTGATTTTTTTCTTGATAAAGGAAGGGAAATTTTCGAAAATTACTTAAGGCAGGTTGTACTGCTCCATTATTCATAATTCAGAATTATTATTTATAATTAAGAATTATTATTTATAATTAAGAATTATTATTTATAATTAAGAATTATTATTTATAATTCAGAATTATTATTCAGAAGCATAAGATTGAATTTTATTGAATATAAATAGTGTATCTTATACGGTAGCATTAATAAGTGGGTAAAATGTTCATACATCCTTTGATATAAATCTTCTGATATAATTACTACAAATAAACTATTTTCAGTTATTGTCTTTGATTTAGTTTTATTTATTTATGATCTTGTTAATGTTAAATTGTTTTCACAAATCCAAATAGCATACATTGGGGAAAACGTTTGTCCTGTTTCCGTTTCCAAAATTATCATGGCGTGTCATTGGCAAATGTCACCTTTACAACGGCGTCGCTGATTGCACAACTAACTTCCAAAGCAACCAATAAGAATCCTCCATTTCTAGTCGAGAGAGGTTACATTCGGAAATGAATAAACTCTTTGAGAGAGAATGATTACAGGGTGGCTTTTCGAACCAAATGATTTCCTGAAACTTTGACATGTCATAGCTAACCACTTCAACCACTAGCACAACTTATTCAAACATAACAGTAACATCACGCCCATATTTTAAAATAACAACTTCTTGTTTAACTAATAAGTAAAGTCCCGTGATCTAACGTCAAGAGGTCACCATGACCAGGGCATGGTGACCACAGAGGATGTAAACAAACATGTCAACTATAAAGAAACAAACTGGTTTGAGGACCCAGAACCAGTTTTTAATTCTTCGTTCGATATATGATGTTACCTGTGTAATGAATACTGCAGCCGGTTCTAACCCACACAGTTTGTTATTCCCTAAATATGTTGTATGATATGTATTTCAGTAAATGCACGTAGAAATCGAGTAAGATTCCTTCAGATCATGTATATTTCAAGATCGCGACATGCTGCAGTAAAATCACGTGCGAATCGAATAAGTTTTCTTCAAACCACATGTTTTTTAGATTGCGGTATGTTCTGGGAAATGCACCTGAAAATCGTGACCAAACGCTCACTTTGCACGGAATTCACACGTGACTACGGTATATAAGACGCACAAGCTTAGATCAATATGTCAGCTTCTCTATTGTTTTTTCCTCAAAATCTGTTTCGTGCCTTTTTGTAATATAGCACACTCTTTCGTTTAAAACCATAACGAGACTTTTACGTTTTTAACAATTATTTTTCTGCAATACTGTACCGGAAGTAGAACTTATAGAATGTCTTTTCGTGAATAGATAATAGAGCAAATTTCACCATGAGTCACAGAAATATAACAAAATACGGTACATAAAAATGTTTACAAATTGACATTTTATAAGATACTTTGCATATAAATGATTATTTCTGATTCCGGTTAACCACGCGAACGCCCAAAACAAGATTAAACGTCAATTATAATCTTGTATTACATCACGTTGCAATTGTCACGACACGAATTACGCGTTTTCAACGTTAGTCCATATCACATGGCCGTCATAATAAACATATGTTTAGGTTTATGTGCCACTCAGAGAATGTATTTATATATATTCAGAAGTCATGATTATGACAGATATACAGTAGATGTACCTACAGTGTCATTCTGTCATTTACGTTTCATATACTTATATTGATGTACATAATAGCCTACAGTGACATAAGAAACTCGATAACCATCATTCTTGTATATATACTTGCATCATAAAGTCATTTTCATCGTCATCACCAAATCATCGCCATAATCAACGCCATGATAAGAAGAGAAATTGTTTTATTTGAAACAAATCAAACAAGCTAGTAAAGTGTCAAGCATTGAAGGAAAATCAAATACAGCAAATAGTTAAATTACTTTGTCAGCGAATATGACGTTTCTTTGTAAACTGAGGTGCAAAAGAAAGTATATCACTCCGTTGTTTTCCATTTATTCAATATTTTAAAGAAATTAGATGCATTTGATTATGGCACGACACAATAACACCTTTCGGCAGTAGTTTGAATGACTTAATTAGTGACTGTTTTATTTTTTAACTTAAATATCATTATTTAAAGTAGACGGGGGTAAGACATGAAATTTACACCAACATGACCCCTACCATGTTTAAAATGTTGTAAATGTGTGCAGGACGAGGCACATTTATTGATTTTCACACAGAGTATGTCTTATATGTCGATGAACAGTTGTGTTTTGTCAAAATTAATTTGGGGGAATTTCAAAATTTAAAATTTAAAATGTTAATTAAAAAATAGAGCCATGGCCTCTGTAGCTCATCAGGAGATAATAAGTGGGGTATGTTATGGAGTGGACTTTATAGCAATGGTCAGATAATGGAATGTAGTAATAAGAATCTAGGTAGTGAAACGATTAAAGCAGTTTAAAAATATTTTGTTACCATAACTTTGCCAATCTGCTATATATATGTGTTGAAAGAGCAACACAAAGCTTGGAAATAAATTGCTGGTATCAAACATATAATAATGTGGTGGAGAGATCATACTATTTTTTAAGATCGTACACACATTATATAATAATGAATATACCGGGTACAATTCTTTGCATACAATTCACCACTGTAAGCTATTGCAATAATGGCCTGGGGCTGTAGAAGAAAATGAAAAAAAACTTTTTAGGTCATGACCCCTGCTAATTATTATCAAAATTGGTTACACATAAATCAACATTCGTTATGAATATCATACACCTTTGCATTATATTGTTTTAATTCTTAATTGCATTATGGCAATACCAACATTTATTACATAATGAATAGGAGCCTCAGTTTTTGAAAATCCCATTTCTCATAGGCTCCATTTCAATACTTAATAAATTGGTGAATTTTTTTTAGTAAATTCTTTTTCACCATTTCTTATAGGCTCCTTTTCAATATTTGATAAAATGGTGATATTCTATGAATAAATTCTTTTTTAGAGTCAGTGGAAGACTAAAGCAGTCTCACGCACAGTCTATGATAACACAGTGCTGCACAGAAGTTTGAAGTAACCTGAAACCTCTGTGTAACTATCAGTTTTCATTCTTCTGTCAGGAAGAGGTCAACACAATGCAATTACATAAATTGCAGACACTGGACTCACAGCCAGTAAAATTTATATGTTAGATGCAGTTTTTCCTACAATTAATTATTTTTCTGTACTGGAGAAGATGATGAAAATAGGTGTGATGTCACAATCTCATATAGCTACTTCTTTTATAGTCCTATGTTATCACCAGTCATCACTAGTCATATTCAGTTCACATATCTCATGTAAAATGAAAAAATTTAATTCCTCTTCAAGTTATTCCTTCAAAGGGTATTCAATAGTTCTCATTTCAAATAGATTCACATTAAACATGTCTATGATGTAGACATCTATCTCATTTCTTGTTCCTATTGAATAAAATTAACTGCAAAGTTAATAGAAAACTAAATCAGTTATAAAGTATAAAATATGATATAAATAAGGTATACCAAATTGACTCGTACTGGAAATTCTAATTAATTAATTAATTAATTCTCCAAATAATTACACAATATCATGAGATATTAAAAAACTCCATTATTTACTCTTAAATTACAAAGAACATAATATTAGATTTAATAAAAGATTCTGTATTAAGTCTTTAGAATACTTTTAGACTTGTGTACCTTTATCAGCAAATTCACTTGCAAAATACAAATTATTACTCATATGTGAAATGTGAGACAAAGATAAAATATGACTTATAATTTTTGTTAGACCTCCAATTCTAAGTTTTTAATTCTAAATATCTCTTTTTCATCAGACATATTATATTCTCAAAGCATATGTTAGAACTCTCACATCAGAAAGATGAAATGCCTTTAACTCAGCTGTTTTCTTTAAAATTACCTCCCTTACCTACTTACTGATTGAAGTGCACATATAATCTCAGAAAGATGCTGTAAACTGAAATAGGCTTTTAGGTTATGATCCCTGTGACCCATATTTGGGGTCACAGACTCACCAAATTTACAATTTAGAATCCCTTACAGCCAAGGAGTCTGTACATAAAATTTCAGCTCGCTAGAGCCATTGGGACTGGAGATGAAGATGAAAATAGCATTTTAGGTCATTGCCTCTGTGACCCAATATTTGGGGTCTCACTGTCACCAAATTTACAATTTAGAATCCCCTTCAGTCAAGGAGTATGAACATAAAATTTCAGCTCTCTACGTTCATTGGGACTGGAGAAGAAGATGAAAATAGTTTTTTATAGGTAATGACCCCTGTGAGCCACACTTGGGGTCACAGGGTCACCAAATCTACAATTTAGAATCCCTTTCAGCCAAGGAGTCTGTACATAAAATTTCAGCTCTCTGGAGTCATTGGTTCTGGAGAAGAAGATGAAAATAGCTTTTAAGGTTATGACCCCTGTGACCCACATTTGGGGTCACAGGGTCACCAAATTTACAATTTAGTATCCCCTTCAGCCAAGGAGTCTGTACATTAAATTTCAGCTCTCTGGAGTCATTGGTTCTGGAGAAGAAGTCGAAAAAGCGAAAAGTTTACGGACGGACGGACGGACGGACGGACGGACGGATGGACGGACGCCATCCCATGCCATAAGCCCATTGGGCCTTTCAGGCCAGATGAGCTAAAAACAAACAAACGCGTATATGTATTCTTTGACTGATTTAATGTTTTGGACTAATTTGCCAAACTAGTCAATTTTTTAATACGACGTCGAAAACTCGAGATATGTGACTTTGAAAATTATACATATGATAAATACAACTGAGTGATATACTTTCTTTTGCACCTCAGTTTACATTCTATAGATTTATGGCATCATCATTTCCTTGATAGCATTGTACACAGAGGTATCGCGGTCATTACAGTTATAAATTGTTTCCCGCTCAAATATGTCTCAAATATGTGAAAAACGTGTTTGGAGTAGGTATTCTAAATTGGAAAACGTGTTTTTAATCAATATCCACAGTGAATGACATAAGTGTAAACCGTATGATATAGGTGCTACCGGTTTAGGAGAACATGTTAATTATTTCGTAACACATGCTTCATGACTTCCTTCCTCAAAAGTTTACGGTGTTGGTTTTATTTTTTATTTTCGAAATTCACACGGCATTCTTTTTGGTGTTCAACATTAACATGTTCAACATATTTAAAAAAAAAAGTTTTTTGTTCAGTTGATTGAATTAATTATTCAAAGGACACACGATGCCAATTAAAGGAGCAGTAGCACGTTTTTTCGCTGAAATAAGTCGATGAAATGTATCTGAAAAATAATGTCACCAAAAGTAAAAAAAACAACCTTTCTCTCTTCGGAAAATCAAGTTTAAAAATGAGTGTACATGGTTCGGTAAAGCCATGGGGATCGTTTTTGTAATTCAAAATAATAAAATGTGTTCACATTAAAATGGCCGCTATGCAATTTTGGCTTTATACGCAACACCGTTATTACCACTACGGATAATTGCTTTGTGTAATTGGATTTTTTACCCTCTAAAATAAATATAAATGACATAAATTGTTATTATACATGGGGAATTTGAAAGAGTAAAAATTTCAAAAAAGCAACGCAATACCACAACTGGAAAACCACATAAACGACTAGAAATGACTCACATTAGTCACCACGTCAGTGACAATAAGGTGTTTTGGAGGATGTCACGTTTGGGAGTTTGTTTTTGTAGAACTTGAACTTCCTGGGGGTAACCTGCTTGAATGAGTCACCCAGGAGTGACAGAATAGGTCACAGGACGCGTGCCCTAACGCCTATACGTCCGTTGCACGTGAGTTGCGTGTCAGTACTTCAGGGGCGGTGTCAAATTCTTTTTTTTACATTTATTGTCTGTATTAATTCGACATATATGTAGCTTCACAAAATTTTACCAAATCTTTCTTGCCAATACTAAAATGTTTTGTCAAAAGCTATGTTCCTCGTAGATTTGTCAAAAAGAAGTTGAATACAAGAATGAAACTGACAAATGCAATCACATCACAGGTGCTGATCAAAAATATTATGTAAAACATCCGGTTAGCGTTATTTTCGTTGTTAAATTAGACTTCATTTGTCTAACTTATGTAAGCCTTGGCGCGTTTCCCTAACATTCATGTGCTAGTGCAGTGGAGTGCTGCACCGGAACTTCATAGTGGGGTTTTCTATGCTTATAACACAGGAAAATTAAGTTATTGGCGCGAGTTATGCTCGCGGGGGAAACTTGGGCTAATACACACAATAAATAACGCATAATTAAAACTTAATTGCAATTAAAGTTGTTATGAATTTTGTAAATACAATACGACACAAAATCATTGATTCTGTAATTTTTCGATTGACCAATTCAATTTTCAAACTAGTTCTTAAATATATTTCATGAAGAAATATATTACCTTACCTCGAGGAACGCATGTAAAAAAGGTCACCGTGCCCTCCTCAGGTACAGGACAGGCTGCAACGTGTATATTGTTGCACGGAATGTAGACAGTTTACATTGTAAGACATGTTAATTAAACGTTAAGGGCAAACACATGGACATGAAAGCCTCTACCTGGATCGAGTATAACATCAAATAGATAAGGTAACCAGATTGACGGCTAGATCAAAGGGATGAACTGACGGATGATACAGTGTGGTTTTCACACAGGTATTGATGGCGATTCACCAGTCTTGTCAACAGTTACAACGGGCAATATATAGAGAATCTCACCCAAGTGTCTTCTGATATCAAATATATCAACACGAGTTGATAAAAGTTACAAATATCCGAGGCTTGCCGAGGATATTTTTAATTTTATCAACGAGTGTTGATATATTTGATATCAGAAGACACGAGGGTGAGATTCTATTTATCATCCAAAATCATTCTTCATTAGTTTTTAATGAAAAATGAACATGTCTGAACACAAAACTGCCATTTGGCTTCCTTTGCTGTGATGTCATAGCATTGTGACGTCATCATGATTATGACGTCAAAGCATTGTGATGTCATTACTTGATGATGCAAAATCATTGTGATGTCATGTAGCTGACGCCAACAGAGCATTGTTCAAAATCTACTGCCAAAACGATATCTCCTAGGAGATATCGCTTGATCTTACACAAGCGATATCTCCTGTAGAAAGTTATCCTGCACAACAGTTGTGTACTTCTATTTTAATAACTTGCATACAACTATATGTCTCATATCAGCAAGCCTAGTTAAAGTTTGCAAGAGCATGTGAAAGATCAAAGTGGTAAAAGTATTGAGTTAAAATGAAATAAAATGAAATAAAATGAAATAATATGAAATAAAATGAAATAATAAACATTTTCAATTTAAAACTTCATTACAAACAATCAAAAACATAAAACGTTATCAGTAAATTAATGGGTTTCATGTAACCAAGAATTAGGCCTATGCACTATAAAACAGACATGGCAGATGGTACAACAGGAAGTAGTATCTGGCAGCCACTGCGCATGTACAGGTGTTCCGGAAATGAAGCGTCAGGATGAAGGAACTTGGTTCTCAGACGATGCCAGGTGGGAGACAAAGTACTGCTGTGGCTCAACATTGTATTTCCGACCCGGGTGATAACGCCTTTGTAAAAATATTATTGGGTAAGTTTACATACCATATAGCTTTAACCTTTGGATCACATGAAACATGTAAGTTCTTGAAGTTCATAAGATTGCAAGCCCGTGTGCAATACAAATCAGAAAAAACTCTCATAAAATGATATTTCAACTTGTGGGATATTAAAATGAAATGCTTGACCTACATTTATGGTACTTGGAGACAAAATGTTAACATGAAAATTTAGTTAATTTTACGAGAGAATAGTGTGAGGTTGGGTGAGTTGGGGTTTAACGCCGCTTTCAAAAGTATTTCACTTTTATCGCGGCTGCTAGTATTATGGCAGGGGGAAAGCCCGCAACGCCATGTGGCTATGCACTGCGGTGAAACCTGCGAGCATCGGCTCGAACTAGCGAACCATGGGTGGTACTACGCTGAAACTCTGCGTGTAGAACTGCGTGTAGAACAGTTCTCTACTGGAGACAAAGTTGCCGTGCCCCTGGCGGGATTCGAACCCCGGACCTATTGATCCGAAGCCGAACACGCTAACCACTGCGCTATCCCGCCCCTAGAATAGTGTGCTCCTGATAGTACCTCATTTACCAAACAGAGGTTACTCAAGTCATGTCTTTCAACTTAACCTCTGTTACAGTTAGAACTTTCTTTGCTAACAAAGTGTTTTTGCGGTCAGTTGCCTGACAATGAGCGTATGGGTTCGAATCCCGCAAGGAACTCGTCTCGAAAAAGGTTTAGAAAATACATTCAACTATATTGAAGATTGAACAATGTTACATTTGTTGACTTTCTAATGATATGACATGCACAGTTAATAATCCTGATTGGTTGCAAACGAAGTTAGTTTTGCAATATACGATCTGAGCATTCGGTTACTTTCTGAGCATTCGGTTACTTTCTGAGCATTCGGTTACTTTCTGAGCATTCGGTATCTTTCTGAGCATTCGGTTACTTTTTGAGCATTCGGTTACTTTCTGAGCATTCGGTTACTTTCTGAGCATTCGGTTACTTTCTGAATGTGGACAGACACAAGGTTGGTATCCGTGTTTTAACAACCAGGGAATTTTGCTAGAAGCGGAAAATGTGGCCAACAAGATTTCTTGAGAAGCAATTACCTGAGACACCTCTTTTGGGAGAGATCGATATTAACTGTGACTATAATGAATGGTCATTGATGGAAGAAACTGAACTGTAGGTTTGAACAAATATGTTTGTACCGAATCACATTTTACTCGTAAGAAACCAATAAATTATTCAGTATATTTAATGGAAAGTCTGCACACATATACACTGTCGGCCAAAAGAAACGCCTACTTGATTTTCCTTAAAATGAATGATGCAATAATTTATTAAATATAATTAATGGTGGTCTCCATGTTATTCTGTAGCAATAACTAATATGAAAGTCCATTAAAATCGTTGAAAACTGTGATTCGAGTCAATAACATATATGAAATCGACGCCCAATGAAGACGGCTATTTTCGGTTAATTCACTTGCGCACCGTAACCACGTACATCTGTAGCATCATCACCACTTTAATGCGAATGCGTGTCTGTATTGTTGCTCGTGGTTGTATGAAAATATTTGTAAAATATTTTTCTGACCAAGCACTGATCGAAAACTGAACAATTATTGTTTTCTTATTTCAACAATCGCCATACTTTCGTGACATGAACTTCTGAAATTCAAATATATTATGCAGAAATGGTGCAACTTCATTATGCTATAATATTGCTAAGCTGTTCATTATAGTTTTTACGATATCTGATAAGGTGTCAAGTAGGCGTTTCTTTTGGCCGACAGTGTATATGTACATGTATTACATGTCTTAGATCGGTGGGTACAAGTCTGTCATCCACACCCTAGAGCAATTGACAACAAACCCAGTCTAGGGTAAAGTATAGCAAGTCTAGATTACTCAGCTTTAGGAAATTAAGGCATCTTTTGGGCTCCATTTGGTATAACTATTTGAATTGTTTGTAAAATATTGCTGGAAAGAAAAACAAGTTAATTTATTTATTATAATATTTCTGAGACTTAATGTTAGTCTAGGTGGATACACGTTGACCATTTTTCCTATTACATGTGGCTAGATTCCTTCCACATTGTTAACTATTGATAAGTCGTGATTACACAAATGCCACCCTGTCATGTCATCGATGCGAGCGTTTCCGTTCCCCTCATTGTCCCAACTGTTTCAACGTGTTTGTGTATACACATACTTGTATATATAGGTATATAGGTATATAGGTACAAGCAGAGAATGGTTACATCTACTCGTAGTATCCACTACCTTTGACATTTGCCGCTAACTCAGTGAAGGAGGAGAGATGGAGAGAACTGTCGGTGGGTAGTCATTGTTAAACGGATTCTTCACAGGTGCAATAAGCACGGACTGTAAATATTGTAGACTTGCTTCAACGAAGGGATATATTGCAAGATTCTGCATCATCAACGCAAGTCACGACCGACGGAGGCATTTAAAGGCGCTGTAGCACGTCATTCTTACTGAAATAATGTGTTTCTCAAAAAGGTTAATATGTATTACCAATGGCTAAATGATACTCCTTAATCAATAAAAAAGAGTTCTAAAACGAATTTACATAGTTCAATTAAGCCATATGAGTCCACTTCTCATTGAACGGGCATTTTAATCTGTTTACCTTAAAATGGCTGCTCGGAGGTAGTTTAAGTGATCGGAGTGGTGTAGCGATACCTAAAACCTCAGATTTATAAATATGGCACCATGGTGGTGGAATGGTCAATCATCTTGCTGTTTGTACTCTCAAAATCGCATGAAACCTACAAATCTACCTCTCACACTGACGAGTTCCACAAAAGTGGATACGACTTAGCGGGTCGTGTAATGAGATGGTATACCTTCTAACCGTTAACGTAACAATATATTGTATAAACTTGATAATAAATGGCAAATTTGAGAAAAAATAACATTGAAAAAACGTACTACAGGTTTATAACTCGATCAACTATGTTTTACATCATTTACGAAACTTGTGTATTTTCCTGAGCGAGAGCGAGTGTTATACACTAGATTGGTGGAATTTCGTAAATGTTGTATGGCACATACGAAAGTTTTGATAGTTTCCGAATAGCTTTTTTACTTGATTATTTCAATCCTTTTAACACGCCATTCTCTTCCACAGAGTTTACCTCCACTGGTTCCAAACCTAATTTGCATATGGTTCAATATCTGCACAATGAACAGGGATCCTGATTTATTGCATCAATAGTTGTACAATCACCGACGTTGTTTTAAACTGAGCATTTTATTACTATCGAAATGACTAGAACTGCTTGATAACTGTGAGTGATTGATCCGCTTGATCAGACAGATGTAAAACAATGTTTGATTGGACAAAAATAAGGACGGCAATTACCATGTTTTCAAACTTTCACGAATTGTGCCGATATGCACCAGAGGTTATGATGGAAGAACTGATTGGAGTAACCTCTGTGGTAAGAGTATGGAATCACTTAAAACATGTCAACATGACCTGAGACGGCCCACTTTACTTGCGCGACTTCATTTATGACGTCACAACTGACATTACACGCACCTTGCAAGGCATCAAGAAAACAAGGTTCCGTTATATAATGGCAGTTATTATAAAATATTAAATATTTTTAAAAATGAAGATAAACATGACACAAACAATTATAGGGGTATTTCACTTATGGATACACTTTGCAAGATTTTCACCTCAGTGTTAAACAAAAGGTTACAAATTTGGTGTGATGATCACAGCATACTAAATGAGGCTCAGGCAGGGTTTAGATCCGGATATTCCACTATTGATCATATGTTTGTCCTTCAAGCTGTAGTTAATAAGTACTGTTGTAAAAAGAAGGGAAGATTGTACTGCCTTTTTATAGACTTCTCTAAAGCTTTTGATACCCTTCGACATGATGTTCTCTTAGCTTCTCTTCACAGGGCAGGGATATCCGGCAAATTCTTTAATATTATTGCATCAATGTATTCCAATCTTACTGCTTGTGTCAGAACCGAAAATGGCCTTTCCTCCTGTTTTCAATGTAGTGTAGGTACAAGGCAAGGATGTATTTTAAGCCCACAGATATTTCTTATATTTATTGACAATCTTTACAAGAAACTAGAATTAGAGGGTGGACATGGTATCTTTATAAATCAATTTTTTCCAAATTTATGTGCACTTATGTTTGCGGATGACATTTCGGCATTATCGGATACTTGTAATTTACTCCAAAAGAAACTAAGTGTTTTGGAAAATTTTTGTGACATTACAGGAATGAAAGTTAATTTAAAGAAAACCAAAATTATAGTTTTTAGAAATGGGGGCCCACTTCGTCACTATGAGAAATGGTTTTATAATGGTTCTCCTGTTGAAGTTGTTTCCTTCTATAGATATTTAGGATTAGTTTTCACACCCAAACTTATCTGGAGTAAAGCCCAGACATGTCTTGCATCTCAGGCTTGTAAAGCTATTATGTCTGTGAATGGTTTTCAGAGGAAAATTGGTAACATAAGTTGCACTGATTTACTTAATATTTTTGATTCAATGATTGTGCCTATTCTTTGTTATGGTTCGGAAATTTGGGGAACTTGTCATTCCAAGATAATAGAAGGTGTTCAAATTAAGTTTTGTAAAAAATATTTAAAGGTAAAGAAAACTACTTTGAATAATATGGTTCTTGGGGAATGTGGCAGACTCCCTTTGCAGCATTTATATATGTCTAGAGTTATTAAATTTTGGTGTAGACTTATACATATGCAACCGAATAGACTTTCTCATCAAAGTTACTTGATGTTAAGATCATTAGACAATTTAGGTTACACTACTTGGGTTACAAAAGTTAGAAGTATATTATTCCAATATGGTTTTGGTTATGCTTGGCTAAGCCAAGAAATTGGAAATGTTGAACATTTTGTTTCTCTATTCAAGCTAAGGCTAGGAGATAATTTAAAGCAGTCATGGTATTCATCAATTAAGGAATCTCCCAAATGTATATTTTACAAGGAATTTAAGTCACTGTTAAATGTAGAAAGGTATCTTTGTTATGATATTCCCATGCATTTAAGGATTGCCATATCAAGATTCAGATGTAGTAATTTTAATATTGCTGTTGAATGTGGCAGGTACAATGGAATAGAATATAATGAAAGATTATGCCCCTTTTGTAAAGGAAAAGGTCTATCATATGTTGAAAATGAGTATCATGTATTATTTATTTGTAGTGCCTATGATAAACTTAGAAATAAATATTTAAGTAAATTTAACAAAGTGCCTTACACACACTATTCTATTGTAAATCTCCTGCAAAGCCAAAACCAGGAGATCTTATATAATATTGGGCTGTATCTATTCAATGTCCAGAAGCTGGTAAATTCCAGGAAGTAAGAATTATTCTTTGCGCACACACAATTGACATTGTCATAATGCCTGTATTTTGGGCCGAAGGCCTCATACTGAAATAAAATCTCTGTCTCTGTCTCTCTGTCTCTGTCTCTGTTATATAATGGCAGTTATTATAAAATATTAAATATTTTTAAAAATGAAGTAGAATACTACATAAAAAACCTTAGCGAACATATGGATATCCGGTCCATGAACGATAGAAGGGCACCTTTAACGGGGTTTTTGTGTATCATTTTCCTGTCAAGTGCCAATTCCAAGACATAGACCATATTATTTATCGTTATGTTTTGGCATTTATAATTTGCAAAGCATCTAAATATCAAGGAGATAAAGTCATTATTATAGGAGTTCATACTGAGTGGAGTCTATCGCGATGTTATCATTGTCATGCGATATGAGGCAGTTCATAAGCCGTTATCAAGTATATTATGTTTATCTGAAGATGTAAATGCCAAAAGCAATTATCCGGCCATTGAGCCTACCCCTGAACAACTGTTAGGATGTTGTTTTATAATAAAATTGCTGTGTTGTTTATGCCAATTGCGACATCAGGTGCTAAACAAACTCAACATGTTATTATATGCAACTGACATGTGTCATTAAAGGCGCGGTAGCACGATTTTTGCTACTGACATAAAGTGATCTCACAATCACCAATGGCTAAATGATAAGCCTGAATCAATAAAAGAGTTCTAAAACGAATGTATATGGTTCGGTTAAGTCATGCGAGTCCCTTTCCCATGGAGCGGGAATTTACATGTTCACATTACAATGACCGCACGAAGGTAGTTCAAGTGATCTGATTGATGATGCGATACCTAAACACTCAGAGTAGAGATGTACATATGGTAGAGTGATGGAATGGTCAACCATCTTGCTGTCTGAACTCTCACATTAGCATGAGATCTACAAATCTACCTCTCACACTGAAGAGTTCCACACCACTGTCGCTTTATACGTCGCACCATTTTTCTTCAAATACGGATAACCGTTTTCTATGGACACGGCTTACGAGATGATTTACCCAGGTAACAAGATGATGTATAAACTTTAATAATAAATGGCAAATTTGAGAAAACATATTGTGACAAAACGGCATCCTTATACAGTAGTTGACGTTATAAGGTACAGTAGGGTTTGTTCTCATACGAAATGTGATTTGTGGTGTAAAGGACACAGTATTCATGGGGCAACCATTTGGTCATTTACTAATATAACGGTTGAAATATATATTTGAAACCGTTACATTTTACATGTATATGAAAACGGACTATTTCAACCGTTATATTAGTAAATGACCAAATGGTTTTCTAACTAGGTCAAATATTATTTTTAGTTTTAGTGGTAAAATCCGACGTTAACCTCAAACCAATAACATATGTGATCTGATGCCCCCTTCTGGCAAATCCTTTTAACACAGATCTAGACTATCTCTACGACCCACATATTGCATTAGTCACTGCAGTGGCTTTAAAGTCCACAACGAACACGTTCAAACATGGGCCAGATTGTTGGTTTTGAAAAAGAATACAAAACCTTATTTATTTTCTGAACACACAACCATTGTAACATAACCTGGCGAGTCACACAGAGCACGCGCGTATCTGTCACGTGATCTAAGATGGCGACGTTATCTTCCGGTTTCAGAAGCCAGGGCTTCGTGAGATAAATGGCGATGAAGGCAGATCGATAAGACCAAGATAATCATTGTTTCAGTCACGGAATTGGAGTAACCATGGGAGTTTCTACAAGCATACCAGTGCCAAAGAGAAAGACGAGAGAATTGCAATTGTATTGGCAGAATGCGTTAAACATACAACAGGGTAGTACTATTCTCGTATTACCCAGGGAGCCAGTTTAGTCTGGCATCTTCAATTCTAGTCTTACACTCAGACTATGAAAAAAGTATTTATTCTGAAAATATCACCATTTTATTAAATATTGAAAAGGAGACTGTAAGAAATGGTATTTTCATAAAAAAGGCTCCTTTTCAATTTTTTAATTTTTTTTTACAGTCCAAGTGTTAGACTACTTCAATGCCTACATTCACAATTGTCAATAAGTATATATTTGTTAAATTGCTATGTAAGAATTGTACTTAGAAGGCAATATTCCAGCCTCATTTACATCAGACCGTATTGATACTAAAGTCTAATTGCAATTCGACTGGGCGATAATCAGACATAGCACTGTTCCAGTCTGATTAAAGTCAGAAGGTAAATATTGTGTAAGGCATTGGTACTTATTACATTCTGATTTAAATTAAACTGGGCGATATTCAGACATGTTATAAAGTTTGTTCAAATATTAATTGTTGGGAAGAGCATAATTAATTTGTAAGAAATTCGAATTGGTCGCCAAATATATTAGTATGGCATTTCATATTGCCTGCATACTAAACTGTCATTTATTATATATTTCAATGTAAGAATTCTATTTAAACAATATTAAGTCTCATAAAAATCAGACCGTAACTAGTTGCATTATCGTGTAACATACTGCAACTAATCACGGTTTGATTATAATGATAATATTCAAAATTGTTATAAAATTTGTCCAAATATTGAATTGTGGAGAAGAGCTTTAAAAAATTCTGAAAGATCAAAACGAAAATCAAATTGGTCTCCATCATCTAGCTTCAAAGGCATTAAAAATACGTCGTTTAATTAATATTTCACTTCGTCCACAATCGTCATATAAATTTCAACTTTAGTTACAGTCGAAGAACAAACCAGAAGCAAAAGGTTTCTAAAATGCTACAGAGCTGCACGCCGACAAACAGTTTCTCCCAGTTTCCCTTTTATACACAACATGTCTGTCAAGGATCGGTAACAAACATTCAAAATTACAAAAAGCCATAGAATATATAATAAATATTATAAATTATGCACGATCAGCCCGAAGAGTCTTAAGAAGCAGTACAAGACAATGGCTGCATGGACACGAATACAGAAGAGACAAAGCAATGACCAGACAATGCAAACAGTCTCAGAGTATCAGAAACAAGGCAGAATACTCGGGGGAGCATGGAGCTCAGATAACATCGGGAATAGGTCGGAACCGAGGTACCAGACCACACAGTCGTATCTTCCGAATGGCCACATAATGAAGTACAGGACCGTCTAGACTGGGAATAGTCTTTTAAAACATTCAAATATGTTATTATTTAATTAATTGAAAGAGACTTGGAACTTTTAGCAGATGCTGATGTTGCATCGGTTCCCCACAAGGGCAGGGATGTACTTGATTTGCAGGTGGTTCTCATGTTCCGCCTTTATAGTGGAACATGATACTGGAGACTGTGATACAGCTATATTGCTTCCAGTAAGAACAGGTGGCGTAGGGATACATCCATGACAGATAACTACTGCTACTGGTGTGACCCTCCGCGATTGGAATATGTGAATGCAATTGTAGAAAACAATTTGTGCCATAAATACGTTGGAATACGAAAGAGAAGCGATCTTTTTTTCTTTTCTTTTTTTTGCTTGGTCAAATATACAAAAGCTTTCCTTCAAGTTTGGGCCAATGCAAGTCTACAATAAGACTATAGAGCCTAGTATAAGGAACATGAATGCATATCAGGGGATTCCTTTTATTTTAGTTTCCTTTTTATCAAATTTGTAACTTTTACAAACAGTTTCCTTTCAGAGAATAAATGTTAGTCTAAAGAATCATGTAATTGATTAAGAACATATGCTAGTACTAAAAGTGATGATTAGATTTGTATATAGACCATAAGTATAGATGGGACTGAATATGAGATAAAATGAAAACTTTAACTATACGTCATTATCCAGAGATGAAAGCAACTAGACTTGTCTATATCGTCATGATTTTCCTGATGTTCTGTCTTTGAGGTGAGGTGAGGAGGGGTTTTAACGCCGCTTTCAAGAGTATTTGTCTTTGACGTTTATACCAATTTGAAATGATTTGAAGTAAGTGTATCTTAAACAAAGTCTAAATTTCATTTTGCAAGTCTAGATATGTGAATTGTTATGGAGAAAAGGGACGGAAATTAAATTCAATAAAAATGATTAAATAGTCTTCACTTAGTCAAGAGTGTGTCTTATTGACGCCAATACACAATATGTACACCCATGCTTCATGCTGGAGTAAAATGAGCAAATAAACATGGTTGTTTTTGCCAGAAGTTTCAAAGATGGTTAAGGTTACTTGATTTGCCAAAAAATATTAATATAATCATAGCTTATGAGCCTGTATAACGCTTATTGGGTATCTACAATATTCCTTTTATCAACCTGATATTCATGCATAATCGAGATTTTATAATACATAAAATGCAGATCCATTTTTCTATCGTTACCCTTGTTAAATGTTGCCTAAGAGGCCATACACCATACTCAAGCCCGTATACTCAATCATTCCTTCTCAATGTCCATACATATGCAATACTTCTGCGGGAATGCAAAGTAAAACCGTATCAACGTATCAGATTTGTTTTCTCCCATGAAGTACGTATCAAGTATATAGTTCGGGGATAGCGCAGTGGTTAGCGCGTTCGGCTTCGGATCAAGAGGTCCGGGGTTCGAATCCAGCCAGGGGCACGGCAACTTTGTCTGCAGTAGAGAACTGTTCCACACGCAGTAAGGTTTGGGTGCAATGTTTCAGTGAATTTCAGCGTAGTACCACCCATGGTTCGCTAGTTCCAGCCGATGCTCGCAGGTTTCACCGCAGTCAAAGCCACATGGCGTTGCGGGCTTTCTCCCTGCCATAATACTAGCAGCCGCGATATAAGTGAAATACTCTTGAAAGCGACGTTAAACCCCAACTCACTCACTCACTCAAGTATATAATTAAAATCTTAGATAAGAAATATATTGATAAAAGCCAGATCCCTTTACATTTTGCGATCTTTTTAAAGTTCTTAGTGACACTATTACATCAGAATTTACAGTAATTGTTCCGACCTGTAAACAAACGTGGCTATTGTTAGAGCGCGGATATGCTAAATTGCCTGGTAACGTGAACTAACCACGTGTCGAGCACATATCAAAATGCATGTGGTAACCTAGCCTTACTCTCAGTCCTCAAACGCTTTTCACCTCTTACTTAATTCAAAGTCCAAAGACCATGTTAAAGGCATTGTAGTACGGTGTTAAAAAAATATTCATATGCTCCTATGTCATTTGTAATAAAGTGTAAATACTGTCTTACTAAAGAGAGTAAAACAGCCCATTACACGACGCGATTATTCGTATTTGTAGAAAATGGTGTCACCTCTAAAACCATTTTTAAGCCATTTTAGAGTGAACACCTTTTAATAATTCGGGGATGGGAAATGGATCCGCGTTGCTTAATCGAACCTTAACTATTCATTTTGGAACTCTATTTAATGATTTGGGAGGATTATTTTACAGTTGGTAACATTTCTTTTACCATTTTGTGATATCTCTTTATTCCCATTGCAAAATGTGCTACAGCCCGTTTCACGATAACAATTAAGCAGTAAGTACAGTAATATACCGGTTAAGCATATCGTTACGCTATGGTCACTCCTGAATATATCTTATTAGTTCTTATGTTTGAAGTTTGATTCCTGCAAAACGATCATTCAAAATGGTTTGGTACAGAACAAATCAGCAACAGTGGTAAAAACAAGTTCTTGGTTTTATCAATTCTAATGCAATGTCTCATTTTCGAAATGTGATGAAACAGCCCTTTTTTACACCTCTGAGGAGCCCGGATGTTAGGCTAGGCGTTCATGTATTGTGTTCTATGAGAGATGTTAATGATAGAGTCACGATACACATGTGCAGTTATTTAAAGTGTATTGTACAAAGTACCCTATGGTCCGTGTAATGTTGGTCAAACTTATATTGCATATATTTCTAATGTTTCGTATGTGTGTTTTATAGGAGAAACTTATGTTGTAGTCACGATGTACAATGACATTTATAATTAAAGTTTAAGTATATTACAGCATACTTGTTTATGCCTGTTATGAGAATGGATTCATTAAAACATAAACACCGATCTATTTTACATTTTTTTGCAATTTTCTCATACCATTATGTTTGAATGAGCTAGAGAGTTATGCTGATGTTGGCAACTTTAGATGAAAATTATATACATATAGGGCATCAGGTAGATATAATTAATATATATATATATATATATATATATATATATATATATATATATATATATATATATATATATATATATATATATATATATATAAAGATAAAGATTTCTGGAGGTTACGTGTTTTATATTTTATGTGTTTTATGCTGTCTGTTTCAAAAATAAATCCAAAGTTTCATAAAGGATAAACCAAACAAATCTTGATTTGCTTATGTATTACACTTCTAAGTAATCTTCAGAGATGCGATACATTGTTTATGTCAACCAAGTACATGTTCCTGCAAACTGCATACTTCATGAATTAGATTAGACTAAAATCTAGTCTATAAAATTTGTGAAATTACTGCACCTTCATCCTTATGATTATATTTTAAATACCTTTAGTTTCATGTGTATTCAGTTTATCTAGACTTGCAGAATAAAGATTTGCTGTATTAAAGGCTCTTATATTTTACACAGTCATGAGGCAGGACTAGAATTAGATGCGTTGGTTTTGTTGAGAAATTTACTAATCTTAAAGCACGTCACACATTGGCGCTAACTTAGCATGTTGCTTTCTGAAGAACCACCTTGATACAAGGCCAACCAAACTTATGAAGTTAAACAGAGAAACCTCCGACTCGGCAAAATAAGAACAAATTACAACAAAAAAAGTTCCTGTCAAACAAATGGACAAGTAAGGAAATCCTTAAAACTCCAAAAGGACCAAAATACTTCCAAGTTCAGCTAGAACCCTTTGAGAAAGGGTGATCTGGTTTCCTGCATCGTGCATGACAGTTCCTTGTTTCTCAAGGTCCAGAAGTTCCTGAACAACGTGTGTGTAGCATGTAGCATGTACCATATGCATGTGCGAGATGAAGTGATAGTATTATATACCGAGTATTAAAGGCCAGTGCAAAATGATCAAAGTATATAGGGTTTAGAATTGATGGTACACATGCGGTGCACAGGAGTTTCTTAGGCCAAAGTCTAACATTCACACTCTGAAAATAGTATTTATTCGTAAAATATCACCATTTTATGAACTACAGAGACGGACGCTATGACAAATGGTATTTTCAGAAAACAGAGGCTTTTTTTCATTGTTTAATAAAATTTTGACAACTTTAGAATAAATATTTTTTCAGAGTCTCAGTGTTAGATATAGTCTTACACTCAAACTATGAAAAAGTATTTATTCTGAAAACATCACCATTCTATTGAATATTGAAAAGGAGACTGCAAGAAATGGTATTTTCATCTGTAAAAAAAGAGCTCCTCTTCAATATTTTTTTCAGATATAAAACATAAAAAAAATTATATAAAAAATAATTAAATATTTAAAAAATTCAGAGCCTAAGTGTTAAACTAAGTGTTAGACTACATAGGCGAATGCGTAACGACTGAAATCGCCCTCTGTCCTGTTGTATCATGGACCAACCTTTGTGTTGGTGTCTGTACTCGTACGTGCAGATGGTGTGGTTGATACATGTTAGACCGAGGACAAGTGGCTAAAGTACCTGGGTCACGTGTTTAAAGCTCTCTTAGATGAAGGTAATACCATCCTAGCGATGAAGGGCCCACTTAACCCTGGCAGATAGCTTTGTTAAATCTTGCCAAATCAGACGAAGAGAAGAAACGCCTAACCGAGAATAAGCCTTCATGTTGGAACCGTATGGAATGATAGTTTACATATATTTATATATTTGGAGTATTCAGAAATACTAATTATTTTGCTATTCATCAACAATCGATATAAGTTCATATGAACCGTTTACATTCAAAGCCGAAGAAATCAAATACATAATTTGTATTCTTCATCGAAGCACGTTAAGAAACACCTTTCATGTACATGTATCATGCACTATAATTACAAGCCTTTAAATCTTACAATGTAATAACTTCCACGATTCATTTGATACAGAACATTCAAGGATACCGCAGCTAACAATTGGTTCAGACACAGGTTTCCGTATGTCATGCATAGTCTATGACGTCATAAGATCCTCACTTCACTCATTGATGCACAAACGCACATGAATGCATTTGGTTATCGTAAGAATTGCTCTGCTTCATAAAATTCCTACGTAACACTCAATACCAAATATATACATGTAAACAGTGTGTATTTTCCAATTGAAATGATTTTTTCAACAGCATGCCAACATTTATCAGACTATCCATGTTCCAAAAACGACATAATGCCTTGTTATCAACCTGCAACAGTTATCACTGCCAGTTATCCAATATTAATCTGCATCAAATAACTGACTCAACATCATATGGCATCGTTCACATCGGCTACATTAATAAGAGAGTTGTTTGGTACATTTGAAGGGAATGTAACACTGTATATTTGTATTCTTTTAACCCCTTCGTAATTTATCAGCGGTTCAACGCATGAGCCCATATTTCTTGAATCAAACGAACGTCAAGCCGTCTAAACAAACGTGTGTATCGTGCTCCTATATTATCGTCTGCCACCCCCGCCTTTGGTCAAATGTAGGCCAGGTGGAGAACTCGAACATCCGGGTCTTATCAAAGCACGAGCAGACTACCGGAAGTTGACGAAGAACATGGAAACACTGTTGACCTTGCACATACATAGGCTTTGAACTGACCGGAAGTTTAGGCTAAATGACCCAGCTTTGGGATAAGCAGCATAAATTCGTCCAATTATCGCAAAGGCCTTTTTTGCGTGATTCCAGTTATCCATGTATCGGTAAATATCAAAAGAACTATGAATCAGGACATGAATCAAATTACAGAAAAATAACATATTTTACATTGGCCAAAGTATTATCTTAAATGGACCTGATTATGATAATTTATTATTAAGAAGTAAAACGATAAATGGTTGCATGTTCATCATTCTTTTCTTATCCATCGGTAAAAAAAATACCATTCTGCCTTTGAGTCATTCTCTTCCCACAGAGTTTAGTCCCTACAGTTTTCCGGTTCTACCCTCTGTTACATTACGCTCGATAATGTGGGCGGGAAGGTAGTGTTCTGATTGGTTGCAATTGAATCTAGTTGTGCAATCAGCGGGGCCGTTGTAAAAGTGACATTTGCCAATGACACGTCATAATGATACAATAAACGTAAGGGCAACGTTTTCTCGTTTTCCTGTGTTTTCTGTGTTTTCCTCGAACTATGCTATTTGATTTTGTGAAAATTATTGATCATAAACATAATTATAAATAAAGAAGACCAAATCAGAGACAAATACCAAAATCATTTCATTTGCGTTATTTACATCAGACATATTCGAATGACATATGCTAATGAGCAAGACCCTTCAGAGTAAAATGCCTCGATCTATTAAGTAACCCTGTCGACATGGCCAATCAAAAATGAGTTTTCATTGGTTAAGAACCAGGGATACGGTATGAGATTTCTCTTTACACCGCTAGGGGACTTTGGTTCTGCTCTCGATTTCAAGCGTAATGTAACAGAGGGTAGAACCGGAAAACTGTAGGGACTAAACTCTGTGGGAAGAGAATGCCTTTGAGTAAGACACAGGAAAGCGAATTATCCACACTATTATAAACATTGTCCAGAAAACGTGACTTCAAAGAATTGTTTAATGTTCCGTCCCTGCGAATCGATAGCTGTTATCAACTCGCACGTGCAACGCGTGCGCGTGAATTCCGTGTCATGCCGTCCTGTTTGACACAGGATCTCGCACGTGCAAAGCATGCATTCCGTGATGCGCTGTCATGTTTGTCAGTATGTGATGTATGAGCACTTTGCACTGACTTCATTAGTTGGACTAACAGTACAAGCTCATTACAAGACCGCGTTGTGCTCGGTAAAGACGTTTTGTGACATGGATAAACTTGTCCAATTTGCCCGGTAATTCCACTTATATATAGTACGTGTTTCAGCACTACATGAGCGGTTGTTGTGTCCATTTGTGAGATTAATCTAGTTATACCATCCATTTTCCTAACACTCCAGAATCATTTGAATCCAGTATTGTTCGTCCATTGTATTGGATGCAAAGCAAGATTGAATTGCGGTTGGGAAAACGTAGTCTTACACTTAGACTCTGAAAAAAGTATTTATTCTGAATATATCACCATTTTATCAAATATTGAAAAGGAGACTGTAAAAATGGAATTTTCTGTAAAAAGAGGCTCTGTTTCAAAAAAAAATTCAGTTTTCTTTCAGAGTCTTAGTGCTAGACTAGGGAAAACGTAAAACAATCAGTTTCTCTAAGACTATTCACTCGTTGACCATTTTATGATTCAAATACTCGATGTTCTGACTAGTTTGCACCAATTAATTTGCACGGAGCTAAAATGATCATCAGTGATAGTAGTCTATATTGGTGGAGGGACCTTGAGTCGTTATGCGCTGTGCTCAAATCAATACATATATAATTATTGTGGATCTTCGCATTTAGGGAACAAAGGGTTTTCTTACGTATACCTTCTTACCTTAAGAAAAAAACGTAAACTGTTACGATTCAAATATCTTGTTAGAATTTAACTAGGAAATGACATGGCAAATTAATCGAATGGTGGCTTGTCTAAGATTAATCTGATAATCGGACGAATGATTGATTGGCTGTATGATTTATCTGAAGATCAAGTTATGCTCCTTCAATAAGTAAAGACATGCTGGTCGAAACATTAATATATAGACGCGTACAAAATAGCAACGAATGCACTTTGATTTTAATAGTTTTTAATTATAGTAATACATTCAGGTTAAAATGGAGTTAAATTCTTTTAGATAAGTTTTTAAATGTCATTGTGCTGAATAAATTTATCATCAATACGAAACCTCGTTGACTAACATTGAGGCTCAGAAATACTTTTTCTTACCAGGAACATTTTACAAACAATTCAAATAGTTATACTAAATGGAGCCCTAAAGATGCCTTAATTTCAGAGTAATCTAGACTTGCTATAATTTTGGTTTGGACTGGGTTGGTGGGTTGAATATTTTGCTCTAGGGTCTGGATGACAGACTATGAACCTCGCTTTCCCTATACTAACCATTACAAAATGCCTTTATGTTATGTTTAATGTTGTATTTTAACATATGAACAGTTTTCTCTTTTTTCACAGGCCATTAAGTACGTACATCAAGGCACTTCAGTCTAATTGAACAACCTATTACTCATCAGAACTTTCCTGGGTCAAGTGTGGTCATTAAACCATCAGAGTGGCGTGCGCAGAGTGTGCTACCATAAAAACTCTCGTCACTCGAGATCTCGTTTCCGGTCTCGTTTGAGAGATCTTATCACTTCCGGAAAAAGAGAAACCAACAACGTGATCCTTACTGTTGTTTCAGGTTTTTTATTTACGATATAAATACAATTAGGTTTTTCAAACTTGATGTAACACCAATGACGTGCTGTAACAGTTAGATATTAAAGGTGCATCCATTGTGTTTAATAACATTTTAGTTGGCTGTCATACGTTCCGACTCACTACATGTGTTGTTTACAATACAAATAATTTCACTCAGCTTGCATATGTATCCCCAATCGCCAAATATATCATATATTTTAGGTTCAAATAAAAATCGAGTAACATCATTTACATGTGCAGAAACCGAAACTACAAGTCCCATTTACATGCACTATTTAACATTATCAACCCAAATTTGTCATTTTGTCCGTTCAGTATAAATACGATTCCAAAATTACGTTTGACTCATTGGCGGACGTCAATCGCGATGCATTTTCCGGTTTTCGATCAGAAATCACTAATTTTACCTTTATATCGTCAATATACTAAGTCGATAATCATCAAAATGGTAATTTTCGGTAACAGTCGGTACTTCTCGATAAAGTAACACCATTTGTAACGTTTGGAATAAATGACCCAAACAACACAATGGATATACCTTTAACTTGCACAATAACACAATACAATGATAAACACATCAACTCCTCTAAAATCAACTATATTCAGAACGGATTACCAAAAAGTTAACACCATAGTATACTCTACCCTACCGTTAGCTCCCGCCAAATCATGGAATTGTGATATTCAGATATTTATACATTGAGGATATACTGGACAAAATATAGTTAGGGATATATGTCCATTTCTTTTTTTTAAACTATATATTTAACCATTAACATGCTGATGAAATATCAATCATATCACATCAAATATCCTTATCAACATATTTTGTCGAGTATATAATGGTATGCAAATATGACGAAAATGGATCTTCCATGTTCGGGCTCTTAAAAACAACCCAACGGACATCTACCTGTGCACTTGTACCTGTTGCCAAATAGCAACAGTGCTATGGCATAACGAATAATGAAATTACGTCCCCTGTAAAAGAAATTTTTAACACATCTACTAGGGCCTAATAATCGAACATGTACAAACCCTTATGCCATAATATTTTCGAAATTGATATTTATGAATAATCAAATAGACTCGTCTTGTGTCAACATGAAATATCGGATATCAAATAACATCAGGCCTACTAGACATCCCTGTCTGAGTCATGTTTTGTGTGTACACATTGATCTTCAGGGTACTTTACGGGGGAGAAATCGAACACAAATACAAATCAACATAGGTCACGATGACCAAATGCACAAAATGCCTAGTCCTAGTCTAAAATGTCACCCTGCTCCATCAGTATTTGTTTATCCCCAAACTACTACAATCTACCTGATTGTCTCGGATTGATATCTTGAAACACAATAGGACTTGATTTCCTTGCAATTCCATTAAATACGCAACTTAATTTACTAAGTTCTAAAACCTGTAACATGCTTCAAACATGTAATCAGAATCTTGCTGGATTCAATCCGGGTTATCATCCTCAAATCCGCATTTATTCCAGACTTTGATAGACTATTTGAGTGGGGTTCCTTTAAAAAAAACTTGTACATTTTCTAAGTTTAACCATAACTTCAAAGTTGACATCGTGCTTACGATCATCTTAGTGCTATGTACTGAGAGAGGCTATGCCCTTAAAATTAATAAAATCCAAATCAAATCTATATAATTAACAAGACCTGCAAAGTATAAAGAGATCTCAGAGATTCCTTTAATTTTGACTTTATAATCTGAATGTTGACATTTTCCGAAATTTTCTCAAACACTAAACGTAAAAGACACTTGGTAACTAGCTTTGAAATGCCAAAATTAGACTAATATTTAATCTATAGAATTTCACAAATTTACTCTAAACTTATGATTATATATTTTCATTAATACCAGTGAATTCAGTTTATCTAGACTTGCTGAATACGGATCTAGACTGTACCAAAGGCTCTTATTGTTTAGACAGTCATGAGGCAGGACTATACCAAAACGAGCCCTGACTGCTACAGAAGTAGGCATCATGTTTGATTAAAGGTTAGATGAAATGACATATGGTCAAAATCGGATTCATTTAAATGGGATGTCAATTTGACAATTGCTCGATTTTAAATTTCTGAAATCGGTCCATAAATTACTTAAATACGGCTCTTTAAAAAAACGCCTGATTTAGCCCCGGCGACCAGAATGAAAGTCTGCGGGGGTGTGGCCCCTGAAGGGATGACTTCTGTGACGTATCAGGAGGAGTCTGATTTTCGGCGTTAGACATAATTCAACGTAATTTCGCAACATTTTGATTGTTAATTTCACAAAGGAATATTCAATAAACCAACTTGAATTTACCGTATATCGAATGTTTAGATATCCAACTAGGTAATTCCGCAGATGACAATTACACAATTATTACATAAACATGTCTTTTCGGCGATGTAATACACCTCATAAAATCATTTAGCGGCAGTGATAATCATCATTAATTAATTACTCAGGTCCCACGGGCGCCAGCTGACTGGCGGGCCTCGTCTGTGTTTAATCACAGTCACGCCTCACTGATTTTTCAAAGTGTTCGGCGTGCTAATTTTTGCATTGTTAAAATGGGTAAATTAAAATCGTCCTAATGATCAATTGCAAGTGTATATTGTCTCGATTTTATGCTCAATTGATTCCTATATATAATGTCTGTAGAGGTAATAATCTGTCATTCTTTTGAAAAATGCATTTCATGTGAACTTTAACATCTACCAGCCAGCACTCGCCGTGGTCGTAACAGTTGGGTTGATCGATAGTCTGTCATCCAGACCCTAGAGCAAAATATTCAATTCACGTCCAGCCCAGTCTAGAAAATTATAGCAAGTCTAGATTACTCAGCTCTAGGAAATTAATGCATCTTTAGTGCTCCATTTCGTATAAATATTTGAATTGTTTGTAAAATGATGTTGGTAAGAAAACAAATTCTGAGATTAAATGTTAGTCTAGGTTGCTCGAGCGAACTCCTCGTTGTTTGGTTCCTGAATCGATCCTTGTTAATGTCTGGCTTCTCTGATACCCTCCTCAATCATCGTCACATTGACCTAATCTCTTTTCTGTGTGTCCATGTCTACTCTGTTGCATTACATATGATTTGATTTCTTGTCTGTTGCATTGTCATCATTAATTTCTTCTCTGTTGCATTATTTATCACTGTTTTCTAAACATTGTTTTCTTGTCCCTAGCATGTTAAATACTATTGTTTTCTTGTCTCTTGCTTTATATATGATTGTTTTCGTGTACAATATTTTGAAAATAATTGTATCCTCGCTCATTATATTGAACATGATTGTATTAATTCTTGTACATTACATTGAACGTGATTGTTTTCTTGTACAATATATATTGAACATAATTGCATTCTTGTACAATATATTAAACATGATGGTATTCTTGTACAATATATTGAACATGATTATACTCTTGCTAATTATATTGAACATGATTGTATTAATTCTTGTTCATTATATTGAACATGATTGTTTTCTTGTCCAGTATATTGAACATGATTTTATTAATTTTTGTCCATTATATTGAACATGGTTGTTTTCTTGTCCAATAAATTGAACATAATTGTATTCTTGTACAATATATATGAACATAGTTGCATTCTTGTCCATTTTATTGAACATGATTGTATTATTGCTCATTATATTGAACATGATGTTTTCTTGCTCAATATCGAACATAATTGTATTATTGTACAATATATTGAACATGATTGTCAACTGCACAATGACTGCGTAATGTCAAGAACATTTACATGATCTATATGATTATATGTTCTTTATGTTTTCACTAAATATGCGCGCGTGTTTTTCCATTTCATAGCATGGTTAACTATATATTTCACTCTTGTTATCCCGAGAGATTTTAAATTTTAAATCCCATATTGAAAAAGGCATTCAACATTTATTAAAACAACAAATTCAGAGGCTGTTTTTTATTTATTTACTGAGTTGCATAAATCAAAATTGGCACTCACGATGGCTTTATTTATATGTAAAAACTTACAAAATCTTTGTTAACTTCAAATGCAGAGTGCAACTGATGAAAATGTGTTTTCGGAAAGTTAGGAAAGGCACGCCTTCTTTCAATATCCTTCAATCTATTTTTTTCTGACTAACACTTCTGTTTGCAAACATTAAAGGAAGGTGACGATTCTCAATAACGCTCACCAATAACCTAAATAAACACAAAAGCTTTTTCACGATAAGAAACCATAATATTTGCCTTGCACTGCACAGTTCGTGTAAACTGCAATCTGACATTTCCCTCAAATCATAATAAATACATGCTAGAATTGGTCACTCCCCTGAATAGAACGATAAAACAAAGTTGCCTACAAGGTACTTTCGGGAGTTTTCCCATGTTTATTAAACTGCCAGACACAAGAAAGTACTCACTTCTGTTGATTTTATCATATGTATGATTTTCAATTGCAAATATCTCAAGTTATCGAGGACATAATCGAAACCTGAAACATACAGGTGGTTTGTCAGCAGTCAAAGAATACTTCTACATGTTTTTTAAATTTTAAATTTCTTCAAAAATTATTTTTGTTGATACACAACTGTTCATCGACATATAAGACATATTCTATGTGAAAATCAATAATGTGCCAGATTCTGCAAACATTTACAACATTTTAATCATGGTAGGGGTCATGTTGGTGTAAATTTCATTTCTTATCCCTGTCTTCATTAAACAAATATATTTTAACTAAAATTTAACTACAGTCACCAATTAATTCATTCAAACTACTGCAGATAGGTATTATTCATTGTGTCATAGTCAAATGCATTTGATTTCTTTTAAATATTGAATTAATCGAAACCAACTGAGGTGAGTCCTTTCTTTTGCCCGGTAGTGTAGATGAGAAAAGTGTACCTTTTCAAAACGTGTAGATGACCACTACAAACACCTTAGAATATATGATGTCAACTAAAGGTATGATTGTAAGTTTATCTGTAAGAAAAAATAAGCATAAACACTTACGAGTAGATTGAATAAACAGTGGCTCTCGGAGACGTTATTTTGATACTATACACTATCTTATCAGACAGTAATTCATTTGTTTCTAAAAGTTATATAAGAACGTGTTTTAGCGCTAACATTCGTTACTTCAATCGTTTGGCTGACAAGGGAAAATCGCAGAAGGTAACACCACATATTGTCTGGTTTCTGTTAAGGCTGTTGAGATGAACGTTCGATGTTTTATTCCAAAATCCATTTAGCCCAGTATAAAATATTTACAGCTGTAGATAAGATGTAGGTTTGTATGTGTATGCGATGACGTTTGTTTTGGTTTCCATGGATATTGTGTAAATAATTCCTTCATTTACACTATAAGGTGAATGGCTGTTACCACATTTCGCATGGTTCTCTATAGTCCTGACCCATAATTGTGTATTGAATAAGAGCCATTATTGAAGTCTACGTCCTCTTTAGGCAGTCAGGACTCGACTGAATACATATATATATATAAGTTGTAGAACTTGTAATTTGTGTTTCTTAAATAAATAAAATAAAAATAAATGAAATGTATTTTTAATCAAACTGTCAATCGATACTTACATATAGTCTATCACTCAGACACTAAAGTAAAACACGAAAGGAGCCTTTGTAAGTCTAGGAATGATGGTAATCTTAGTTGCTTTATATTATATTATATTATATTATATTATATTATATTAAGGACTATACATGTATTGGCCTACCACTTACACTATCAGTCGATTAATCATTTACTGGAAACCACGGATTAAGATATCTAGGGTTTCAGGGCAAATTCTACATTAACTGGGGATCAATGAAATCCTAGTATCAGAAAAGATAGAATTTCACTAAATAATGTAAACATTGAACAGTGGAATCCATTTCTCGTAAAAATATCAACCGATGACTTCTGAAGAATTTAGATAGAATTCTGTTTGGTGGTTCTCAAACTATGGATCAATGAAGTACTACATGTATTAACTATGGAGTTCGCTCTGTCTCTCCAGGGGATGTGAGACACTGACTGCCTTAGGGCAAGTTGCATGTTTAAATAATGTCAACATCGATAGGTGAAACGCATACTCTATTCGGAAGCTAACGGGAAATGAGTAACTAGATTCAGCAGCAACATCAAGACTTGCAGGTCACTATTAAAGACAGACCGATGGTTTTGTTGTTAGTTTCTATGGATCGATACTTAGAAAATATAGAATTTCATATAAGTCAACTTCACTGACTGATCAAGCTTTGACAAGATTATGAAATAGTTATCAGGACGTCACAACCTTTTTACAGATGGACACTTCAAACTCTTTCGATTGATATAGTTAAGCTTCTGAAGATATAGAAATATATTAAATAGTGTAAGGATTACTCAAAGTTCCAGCCAGTAGTATACAGACATCATAACAGTATGTGATCCCTCTGGTAGATGAAGTTTAACTAGGATAAGAGTTTCATGTCATAACATCTACACTCAAAAATGATTTAAACTATCACGGACTTTAATTTAAAGTCCATGAAACTATGAATTCCATGTAACAGGTCAGGTCAGGCCAGGTAAAGCTAGGTCATATATAAGTTTAGATTATCGCATGGTATAAGCTTTCTTACTCAATCAAGATGAATAGTCTGAGGACCATCTGGCACACGTCTTGTAGAATGTAAATATAGGGAGAGGCCATAGCCTTGATTTAATGTCCGTTCCTTCACTCCCACCCCCTGGCACAACCCTGCAACAGATTAACCCCCCTTCCTTTCCCCCTCCCCCATCGACACCCCCTTTCCCCCACTACCACACCACTACGCTGCGAACGAAGAATGAATGACTCCTATATTCCCAGAGTAACATCACTGGAAGGTAAACGAGCAGGAGCTACAATGATCTATCGTCTGCTACTCACCAGTTAGGACGGAGCAGACGACCCAATTCCATAGAGTCTGTTGTTGGTCCATTGCTGATTTATCCTAATATCAAAGCACAATCCAAACGTCAGAGTTCTATAGAACCGTCCAGGATAACTAACTGAATCACGCGGTCGTCTGCTAGTCTAGTAAGTCCTCACTCGACAGATCCAGCGAACTCCCGCCATTCGTCTCTCACTGGGAACTTGGAGTAGTGGACTGGTCCATAAGCTGGTCCTACACGTCAAATAGACCGTGCTGGTTATCAATGGGTCCTCGGGATTATTAATGAGATGCGGGAATGATGTTCCTGGTGTAACAATGGGCGGGTACTACTGCCAGACTTGACTGAGATTGAAAGTAGACTGGCATCTTGTCGCTTTTATTTAACTGAACCGTGGGGACTTGCCTTTTTACTCATATACTTAATCAATCATTCATATGAACAAATCTTTTAGAAAAAAACATTTTTCGATATAAATAAGGGGTGGGAGGAATTAAATTTTTTAGGTGAAGTAATGGTGCAGTAATGCAAAAGGTGTCATTGGCCATATTTTATTGAACCATTGAAAGCAGTCTGAAGAATTGGAAGAACTGATGTTTATTTTTTGTAATGTCTAAAATGTTCTTATGTTCTCAGATTTTGACATTGACTTTCGGAAACTTGTGAAAATTCTAGAAAACTGAGATAAAATGTTGTGGTTTACTTAATAGGTCGAATTAAGTTTAATCAGCATCCTCATTGTAGCATTCACCTCTTCCTCTTTATCGTCATTTATCAAATCATCAGACCCTTAATCATCAGCATCATTCTGATCATCATCGGCGTCGTCATATCTTTCATTAACAGTTATCGTCGTTGCCATCTTCGTCATCATAAGACAATTACCATAAACATCATCATTATTGACGACTTCATCTTCATCATCACAATTATTTTCACTATCTTTATCATTATCATTATCACCATGACTACCATTCTCATCTGCATTACCATTACCATCATCATCATCATCACCATCACCATCATCATCATCATCACCACCATCATCATCATCATCATCATCATCATCATCATCACCATCACCATCATCCATCATCCATCATCCATCATTATCATCATCATCATCATCATCACCATCATCACCATCATCATCATCACCATCATCACCATCATCATCATCTTATACGAGTCTTAGTGTGATAAAGACATAATTGATGTGCAGGGGATAAAATAAATGAGGCGACTGTTGGACAGGCTATATTGAAAGTTGGAGTGGCAGATATCAGGGTCAATTGGTTATGACATCTGAGTAGGAAATCATAACATAGACTTCGAGACTTCGGTTGATATTTAAATATTACACCATAATACAAAAAAGTAAGACTGGTTTATATTGGGCTCTTGACAATGATTTATTATAGTTTTTTTAAGAAATGACAATGTATGATAAAATTTACAAAAATATATAAGTAAAGATAATCAAATCATAAACTGAATTTTCAACTGATAAAAATATGATCTGCATCGACATCAACATCGCCACATGGATTGATGTATGTTAATTATTCATAAACAATTAATAATAACCATCCTTTGACTGTTTTCATCTTCTGTTTTTCACAAACACACAATGACAATGATAAAATCAAGGGCTGTTGGTCAGCTGAGTAAGGCTGGTTAATTATACATCACGACTATCATCTTCACCAACACGGTGAGTCAGAGTCAGGGGCCACTTCACACTGAAGAGTGTAGTTGTCATTATCACCCGTCTCAGGTCTCGTGTTTATGTATCATTACATCCCACTAAGACCGCGTTGGCCTCGGCAACCATTCATAAAAAGTGTCACGTGGCGACTTTCACAACCTTTGCTAAGGTTAACCTTAACTCCCATTTTTTAATATTGCACTAAGGTTACCTGATTAACTTACGATCACCTGAGAGCTTTGTGAAAGGAGGCCCTGTTCATTATCAATATCAGGACTCTTTTGGACGAAAGAGTCCTGATTTCTGATACACGGACACTATTTAAAAAAAATAAAAGATTAAATACTATGTCCAACGAAAAATACATCAACAATGAGCTAAATGTGTAATTGAATAGGATCATGAAACAGGACAACGATGGAAAATGCTTCATCTACCGAAAGTTTTGAATCAACAACATGTATTATCCGTGAAAGAACTTAACCAACAAATAAACATAGCTTTTGACAAACCTTGCACCACAAGCTAAGTTACTTTAGACATAAATGAATTAACTACTACGGCAGTTAGAATCATAAATCGTTTCAATGGATAATAGTAGTACAGATGAATGAATAAATCTCATTTTACAAAGAAGTTAAGAAGGTGAAGTTCCCTAAATATATATATATATATATTTACAGTTTGAATATTTCTATTAAGAAACTACTATCGAAATTTCACTGGTGCACATAAGAGGCGTCTTCCCCTCTTCGATTTCCCCAACAAAATGTATAGAAAGTGAAAAAAGTTTGCAAAATTATCCAGATGGCAATGGGTTGCACGAAACACACGATTTCCCAACATTTAGTTCGTGCTAAAATCGCCCAGACTCAACATCCGTAGTACTACGTAGGCCTACTTCATTCATACACTAGAGAAGGGGCCACAAAAAGGTTAATTTTACAAAACTTTAAAACTTTTCATTTTTCATTTTATTTCACTCGGAATAAATGAGATGTAAGTCAGTTACAAACATAATTTCCTCGTTACTTCGGGAAATACCAGGACAGTTGTCTTTGAAGTCCTCTCGGACAAACTGTCCGGATATTCCCCGATACAACTCGGAAATATAATAGTAAGTAATTAACTATTACATACTGGAGGCCTCGTGGTTCAGTTTAACCTGACTCGGCAGAAAATGATGAAGATGCACATAAAGATATCTATTCTTGAATGATATACCGGTAATTTAGAAAGTTGATTGGCTTCTTTTGTCTTCCATTTAAGGTTATCCTTACTTATACTTCTGCATTGCATTGATATTAGCTATAACGAACGTTAAACAGAGGAATGGATTAACGTATACGAAACGATTAACAATCCTAAAACACATGAATGCATGGCAATTCAAGGAAGAAAATTGTCATTACATTTTATAATCCAAAACTGTGTTCCACAGGAGATTGAAGTTTGGCAGTAAATTGTTTACAATGACCTGGTGTTATCCTAAGCTTTGAAATCATCAAGTGCTTGACTCAAAATGACATTATTTTCAAAACAACATGACATCATAATGATACATAAACAGTACATACTATGAACTGACTGCACTGCTAGTCTACTGTTTATCTTGTCACGAATTATGAATTTTGTTTTTGATTACATCAAACATGAATTATGGACAGGACACATGAGATCAGTTTTCACTTATCACCATGATTATAGGTACAATTTCATCCCGAAAGTGCTTTACCGTATTTCCTCTAATAGACACCCCGGCGTTTATTTTTCACACCTCCTTCAACCCCGGCTTCTATTCGAGGAGTCTGTTCATTTTTTGGATTATACATCACCCGACTAACAAACATATAGAACTGCAACCGTGACTAACTTTCTTGAATATGAATTTATTTTGGTGAATATTTATTCAATATTGTACGGGAACAATGTTTTCTCTAAGAGACACACGTTAACATATAAACATATAAAACTTTGCTCATCGTATCACTCAATAATACCCGGGGTCTAATCGAGACCCGCCGTCTATTCGAGGCCCGGCGTCACAGGCTATTTCTTTTTAACGGTCATACCCCCGGCGTCTATTCGAGACCCCGCGTCAATTCGAGGCCCGGCGTCTATTAGGGGAAATACGGTAAGTCCTTTTCATGTCATTATCCTAATTTTTAAATTCGTATGAAGAGTATAGGCCCATGCAATATAATCAAGCATATTGTTGAATATATGAGTCAAAGTCTGGTTTCTGATAAACAGCTGAATCCCAAAAGTTCGTTCACCTACACGTGTAGCTATTGCACATTGGACTTTCGTTGATACATAATATACCTCACAGTTAGCCTAAACAGCTTTCACAGAATGACCAGGGGTCAGCTTTTGTAAACATTTTGTTTTTAAATTATATTTTTTATTTTTAAAATGGTCTTCTTCTTCTTCTTCCAATTAATGAAAAAGAAAGGAGTATCATCACAGTTAATTATCACACAAAGAGTTATGTTTTACTTAACGCACATACAGTAACCCCGGAAGAAAGATGAGGACGTGGAGACTAATTGAAGCGTCCGTAAAATATGTTCTCTTGGCTCGTTTGAACACATTGATAGTCTTCATAGTGTTTCATCAGTTATATATATATATATATATATATATATATAATACTCTACCCTTCTCCATCAGAGTATTTATACGATAAAAAATACCATGACGGAGCAGGATGACTTCTCAATATATAATAAATCACTCAGTAAAAAACATATATTTTATTAATCAAATATTTATTAAGATAAGATAAGAGATAATATAAGATAAAATAATATTTATTGTCCCAAAAGGGAAATTTGTTGTGTATAATTATCTTCGTGGTATTCCAGATCTGACGTCCAGGTGATCCACCAGCCACTAGTTTTAACATGTTTTATTCGTAGAAGTAAAAATGATATGGTACAAGTTGTCCAACTTACCTATCCATATTTTTTACATTTCACATGTACGTTATGTATACAGTCAGAATGAAACAATGTATTACAAAAGATGCAGCAGATAGAGAGTAAGGAAAGATAATATAGAAATGGCCCATCTAATTTTCACAAGGTGATAGATCTACATTGACATTAAGGACTAAACTAATATCTAAAGGCACTCTGCCAAGAGTAACATTTGCTATCTTATATAATACCATGTGGCGCCGAACTTGAAATAATGTACAGTACATAATACATATATACTTTACATAATTCACGACATTAATCAATACATTCAAAAATTACAAAATAATAACTGATATCTACACAAAACCTGTCAATAACGGTAATGTGATCAAGGAGATGTTGATAGGCTTGTCATTTGGATTATCTATCTATCTATAGGACGACTGGCATATCGTTTGTGGAGAAAAAATTCGATTGGATGTTTCAGTATGAGCAATTGTACTGACAACGCTTTTTCTGTCTTTTAACACAAGGCGGTGTGTTTTAAATAGATTGACTTTAAGAACACTGTTCTTACTAAGTGGTGAATAAATTATATGTTCCCACGAACCTAGGTAGTCAAACGTTTTCACTCCACACTTGGTCCTCAATAAAAAAAAAATCCTGTGGTTTAAATATTGTATATGTCTTTTATTCATTTATGAAACGTGTACTTAGTCATGAAGCGAGCATGGTGTTATTGGAAATGGTATGCGACAAGGATATAGGTTTAGTCCATATTTATTCCCCTTTTCATTATCTTTTTTGTTCTTTGGCTTGACGAATATTGACAATTAAGAATGATATTCTCATTTAAAAAAATAAAGATTAACAAATTGAAATTGATATTGAAATTTAACATAATGAGAATCAATTTACACAAAAAAGAATAGAACTACTGAATATATATTTTTCATATATATTATCCAGATTTGAAGAAATTTGAAGAGTTTTGCCCCTGATTTCTTACATGGTCGCGGGTATTGACACGAACAACTATAAAACGCTTTAGGCATCTAAAAGTGTACCATAAGTTGAAACAATTCTTGGAATAATGTGTAATCATAGAACATGCATAACACTGCATGAAGTCACACGTGGTGTGCATATGAACGATGGAAAGTGAATTGTGAAACTAAAGCTCACCTCTGATGTAACTATGGTGATGTAAAAGAGCTCCGCTTCCGAGAGAGTGAGGGAAAAGGCGAGACTTGGCATTTGTTCAAGGAATGAATGAGCTCCGAATCAAGGGGCTAATCCAAGAACGCTATAATACATACTTTCTGGGACTACTGCACAAAATAATACGCCAAACCCCAGGTAAGCGTTATAATGAAGTATATACAAGTGCATATTGCGTTATAATGAGGTATTTCACGTGCACGCTCGAAGATAAAGCTAAAACCCAAGGAAAGCATGCATGCTATTTTTATTCTGAAGTTTGAAATCTGTAAACAGAAGTGGAACACATAATGGTAACCTATGCGTCATGCATGGGCAAGACAGATGTGTGACGTCATAACCTTTAAGGTGGGATCTGGGGTTAACACGGTAGTTCCAACCGAACGCGCTTGGAGAGAGGGTACAGAGAATATCACGTTTTATATATATCAAGCTAAAAACAGTACCGTTTCTGGTAAACACCAGTAAGTATAAACATTTTGAGGTTTTATACACACACATGTATAACGTTAACTTAGGTACCTGTTTTGATCAATTTACGTTTTATTTTAATCTCTTTTCTACGTCTTGACATGACCTGTAAGTAACGTGATTCCCAATGTAAATTGTGTTTATGCTGTATTTCTGTATCTCAAAATGCCCTGTATGCGTATTTTTTTCTCTAAAGAACTTACATATTTTGGTTAAGCATAACGTTTATGAAAGTATTTCAATACTTAGACCAACCATTTATAATGTTTGCACATTTTATTCACGTTTCTTTGGAAGCAATGTAAAATATAAATATAATATAAATTTAATATAATTTTATGTTAATTTCTTAGAATGACATTAAAATGGCTGTGTTTTATTCCAGGAACACCATGCAGTTGTACTAACAAGCTCGCCTCGCGACCAGTCAAGTCTGAGATGCGCCAGCCCCTAAGAGAAAAACTACAAAATGCAATCAACAGGGCTTTACTACCTGATAACGATCTCGGCGCTCTCATTGTAGGAGGAAGGAGAAGAAACAGGAAGAAGAAAGTCAAGAACAAGAATAATGGTAGGTAAAATTGTGAATTCAAAGAAACGGCTTGTCAAATCAGAAACCTTACTATAAAAACAATTATGTGAAAATGAAAATGTGGACGACTTGAAGTCCAGACCACGTGTTTTTAGAATATAGACGTATTGCAGTTAATGCATGTGGAAAATGTGACCGACTTTCTGCAGATAATGTGATCTGAAAATGGCGCCCATGTCGCAGTAGATGCACGAGATAATCGTGCCAGACTATGAAACCACTTGTTCATAACATGGCGAATTATTGCACGAGAAAATCGTGCAAATACAACAGACCTCGTGTTTCTAAAAATAGTGGCATGTTGTTGCAGTAAATACACGTGAAAATCGTGACTAACTTTCGCCTAACACGTGCTCGTAAAATGGCGGCTGGCTTGTCGCACGGAATGCACGTGGGACCCGTGCCAAGTTCATGCCAGGTGGGTCGCCGCGTGCGGAAGTGCTGATATTCCTGGAATTCCTTCCTGCAAGGGAACACGTGGTCTGCTTGTAGCTTTTCGCATCTACTTGTAATTTGGGATTTGTTACATCGTATGAACTCGGGCGGGTAACTCATGTTGTTACGTATATTTGGAGCATGTGTGTCTAGTGAATGTTGATGTAGAAGTACACTGAGAAATGTATCAGGTTTGTTTCTGCTGTGAATGATGTACCCTGCTCCCCCTCACTGTAGACGCCGGATCTTGAATAAAGTTCATTCGAGACTTCAAACGATTATAATTATCATAATATTGTTTGAAAGAAATGGACGTTGGGTCTCGATTAGACGCCGGGTGCTGAGATGAACAATGATTTTTAGAAAATGCAATGTATATATGTTCACTTATAATAATAATTTCGGAAGTGTAGGCCTTCCAGCCCATAGTTCACACACTTGTCCGTTGAAATTATATTTCAGAATGTTGTCATCAAATTTATTTTCAATATTATATACCACGTTAAAGTCAATACATGTTTCTTCAAAATAAGCCATAAAACATAAAAAAAAATCGATCAAGTCTTTACATAGATATGATTTTTCAAAGCTTTAAATATTAGCATATTACTAATGTAAACCATGAACATAGCCCGGCAAATTGCTAACAACATTGCTTGAAAGAACTTATATAAATCTCTTAAAATATTATATCAACTTAGAGTGACCCTGTTACAAAGTCCAGCATTTGGTGTATCAGATCACGCAAGAATTATAACATGAGGAACATTGCAATTGACGTAATTAACGAAAACAACCTCTGTAATAAATAGATAAACCATTGACATAAGATCCCTAAGACTGTCATTCAGCACTCTTCCTCTACTTCCAGGAACCAAGAACAAGAAGAATGCGAAGAAGGCAGAAGGGAAGAGTAAGAAACATGGCGGCGGTTTCCTTGGCAACAAGGATGATAGCGGACACGGTATGACTCTTTAAATTAACCTCAAACAATATAAAAGAATGAATACATTTGTGTTCAAAGAAATGTGTTTTATGTTGGATGTTTTTATTTGGTGTATTTAAATAAAAAAATTATGAATAGGGCCTATGTGATTCTGATATTGTCTACCAAGAATAGTTTATGTTACTGAATAAATGTTTCAAAATATTATCAACCTGCACGATAAACCGTGTAATAAAAAGTTATAAAACTTACATGACTTTATATCGACTTAACATTTAAATTTATTAAAGAACATCCCCCAAATCCTCAAAATTATTTTTTCTTTGCTCGTTATCAGCTTCAACTGAATTATAAGTTATCGATAACCATCTCGTTTGCAATAATTATTATTGTCCCCGTGGTCAACGTTTAGTTTCATCAGTAAATCTCCCCTTTTTCGCAATGATAAGCTATGCTTATTATTTGCAGGTGTTATGGATATTGACAATCAATGAAACAAATTCTCCTATAGACCAATCCAATATTAATCATTAATTTGATTCATTTCACTGATTGCATTTTCAATCAAAATCATTACATACATCCGACATTATTACCCAATTGTTCAATTCCCAGCAAATATAACTTAGTTCGCTTTTAAGTATGGTTTTCGTTATTTATTGTAATCCAATTGATTCAACGTATTGTGTTATCTCGAGTACAATGGAAATCATTTCATATAAGCGAGAATATTAGCTAACGCTCCACTTCACAGCAAATATTAGCTGTCCCATAAAGGAAATAGTATTTATGAAGCCAATCATCTGAACTGGCTAGCCGGGTTGAACTGTGTTGACATTTTACATTGAAAATATCATCGTTTATGTTTAAGCCTTAGCAGTACACATATTATTATTAACATTTCCAAAGAAGAATATTCTGATAAGCCAATCTGATCTTAGTGTGGCCATACACCATTTGGAGATTGGATGCTTCATGCTTCTTCTTCAAGCACAACGGAGAAAGGATACATTGATAGTGTGATAAAAGAGCAAATGGATCAAATTTACAAGGATTTGGATAGTATTTGAAACTCAATCTGGACGGTACAAGGGGATATACGTTACGTTAACCGGAGCAGTCTTTTAAGGAGTGTCTGGTCAATTTGGGGTATTTGTACCTCGCCATGTGAATAATGGATAAACTGTGTGCTATGTTCGTGGTGTAAAAAACAGTGGCATTTGGTGGTCGATTTTGAGAGGAACATTTCACAGGGAGAGGCATTGATCTGATCTGTTTTCTTACTGAACTGTCGGTCGACTTTGATTTTGTTGTTATGGACAGCGCCATTCACCTTTAAATCCTCGGGACATTAACAATAATCACATTGTGCAGCTGTGACAGTGCAATACAATATGAACTTTTAATGACCACCTGTCGTCTGTTCTTCCCATCGGATTGTGGTTGTTCCTGTCGTCTGCTTCAATTGTGAGCTTGTCGTCTGTTCTCGTTCTGTCCTCCTCATTTGTTTGTCATCTGCTATTGTCTGCTTTTCATCAACCTAACGTGTCATTTCATCATATTTTTATCACCTGTCCTCTGCTTTTATCCTCTTGTTATCATATATACATCGTCTGCTTGTCCTTAACATATCGTCTGCCTTTTTCGTGTCCTTGCCATCAACTTACGTCTGCATAAATCGTCTACACCTATCGCCTACTTTGTATCGTCTGCTGTTTCCTTGTTTCTGCTCGTCTGTTTTGTCGTCTGTATCTGACACTGTGCCGATCAAACATTTACACAATACATTCAACCATACTGGACTGCAACTTTTGACGCTCCAACGACGCTTGTTTTGCATGGTTTCTCCAACAATGATGTTGGGATCGATCTCAATGACGTTTCGTACCGGCTGTTGCTACAATAGATGAAGGAAGCCCTTCAAGGAGAGATACCATTTAAATTTCGAAGCCGGTGCTGTGCCCCAAAGGACGAAAACTTTGTTTGTGAATATAAGTTCGTGAGGTCACCGAGAGCAACTGTGATACTCTTATTGGATAAGCACAGGAACATGTAAGTGGCTTTATTAAATCCTTATGATAACACGTCGGAAATGTATCATAATGTCACACCATCTGCCGTCAATTTATTGAAATGGCGAGGAGGAATTGGTCGCATATGGATGTGAATATGGCTGATAATGACATTACTCAACAAATGTTACAGTTTAATTGGAATTTCTTTGTTTTCTGGTTCTTTCATCGAAACAAACAAAATATCATGTTTTATTATGGACATATTTATTTCAGTGTTACAAGTATATTTACTATTGGTGTAGATAATTATGATATATTTATGTTTTAAATGTTTTTGTAAACGTATATTCGTTCTCTCTCAAATTGTTTTAAATAATAACGAAAATACAAAGTGCATGTTTTATTATTCAATGTTGTTTTCAGCTTTATAAAATACGAATTGTTCTGTATGAACAACAACCTTAAAACCTATTCTATTCTTCTCAAGAACAAAAAGACCTAGAAGGATGTACTATTGTGTGCAGACACTTTAGCCAATGAGGATTCTAAATTGTAGATTGTGTGACCCTCTGGCCCTAAATAAGGGGCTCACGGGCCATGACCTTAAAACCTTTTTCTTTTGCTATTCTTTTACTGTCACTTCTTAATACCATTTAACGTTTTATCAGAAAACTTCTACTACAACATTTGTTTTAAAGTTCTCCCATGTATAATATGGTGCATTAAATGCAGCGAACAGAAAGTCTTAATGGTAAAGCTTGTCTTCTACTCATTGAAACGAGTTGATAACAGTATAGTGCGTGGTGTCAAATACACCTTGGTTTATATTCAGATAGATGTTCAATGTCTCTTGTTGTTAGAACTTAGGGTCTTGTGTGTAACATAGTAAGCAAAACCTTGGAAAATTATGATTTTCGAGTTGATTTTCATAAGACAGTTGATGCCATTGAGTTACTGTTTATTATCTTACAATGCTGACGTATTTCTGATGTTTTAATGCGGTTCTTCATTCTTATCACATAACAGATTCAATTTGTTTTAAAAAGAACCGGGGGCGGGTTAGCGCAGTGGTTAGCTTCGGCTTCGGATCAAGAGGTCCGGGGTTCGAATCCCGCCAGCAACTTTGTCTGCAGTAGAGAACTGTTCTACAAGCAGTAAGGTTTGGGTGCAATGCTGCACTGAATTTCAGCGTAGTACCACCCATGGTTCGCTAGTTCCAGCCGATGCTCGCAGGTTTCACCGCAAAGCATAGCCACCTGGCGTTGCGGGCTTTCTCCCTACCTTAATACTAGCAGCCGCGATATGTGAAATATTCTTGAAAGCGGCGTTAAACCCCAACTCACCTCACCTCACCTTAAAAAGAACCGTTACTCGTTTTTATCCCACCGGTATATAATACCGTGGGATATAGTCATCGCCCCGTCCGTCTGTCCGTCCGTCCGTCTGTCCGTCTGTCCGTCCGTCCGTAATCATTTCGTTTCCGGAGCAGAACTCGAAAACCGTTCATGATATCTTTCTGAAACTTTCCATGTGTATTACCCACCAACTGAAGTGGTGCCTTTTGATATTTTCAGATTTCTGAATTTTTTTTAATTTTTTTTCGTTTCCATAGAAACTTGTTGAATTTGGACTTTCTTCAGAGACAGGTTCGTTTCCGGAGCACAGCTCCAAACCCGTTCATCATATCTTCCTGCAACTTTTCATGTGTATTACCCACTGAAGTGGTGCCTTTTGATATTTTCAGATTTTTTCATCTTCTGATGACTCTTGTTTACCATTTACCGATTTTCAATTTATCCATTATATCCCTGTTCTCACCAATTTCCAATGTAATTAAAGATAATCTGCACACAGGAGAAGAAACCAAGGACTGTTTGTATCGTTAGGACACCAGTCTAACTTGATGTATTTTCAGACAAGTTTAATTATAATGTAAGACATAAGGTGATTTGTACTCTCTTTGATGACGTCAATGATATACCTTTATATGAAAGGTTCATGTACTGAGCACTTAAGTACCTTAACATAAATGTCATGAGCAAAATAATTATTCAGAATATTTGAAGGGGAGTTGATTACACGATGAAAGCAGTTACTTGAAAATAAGAAGAGGGTTAAGGTTGAATGTACGGTAACGCTGATGGCAGCGTTACTTGAATATTAGAAGGGGGTTAAGAGTTTCAATACTTCAGGGCATAGTCTCCCAAAGCTCTCGTAGATAAGTTACTGGAATACATTTGGGAGGTAGGGGAGCTTTGAACGTCTTGTCCATGCACATATAGTTCCCTAAACTGGATTCCGTAGTATCCGTTCACAACCATCCTAATTGTAGGTAAAAAGATAAAATAATAAAAATGCTTGACTGAATCACTGTAACTGTGAGAGTCGCCGATCATTTAAATAATATCATTGCATAGCAAGTGTCATATTTTAACTTGTAAAGAAAAATCAACAAAGAGTTCACGAATATTATTGCTGAGTGATGTTGTATTGGATAAGTTGCTCTTTTTGTCAACCGATGCTATAATGTTATAAGGTCCTTGGTCCGTTTTGTTGGCACGAGGCGAAGTCGAGAGCTGATACAACGGACCGAGGACCTGTAACTCGGCCAATGTGGAAATACTTAATTAAGGACATTTCCTCTTTTTCATTATATTTACACAACCGTAGAGATCTCTTTTCCATTGACATCACAAGTGTAAAAAGAAGGTTTGTGAACAAATAGCACTGGTCAAAGTTTCGAAAGATAACTTCTTCGTGTCACCAAATGTGCGACTGCGCATGCTCAGACTCGTATTGGCCCTGTTTTACCGCATTGACACATGTTTTACCGTACTGACTCAATTGTTGACTCATGTGGTCTAGGGATTAAAAACTGTATATATGCCGTACGATTGATGAATAACTTATATATTTGTAATGGCGTTAAATTGGAGTTGAACGTGTAGGTTTACAACTTGCCACTATCTAAAACTGGCTAATTTATGCCTTGTCGCATATCCTTAAGATTTCCGTGACAGGAAATCAGAGCCCACTATGCATTTCAGGTGCAGCGATCCACCATCTTAGCACGGAAAATTGAGGAGAATACGGCAAGGCTTAAATCAGTCAGTTATGGAGACTGGCAAGAGTTATGCATTGCGTATGCATAGGGAAGTTGGTAGGCTCAAAGATCTATATGCAAGTGCTAAATCATAGGCTAGGGCGAGGTTATCACAACGATATTCTTGTTGACTTTTATACTTTGTCTTATTTATGTATGTAGATAGACAATTGTTCATAATTTCGTATGAAAACGCTTATTTATTTTGACACTTCAAAGCTCATTATGTATCCAAATTACATGAATATTAGTTGATTCGCACTGTAGTTCTAAAAACCGTTTCCAGTAAACACCAGCTGTTACAACGTTTTGCATTATCGAGAAACTTCAACAATATAAAATATCATGCTCTGCTAATATTCAAAGGAAACGAGTCCTTTTAGTTTATCAATAGTGGGAAATGTTCTGTAAAATGATCAATCATTCAAGATAGAACAATTTTATATAGCATAAATTACCTTTGAAAATTTCCTCTCAATAGATTCATTAACATATTCATGAACAATTATAGAGACATGCCTAAAAAATATGAATTTATTTCACGACATTGATACGTGGTTTATGATATGGTGTGATAACATGACTGATAACGATACTGTATGACTGATATGTTAATGGTATGGGAAGGTGTAATGATAACACATGATAACGTGTAAGGCGCGTACCGTATTTCCTCTAATAGGAGCCGGGGCTCAAATAGGAGCCGGGGCTCTAATAGCAGCCGGGGGATAAAGGTACCTAAAGGACCCTAAAAGAGCCGGGTCTCCAATAAGGGCCGGGCCTCTCATAGGGGCCAGGTTTATATCGCATCATTGATCACTCTCTTCTATAGATATATTCCAATATATGTCCTCAGGCACTAAGTGGGTTAAACTGCCACGCTAAATTCGATTTAGGTCAAATGGCGAAGAGTTTGTGTTATTATAAGAGAATTTAGTCAGTTATCAGAGGTTATCACGTATATTGGTCAAACGTACATATATAATAAGGGCCGGGTCTCATTTAAGAGCCGGGCCTCCAATAAGGGCCGGGGGTAAGATCCCTTACATGTTGATAAGGGCCCGGGCCCCTATAAGAGGAAATACGGTTTTAATAAATATTTTGTGCGACGCTATGAAATACAATATATCTAAAACAGAAACGTTTTTAAAGGCGCTGTAGCACGATTTTTCAAATTATGGTTTCTCAAATTTGCCATTTATTATTATAGTTTATACAATATATCGTTACGTTACGTGCGAGGGAAAAACATGTCATTACACGACCCTATAAGTCGTATCCATAGAAATCGGTTATCATTATTGGCATAAAGCCACACTTTTGTGGAACTCTTCTCCGTTAGAGGTAGATTTGTAGGTCTGATGCGAATTTGAGAGTTTAGACAACAAGATGGTTGACCATTCCATCATGTTAGTCTGAGTGTATAAGTATCGCTACATCAGTCAAATCGCTTGAACTCCTTTCGAGCGACAATTTTAATGTGAACACATTAAAATGGCCGCTCGATGGTAAATCGACTCCATTGGCTTAACCGAGCCATGTGCACTCGTTTTGGAACTCCTTTTATTGATTCAAGAGTATCAATCCATCTGGGAAAAAGAATCAAATGGACACAAAGTAACAAAATCACTCAGGAAACTGCGAAAAATTCCCGTAAAAATCACAGTTTTCTCGATATTGGTGGCCTGTATTGTCCTACCAGTAGCATCCGTATATCAAGGAGATTTACAAAGAATATAAGATTTACTGCCTGACAAACTTTAGATAAACCTGAAATGATAACTATTTTGACTGGGGCCTTCTCATAAACAGAGCAACCCTTTAACCAGGATATTTATAATTTAAGGTTTTTCTGAAGTTTTTCGTGCAAAGGTATGTGAAATGAAAATTCAAGAAAGAAAGAATTGCAGCATTTCTAGACTTGCTATACTGATATAGGCTTGCTTTTGCTTTTATTTAATACAAGGACTTAGAAGACTTACACGTGTATGACATTTACACCACACCATATTACATGACATTTACACCACACCATATTACATGACATTTACACCACACCATATTACATGACATTTACACCACACCATATTACATGACATTTACACCACACCATATTACATGACATTTACACCACACCATATTACATGACATGTACACCACACCATATTACATGACATGTACACCACACCATATTACATGACATGTATACCACACCATATTACATGACATGTATACCACACCATATTACATGACATGTACACCATACATTTACACCACACCATATCATATGACACCACACCATAGTACATGACATTTACACCACCCCATATTACACTATACCAAACCATAGTACATGACATGTACACTATACATTTACACCACACCATATCACATGACACCACACCATAGTACATGGCATTTACACCACCCCATATTACACTATACCAAACCATATTACATGACATGTACACTATACATTTACACCACACCATATCACATGACACCACACCATAGTACATGGCATTTACACCACACCATATTACACTATACCACACCATATTACATGACATTTACTCCACACCATATTACATGATACCACACCATTTTACATGACATTTACTCCACACCATATTACATGATACCACACCATTTTACATGACATTTACACCACACATGTACACCACATTACATGATATTTATGGTACAATTCGAATGAATTGAAAGAACCTTTTGTTCACCAACTGCATGGCAACATATGGCATCTCTTGTCGAATTGAAGTCAAACGGGATAAACAGTGTTAACAACAGTTGCTACAGCTGCACTATAAACCTTATATACGTAAGATGAACAACTTAATAGATTTTAGTGGGTTGTATAACGTACATGCCTCCTTACTTACGTTCATGCAACCGTGAGACTCAGAAATAAATTTGATTATAGATCATTTTGCTTCATTAAATGAAAATGAAAAGTAGTTTTCGACAAATAAAAAAATCACGCATAATGGTGAAATACGATACAATTGAAACCATAACACTCAAAAGTTAAGTATTACTTCCATTTTTTTTTAAATTGAGATAAAAACAACTTATTTTGATAGTTTGTCGTTATACTTACTTATCATACCTCTTCATCAATCAAGAGCGTGTACTATTTTTTGGATATACGTCATTCAGTTTGCGCAGTATCACCCATGGATTACTTCAAGTTCAAGTTCAAGTTCTTTATTCATAGGCCAAAGACCAAAAACAGAATCATATGTTACATTTATACAGTATTGAGTGGGTGCATGTTTGGTTTCACAATATTCTTCACAATTAAATCAATGTTTACACAGTATAGAAGCCGAAGTATACACAATGGCAGAATATTTATGAAGTTACATTTTGTTTATAAATACTCCTGATGTGATAAACACATTTCGATAAATTCAGAATAATGTCTCGGCATGGATGATTCATCAATTGGATATATTTTAACATACTAAGAGGTGTATAATAATACATTTGCAAATAGCGTTTGCGATATATACATAGAGTGGGCACACTAATAACACATGATATTCATCTTCAATATCATATCCGCAGCAACAACAGAGTCGCTAGTTCCAGGCGGAGCTCGAAGGTTTCATTGCAATGTATTTTCTTAGCTTTCTTTCTTGAAGTAATATTACTCGCAGTGATGCAAAAGTTGTAAACCCAACATCACCTCACATCACCTCAAATCACGTACTTTCTCATTAGTTGTCACATATCCTCTGTCCAAAACATTTTATCTCTTTCATTAATAAATTAGGGAGATATCATTAACCCAAAATAATGATAGTGGCTGTCAGTAATACAATAGTTACAATATAGCATCACCTCACATCACCTCACATCACCTCACATCACATTACATCACGTACTTTCTCATTATTTGTCACATATCGTCTGTCCAAAACATTTGATCTCTTTCAATAGGAAATTAGGCAGATATTAATAAAAAAAATAATGATAATGACCCTACAACTACAAGTTACAATATAAAATGTTTTAGTCATCAACCATACTTGTGAACTTATGTTTACAGTTTGTTTTTACTTTCATCATGCTTATATTTTACTCCTCATGTACTTTTTAAAACTAAATGATTGATTGAACATGCAAATATATAGTTTTATTCTAAATTATATATCAATCAATTAAAACGAGCTACAGCTATTATTAGTTTTTTCTATCGTTTAATTAATGAACTATTAACTTATTACATGCATTTGATTAAAACGTCGACATTCATCATCATTATTGTAATTTAAATTGGTCAATCATAGAAAGTTCATACGACAATCTGACTAATATAGTACATAATTATGATAATTGATCGTTTTCGAGATAATTTCAATTAACGAGCCAATTTCATTAAATTTTGAATAGGGAGAACAATTTTAAGTTTTGGCAATTAATAAGCAAGAACAGATTTATCATCATTCTGAAGGCATAAACTATGTTATATTTCACATTTGAAATATATCAATACCCATCCTTTCGAATGTCAACGATTAATACTCCGAGGACAAGTCAGAAGTCATAAAATTTAACAAATCATTTATCAAGTATGTAGAATGTGTAAATATATAGTAGAACTATATCTTTCCATTATACTATAACATTAGAATACAAAGAGAGAATTTTAACATCTTTGTTGAATTTTCTAAGCTTGAAAACTTACTGTTTATGAACATTTATGACTTGTTTTTGCTACTGGTAAAGCAACACACGCTTACAATTTTGCGGATCCCTTGTGTCATCACTGGTGTCATCGTTGATGGCATCACTGGTGTCATCACATGTTCAGTGATTGATTTACATTTACCGTTTCATTTGAACCTGAGTTTATCAATTTTGATTTTTAACAATTTTTTGCAAACTCATTTGAAAATACCTAATCCCTTGTTGTGAATAAAATAACTCATTATGCATACTAAAGGACAACACTGCAAATGTATAAAAATATCGATGAGTTTCTTTCAGCAAAAATGCCAGATATTCATAAGGTAATTATAAGATAAGTGTCTCTCATTATCCTACTAATTATCTCGTGTTGGACTGGGATCGCTCTTTCGTGTATTGACATACAACCATAGAGAATTTCGAGGGAAGTATTCCACGTATTTCGGACGTCACTCATACAACAATACAGTCCATTATGAGGGCATCTGTCGCATCACATTGAGAAACAATAAGGTAAAAGGTTTTTATCCATTTAATTTACAGATGTAAATATGATCAAATTGAATGTTCATGCATAAAGAGGTTACACGTTTAGATTACCATATTGTTTGTTCTCATCATGTAAGTTTTTATAATATATGATCAAATTTGGTGTTTTTGAAAAGGTTTTACGTTTAGATGTCCATATTGTAATGCCTTTTTCATGTAAGTTTTATTTTATATGTATTATAAAATTAAGTTTTCGTGAAAGGTTAACATTTAGTTGTCAATTTTGGAATGTCCTTATCAATGTAAAAATTTTAAAAAATATATGATAAAATTAAGTGTTCTTGATAAGGTTAAACGTTTAGATGTCCATTTTGGAATGTCCTTTTCAATGTAAAATTTCAAATATATATGATCAAATTAAGCGTTCTTGAAATGTTAAACGTTTAGATGTCCCTATTTAATTTGTTATCAATGCTTGTTTTAGATATAGAGGAACGACAGTGTTCATGAAGATCGTAAATGTTTAGTTTTATGATATCGCTCTTATCAATGTAAATTTCTATTTGATCCAATTCTTTGTTTTTAAGAAATCCTACTTTTATTTTGTAATTTTCAAATTGTAGGTTTTCAAATATCCTATCAATGTAAGTTTCCATTATTAATGTTCTATCTGTCTATCTATACAAACACTTATAGAGCGCAAGGTTTTGGTGAGCTAAGGACTGGCAGTTGAAAACTTGTTAAACATATATTTCTTTCGAAGTTATACGCTAAGATGTCCAATTTTCTCTTATACAAAAGTATCTTATGTTCATACTGAAATTGTGTTATTCAACCATACACTTTAAAAGCTGTTTTTCTTATTTGTCTTCTTAATATTGAAGGTACAGTCTTGGGTTATTTTGAAGGGGCATAGCGTTGGAAATGTTTAAATACATTTTTAAACATTGTTATGTCATAAACTTTGTTAACTGAAGAGCCTTTAAAATTCACACTATTTCATCCTTCACTCTCTTATGTAAAGCAATTCATGGTGATTTGAATATTCATACTGACTATGCGTTATGTAAGTAAATTAGTTTATGGTCAATATTGAAAAGAAACATGTTTAAGTGACATATTGATGTTAATGGACATTTGTGAAGGGGATGAATAATTCAGGATAAAGAATCCATAATCGGTAAGCGAGAAAGGTAAATACAGTTTGTATATATCAACAATGAAAATGGAAACATATGGTTCGCTATTTAAATATGCTGTGTTTGCGTTATTGAGTTTCATATTCGTCATATATTTTTGTTTCATATGTTGTTAACAGTGCATGCAGTTCGATGCTATTCAGAATGACATATTACAGCTGCATCCTAAAATTTTGTTCACCTTAGGATGTAATTCGTGTCTTGTGTTTGTCATAAAAATTCACAAACAAAATTTAGCCTGGTTTATGATGACAATGACAAACGACATATCGTCGTATATCAACAACCTCGGTTCTCTTTTTAAGTTTAAGGTTTAAAACATACTAAGCTTCTGGATGCCGTTCAAAGACATTTACCTATCATTGTGTAAAATTATTAAATTACACCCTAATGGAGGAGTTGAAATTGTCATGTTTCATGTTCTTATAAACAAGCGTTTAGTGATTATGTCATCATTCAAATTTCTAAATGGACCTTTTTCACTCTTCCAACGTAACATTGAACCAAAGAATCGTGCCTCGACGAATATAATTTTACACATTTTCGGATTGCGGATGCTTTCAATGTTGTCTTCCCTGAAAATGCATTAATCTGGTAGGTAGTGAACATGTTCTTAAATAATAATAATCTTTAATAAAAAACAAAACAAACAATCACCAGAACCATTGGTTTCAAAAAGAGTCTCTGGAGGGCATTCTCACCTAATTCTCACCTCCGTATAAGTGTAAGTGAGTAAGTATATACTCCGAAACGTCGTGTATTTTCTCATTAAAGAAGTTGTTATCCAGAAAATCGCCCTGTTCTTTCAAATAGAGAGTTCTTGATAATGGGCGAGCCCACATTTGCTAGGTCAGAGGTAATTAATAATTAGTGTCAATTCGCTCATGATATGCAATGGTTTCAACAGTATGCCACAGCATTTACTAATCACATTTATACTTAGCATTGCCTACGTTTTACTTTTCGGAAGTTTCCTGCTATTTGGATCGCCGATTCTTGTGTTTTCCTGTTGGAAGGATAGTCAGCCTATTTCAGGTAGTAAATACATTATGGTGATGATGACCAAGCTACACTTTTGGATGTAAACAACGTTATTTTAGGAGCTAAATATATGATTTAAATCACTTAAATATATATTATTATGAAACTGTTTATTTAGTAATGTCTTAAACAAAATATATCATTCTTGTTTAATCAAAAAACGCATGTACTGAGTTTTAAAAAAGTGTTCTGGGTTGGGATCATGTTTACGTAAACATAAGTATAAATGTGGTGCCGTAATCTAATTGCCTATCAGTAATGTAGTGTAGGGGCACAGCGTTGGAAATGTATAAATACTCTTTTTAAACATTATTATGTCATAAACTTTGTTAAATGAAGACGTGTCAATTTTAAGCCTTTAAAATTCACACTTTTTCATCCTCCACTCTCTTATGTATGGCAATTTATAGTGATTTGAATATTCATAGTGGCTATGCGTTATTATATGCGTACAAATCTTCAATTTGATCAGTAAATGACTAACTGATGAACCAATACTAGACAGTACAGTGCATTCCAAAACGTTTTTAATATCAAGTTGTGTGACCTTTGTTATAAATATTTCAACATAAGATAAGCGTGAGTGCTTTGTAAATTGTCCAAACTTGTTTAGTCGAAAATAAAGTTGGGAGTATACTAATAGAAATGTCACTTTTATTGGGTTGATTACATACGGAGCTAAATATTACTGTTGTTGATGACTTCAAATGACTTAAATGTTGTTGGTGTTAGATAATCATAATCCAAATGAGTCTTCGTCCATTCATGTATTAATTCGTTTCTTTTCATGAACTCCAATGATGTTACAATATTTTTTAAAACGTATATGTATGCAATGTGCAATCTTACAGAGGTATATTCACCAAGATGTAGTTCTAATTATCAAAATGTAGTTATCTGCATCAATTTTTAATTATGTGCATCAATATGTAATTATGTACACCAATCTGCAATTATTTGCTTCAAGATGTTGTTACCTACTTCAAGATGTAGTTAACTTATATGGATCAAGATGTAGTTACCTACTTCAAGATGTAGTTAACTTATATGCGTCAATCTGTAATTATTTACATCAATATGTATTTCTATGCATCAAGATATATTTATTTGCATCAGGTTTTACTTATATACATAAATATGTAGTTATATACATCAAAATGTATTCATTTACATCAATATGTATTTCTATGCATCAAGATGTATTTCTATGCATCAAGATGTATTTATTTGCATCAGGTTGTACTTATATACCTAAATATGTATATATATACATCAATATGTATTCATATACATCAAGATGTAGTTCTATGCATCAAGTAAGTCTCACATTTAATTTGGTTTAAAAACATATCGACATTGAAAACTATTGATTTTGAGGAACCAACATAACTAATTATTCATCTGTGACCAGTAAAACATTGGAATACAGTGATGGCATTGTTATTGTAATAAACTTATATCTGCCATGGCAATGTCACATATATATATGATATTTATTTTATTTGATACCTTATATACATGTTGAGAGTAAAACTGGCATAAATCAACCCTGAGTGATATTGACAACACTATTTTTCTATGTGTCCTATCTTATCAACATTCTATCAAATCACTACTATAATTATGATACTGGTGTTGCTAAATGCCATATACATGGTCGAGCAGTGAATGTTAATGTTACTAATGCATTGTCTGGCTCGAGCAGCAGTTGGAATATTGTGTATATTTAGTTGTAATTATCCCCGCAATTACACACGTCTAAATTGCTAATGTGACCTACTAGGAAATACAGCCTCCATTTTGTTTCTGCTCCAGTGGAATACACATTGTCATATACCAGGTAGGTACTGAATATAGATAGAGAATAATAGCACCATGTGCAAATCAATATATGTATTGAAATTGAAACTGAGGTATTGAAAGCAAGCACGTTAAGGCCGTGGCCTCGATGCCTTGTGATAAATTATCGAATGAGTGACATATGGTGACTCTAAGACGAAGGGAACTCTGTGGTAAACAACATAAAACCACGGCATCGTACGATAAAGGTGTCACACCAACAAACGCCTACATATTGAAGTGTGCTCACTTCTTCTGAAGTGTGAACCCAGGATGCCGCCTAAAAAGAAGGGAGTGTTTATTTCCAAAGGGAAATCCGGACCTGATCCATGGTGCCTAGTTTGTGGAGTCAACCTTCGTCTTGATGGCCGTAGTTTCGTAGCTCTGACCAACGATGATGCAGCAGAGACGAGGAGGCTGTTTGTTAAAGTCCTTGGCACTCAGTTCAAGAGTGACTACGCCTCTGTTAACCTCTGTGGAAAATGTGAAAGAGCCCTTCAGCGTATCAACAGATACGCAGGTCTTGAGTCTGCCAAGAAAGAAGCGTTAAATTTGAAGAAGTCTCTCGCTGAAAATTTAAAGAGAAAGAAAGAAGAGCCTAATGCTTCTACCGCATCTGGCAACAAGGATAAGAATAATGTCAAAGCTTCTGACAACTCGAGTAAGTGTGAAACATCTTTGGAACATACATTTTCCTGAATGGTGAAGTTCCTGCAGTCCATGTTTGCTTAATTACGTCTACCAGTATGCAACAGAAACATTAAAACAAACGTGTGTGAAGGTATCACTGCAAAATGGCATCAAGTATTACAAATGTGTAACGTTTGAAGTATCTGGACAGCCGTACTTCGTGTACATCCTCAGTAATATCCAGGGCTCCTTTCACAAAGCAAAATTTATCAAGATTTACTTCTATTCTTTAAAATTGCACTAAGGTTACCTTGCTTTGTGAAAACGGACTCGGAGGAGGCTCAACATCTGCAAATATCTTTCGTGCAAATTTCGTTTACTTTAAAACCATGTCCAACCTTGTTCGAGTCAAAGCAGTGTATTATTTTGATTCATTTCAATGATATTGATAACAGCTGTACAATTTAACCGTGTGTTGCAGAGTCCGACCCGCTAATCGAGGAAGAGGCTGAGGAGACTTGGAGCGACAACCAGCAGCTTGTCCAGGACGACCAGGAGGGAGAAGAAGAGGAGGAGGAAACTGTGAAGGCAGGACCAGGAGAAGAAGATCAGGAAAACCTTGATACCGACAAGGTAGTTGAGCAACACTTGAAGGTTGTTTGTTGACCTTCAGACATGATAGATGACCGACATTCGAAGATCGTTTGTTGACCTTCACACAAGGTAGTTGAGCGACGCTTGAAGGTCGTTTGTTGGCCTTCAAACAAGGTAGTTGATCGACCGACACTCGAACGTCGTTTGTTGACCTTTTGCCAGGTTGCATTGGTTGCTTACGACCTTAACCCCGAAAGACACCGGCCTTCATATCGACTCTTGACGATACTTGACAAGATTGATGGATTCGGATGACCTTGACCTAGGATAGTATAATTTTAAAAACAACGTTTTTGGCAACTTTGCGAGGTTAAATGAAATATGGCTTGATATATACCATTCATCGTCATATTAGGAAACCCATATAATGCATGTTCCTGGCGTGACGTTGAGAGAGAAAACGTTAAATGTAATGGGAACGCTATTGAACTAGTTGTTATTTCGTTTTAGCAATTATTCGGTTGTTGTGATGATATATCACTCAGTATAGCATTAACATAAAGGGTGACGAACCAAGCCTTTGTTGGTGTGGTATTAGCGAAAGGCTATTATCTCGATTGACAGTTTGACATTTATCATATCGTTTTGATGCATTTGTTAGATGTGAGCAGGGGGTAACCACATTCGGAAATTTCCATTTTCATGTAGAATGACCATTTTGACTGCACAAGTTGACGTTACAGTTTGACGTTCATGTCAGGACAAGAACAGAGGACACTGACTCAGAACTACATTTTCTACATTGCTTTTTTAGATGCCGCTCGGTTTGTTCAAAAAGAAGGACAAGAAAGATAAGAAGGAAAAGAAAGATAAGAAAAAGGACAAGAATGAAGCCAAGACCGAGTTGGTTGAACCCCAAGAAGATGCCAAACCGGTCGGAGCACCGGATCAAGATCAAAATTCTCAGCCAGTCCAGTTTAAAGAAGGGACTACACTGGCCGCGATGGCGAGCACTGTACCTAAGAAACCAGCACCAGTTAGAGAATGGGAACACGAATTTGACTCCCCGGATGGAGGAACTGTTCCCAACCCTAGCAATGATACCAGCCAATCAGCTGTGAAGGTACGAGCACGTGCACGAGTATCAACTTCCGGTTTTGCATGTGACTTGAAAAATACTTTGACTCTGTGAAGTTTCGTAGCTTTTGAAAATGAGTATCAACTTCCGCTTTTGCATGTGACTTGAAAAATACTTTGACTCTGTGAAGTTTTGTATCAATTTAGCATGAGTATCAACTTCCGGTTCTTGCATGCGACTTGAAAATTACTTTGACTCTGTGAAGTTTCGTATCAATTTAGCATGAGTATCAACTTCCGGTTCTTGCATGCGACTTGAAACAAACTTTGACCCAGTGAACTTCCGTGTTAGTTGAGCATGTGTGTTTTAACGGTAACAATGCATGTGACGTGTTAAATGGGTGAATTTATACAGGCCGTCTCTTTCCTCCTTCCAACATTCCATGAAATGCATGTGGCGTTTGGAAATAGGCGCATGGATTTGCCATACTTAAACTTTGACATTCCCAGAAACATAACGCGTAACGTTCACAAGTATTCAGGGGTGTGGATAGTACAACTTCCAAACATTGCATTAAAAAATCTGTCTTTAAAATCGAACTTTGTTGAGAATGAGATTAATGCATGTAGTCGATATTCTAAACAATGCATGCCTTGTTAAAGATGTGTGTCAAACTGTGAGCGGGAATACTGCATGTTTATATGACTTCTAATATAAAAAAATAGTGCATGTCAAACAATTAGAGGAAGTTTGAACTTTTTAGGACCATATTTGCATGTTTTGTGAAACATTTAAACAGTGTCTGTCAAACAAAAAGTGTTTAACATGGCCACTGTCAAACCTTATAATAGAGCATAACTTTCGTAATAGCAAATATGTGAACATAAACAAAAATTAAAATAAAATAAAATAGAATATGTGAACATTACTTGGGCAAACCAAATCTTTCAGCATTTCCTTAGTTAAACCAAAACTTTGAGTATTACTTTAGTCAAACCAAAACTTTGAACATAACCACTGTCAAACCAAATCATTGAGCCTTGCCTTAATCGAACCAAAACTTCGAGCCTTTCCTTAATCGAACCAAATCTTTACGCACTGCCTTTGTCAGACCAAATCTTTGAACATTGCCTTTGGCAGACCAAATCTTTGAACATTGCCTTTGTCAGACCAAATCTTTAAACATTGCCTTTTTCAAACCAAATCTTTCCGCATTGCCTTTGTCAGACCGAATCTTTGATATTGCCTTAATGCCTTTGTCAAACCAACTTTTCGCATTGCCTTTGTCAAACCAAATCTTTCCGCATTGCCTTTGTCAAACCAAATCTTTTCGCATTGCCTTTGTAAAACCAAATCTTTCCGCACTGCCTTTGTCAAACCAAATCTTTAAACATTGCCTTAGTCAAACCAAATCTTTAAACATAGCTTTAATCAAACCAAAGCCTTCAACATACCTTTGGACTTATGCACCAAATTTGATAAATACCTTTGGTGATCTAATGAGCTATGTACAGCCAACAACATATCATACAATATATTAGTGTGCCAAAGAATAATATGTCCGCTTGGAACACTGTATTGCATTCATTGAATGCATTAAATCTCCATATTGCTTTCTCGTTAACAAAAAGTTCTTTGGAATCAAAATATAGATGCGTCTCATTTTATATTTGAACTGTTCTATTTCGTTGACAATGCATACAAAGTATATTCAGAATTAACGCAGAAGACAAGTAAAACTTAATTTCTTATTTTTTTAAATTTTAAATATAAATAATTATAAATGTAATGTCTAAAAGTTCATCATCAATTTCCAATGTAGCCATAATCTCAACTTTAAATTGACAAGACATAAAAAAACGAGAATAAATGGTAACATTTTACATCATAATAGGTGTATATAATTATCAACTAAAATGCACTGTTTATGTAAGATAACAAGTCTCGCTATCCAAACGAGTTTCAACAATAACCAAATAGTCCGGATAAGCAGGGATTGATTATGTTATCGAGACGAATCCACTGCTCCGAATGCATTCTCAATCTTAATCCATGTATGACGTCACGAAACATGCATATGTGATCATTTTACATTTGAAACAATAAATTTCAATTATGGGACACCAAAATCAATTATTTTGCAAATTTCTGTCGGATATCATCGGATATGGTACAAGTAGCTGCGACCCTCATGAAATGGATTCTACCACGCACGTGCAGCGCAAAACTTCCACGCGAAGCGATGTGATTGACTGCTGAAAATCTGCCTTTCCGTGCCTTCCGTGCATTACAAGCCTTGAATAGAACGCGGGATTCTTACTGACAAACAATCCTAAGGTTTCTAACAGCGTCTTGTGGCCTAGTGGTTAGAAGCGCTGACTACCAAGGGTTGCATGTTCGATTCCAGGTTCATGCAATACAAAAATTAATGTGTCTATAGTTGTCTAGATATTTTAAGATCCTATCCTATACACCAAGACAAAATACATCAGTCTCGAAAAATGTACCATTACTGAAAATGTCTAAACCTAACACCCCTCCTGACTGGGACAGTCAATGACCTGTAGATTCCTAAATAATAATAAACTGATAACACAATAGAGTGACGTCATGACCATGGATTAACATATTATAATAATATCATCATTTGTTATATGATAGAATATTTAATAAAATTTCTAAATATTGAGCTAATCTGGCCTGAAAGATCCGATGAGCTTATGGCATGGCGTCCGGCGTCCGTCTGTCGATCCGTCCATCAGTAAACTTTTCACTTTTTCGACTTCTTCTCAAGAACCATTCTCTTGCCACAGAGGTTACTCATTTCAGAAAGCTGAAATTGTATGTACATACTACTTGGACATTGGGATTCTAAATTGTAGATTGAGTTGACCTTTTGACCCCAAATGTAAGTCACAGCCAGGGTTCTTGGCCTAAAAACCTATTTACATGTTCTTCTCTGGACAGTATGAAAGGCCCTAGAAAGCTGAAATGTTGTGCACCGACTCATTAACCAATGGGAATACTAAATTGTAGATTTAGTGACCCTGTGGCCCCAAATATGGTCATAGGGGCCATAACCTAAAGACATCTTTTCATCGTTTTCTCCGTTACGTTAAGTACTATTCAGTTTATACCTCCGATAAATACTTTACATTTTGAAACTTATTTAGTTTATTAATTAAAGCCTAATGAATTACATAGTCAATGACTCTATATTAACATCATACTAGCTAAAATATGCGTTAAACAATTAAAATAAAATATAATATATTTTAATAGAAATAATGAGCCTTAATAAGAGGGAGGGGGGCTGTCTATTAAATGTTTAACTTCCTGTAGCTGCATCCTATAAATAATATAAACTAAACTATTAAAAACTAAATAAAAACTAATAATAACGACATTGATAATGACACAACTATGCTGTCTTAATTTCCATGATAACATTTTGCAAACTTTTGGAATACTTCATTTGTTCTAAATGAACCTTAGGCATACACAAACGTAAATTCAGGATATGTTTATGGTTGTGCTATCAACTTGCCTCGGTGTAATTACTTGATAGTATTACTGTTATTAACGGTTAGATACATTTGCTTTTGATCAATATATATCCATTAAAAAGTTGTTAAGGTTATCCATCTTATATTCATAATAACATGAGTCTATAACGAATATGGACGACGTGTATGAATACATATGGTATTACCTTATCAAAGTTGCAGACATGTCATTTCGAGTAATGTTGAAGTCTATAACGTTCATCTTGTACGATTTGTACATATTTCTCTCAATTAGGAATTATAATATTTAATGTATATTTTAATATGTTTAATATTCGAATTGATTGTTTAATGTAATGACCGAAATTTGCTTTCCTTTGTGTTGTTTTGTATTCAAAACATTTACGGTTTTACAGTTCTGTCATTGTAGATGGCCATATCTGGATTGTTTGGTTATTTTTCATTTAAATCCATTATTAAGTTTCTGTAATGATACAAGATGAATATAATGTACAGCAACTTCTTGATCGAGGCGTTTCTGGATTAAAAATCATTTTACGAATTGAAAAGTTAATTTACAATCCAAAACCCGAGATTTGTGTTTTTGTTGGTTATCAGATAATGTTTCAAAGATGTAAATACCATTGTATATTGACAGATAAGCTTTTCTTTTGCGCTTTCAATTTTCGCGTCAAATAAACGTATTCCGTTTCTAAATTACATTTAAAAAGCACTTTCCTTGCGAGACGGCCTCGTGGATAAGATGTTTCTCAAGACGCTATAGTTCACGAACTACCTTAGACTAAGATGATCGTAAATCGTAGTATTATTAATTGGGGGCGTCTTTAAGACCACCTTAAGCTACCCTTGTGACTTCTTAGAGACTCTGGCCTTTAAAGAGTCCACGATCTGGATATTTTTAATAAAACAAAATTAAAATTGATAATCCTGTTTATACATGTATGTCATTAAACACATTCAGATATTATCCTACGCTATTATCTGCTTCAATTGGTTTATAAAGGTACAAGGGAGAATATTCCCTAGAAATGGTGCCCACAAAGTAAACCCCGGTCATATTATTCCATTAGAGTACCCTGCATTGGGTGATTTTTAAAATGCTCATTATAAAGATATAACACTTAATTCATTAATCGCTAGTAAATAAATAGAAGTCATTCATGGCAATACCTGATATTCAAATATAAATTGCAAACGTATGTTGTAGGAGAAAACCGACCCTGAAAAACCAGTGGACAAGGACGAAACGGAACTGAAGAAGCTGGAGGCCAAAGAGGGAGGGGTCAAGGACGGAGCAGTCAAGTCCGAGAACTCTCCTCTGATCCACAAGGACGGAGAAGGAAAGGAGAGCAAGCTACAAGACCAGCAGCCAGGAATGCTCTGCTGCACCATCCTTTGAAGAACTCCGGAACCGGAAATGACGTCACAACGACGCCATTGGATATAGCCAATTAGTAAACAAGTTTCGTTGAAAACAAAAACGTTTCGTATGAGTTTTGGTGTGTTATATAGTTGAAAGTTTCTTTGCATGGCGTTTTAGTACGATGAAAAAAAAAGAAGAAAAAACAAAATTCTTAAAAATGGTTATGTTTCTCTTTTGAAGTATATATGGTTGTTTTTGGTGACGATGCCAAAGGCAGCCTTGGAATCACATGCGCCATGTGATGAAGATTATCATCCGCAATGCTACTTATGTTAATCCGAAATTGGATTTCCTTATCTCTGCAGACCCCGTAGAATCCAAAATTATTGAAATACATCTGTTAGAATGTTGTTAAAGATCTTTTACGAAATACATAAACTGAGCTTCCATCTATTTATGAGCCTTGTAATAAAGCCAGATCCCTATAGTATTGATACCAATCTGTTCAATAGGTTTCAAACCACATGTTCCGAAAAGCATTAAATCAATCTTCCATATACATGTATAAACTTTGTATAGTTTCAGATTTGCTCAATGTTGATTCGGAGGTGTTAAACTGTTTTAAACTTCTTATTTTAGACATAACCTGAGTAGGCATATTCCATAAGCATGTATGACCTATATACAAGGTGACATTTGCAATTATCATATATGCAAGCCCTGAAAGGTAGCTCCAGTGGTGAATAGTACATTTATTTATACGTTTCCAATGCTATCTCTGAATCATATAATGATTTCTCTATTTTGAAATGAAACATCTGTGGCATGGTCACGTGACTTTACCAGAGCCTCGATGTGAATCATGTCAGGCGATACCCCTGAAACCCTCGCCGGCTGTTACACACAAATGGTGAATACAATGGTTATGATAAGAGCGACGATAAATGTTACATAGATGTTAGGTGTCAGTACAATAATGGATTCTTTTCACAGTTCAAGATTTGGCTGCAGGCGTGTAATGTTGAAATACACGAAAAATGCATTATTTTATAGGATGCTATGAATAGGATTGGCATGGCTTAATGAAGTAATAATTTGAATCAAGTTTGGTAATTCCTAAATGATTAAGATGATAATTTATGAAACGTGTGATAAATATGTAAATGGAAAACGTAGTAAGTTAAGTATGTACCGTATTTGCTCTGATAAACGACTGGATATGGTAAACAGAGTGTCGTTTAGACATAGAACAATCTGAAAGTCCGAAAGAAATCCGGTCTTCGGAAACTGGGAGAAAGAAATGACAAGAAACGTTGAATCATGTGTTTGTATACATTGAATATACATTCATACATATTGAACATACTGATATTTTCTGGTGTTTATTAGGGAAAATACGGTATACCTTTTCTTGAATCATAGATCATTGATGTATGTTTGAAGAAATACTGTATAACTATTCTGAATCATAGATTTGTTAAGTGCCTTGAAGTACAAATGTACTCCAATTCACATCCTTAAAGTTTCAACTATCTTTCCCAGTGTTATCCATTTCAAATGTATTACCTTTTATATTTTTCTACATATTCTGTTTTCTACTTTGCTATCCTGATAACTTACCATTTCATTCTGCTGATGGTATTTAATGTTTTGGTATCCAATCAATGGAAATGTATCGTTCTCAATGATTTTTTTGGAAAAATTGAGTGATGTATACATTGTGTTTTTGTTTTTCTTGTCTTCCAAATGTTAATTTATCTGATTCAATGGTGCTCCATTACAAAGCATGAATTAATATATTGGATAAAGTGGCGTTCCTGAATGTGCCTTAAATATATACACTTATTTATATTTATTCTATAATCGTTTAAGCTTTATTGGTTCTTGTTTCGGCTTTTAGTGTACTTGTTATGACTTATGGATGTATCAATCAAAACTTAAATTACATAATGTATATTTCTGGATTTGTATGCTAAAAGATGCTTTTATTTCAAACTGTTGTGACATTATTAATTGTTAATGAAAAGGATGGATAACTATATGTATGTATATATTAACTTAAGTATTTGATTGTTTAAGGTTTAAATTATTTCAATAATCCAATAAGATTTGGATTTCATAAACTACTATTCCTTGTTGATGCAAATATGTATTAATTTACTGTACATTTTTATCAAAAACGAATTGAAGTTTATGAGATGCTAGCAATATTGAAAGCATTAAATGTGAATAAGATCACATAAAATATCTGTGATTGAACTCTCGCAGGCGTTGTGCAATACATTTGTGTTAATGTTTTGTGCCTTGTGAAACCTAACATTTCTGTTAACAAGAGATACTAATTCAAATTTAAAGTTTAGCCTGATTATATGAAAAACTATATATGGATTTCTTTACAAATGCCATCAACATCAAGCAGAGTGCTGCGTATAATTTGGGTAATTTATTTAATGTCAAATTCTTATAATTTGAATATATTTATTTAAGAAAGTATACCAACGATTTTTATATAACTGAATGGTTGACTACATATTATGCGTCTCTTGTTATCAGTCAAATGGAAGGTCCCAATGTGAAAGCAATACGAAGCAAACGCTTCTGTCATAGTTGATGACGTTGTTCAGATGCCTTCAAGAATGGTGCACAGCTATAGTGGCATCAGTCTAGTGTTGTTATGTAGAGGTACAATTTACCCTAATTCTCAACGGGCTGTTCTAAAAGTAAACTCTGAAAAAAACGAAGTGTTGTAGTTTTCATTTAGCTATTAATCTATACATATTGAGTAGGGTAGTACAGCTTTTGTTTTGTCGACTCTAGGGCCAATATTTTCAAAGCTGTCTTAGTGCTAAGATAGTCGTAAGTCAATGTTAATGTATGGCACTTACGACTATCTTAGCGCTAAGAGAGTTTCGAAAATATGGGTCCAGATTTCCAAATCCTGTCAAGGGGTTATCTGAAAATATACAAAATGTTAAAAATAATATGCTACAGTGCCTTCAGTTACTGACGTGCCACATTAATTGCACAACAGAACATTAAAACAAATTGCTTGTATCAATTACATTAGGATAAATTAATTGTTGTGGAATAATTCTGTATGATAAAACTATTGAATAAACTTAATTGAATACTATCATATAAGCGTATTATGTAGGTTATTTTCGGTTAATTGATGTGACATTCAAATAAGACATATTCTACTTCGTTGAAAAGTCAATTATGCATTTACAATTAGCCATTCGTTTTATGCAAAAAAATTGTCCTAGCCTGAACGCGCCTTCCCCGCCTATCATAAACCATGAACATAGAGCAGTTGTGAAGAAAATGGGAAATTAATGTTTACTAAGGGGTCCTTATACGTTTACTAGTTTTATTCAAGGACTTATATAATATGTATTATAACTCCTAGTTTTATAAAATATCATATCCAACAAAAACTTAAATTTAATATTTTATTCTGGGAATGGCGTGTGAGTCGCTTACCAAATAAAGGGTTATAAAACTATTACCTGGACAGATAACAAAGGAACATAATTAATTAATAGAATTAATGTAATTCCTCAAAGGGAAGTAAACCAAACGGGTGCTTCGTTAAATATAGAGTTGTCTCCCTTTGACCACTGAGATTATTAAACTAGAAATATTCACAGACGAGATGTTACCCAAATATGTATGGATACTTAACTTGAATGCAACGTCCTCTGGGGTGTTTTTTTTACTAATTACCCTTATCCGTGGTTTCCCAATTTGAAAGTAACGTCAATAGGAAATTAGTGTCAGACGTTCTTCATGGTCATTATTAAGAGTCAACAATACTTATCAACAAAAGTATAACGATAATGTCTATTTCTAATACTTCTTCTAAACTGGTCTAATTATTGACTTCACCCATTATATCTATTCAGTCTATAAAATGGTTTTGTTTCTGATCGGATAACCAATTTTCGTACAGCGCTATCTCCAAACACACCAGCATAGACGAACAAATCCTCTGTTGGCTTAAAGGCGCAGAAGCACTTTGTTTACATGTTTTTTTCTCTCTCAAATTTGGCATTTATAAATAAAGTTTATGCAATATATAGGCCTATTGTTACGTTAGAGGTTAAACAAAAATTATTACACGACACGATAAGCCGTATCCATAGTAAACGGTTATCCCTTGGAAGATTGGAAGAAAGTGGTGCGGCGATAATTTTGTTGAACGCACCAGTGTTTGAGACAACTTCCCAATGCAAGGCATAACTCTTGTCAGTCTCCAATACTGGCTGATTTAGGCCTTGCAGTATTTCCTTAAGATCTCTGTGCTGGGAAATCCGGGTCCACTATGCTTTTCAGGTGCAGCGACTCACTATCTTGGCACGGCAAAGAGAGGGAAATACTGCAAGACTTAAATCAGCCAGTACTGCAGACTGGCAAGAGTTAAGCCTTGCATTTGGAGGTTGTGTTAGAGGTAGATTTGTAAGTTTCATGCGACTTTGAAAGTAAGATGGTTGAGCTTTCTATCATTGTACAATATTCAAAACTGTACCCTGCGTGTTTAGATATTGCTTCATCAGTCAGATCACTTCAACCATCTCGATCGCCGCTAATGGCTGCAATACTGCCGAAGCGGCGTTAAACAATAACTCACTCACTCACTCAACCATCTCGAGCGGTCATTCTAACGTGAACACCTAAAGGGGCAGTAGCACGTTTTTTTCGTTCAAATAAGTCGATGAAATGTATTTGAAAAATAATGTCACAAATAGTTAAACACCCTTCTATCTTCGGATAATCAAGTTAAAATTGAGTACACATGGTTAGGTAAAGCCATTGGAAATAATAAAATGTGCTCACATTAAAATGGCCGCCATGCATTTATACGCAAAACCGTTATCACCACTACGGATACTTGGTTTGTGTAATAACATATTTTACCCTATAAATGACATAAACTATCATTATAAATGGGAAATTTGTAAAAATAAAATTAGAAAAACACGTGCTAAAGCCACTTTAAAAATAACCGCTTTATTGAAATTGGACACGCATGGCTTAACCGAACCATGAACATTCGTTTTAGAACTCTTTTTATTTGTTGGGAATTGTTATTTAGCCATTGAACACTAAATATGTGCCCTTGTTATTTTAATAAATAACAAGAGGGCATAACTTCAAAGGGAGGTAATCCAAACATAAGCCACGTTAAACAAATAGTTGTCTCCCTTAGACCACTGAAACCTTAGTAAAGTATAAATACTTGTAGCAAAGCTGTTACTGAAACATTTGTGAAATGCAATCGTTTAACGAGAATGTATAATATTGTTATGTTTGAAATGGCCTAATTATTGATTATTAAAGTCTTTAGGCGATGACTACATCATTTATTGTTCAGTCTATAAAGTGGGTAAATGCCTTGGATGATGAAAATAACTTCTACCATCTGTTCATATGGGTGACTTGTGGAGGCATCATAGCAGGCCGAATTGCCGTGTAGGAGGTTCTAATAGTGAGAAAGTTCTCGGCGAGTTTAGATTATCAGTACCGTATTGCGTCTGTATTTTGAGACCTCCTTTAGCTCCGCCGTCCATTCAAGACCCATCTTCTATTCGAGACCGGCGTCTATTAAGTTTTTGGCGATATAAATCATCCGACTTACAAACTTATAAAAATGCAATCATGACAAAATTTCTTAAATATGAATTTGTTTTGGTGAATATTTATTCATTATTGAACGGTAACAATATATCATTTAAGAGTCATATGTATAGAATATTGGACTTTTTAAAACAAACTTTGCTCGTGTATACCCCCGGCGTCTATTCGAGACCCCGCGTCAATTCAAGGCCCGTCTATTGGAGGAAATACGGTATTCCATTACAGGAAAGATGAACTTGTTAGTTTTAACATGGTGAGACCCTGGCTAACGAAAAGGGCTTTTACTTTTAAAGGTTATGTCAGTATATGTATTAAACGTACTAGTGACAGTGAATGACAACGCCTGAGGTCTAGCTTGATCAAGGATGTAACACTGGTAATTCAAATGGAACAAAGGTTTTACACTTATCAGTAAGACTTGTAAAGTGTAAGATTTGCAAGTTTGACTCCACAAAATTCAGCACATTAATTAAAATGAAAGTTTCTTATAACGATAAGTTATTATAAAAGCAACGCATTAAATTTACATTGAAAATAAATTGGACAAATAGCAACATTTATTGTATGCTACTTTATTCATGTCACTCACACGCATTATTCATTCTGGAATTTGTAAAGGAGCGTTCTCTTTATTATCGCAAGGTCAAAATGTGTACTGCAAATTTTAATGATTTAATATTCAACATTATAACTTCTCAGTTAACGGTATGATAATACAAATTCAGACACAATTTTTGTTTTTCACTGCTTAAACATAACATAATAGTTTAAAGTTTAAAGCATGTTTTCTTGTTTTAAACAATTTTATCAAATTCAAGACAATATATAGATAGTTTATACCATTTCAAGAACATATTTGGCCAATGCTTAACGAATATAAATTTATAGAATAAACATTTTGTTTCCATTAATACATATATTTGGTTTTGCAATACGGTTATAACGTTTAAACATAAGGCTTAGCAATATTTAGATGCTTTATATCATGTAAGTATACCGAAAATATTGTACAAGATGATTATACAATGATTGTTATGACTTTATAGCCAACATATATCGATGTTTTATATCACCTATGTATATGTTGGTTACACGACACGAAGTAATTTATTAAAGACATCGTTTAACATCAAACTTCTTTTTTTATATAAAGAAACTGGTGTCTGAATAATTTACGAACTGTGACAGATGATACAAACGGTTAAACTGCAATAGTTTCATGCTGTGTTACAAGAGAACAAATAACGAATGTGAACAAAATCCATTTAGATCTAAATTGCTGGTCAAAATTGTATCTTTGGCACTGGTATGAGAGTATGGTCTCATCACAGAATGTTTATATAATTAGAAGCATGAAAATATATTGCATGATGTGCGTGTGTATTGTAAATATTAGAACACGTGGATTGATACGATCACATGGCAGAAACAAATGTTAGTATATCTACGCAAAGCTATAAATGGCTATGCATCAAGACTATGCATCAAGACGAGTTGAAAATACATCGACCTCGGGCCATCAACTACATATAATTGTTTACAACACATGCATGATCTAGCTAGGATTGTAGTTGCGCCTAGGGGCAGCATGCATTATCGTTCTATGTACCCGAGAGGTCGCATTATTGAGATTGGCATCGGTTAAATCAACCAGCTGCCACATTAGCATACGAAATGCCCGGAGATGTATGGGTAGTTAACATATTTTTTTGTAATGGATGCGAGGTTCTGTGAAGATACTACACCGTTATAAAACACCTGTCTGTTTCGCTGTATAGTTATCAAGCAAGTGATTATAATATATCACTTTCTTTAGTATCTACATCGAAACGTCGCATTCATTGCAATAAAGAAGTTGATTACCCTTACATCTTGGTTTCCCTTCACTCTACGATTTCTAAAATGCTTCTCCAATCAGCGTGAAGCTACAAAGTTGCCACGTTTCCACAAGAGACGAAAACTGCGCTAGCAAGGTGACAAGCTGCATACCCTACCTTGCTATAGTTTCATGATTTGCTTGATTGCAGCGACTCTATCAGCGATTTTAAGTACGATCTTTCCTTTCCATAACCATCATCGCCGAGACCTTGTGTTACAATCAGGATAATTACGATCCATGAACGTTTACGAAAATTTATAGGTAAGGTAGGCAAGGCTGAAATAATAATAATACGTCTTGGTGAAGTAGTTTTAACCCTTAGAATGCCATCGGACCAAAAACTTGAGTTGACTCAAAACGTTAGCAGCGTCAACGGTAACCCGGCATCCTAAGAGTTAAAGCTGGTGTCAGGTGTGTAAGCTGTTTTACAGGTTCATTGTTATGTATCGTACGTCTGTACGTCAATGAAACTAAGGCAAGGCAAGCCGGTATGACAATCACAAGATCATTGATATACGTGAAGACACGTGATCACAGATCACACGTTTATCACAATAGAGGTTTATCAAAGGTCAGAGGTGAGGCCGAGTACACATTGTCAAAGGTTCAGATGACTGTTGCACATGTTTGTAGATTCAGGTGTACGATTTAATATCTGAGGTGGTAGAGGTCGGTCATTTCAGGTGATGGAGAGAGACATAGAGACATGCCCGAGAATTGGGTGGTGGGTGAAATGAAAATCGAAGGGATATTGTATGTGCATATGAATGCAAGGGTTATATATAAACTCTTTAATTTATGCTCTTAGAGCATGGTAAAATACAAAATATAAAATATAACCCTCGCTCTCGCTCGGGCAATACAAAAATTCACACTCGTTTCGTAAAAGTCATAGGACACACTTCCTCGGGTAATAATCTCTTTATTACCCGTTCTATTCCATGTGATTCACGTAAAAATAGTCAGAAAGCGGCCCACTTCTCTTGCGACGACAAGCCACATTGACGTCACGAATCGTTTTATGACGACAACAAAATACGGGAAGCCACGGTGAAACAATCGTTGCTTTGCAAACGTGATATGTGCACATGTGCTCATATCAATAATATTAACTCGGCTATTTTCAACCATATGGGTAATAAACAGTTATATGAACATATTGATGAGATTTATTCAGATAGATGTCAATGCTATACAGCTATTGGGCACCTACTAGGGCTGGGACGGGTAACCCGGATACCTGGGACGGGTGGGTATTGAGTAGGACCCGGGTACCCATCACATTACCCGGACCCGTTTTTATCATGTGACTAATCATAAAACAGTTTTATTTGCTATTCTTTCATTTCAAGATTACAATGTATTTGAAGATTCTAACATTATATTAAAATAATCAAGTTGTCATTCATAATAAATTTGACTGAAATAGCCATGGGTCTCTATGCTTTAGGTTTCTAGCCCCATGTTCCAGCCAACCAGTTGAATAAAGTAGTACAAAATCTTACAATTAGATGTTGGAGATCAACAAAACGGGTATCCGGGTAGGGTAGGTAACAGATGGTCGGGTACCCGGGTAGGAAATATCTACCCGTCCCAGCCCTAGCACCTACTAAATGACACTAGGCGTTTACATTTCCAATTTCCAAGGTGGCAGTAATTACATAAATTGTTTTCTCTTATCACACAGGGTAAACTCTGTTTAACAGTTCGCTATTTTAAACAGGCAAGGATATGCATCGATATGCATGTTTTACTAGTTTACCGCTTAACTTTAAAAATTTTTTTATAATTTTATATTTTATATTATTATACAATTATTTTCAATACTGCAATATAAATGTAAAATGCATCCCTCTTATATTTGCATGACATAATGCTCTGGACATGTTTAATGGGCACGTGGCCCCTTTACCTGAATAAAACATATGCTACTACTAATAACGGATATTTATACTGCGCAAGTGATCAATACACGATGCATGTTGGATTCCCTGCACATTATTACTGTGAGAAATATATTAATAACAATAATAATTAATATATTATGATTAACTATCAAAGTTAGCTGTCAAATTAATGCTATTGACATGTCATCAAAACTGGATCATGAAGGCTACTTTATTAACATTTCTAATTGGTAGTGCCAGTGTGTTCATCTTGATTTATTGCTGCTAAATTATGGGATATGTTATGGCTAGTTACTTGCAACAGCTTGCCTTTTCATGGAACTTAGTGTCCGCAAAACTGACCTTTGACCTAATTAATCACAGTTGTCCTACATGACCCTTTGCTTAAGTATTTCCACTAATAGGCTTATTTTTTCAGCACCCCTTGACCCCCCAAGGAGGCACATTTTGAAGACCCAGCGCTTATTTCTTTAATAGAACAATAAAGTTAACTAAGGAAGCATTGATCTAATGGTTTAGACCCGACGCTTATTAGAGACCCCCGCACTTATTTTACTGAATAAGGTTTTCTAGTGTAGAATATATAGGTTAACGTTATATTTTAGCTATCACATTGCCTTAAGAAAGTCCATAAATTATCAATTTGCTCTCATCAGACAAAGATATCTTCTAAGTAGCTTTTGATGCTTTTTCGAAGCATATTTAGTTACTTTCACCATTTATATTCTTTTTTATTACCTAGGGCAATCATATCGAGGGCAATCATATCCAAGGCAATCATACAATGCCCTAGGGCAAAAAATCACTTTGTCATGGTGATGTGACGTCAAAAGCAATCTATGACGTCATGCTTTGTCTATGACATGTTTTAAATGCAGCGACGGCGGGTTGCCAGCCAATGGTTGAAAGTGGATTTTTGCATATTTTCATTAATTTGACAACTTTTGTAATAAACAGAATATTATATTTGTGTCTATGTCATGCTGTGTTTACGACACTCCTGCCTGATTATTGGTATATCAGGAATTACTAATATTCAGGCACTCCTGTTGCACAGAATATGATATAGACACTCACATAATACCCTCTATTCATTTTTAATCCATACAGAATAACTTTATAATGCACAAGTTTTAGTGCTGTAAATCTTTAGAAGAAACATAGTTGATGATGTGTTGAGAAATGAACCCCCAATTACGAGTTTAACATGTTAAGTTAAGGTGTGTGTTTTTTTTACCTTTACCTTTTCAGTAAAATTTCAAAAAACATTCTGACAAAATCAAAGATAAGCCTTATGCATTTTAACAAATCTTCCAAATTTATTGCATTTGCCGGATCTCTCATACTGTAAATCTCAGAGACAGTTCGCAGCTATGTTTCACTGATACGACAACATTGGATTTTTAAAATTCAAAAACATTATTATTCTTAGTTCATAACTTCCTAATAATAATATTAAGAGTACATTTGTATGGCGTATTACCTTGCAATTCATTGTAGCTGCACAAAAAGTACAATTCTTTCAGGATATTATCGTGAAGGAATTGTACATTGACCTTTTGGTGCAGCTACAAAGCACTCCACAGGACCGCATAGTGCTTTCAGGTACCCATTTAAACAGCTGGGTGTACTGAATGAAACGTGGATTAAGTGCCTTGTCCAGGGACACAACACAGTAAGCTACCCAGGTAAGTTTTGGTGTCTCCAGCAGGATTCGAACCTAGGCCTTTGGCGTGAGAGGCCAACATGCTAACCACTACACCACTGTGCTCTTAAGTAAAAACGTTTTTCAATATTTCAACAGTAACATAGCACATTTCAAAGGATAATGTAACTTATGAAATGAAGAATATACAACAGAGTTTCCAATAGAATCAACCAAAATATCATGGAATCATCATTCAACAAATATATCAGGAATGAATAAAACAATATAAGAATATGAAGTAAAACAATAATTTATTGATATATCATAAGGCATTCATGTATTAGACCATTTGAACTATGAAGCTAATATATTACATCAGACAATGTCAACAATAATAATCTGTATTTAAAAAAAATTATAATACAAAAGTTTCACTGTAAGAAAATGACATGATGTATGATCAACAGAAAGTGTCCCAATTCTGTTAAAAAACAATGATCTTAACATAATTCTTCATGAATTTGTAACAATCTCCAAAGTAACAAATAGTTTTGCTTAATGAAAAACATAACTAAAATGTAAAAAGTTGAACTGAAATAGGAATGGAATGTCTGTAGTTTGTGATTTCAAGTCACATTCATTTTAACGTTTTCATATGTCCTTTTTAAAAATTTATATTACAAATTAATGTTTTCAGTGCTGAAGTTATTTTCTTTTAACAATCACAAGTGTTCTTGATAGATCATTTGCCGGCTCCCAATGTTTATGTCCATGGTATAGAGGCGACTCAGCATAAATGAAATAAGATGTGCAATTTTCATATTGGATAGTTCATTCATGCATGACAGGCCTGGAAGTGACTGGATGTCAAAATATTATGCACAATTTCTTCGGCTCTCTATCTGGCTCTCAGTAGTTGAACTTGATTGATTGTCTCTTTGATCTGACTAAAGTTGTTAGGATTCCTACATGTATTTAGAGTTGCATACATGTTGTGGTTGAATGAAAGCTTGTGAATTTCTGTTGAGCACACATGACAAGGAGTTTCCAAATGAAATGATGATGGATAAATCACAAATGAGGAACTTTGTACACCATTAATCACACAGAAGACGTCGACACCAACATTGTGTGAAAACTTGATCCCGTCTTCTATGTTCAACCGTGTGAACCACCCATTTTCGATTGTCATGAATTTTACGAAGCTCTCCTTCGCGCGTAATAACCTAAACACGCACAGATTCCCAGGATTCCGATAACGAGGCCTAAAACGAGGGCGATGGCATCACCGGCGTCAAAGGCTGCCACGCCGGGGACGATTAGAGCCAAAACAAGAACCACAAGCTCCACGAAGTTTGGTGCGGCCATCTTGAATGATACAGGGCATGTGATCTAAATGGTCATGTGACGAACTAGACAACTCGCTTCCGGTTTTCACTACTGTGACAGTAACGTTTGATGATAAAGAAGCGAGTTCGAATCCGGGTTTTCCATTTAGTGGAATTTTGTGTGTGGATTTTTAAAAAATGTTTCTATTCGACAAGTGTAATACAAATAATTTAGTATCTATAAAAAGTTGAGATGATAATAGATTTTTAAATCTGTTACTTTAAAAATATATAGATCTTTAGAGCCAGTGACTCTCTGATTATAGTAAATAGAGTCCCTGCTTTAAAAGTCCCTCCTTTTTCAGAAAAAAGCTATATTAACCACTTACGGAGTTTTAATTACTTAGGTTATCGTGGTTAAAATCCATTTTACAGATGAATCGCTTCAAACATAGGTAAATATATACAATTTCGAACTGTCTAGTAATATAACTAATAATAATAATATATCAATTTATTTGAAGATTTTAGAAACATAAGTCGCTATATAAAAGAATCTGTCATTTAAATGTTTTTCTCAATATGAAAAATTAAAAAAAGAAAAAAGAAAGCAACTCAGATCGAACTCATTTCAAGAAATATTCTTTCTTTTCTTTCCATTCAAATATTTCTGATTGAATCGAATGTCATCATCAAGAACATTTACCTCTTTATTTCCTATAGAACTCATATGATATTATTTTTTAACACTGTTGGTAATGTACATGATGAATAAAAACTGGCATCTTTGGCACGGGCACCTGCTAGCATTGTGACGTCATTGCTATTTTGATCACATGATCATGTCAGGTGGTCAAAAATGGCGGCCTCCAATGTTGACAGTGCCCGCGATTTAGTGAATAAACTTTGTCCGGGAAGCCCTCAACTTGCTCGAAAAGCAATCGATGAAATAGATACTTCTGAACTGACTGGCGTCCCCCTGAAAACGCCATGGACATTTTGGCTAGACAAGTTAGTATGCATGCAAAATGTGGAAAACCGTTTCGGTTTGACAGCTAACTGGAATTGACTGGAATAAGTCACCGTTTTTGTCCCACTCTCTTCTGCACTATTGTTGTTGTCCAAGGGAGATAACTGATGTGTAAATGGAAAGTCTGTTTACAACCTTGGTTTTTAAAACAACGTCAACATGCAAAATGTTTTCATTGTTCGTTGTCAATAAATGCAAAGTTTGATTCATTCAACACACATGACATATCGGTTATTCCAGTACTCAGTTCTGAGACCGACATGTGAAAAGTATATTATAAATATTTGATTTTTCAAAATCTTCAAGTGGCATTGTTATCATTGTTTGGTATTTCAACAGATTATCATTCAATTACGACCCAATATTCTTTAATATTGTTATTTTAACGAAAATGATATCATTCGACAACATTTTTATAAAGTGCATATTTTATGCTTTTAATAATTATTATTAAATGTTATTTTTTATGTGGAAATTGGTACATATGCATTCTAAATGAAACAGGTCTTCTAGAATATAAGACTAATAATTTTCATGCTGTATGAAATAACTCACAAATAATGTTTTGTTATTAGGAACAAAAAGGTTCACATGAATAATATGATAATATAATAATACTCCTCGATCTTCATTGTATGATTTCCAATTAAAAGCCTGGATATATCAATGAGATGAACTAAGATGGTAATACCAACTTCACATTATTACTGTGAAAGTACAGTGAAATTTTAGTTTTGAAAAAGAAATCAGACCTCAAAATTTAAAGGAGCAGTTGAGCGAGATCTCTCAACCCTAATTGATAGCGTAGATAGACACTTGTATTTATAATGTATCCAAAACAATCTAAATAAATTTAGATTGACAATTTTTTATAATGTTATATTGTTGATCTAATAGTGACCAATACATCAAGCTGTCCCGATGAACTTTAACCTTAAAAAGAGGGTTCTATCGGGGTATTTTTTGTGGAAACGATATTGATTTAAACATATTTTATTCATGAAATGTATACATGAATGGATTGGCCAACAAGCTCCGAAGAGCTTATATAAAGGCCGCTCCGAAACGATATTCGAGATGATATTCTCGTTTGCACATATATGCTATTAATACCTGATTAAAACACAGTCAACTTGAAAAATATTAATGAGTTGGTATTTTGATGACTATCACAATATGAGAAAGACAAGAACACATTTGTTGAAAAATAAAAACATTGAGAACTGAAGCCATTCATCAAGTGGGGAAAACCTGCTACGGACTAACAGCATACTGTTTATCAGTTTTATTATATGCTATGTGTTACTATGTGAATTTTCTATCATTGTATATGATTTATTTTTTAAAAAGTGTAAAATATGGTTAAATATAGCATGTTTTCATTTCACGTAATGTCGGGATAGTGATAGAACTTTCCCTTTAAGCCGCTCTCAGCCAATCAGCACTGATGCCTCATCTTTCTTGAGCTCATTCAAGACTCCAAACATCATTCTGCCCTTTAGTGTTGCATGGATTATTGCTTCATTCGGAGTGCATCGTGCGACCAAAATTGGAAGCACGGCGAATAAATCCGATTGCTGAGGTGTCTCGCTGACACCAAAACCATTATAATCAAACTTTGATCAACATCATGTTTCAATTGAACGTACCTGTATATGTAATAGATGTTAGGGTTTAATTTGCAAATGATTTTGGTGTAGTTTGTAACAGACAATGACAAGTTTCAGCTGCACATGTGATGACCTGTTTGTAAGGGGAGACAACTCTTCAATGGGAAGTTCAACCTGAGTCAACTTTTCATGTTTATCTGAGGTTAAAGATGATAGAGCCAATGTTTTATCTTAAAACAAATATCATTTCATACAAACATAATACCATCTTCTTTCTTAACCAGCAACAAAAAATCATTAGAAATAATCTGAAAGGCAAGATGGGCATATGGCATGGGCCACCGTCCGGCGTCTGTCTTTGGCGGCCGGCGTCGTCTGTAAACTTTTGACATTTTTTACTTCTCCTCAAGAACCGCCACACCCCAAAAGCTGTAATTTGGTGGGTGGATACCCATCACCTAGGGGATCTTATTTTGTACATTTTATCCCAACCCCCCTCAAATATGGGCGTGGCAGGCGTTTTCCCTAAAACCTTTAAACAACTTCTTTTCCGAAACCAGTTGGCAAAGGAAGCTGAAATTTTCAGAATAACCTTTTTATTTCATGTAGTTTCAAGTTTGTTCATTTCGACTTGACGTCTTGTCAAGTATGGGCGTCACATGGCAGGGGTCAACCCTAAAATCTTTAAACAACTTCTTCTCCAAAACCATTTGAAACAGAAAGCTAAAATTTTCAGAATCATCTTTATAACATTTAGATTAAAGTTTGTTCATTTCTTTAGAATCCCTTCTTAAATATGGGCGTGGCAGGGTGTTAACTGAAACCTTAAATTTCACTTCAGGAACTAGAACTGCTAGGAATTTAGAATTTTGAGAATAGCCTATTTATATGATGGATACCAAAGCCTGTAATTTTCATTCTTTTGCTGTGACAAATAAAAGTTTTAGAGCAGTTATAAAATTAATGTTTTTTCTCTTCCACTGGTAGGCCAACAACAGCTGGAGCATAAACATAAAAAGCAATTAAATTGTGCTTACATACATTTAAAATTAACATTGCAAGTACAGTACAGTTCTCAGATGTGAACCATTTGTGAGCATGACTAAACTAAATGTTATTGGTCTAAGAGACTCAAATTCAGCTTATGGACCTCGTTAACAATATAATCCCTAACGAGCTACAGAGCCCATGGCTCTATTTTTTTAATGCGTCTGTCGACACATCTGTCTGTGTCTGTCTGTTATAAATTCTCATTTCATGTAATGCACAAAAACCAGGTGGCAGATACTGTGATAGATTACCATGTTTATCTCATCTCGTACGGTAGACAAATTTCATATTTACCATTGTATCACTTGTGAAAATAAAAACTTTCTCCCAGATGAAAATCATAATCCACAAAGTGTCAAAAATTTTTGGGGTGGGGGGTGTGGTATTTCTGATTTGACCCATTTCATCTTTGTAAGTGCAACAGTAATGGCATTGCTGATATAATTTTAGTCTAACACTCAGACTCTGAAAAAAGTATTTATTCTGAAAATATCACCATTTTATTAAATATTAAAAAAGAGACTGTAAGAAATCAAATTTTCAGTAAAAAGAAGTATCCTTTTCAATATTTTTTTCAGATATAAATATTTTAAATATTTTAGACTAATAAAATTTAATTTCTAACAACATGTTTGTGTGCGCAAATGTTTTGAAGCTCTCATGTTTATTTCAGGACAGTTCGAGGCACATCTGCTGCACAGTATGAGGCCACTCTTAGAAATCTCTACACAGTCAACACAGTCCAGGTCAGTGTGTGTGTTAACCCTTTATCTGCAGCTTCTGGAGTAGTCTGGCCGTTTACAGGGTACACACTGAACGAAGCTGGTCACGTCTACAAATCCTAGCCCATCTTCACCAGTGTAGTCTCACCGTTCCTATTAGTTGTATTTTGGGATAGCCTCACCAATACTGAATTATTCTTCTTGTTAACGAGTCGTGATTCCTGTAAATTAGCCACTCAGAATGTTAGACAATATTCAATTCAAATATAAGTGTGTTTTACAAATGTTACAAGACACTTTTAAAAATGGTCTTTTGTTATCCCTTTATTATCCCCCGCCACGAAGTGGAAGGGGATATAGGTTTGGGCTCCGTCCGTGAGCCCGTCCGTCCGCAATAAAGGGGACAGCTTTTCTCAGAAACTATTTAAGATAGGACAACCGCAATTGAAATTTGGTGTGTGGCTTGAGAGCATTAATACCTTGATTGAGTTTGACAATGAGAAGTGTGTAATTATTTTTTCCTGAGTTATTGCCCTTGTTTGATTTTTGGACTCTGTTCATGGTATCTCCAAAGTGGACAGCTTTTCTCAGAAACTATTTAAGATAGGATAACCAAATTTGGTGTGTGGCTTGAGGACATAAATACCTTGATGGACTTCGATAATAAGAACCGTGTGATTATGTTCTCTAGAGTTATTGTCCTTGATCCGTTTTTTTCGACCCTGTTCCAGGTATCTTCAAATTTTCTCAGAAACTGTTTAACCCTTTAGTTGCTTGTTTCTATTTTACCCATTTTAGCCCCTGTGGCGGAATATTCTGACCATCTAGCTCGCAGTCGTACTTAGACTAAAGCACTAATTGGCACTTGTGGCAGAATATTCCAGGTGGTGAACCGGTACCGTGCGAAAACGGACTATATATGGGCGTTAAATACAATTCCAGGTCGCGGCACACGTACAAAAATGGTAAATTCATATCCACATCTTTGAATAAATTTTCTACGATTTTTCGTTTTTATTCTATTACCTTTGAAAGATTGTCTTTAATTCGGGCCTCATAATATCATAAATACCAAACAAAAAAATTTGATTTATATACAGAATTGAAGACTAGATGTTTGGCTTCACAATGATTAGATTATTAGAATGCGACCTTTGGTTATAATTCTAAAGCCATGTAAAGTTTGTCTTTATTTCCACCTATAAAATCGTAAACAACATTTATGCGGCATTGCAAACGTCATTCAAAACTCTTTTATTCCAAGAAATCATAATCTCGAACCAGTTGACAAATAAGCACATGTCAACCCAAATATGGTTATGTTGTTTGACCTTTCCAATATATGCTAACCTTGAACCATAACCGATGAAAATATGTTGATTAGTTTGTGTGTCGTTTGGTTTTACATGCCTCTCAGAAAGGTAAAATTGTATCTTTATTTCTGTGAATAAATATGCACATTTTATATAGAATGAAAGATTATTATTTTCGGTTTATTGTGATATAAATATTATGAAAATGCATTCAGTACGTAGTTTAGCAGTGATAATTTGTGCGAGAAGTTGTGAAAATCACCGATTGTTTCAAAATTTATGAAGTGTAAACATGACTTTTTCGCTACGCTGCTTTGACATTTTTGAATTTTATATGGGATTGTAGGCTATTCTTTCCCCTTTATTTTGGCATAAAGATATTTGAAAACAACCAATTGGTTCAGATGATATGAAGTGCGCGAGTAAGGCGGGTTACCGCAAAATGTTCCCGTAATAGGGACACAGTCGTAGATAGCCTGTACAGGCGTGTGGTGCCCGAGGCAATGCAAACACGTTGGTGATAATTAGACCCCAGGGAGATTAGGCTTCAGAGCGAAGCCCGACAAAATTGGCCTTTTGTAAAGCTATTTATCCTTGCGTTACGGGTCAACACTGCAGAAGCAATTTGGTGTGATTTTTTCTCGACATTTCGACCGGACATTGACAAAGACTCGTTATCGTTGCGAACTGTGAGGTATACTACAGAGCTTCTCATGGAGTGACTCCCGGAGATAACTCGACTTGCAGTTCGCAGAGAGAGCTAGCTCCCTGGTAGACAGCCGAAATACTTCTAAGTCAAGTATCCGAAATCCGGTACGGAGTACCTAGGAATTGTTTATGGGCATCCCGGACCATCCCGGGGCTAGCAAGTTAAAGGTTAAGATCAAATAAGTTGGCTGGAGGGAATCGATACCTTGATGAAATGAAAATGAGAAGCGCACAATTATTTCTTATCGGAAGATTGCCCTTGTTCCGATTAATTGGGTCTGGCGGAGGATGTTGATGACTATGACTTCTTGTTTGTTTATAAACATATACAGTAATATTCTTGCTCTGACCATCTCAGCCAGTCAGACTATGAACGAGTTCTGAAACCTGTAATTCTGACAGATATTTATAAATCCTCAAGGGCTAAAGGGTTCATTACTAATGCTTTAAATAGTTTCAAATTTACTTATGTTTGTGTTTGCATACTTTGATTTAGGGTATAAGTTCTTTGGATTTGGGTCACTGTCTACATGAATAAATTTATATATTATAATAACATTGATAAAAAATACAACAGATGTTTCAAGATAAACATCTTATGATATCTGATAATGTACGAGGGGCGTTCAATAAGTGTTGCAAGCGGGGCATTGGTGTTTACATAAACAGTGTCAGCTTATAGCAGGTGTTACTATAGTCAAAACATAACATTGACACATGTCAAAACAATTTCTAGACATAACAATTATTTAGATATAATAGCTGCGCTGACCTAGGGGTCTCCATAATCATGGATTCTCTCAAACATGAATAACGCGCTGTGATCAAGTTCCTTACTAAAGAGGGATGCAAAGCTACAGAAATACATGATCGTATGTGTAATGTGATGGGTAAGGATGCTCCTAACTTTTCAACAGTTTGTCGCTGGTCTCTTCAGTTCAAGCGGGGCAGGGAGTCCTTAGACGATGACCCACGGTCAGGCAGGCCATCTGAAGTCACCCGACCGGAAGTTATTGCCGCTATCGAAAGACGAATTTTAGCTGACCGCCGTGTTAAAGTTTCTGAACTGTCTTTGGAATTCCAGATATCAGTTGGAAGTGTTGAAAAATAATTCATGACCATCTTGGTATGTCCAAGGTATCTGCAAGATGGGTACCCAGAAACCTCACAGCACAAGATCGCCAGAAAAGAACCGAAAGTTGCATGGAGCTCCTGGATCAGTTTAATGCGGATGAAGCCAGGTTTTTGTCTCGTCTGGTGACAGGTGACGAAAACCTGGATCCACCACTGGGACCCGGAAACTAAACTGGAATCCAAGCAATGGAAGCACCCGAGTTCACCGCCTCCCCTGAAGTTTCGCACTCAACCATCAGCTGGCAAGGTTATGCGACAATCTTTTGGGATGCAAAAGGCATATTATTAATTGATTACTTGCCAACCAAAACTACAATGAATGGTCAATATTATGCCAACCTAATGCAAGAATTGCAAAAGACAATTCGACAGAAACGCCGTGGAATGTTGACACGTGGTGTTCTGATTTTGCATGACAACGCTCCAGTCCACAAGTCAAGAGTTGCACAGGCCGCTATACGTGATTGTGGATTCGAACAGCTGAACCACCCACCCTACAGCCCAGACCTAGCCCCAGTGACTACTTCCTGTTCAGAAACCTGAAATCCGCCCTACGTGGAAGGCACTTCCGGGATGACGAAGACGTCAAAGCTGCCACAGAGGCGTGGTTAGGGGGGCAAACGGAAGACTTCTACAAAAGCGGCATCAAAAGTCTTAAAGAGAAATGGAATAAGTGTATTGAGGTGAAGGGTAACTATATTGAAAAATAAAAGTAAAAAATTGACTACGCGAGTTGGTTTTATATTGAAGTTGCAACACTTATTGAACGCCCCTCGTAAGTCATCTTTGTCTCTAGGTATAACTTTCGATGGATGTCATGTTTGATGATTTTTGCAGTTGATAGAAACTATATGCAATTATCTACAATACTGATAATGATTTATCGATTCATTTAATTGATACATCAATTCCATCATGATATAAATATAATGTTCTATAGAGGATAGAGTGCCCTTGAAATACTGTGTTAACAACATACGGTAAATGTTTAAATTTTTTACTTCCATAAGAGATATACCAAGTGTCATCAACATGGATAGGATACACTCCATATGCTTTTCAAAAATCATGTACAATAAATGCAATATTTGACGTATATACAATATGCACATTACCTTACTTTATTATATTTGTACACAAAAAGGGGGGTGTATCCGCCAAACAACAGAAAGACGACAAGAGGAACATAAGGGTAGTTTTGTATTACGTTTTCGGGAGCGGTTGCTCCCCTTCATCAGACGGGTGAGATGAGGGTCTGATGGAGAGACAGCAACCGCTCCCCGAAACGTAATACAAAACTACCCTTATGTTCCTCTTGTCGTCTCTCTGTTGTTTGGCGATTACACCCCCCTTTTTAGCTCATCTGGCCTGAAAGGCCCGATGGGCTTATGGCATGGGATGGCGTCCGTCCATCCGTCCATCCGTCCGTCTGTCCGTCCGTCCGTAAACTTTTCGCTTTTTCGACTTCTTCTCCAGAACCAATGACTCCAGAGAGCTGAAATTTAATGTACAGACTCCTTGGCTGAAGGGGATACTAAATTGTAAATTTGGTGACCCTGTGACCCCAAATAAGGGCCCCAGGGGTCATAACCTTAAAAGCTATTTTCATCTTCTTCTCCAGAACCAATGACTCCAGAGAGCTGAAATTTTATGTACAGACTCCTTGGCTGAAAGGGATTCTAAATTGTAGATTTGGTGACCCTGTGACCCCAAGTGTGGCTCACAGGGGTCATTACCTAAAAAAAAACTATTTTCATCTTCTTCTCCAGTCCCAATGAACGTAGAGAGCTGAAATTTTATGTACATACTCCTTGACTGAAGGGGATTCTAAATTGTAAATTTGGTGACAGTGAGACCCCAAATATTGGTTCACAGAGGCAATGACCTAAAATGCTATTTTCATCTTCATCTCCAGTCCCAATGGCTCTAGCAAGCTGAAATTTTATGTACAGACTCCTTGGCTGTAAGGGATTCTAAATTGTAAATTTGGTGAGTCTGTGACCCCAAATATGGGTCACAGGGATCATAACCTAAAAGCCTATTTCAGTTTACAGCATCTTTCTGAGATTATATGTGCACTTCAATCAGTAAGAAGGTAAGGGAGGTAATTTTAAAGACAACAGCTGAGTTAAAGGCATTTCATCTTTCTGATGTGAGAGTTCTAACATGTGCTTTGAGAATATAATATGTCTGATGAAAAAGAGATATTGAGAATTAAAAACTTAGAATTGGAGGTCTAACAAAAATTATAAGTCATATTTTATCTTTGTCTCACATTTCACATATGAGTAATTATTTGTATTTTGCAAGTGAATTTGCTGATAAAGGTACATAAGTCTGAAAGTATTCTAAAGACTTAATACAAAAACCTTTATTAAATCTAATATAATGTTCTTTGTAATTTAAGAGTAAATAATGGAGTTTTTTAATATCACATGATATTGTGTAATTATTTGGAGAATTAATTAATTATTTAATGAGAATTTCCAGTACGGGTCAATTTGGTATACCTTATTTATATCATATTTTATACTTTAAAACTGATTTAGTTTTCTATTAACTTTGCAGTTAATTTTATTCAATAGGAACAAGAAATGAGATAGATGTCTACATCATGGACATGTTTAATGTGAATCTATTTGAAATGAGAACTATTGAATACCCTTTGAAGGAATAACTTGAAGAGGAATTAAATTTTTTCATTTTACATGAGATATGTGAACTGAATATGACTAGTGATGACTGGTGATAACATAGGACTATAAAAGAAGTAGCTATATGAGATTGTGACATCACACCTATTTTCATCATCTTCTCCAGTACAGAAACATAATTAATTGTAGGAAAAACTGCATCGAACATATAAATTTTACCGGCTGTGAGTCCAGTGTCTGCATGTTATGTAATTGCATTGTGTTGACCTCTTCCTGGCAGAAGGATGAAAACTGATAGTTACACAGAGGTTTCAGGTTACTTCAAACTACTGTGCAGCACTGTGTTATCATAGACTGTGCGTGAGACTGCTTTAGTCTTCCACTGACTCTAAAAAAGAATTTATTCATAGAATATCACCATTTTATCAAATATTGAAAAGGAGCCTATAAGAAATGGTGAAAAAGAATTTACTAAAAAAAATTCACCAATTTATTAAGTATTGAAATGGAGCCTATAAAAAAATTAGGATTTTCAAAAACTGAGGCTCCTATTCATTATGTAATAATGTTGGTATTGCCATAATGCAATTAAGAATTAAAACAATATAATGCAAAGGTGTATGATATTCATAACGAATGTTGATTTATGTGTAACCAATTTTGATAATAATTAGCAGGGGTCATGACCTTAAAAGGTTTTTTTCATTTTCTTCTACAGCCCCAGGCCATTATTGCAATAGCTGACAGTGGTGAATTGTATGCAAAGAATTGTACCCGGTATATTCATTATTATATAATGTGTGTACGATCTTAAAAAATAGTATGATCTCTCCACCACATTATTATATGTTTGATACCAGCAATTTATTTCCAAGTTTTGTGTTGCTCTTTCAACACATATATATAGCAGATTGGCAAAGTTATGGTAACAAAATATTTTTAAACTGCTTTAATCGTTTCACTACCTAGATTCTTATTACTACATTCCATTATCTGACCATTGCTATAAAGTCCACTCCATAACATACCCCACTTATTATTTCCTGATGAGCTACAGAGGCCATGGCTCTATTTTTGTATACCTTTACTAGTGTTGAACCGCATTAGCGTACCCGCTAGTATCCTTTAGTGGATCCTCCAGATTTCGACCCACCCCCAACCGCATATTCCCCTTGGATACGCCTTCCCCTCCCCCCTATTTTGTTATATTTGAAATGTATGGAATTGAAATCACACCGGTAGGATGATATAGGCAGGACAACGGCTTCAAGTCATAAAATTGAGAAAAATATGGTAAATTCTGCTATGAAACATACACTTGCTCTCCACTTTTCTTGTATTTAGCTTCCAATGTCATAGACAAAATGTGGTGTCTTAGAATTGTTCATGACCTATTTCATTATGAAATAATACGCTGTAGTATCTAAGCAACTTATTGCCGAATGTGATGTACAAATTGTCAGACCTTTAACCAGAAGTATCTCTTGTTCTTCCAAAGACGTCACTTATATTGGAATAGAAACCTGGCCATTCATGTATCATGATAAATACAATGTCACTGGTAACTTCTCCAGGTAAAACTGGTATCAGGATTTCCTGTCTCGCCATATCAACCCACTTATATTGTAAAAAAAACGTAGATAGTTATCAGAGAACGAAATCTTTGTCAAAGGAAAAGGAATAAATCTTAGACGTGAAATGTAATTTTTCAGCAAAACAAGGTACCCCAGTGTTTGTTAACATAAATATTAGTTGTCACTCAGTATGGTTTTAAATTATTATTTATACATTTGAAATTTTGTTTATTTGCAGGGTTTCTGGAGTGTGTATAACAACATACCAGATGCAAGCGAACTCTCAACTAGATACAGCTATCATCTCATGCGCCACACAACACGACCAGTCTGGTGAGTTATCTCCCTTTGTAGGTGTGCTGGATAGCCTATGTTCGCAACTACATTGATTGGACCACAGTATTTTGCTTTCAGTTGAGTGAACCATACATCAAAGTGTATTTTCAGTTTGTACGACACACAATATTTTATATTATTAATTAAATCAAATTTTATTAATATTTGCATGTTTTCCAAATTTCCTTTCATTGGACTTATCATCAAGATTATTTTTTTTTACTCCAAAATATTGTATTCTTGGCTTAAAACCAAACCAATAATGTACCGAAATGAGTGTTCTGCACCATTTCACCCCTAGCGAAGATAGTGTCATAATACCTTATTTGAGATATAGAGAATCTCACCAACGTGTCTTCTGAGGCTTGCCGAGGATATGTTTACTTTTATCAACGAGTGTTGATATATTTGATATCAGAAGACACAAAGGTGAGATTCATAGGATTGTGACATCATCAGGATTATGATGTCATAGCATTGTGATGTCATTACTTGATGATGTAAAAGCATTGTGATGTCATGTAGTTGACGGTGACAGGGCATTGTCCAAAATCAACTGCCAAAACGATATCTCCTAGGAGATATCGCTTGATCCCACACAAGCAATATCTCCTGTGGAACACAGTTTTGGGTCATAAAAAATAAGCCAGCATTTCCAATGTTTCAGGGAAGACGAGTACAATAGTAAAGGAGGCCACTGGAGACTCAAGTGTCACAAACATGACACAGTGAGTATTAGAAACCAAACATGGCGTCCATGTAGGCACGTGATAATTTAGCTATTTTTAATGCCATTGATGGCATTTTGGTACAACAAATTTAAATGTATTACTTTTATATAATAATGATAATATAATATAATATAATTTTGTTTGTACATTTTCAACCTTAGATAATAAACCATGCAAATCACAACGAGCTACAGAGACAGGGGCTCTATTTGTAGGATAATATGTTGCTACTGCTGAAAAATAAAATGAGTTTTCTTTCAGTATTTTCTCCAGCAAGATACAAACGGGGACATCTAGTAACAATTCAGTGCTCCAGATAAGCTGCGTATCTGCATATTTTACGCAATGAAATTAATAAAAACGTAATTAATGAAAAAACTAGGAGGAGGATACGCAGACATTTTATTTAAAACTCAAAAGAATCAATATATATTTCGTACTGTACGCACGTTAGGACACTAGTGTATTTTAACATAAACTTGTCACGAACGTATATCAAAGCTCTACATCAGACTTTGACATGTAAACCGATGCATCTCTGTTTTAGATTACGATGAATCTGAGCGATGGGGAGCAAGGGATAAATACCCAATAGGTCCAAAAATTATTTGGAGCACTGACTATTATCAAGTAATGTTTCTGGGTATCCTATAAATTATTTCCCTCATAACGCATATATTGATGTACCTCTGTTGCTTTCTAATAATTTCAGGCAACAGTATGGAAGGAACTACTTCTAGCTGCTATAGGAGAACAACTAGCTGACTGTATGGTGGAAGGTGAGAACATCATAGTTCCCATTTTGTCACAGAGGTAGCTGCTACCACAATACAAGTCAAAATTTGTGCCAGTCTCCATCAATAGCTAATTAAAGCCTTGCTGCACTTTGTGATATTTTCTGTGTCAGCATTGCAGCATGCACTTTTAAGTTCAGATGCAGTGTGTTGCTATGCTAGCATAGAAACGTTAATTAAAAATGCAGCAAATTTAAATTTTCCAGTGATAGAGACTGGAGCAAGACTTTGGTTGTAGTTGCCACTGAGGTAACTTAAGTCAATTCTTATTACGTAACCCCTGTTCTAAAAGGACAGTTTTCTTGCAATTAGTTGCAATCAAGTCCAGCTGTTCAGTCAGTGACCTTGTCAGTCGGATTAAAATAAGGAATAAAAGTTGCAAAATAGTACATTTATCGTGATACAAACTCATACCGTTTGGAGGCTTCCTTGCAAAACTGTCTGATAATAGCCTGTATGCTTGCATGTTCTGACGCAATTCAGTTAATCAATCACAAGACCTCCAACAAAAGTTTTTGGTGCAAGAATCTATGGGCATATAACTCCAAACAGCTATCCTTTTGTCTGTTCCTATTGCTTTCAAAACGGCGACCGTTTAAAAACTATGATTTGTGAGCTATTTGACCTGGCTTTGTCTGCGCTAAATTGGTACGGAACACGTGCCTATACAGGGTGTCCTCAGACCTTGTGGCAAGGAATCTATAGAACCTGTTCGAATCCCAATATGAACTATTCAGCAGATTTAATTCCTCTGAACAGGGTCATTCATTTGGTTTCAAGTACTGTCAGGAAAGTATTCAGTTCCGCGAGAAGTGATGAGTTTTTATTGGGTATTAATTTTGATATTGATTGCAAATTTTCATGCTGTTGATGTTAAGGATTCTCTTGACTCGCACAAGAAAATGATTTTAGAAAAGAAGCTATGTGGAAGGAAAGAACTTGAGTATAGAGATAGAATGCAGATGTGCGGATGATAATGATGTGTTTTGTTAAATTTCACTATGACTAGACTATACACAAGACTACCGTATTTCCTTGAATACAACCCCGGGGTTCTATTTCATTTAGCACCCCCTTTTCCCCGGGTTCTATTAGAGGCCTGGGTTGTATTGGAGGCCGGGTTATATTTTTTCAGACATGAATTGGCATTTATAAATCTTCTTGGGGTGACTTATTGTAAAGGTAAAATTAGTGATCTTGTACTACATATCTCGTGGCATTTCTGCTGAAATTCACTTTGTTTATAGATGGATGGGGAGTTACCCCACACTCTCATTAATCCCAGCATAATTCAGTTGGTGTGAACTGTTTTGGTTATCAACTTGCATTGTAGAAGGAGAATTAACTGAACAAGACGGATATTTGTTATCATGGACATGTTATGTTGAATCTCACACGGTCACACCAATAGGCCTATTTCCCCTGAGCTATTTTATATTGCAACACAGAGTATTCAGTTGTTACATAAAACCCGGGTTCTAATAGAGACCCGGGTTGTATTTACCTCAGCACCCCTTACTCCCCGGGTTGTATTGGAGGCCCGGGTTGTATTAGAGGAAATACGGTAGTTTTCATTTATGGATTATCAAAAATTCTTTCCTATCTCTACTCAATCCTAAGTTATCTAAATAAAACACCAATTTCAGATGATGAGATCGGGGGAGTTAGCGTGGGTATACGAGACCGAGATGATATCATCCAGATCTGGAACACACGAGCAGCCTGTGCAGAATCCTCAACCGTCATCAGCAAAATCAAACAGCTCCTACCTAAAGTCACTTTCACTACAGTCTTTTATAAAGGTAAGTTAATGGTTGCCATGGTGATTTCCTTGTTGTGACACACACAGAGGGGAGGTGAGGTGATTTGGAGTTTTAACACAGCTTTCATGAGTATTTCACTTATTATCCCAACGGTATGTAATACCATGGGATATAGTCATCTCCCTGTCCCTTTGTCCGTCTGTCCGTAATCATTTCGTTTCCAGAGCAGAACTCGAAAACGGTTCATGATATCTGGTTGAAACTTTGCATGTGTATTACCCACCAACTGAAGTGGTGCCTTTTGATATTTTCAAATTTAAAATTTTTTTTTTTTCCCCATAGAAACGTGTTGGATTTGGATTTTGTTCAGAGATAGGTTCGTTTCGGAGCACAGCTCCAAAACGATTCATCTTATCTTCCTGAAAGTTTGCATGTGTATTACCAACTAACTGAAGTGGTGCCTTTTGATATTTTGAGATTTCTGAATATTTTTTTTTCTTTCGTTTTCATCAAAACTCATTGGATTTGGACTTTGTTCAGGGATAGGTCTGCTTCTGTAGTAGAACTCCAAAACCCTTTATCATGCCTGAAATTCAGCATGTGTATTACCCCCTAACTGAAGTAATTGATATACAATTATCTGTCAAAGATGTATTTTACAAATTATGTGGGACAGGTGGGATATGTCATCTTCTGATGACTCTTGTATAACGGCTGCTAGTATTATTGCAGGAAGAAAGCCCTCATTGCCTTTGTGGCTATGCGTTACGGTGAAACCTGTGGGTATAAGATGGGACTAGTGAACCAAGGGTGGTACTGCGCCTTAAATCAGGGTAGCATTGCACCCAAACCTCACTCCATTTTGCACAGTTCTCTACACCAGACAAAGTTTGTGAGTTCCTGGTGGGATTCAAATTGATCCAAAGCCGAATGCACTAACCAATATCACACCCCCGAAACAGAATGAATCATAGACCTAAAGATGATGTCATCCTTGTGGTCGGTCAGACTTGCATGCAGTGAGCTGTGTAGTACAATTACACCCTTTGAAGTTCAGCAACAAAAGCTGTGGTTTGTCTCTGGATGGATGACCCACTGTGTTACCTGGCTATCCTGAGAAGTATTTATTCTCTGCTGCGTACTGAACCATAAGTTGTTAGGTTTATGGTAAGATCCTGAGTAATTGGCTTTGATCAACATGTTCCTCTGTCCACCCAGCAGTACCCTGGGTACCTGGTAATATTACTATTAGATGAGATGTGAAGTGACTCAGCGCATGCGGATTGTATACTCCACATAGAGTTTTGAGGGCAAATTGAGTGTTTTACTAATCCATTAAGTACTTTGAGGATACAATGTGGATCGATGTCACAAAATAAAAAATTTGGACCATTATTATCAGTTTTGTCGTTGAAGCCATTGAACTATTGAGAGGTTTTCAATTCTCCAATGAGAGGATTAAGGTTACTCCATGCCAGGTTTTCATTTCGTCCATACCGGGATTTAATTTATCTCATACATGGTATTCAATTCTTCCATACCGGGATTTCAGTTATTCCATACCAGGTTTTCAATTCTTCCATGCCAGGATTTCAGTTGCTTCATATCAGGTACTTGATATTCAAATCAAAAGAAATATAGATAGTCCATTTGGCTATGTTAAAAAGTGAAAAGTCTCTTATGAGTAAATGATAAAAAAACAACATAATTGATATCTTTTTATGGGTTTCAGAAGCCAAATCCATAAGATTTTATCATGTATATTTGTAAAAATTCTTTCTTTTTCAGCCTTTCAGTCACACGAAGCCTTTGAGAAAGAGAAAGCATTCAAGATTAGATAATATTTCCCGTGTAGGTAAATATCGTTGTTCATATCAGCTTACAGCTTTGAGATATCATCCTACAGCTTAGAAATCAACTACCAGCTCCAAGATCAACTCTGATTTGATGATAGACTTGAGCTTAATTCTGACAAAGACTCTGCCAATTGCATAGAAAACATGGGCGGATTATGCATCTAAAAAATGTCTCGTAACATTTCTGATTTGATCAAAGTGAAAATGGCTTAGCTATCATCATTATTTGTTAGAAGTGCTATTCTCATGTTGCCGCTAATATTGAATCTTGACGCGTGTATGTTGCTGAAGTTGATGAAATGTCTTACTTACCGTATATCCTCGAATACAACCACCGGTTCTTTTTATTCCAGCACCCCCTTACCCCCGGTGCAATCATGACCCGGGTTCTTTTTGAGGAAATAAAGTATGAATGAAAAAGTAATATTTGAGACCTGGGTTACATTTACCTCAGTACTCCCTTACCCCCTGGCGTCTATTCGAGATCCGGGTTGTATTTGAGGAAATATGGTACCCTAATAATTCATCTTCGGTTACCCAAGATAACTGGCTTGTGATGTATCACTGCTTATGGCATTATAACGTCAGCCAATGTAATATCGTGAATTGAATTCGATGATTACTCAACAGTCTCGATGAGCATTGCCAATACTGCTAGATTTTAAGTAATTTCATTGGCTGATTATTTATAGTGTGATACAAGCTGTAAGGGTTTCATGCAATCATTGGATTTGTGGTAGCCATGGAGAATTACCCTGATGGAGCAGGATAACTGGGATCAAGGTGATCGGACTGTTGCCCTCGGTTACCGTGGATGGGTTCTCCAAATATAGGTTATGTGTGAATGTTATTGAAATCCATGAAATATTTGTATTGGATGACTATGCTTGGTTGATATGTACAAATTTGGGGCATTTTCTGTAAAAAAAATTATTTTTTTTAGAACATGTAAGAGTAGCGGTAAATTATAAAATAGCCATGAAATCAAATTTAAATGAATTAAAATTGTCAAAGTATGGTGCACTTTCTTCTTTTCATGAGGTTGTATATTCCATTTTGCAAATTATCTAAGATGCTTAAAGTTAAATATTTTGTTGGAGTCACATTTGTGTTACAGTTTTAATAGTGTTCTGACTGTCTGTGAAATTTCCACTTTGATGCTAATTGGTTCAGTATTGTGACAATATGGTGTCTAGCAGTGATATTTTTCTTGAAAAGTGGACAATGTAACACAACTGGCATTCACCAATTAGCCAAATTAACATTTGAAACTTCTCTAAAGCAAACAGAAAGAAAAAATTGGGATGGTAGTGAATAGTGAGTCAACTAACTAGTATACATGGAATGTGTAGTTTCAACACCTGCCCGTGTATAGCCCTTGCTTGATTTTCACAGAAAACTATTAATTGTCATGTATTTGGCCAACTTCCAAGCGCAAGGCATAACTCTTGCCAGTCTCCATTACTGGCTGATTTAGGCCTTGCAGTATTTCCCTCTCTTTGCCGTGCCAAGATAGTGAGTCGCTGCACCTGAAAAGCATAGTGGACCCGGATTTCCCAGCACAGAGATCTCAAGGAAATACTGCAAGGCCTAAATCAGCCAGTAATGGAGACTGGCAAGAGTTATGCCTTGCATTAGGAAGTTGGTATTTAGCAATTGGGGATGAATATGCAATCCGAGATATTTAAATTTAAATCACCAGATATTTTGTTTTGACACTTATCAAAGCCGTTCATTTCAATTTATGATAATTGTTCATGTTGGTAAATGTTCACAATAATGAATTTGCCTTTTGCATGGAAATATATTTGGATGACATTTATTACATGGCATGTATGACTGTTGACGATGTAGAATATTGACTTAACTTTTAAAAAGCGGAGCTTGCTGAAAAAGTATTTATATTCATGAAATATTTTTGCATATATGTTGGATATGTAAGTGACCTGTTTATATGTATATTGGTATGTTTAATAGTAGAGTTTGGGCTTTAGATTGAATGTTTTGTATAGAATTATCCAGGGCTGAAATGAAATAATTTATTAGAAATCCTTTCATTGTTTAATTTCATCATATCATCTCAGGCAAATTTTTTAATATTTTACAATTTCACTTCTTATAAGGTTTTCTCTAGCATGTTTGTATTGTTATATCTTGAATGAATACTTTGAATTTATATTTTAAGGTTTTTAATTTTGGGTTAAAAACCTATGATGTTTTTGGTTTGAGCAAAACTCTGAAATGTACAATGACACATTTTTGCTTTGAATTCTCGACAGATTTAGTAGTGTTGAAGGTTTTTGATTAGTTGAACGCTTTTTAAAACTGATTCAAAGATTCATCGTTCTGTGTCATTGGCAAAAAGGAAAACAATCTCTGGGAGATTCATGTCAACAACAACTGTCATGAAAATATTTTTAATATTCATCAACAATAATCATCTTGAATGGCATCTGAATTATGTACCCTATGCCTTGGTGATCAAGCTGAACTGTCGAGAAATATATGGAAAATATTTTACAACCCTTTTTTTTCCCAGGAAAATGAATTTCAAAATTGTGATCTTCAATGTACAAAATAGCATACATGGCATCTTACCCGATTCTGGCGGGTTTACCCGATTTCAGGAGGCTTCACCCGCGTCCCCGATCGGGTATTGAAAAAACCCGATTTTGACATAATCTCAAAAAATACTCGCTTGAGAAAGTGTACTATACATTTTCAATATTATTTACAAAAACTTGTCCATCAACATTGCATTTAAAACAAATTTTGTCAAAGATACAATCGTTCGAGCGTGTGTGTGTGTGGCTTCAGTCTACCGGTGATTCACGAATTAGTTACAGTTTAATTTTTGCTCCATTAAATAGTTGAATCTCGACACATTAAATTATATCAGTCATAGCAAATAATACTGATAATATAATAGACCAACATAAGTCAATAGCAAAGCTAAAATACAAGTTTTAAAATGCAAAACCGCATCAAAGACGAACAATTGGCTTTGAAATCTATAACATTATCTCATAGGGCGCTATATGCAAACACCGTTTGCTAGCTCCAAACAGCGCGTGACCCTAGCTCCAGACAGCGAGCAACCGCTCCGTGATACGTGATCGTATTTTCTTGACGACAGACAGTAATAAGAAAATGCTTATTACAAACTCCAAATTCTTTTCGGGTTTATGTTATTGCCAACTTATTTCGTAAAATGTTTATTTAAAATCGCTAAATATTCCTCTAAATAAAATATGAAAACAATGTAATTTAAATAAGTTAAATATCTGATAACACATATTGCTAGGAAATAAGTTGTAAAGTAACAAGTTGGACCACGTGTCTAACAAACTTCCTGTTTGTGTTTACGTAAATATTTGTTATAAATAAAAACGATTTAATTTCTAATTTCAAAATGCATATTTAGAAATAATATATACTTTGAAGGTTCAATGAATGATATATGATTAAAAATATCAGAAATTCCTTGTCTTTCTCGTAGCAAATTCGTTTGTTAACTCGCTCAAACTGGCAATGTTGAAAGATCGCCGTTCGTCAACATTGGACTTTCTTATTGCAAGTAGATAATTTATGTGTCCTCTAATAGATTCATGAACAGTTAAATACGATCTTTATTTATTTTAGATGGAAGTATCTGTTTGATAAATTGTCACAGACATGCCATTTTTCTAAATGACGTCATTACCAAATGGATATTTTTAATCATTTATTTTTCTTTTAAAATGTTGCTAAAGTTTAACCTGTTAAAAAAACGTACCTCAATCTCAGTTTTTTTTATCAGAACATGAAGTTATTTTTCAAACAAAATATATTTAAGACAGTTTTCAAATCTTCAATATTTCCATAGTGTGACAGGTGAAGTAAGTTTTCCATTTTCCATAAACATATATTATTTATCATTTGAAACATAGTATCATAATGAATTAATTAATTGAATTAATATTTTATATATTCAAAAGTTGTAATTGTGTGTATGATAAACAATTAAAGAAGATAGGTATGTTAAATATATGATTTATATTGATTAGAAACGAAAAACAGCAAAGGGCTAAAAAAAAACCTCTTTGGGAAAGAAAAAACCCCTTTTCAGACCCTAAAAACCCCCTTTGCCATTATCGGGTGATGCCATGTATGAAATAGTACCACAAGAGTTATGGTTAGAGCTTGAAAATGTTCTGTCTGCTGAATTACTCAAAACAGAGTTACCTCCCTTGTACTAGGTGGATTGAAACCCTAGGCCTGCTTCTTTAAATTACTGAAGTTCATTCCGAAAGTCCCGTTCGTGTGCGAAGTGAAAGGACTGTCTCCAAACACTGTTCTTGTCGTGTGGAACATGTTCCCATGAAATTGCAAGCCGCAAATACTCTGCATGGCAAGAACAGTGTTTGGAGTCCCTTCTTTCACTTAGCATATAACGGATGTTCGAAACAAACTTCAGAAAAGAGCAGGCCTCTTGCCTATGATTCTTTGTGGAGCCAAAAGCTGCGAAATCTGGTTGATGACTTCAATGGATCTAAGCATATGTCACTAGGATACTCCAAACTCTGCGGATTGAAATGACCGGCAAAGGCGGCACAATATGGCATACAAACATTATCCTTGCGACATTCAATAACAAATTCTTTACGAGGTTGCTTTTGACAATTAGATAGCCAAAAAAAAAAAATAATAAACAATTCCTTAAAATAATGCTTGACAAGATATGAACTGTTAATACATGTTTCAAAATAATTTTTTGAAAATACTCATAAATGACATGTTTATTGCAGCTAGTTTGAAGGATGCCAATATTTTCCTATCTGTACGCTGATTCAACATGAGCCTGTGCCAAAGAGAAGTGGCTTTTTAATTTCACAAGATAATGTAATATTTCTGAATATTGAAAAAATATGTGTATCATGACAATTTTATTGAAAATAGTCTTGGGATTCTGGCATCAACTCGGCACACGCCATCACTCTTCAATCTATTTAGGCCGAGATAATACGAGCTTGTCACAGAGAGAAGTATGCAGAAATGTATGGTCAGTGTTTGAAGGGGTCTACTACTCTCAACCATGCAGATCGCCAAGGTTTAATAGGGCAATTCATTTATAGATACTGGGTATTATATGTTATTGTAAAGTATTATTATAGGTATTATAAAGTAGATAGTGACGCTTCTTGCCAAAAACATATCAAAACAGGTTATATGTAATATATCAATTATATTATCCTTGATTCTATTTGTTATGTATATTCTGCACAGCAATTCAGTTTCAATGCTTTAAGCAAGAGGCTATATATTTTTATTGCATTATATACTCAGTTCTTTGATCTAATCATAATTACTTTAATCAGTAAGTTACAATGTTCTCTGAGTCCGCATTTAACATCATAGCTGAAAAATGTGCAACCTGATTCAGAAGATATAAACAAGGAATTAGATGTGATCTTTGATATAAAGTATGTACGGAGGGTAGGGTAGCCCGATTTTCAACTGACACAAATTCCTTGGAGATATGTATTCCCCCTGGGCCGCTATGATTAGGGAAAATAAGCCAAACACATTATTTAACTTCGCTATTGATGTGGTACGGTTGAACAAGAGCTGTCAAAATTCAGTGATTGTTGTCAAAGCATTGGAATAATGTTTTTCAATTGCTTCGTGATCAAAGCATGCTGCATGCAATTTGCACAGAAATGGACCAATAGCTCCTTAAATTGCTACTCACATTTGTTACTTTGGGTTACACTTCCCCAAGTAAGAAATTAGTGTTATGGGAGGCTTTGTTATCTTCTAGAAGTAAAGGCTTATTCAATATTTTTTAGAAATTGTTTATATTTGTTTAAAGGTACGTCCATTGTGTTGTTGGGGGTCAAATATGCCAAACGTTATAAATGGTCTTATTTTATCGAGAAGTACCAACTGTAACCGAAAACTACCATTTTGATGATACTCACCTTAGTAGATTGACGATATGAAGGTAAAAGTATCGATTTCTGATCGAAAACCGGACAATGCACCGCGTGTGGAGCGCGTCACTGAGTCAAACGTAATTTTGGAATCTTATTTAAACCAGACCAAATACCAAATTTGGTTTGATAATGTTCAATAGGTCATATAACTACGGTGCATGTAAATAGGACGTGCACTTTCGGTTTCTGCACATGCATAATGATGTTACTAGATATTAATTGGAAACTAGTAATTATGATATATTTGGCGATTGGGGATGAAAATGCAATCTGAGTGAATTTGTTTGTATTGTTAACAGCTTTTTGGTGTGTTGGAACGTATTAAAACCAAATGAAATTTTATGAAACACAATGGATGCACCTTTAATTGTTGGCTCGATCTTTTTTCGATAATGTATCAAAGGTACTACTGTTTCTTGATAAAACTTTATTTGATATCTATTTGAAAATATTTATCAGTTATCAGATAAGTTGTCAGATAACGATGCACTGCTAACCACCGTAGATCTCTATATCAACATATATCCTAGTCATTGTGTAACACTATATAACAGTGTAAACATCCCTGTAGTTTGTTAACTCTAAGCTAGCATTACACCTGACAGCAGTTTGTCAGAGGTATGGTGATTGCTTTCTCCTAACTTATACTGCCAATGAACCAATCAAATTGGTTCTTATTTTTGCCTAGTTTAGCAAATTATCTAGTAGTTTTCCACGCTTAAAGATATGCAGGGTTATGCCAATTTACGGGTTTGATTTCTGATTCTTAATTTTATTAAAACATCTTTTTTTTAAGAAAAGAATTGCATGACAGACTTAATTTTCAGAACTGTTGATCGATTGGAAATAATTTATGTGAAAGTATCTTCCATGGTGTGAGGATGTAAAATTGTGTTTTGGCGGCCATCTTGTATTTTCAGATTTGTTCAATTATTGGAGTGTATTTATTGCACCAATTTCATTAAAGATTTTATCAATAATTCTTTTCATCATTTCATCATTCTATGATTTTGATATTACAATGTTTGATATTTTAGATACTCAAGCTTGAATGTGTTTATCCAGATTCCTTTTTCAATGATTCAGAAAAATTTATATTTAACTTATCATTGACAAGTAAACAGGCCTCCTTTCACAAACAACGTTAACTGAGGCTTACTTAAGAAAGAAAGTTCTACCGTTCTCGTCACTTTTGAAAAACCTTTGCCCATGAAACATTTATTTGTATGGAGCCTTAGTGATGTTTGATTATCTTAGTGTTTTGTGAATTGGAGGCACTAACTGGTCTCTAATAAATAACTGAATAAACAACAGCATACTTCATTGAAGTGATGATTTCTACTGCAATATAGGGCTTTTAGCGTTAACAGTTTTGAGGGCAAAGTTTGTTACACTTTTGTATTTATTGGCCTTTGAAAATCTGAAAACAATATTGAAGATTAATGTTACGAGTTCTAAAGTTCACATCAATGGTATTATACAGATGATGGATTTAAAAATTACATTTGATTTTCAAAATGATTGAATGAAAATGTTTTTTCATGTAAATTCTTCCGGCTTATTTTTCTATGTGCTGAGAAACAGTGGTATTATATTCATATTTAATATATATATATTACAGTGCTTCAGGTAATAATAACATATGTTGTTATCAACATCTTACTGCTCAATATAACTTTGGGTAAAAATGGAATATTTCTCTACTAAATATCTGTTTAGTATAATGATTGCATGTGGTTAGAATATGGAACTCCGTCCTGTTTTCTGTCTCATTCATTGATTGGCTGCAAGAAGTCACATCAACCAATCAAATCCTTTCTTACCTTTTCCTTGTCGGTTTTGGCAAATTTTGATAATTTTCATGTCTTACAAATTTCTTTTAAAGAAGATATTGTAATACGACTTGGAAAAGTTTTTATATTGCAGGCATCATGTTTTAATTAAAAAAATTTATTCAAGCCTTTCAGAAATGAACATTTGAACTTCAAACATATTTGTATTAGATTTTTCATGCAGTGATTTGTATATAACTGCATTGCTGTGTGTCGTTTATATGAAGAAAATAAGAAGATTATGATGAATGAAAAAGGATGACTGTTATAATATGCAAAATGAAGTGTTTTTACTTTAATACTTACAAAATTGGCGTATTGCGGCAAAAGGTTTCAGATCAAGGTTACTGGAGCATGTAATTGTTTTCATGAATAGAACGCATGATCATAATGAATCTTTGTTCGATTCTTTGAAAGAATAACTGCAGATTCATTTGATGTTGAAATGAGACCTTTTATGAATGTTTGTAACGAATTTAGAGAATTTGTTTTGAGTGTTAAAGGGGCAGTAGCATGTTTTTTTTCGCTCAAATAAGTTGATGAAATGTATTTGAAAAAAAATGTCACCAACAGTAAAACTCACTTCTCTCTTAGGAAAATCAATTAAAAAATGTGTGTACAGTCAGGCCTCGATAATCCGAACGCTTCTGTTTTCCATCAAAAACGTTCGGATAGTGAAATGTTCGGACTACTGAAATGAACCAAACAAGATGGAGTTGATTACTTTTGAACATTTAGAATATCAAATGACTTTGACACACTGGATATTTATAACTATCACACAAAATGAGAAATTTCAATATATTACAGTCACAAACTACTGACACCCAATGTAAAACATTACAATTTATTAAAATAACAAACTACTGACACGCTCAACTCGCGTGTCAATCCACTGTTATTGAAGTTTACCGATCCAATCAGTGTGATGATCGCTTGTCACCGGATTAATGAAGCAGAACTAGTTGTAATTAACTAATCCGTTACGGCTAATTGGCGTTCGGATTCGGAAACGGAATCAACGGATTAATGAATCAACATTTAATGAGTTTGTATAGAGATTAGTTTGGTTACAGTTTGCTACCATTCGGACACTGCGAGATTCGGATTATCGGTGGCCGGACTATCGCGGTTTGACTGTACATGGTTCGGCAAAGCCATGGGAATCATTTTTGTAATTCGAAATGATAAAATGTGTTCACATTAAAATGGCTGTCATGCAATTTTTAATTTATACACAACACCATTATAACCATTACAGATAATTGGTTTGTGTAATAAGATGTTTTACCCTCTTCAGTATATAAATGACATAAACAATCATTATAAAGAGGAAATTTGAAAAAAAAAAATTAACAATAAATGTGCTACTGCTCCTTTAATTGATAATTGCATTAATAGATTTAAGTAAGATATAAAGTATATTTACATGTCAAGATCCTTGTTCTCCCAACAGAGTTTATTCAAGTCATTTCCTCCAACATAACCTCTGTTGTAAGCGATCATATATCTTACAACTGACTACTGTCTTTAACAGAGGCAACATTGGAAGAATTGAGATGAGAAACCTCTGAAGAAGAATGGTAAAGATGTAATTTTACTTCCATTTCACTTCCAAATGTATAAAGAAGGAAATAATTTGAAAATTGTAATTTCTATATATTTTGTTTACAAATGTTATTTGAAAGGTTTTATATAAATGATGGGTTTTATAGCTTTTCGGCTTTTATATAAAGTTGTAAGCTGAGAGTATGTGAATTTGTTTACGTCCTTGCCTGATGTACCTTGATTGATAATAAAATAATCATGTCATTGATCCTCTTTGATTCTTTCACCTTTATATATGTCACTGTTGGATATATAGAGAATCTCAACACGAGTTGATTAAAGTTACAAATATCCGAGGTATATTGATATATTTGATATCAGAAGACACAAGGGTGAGATCATTCTTAAACAATTATTATCCAAAGACTGACATATCTGAAACACAAAACTGCCATTTAGCTTCTTCAGCAGTGATCTCAGTGAGGTCATAGCATTGTGATGTCATAAGCATTATGGCATCATAGCATTGTGACATCACCATTGTGATGTCATGGCATTCTCAGTGATGCCAAAGCTTTATGATGTCATTAACTGATGATGTAATAGGATTATGACAATTTTATTGTAGAGATATCTACAATGTAGATATTTCTTGGAGATATATAGAGGATATCTGTCTTTTCTTGACTAATACCATGTTTATCTCATCGAGTGAGGTAGAAAGGTTATATTTTCACGAGTGGCGCAGCCACGAGTGAAAATATATAACTTTTCTACCTCACTCGATGAGATAAACATGGTATTTGTCAAGAATTGACGGATATTCTATTTATTATATGACATTATCCATGTAATTACGTCCGAAAAGGGTCGTTTTCACGCCAAGCGGCCGAGAGGAACAGCCCGTCACCACAGTAACACTGTGACGTCATAAGCCAAATCGGCACGCGAGACCATTGTTTTATGACGTCAAATTATATCAGTCACCGTTCGCAGTGAAAATATAAGTTATTTTCACTGTAGCTTGATTGACAGTTTATTTCACTGATAAATCTCAGTGTTTCACTGCTCGTCATGTAATAAATAGAGGATATCTGTCTTTTCTTGACTAATACCATGTTTATCTCATCGAGTGAGGTAGAAAGGTTATATTTTCACGAGTGGCGCAGCCAAGAGTGAAAATATATAACTTTTCTACCTCACGAGATGAGATAAACATGGTATTTGTCAAGAATTGGCGGATATTCTATTTATTAAAGGATATTATCCATGTTAATTAAGTCTGAAAAGGGTCATTTTCACGCTGAGCGACCACTAGGAACAGCCCGTCACCACAGTAACAATGTGACGTCATAAGTCAATTCGCTGCGTGAGACCATTGTTTTATGACGTCAAATTATATCAGCCACCGTTCGCAGTGAAAATATAAGTTATTTTCACTGTAGCTTGATAGACAGTTTATTTCACTGATAAATCCCAGTATTTCACCGCTCGCCATATAATAAATAACGTTTCTACCTCACGATGATGTTATCCTTGTAAATACGTCCGAAAAGGCTAGTTTTCTCGCCGAAAGACAGCTAAGAACAGCCCGTCACCACAGTAACACTGTGACGTCATTAGCCAATTCACCGCATGAGACCATTGTTTTATGACGTCAAATTATATCAGACACTGTTGCAATGAAAATATAAGTTATTTTCACTGTAGCGTGATAGACAGTTTATTTCACTGATAAATCCCAGTATTTCATTGCCCGTCATATAATAAAGCTTGATCTCACACAAGCGATATCTACTGCGGGAGCCAGTTTTGGATGATAAATCAGTAATGAGCAGTACAAAACGTGACGATACCAAATACTTCAATATCATATAAAATATTTCAATCCACAAGTGATAAATACGACTTGCACTATGTCTTCAGAAGCCATCTAAACTAATATTGAATTTTTAAAAAACATTAATTTTTCACATTCCTGAAAAACATAGCTTTTAAAAGTTTAAGAAATCATTGTTTTAGAATCTCAAGATAGAGTTAAAAAGAGCTTTTTCGCTTTGTTTTATGACATCTTATAGTAATGATTTGTCAATGAATTTAAGTCTCAGAAGGTTATTAATGTTGACAACATCATCTAACTAACATAAACAAAGAAGCATAATACTGTGATGTATGAAATTAAGAGTATGTCTTTATACAACATGTGCCAATCAAAGACATTCAAAATTTACTTTCTCCGACAGGAGTATTTCATGTTTTACCGTATTGAAAATGAGGTGACCGTTGCGATTGAGTCTATCACTTTCGTTAGTTTAGTCAGTGATTAATTTATTTTTATTTATTAATTAATTACTTTTCCAGTTACAGGAATTATGCTGAAAATTTAGTTTTTGTTGAGGTTGTAAATTGTTTCTCCGTTTCAGTCCTAGAAAAAGATGGTTTTCAAATGTTTTATATATAAATGTCATTCAAAAGAAGCCTAAGTGAATGTTATTCCTGAATCAAGAGAAAGTCTAGACTTGCTTTGGAGTAGTTAAGTTAATATATTGACATTATCAGGTGACAGTGAGGCAGTCAGTTATTATATTCCATGGTGCTATCTGAATCCTATTCTTACATTTGGTCTCTGAAAAAAATTATTGTTTTGAATTTGAAAACAAAGTAATTTAAAATAAAAAGCAGCCTTTAAGATGTGCTCACTTTCACCTGAGCTCTGTAGACTTGTTGTAGACTTGCCTAGGCTCTTAAAACATTAAAGAGTCTGAATGACAAAGACTATCTGAATCCAGGTATCACTCAAAGTTATTATACACAGTCAGGGCTCAACCACATAACACTTTTGCCCTCAAAATGGATTTCTGTGAAAAACCCTACTTCATGTACAAATGACATGTGTAATAGACCATTTCTGTCAAGATGAGTGAATACACTCTGTTAGGGCTGAACTTTACAACATTCATGCCCTGAAAGTGGATTACTGTGAAAAACTTGCAGCAGACCCTACTTCATGCACAAATGCTATGTGTAAAGGCCACTTCTGTCAAGATCAGTAAATACACTTATGTAGGTCTCAACTACTTATCACCCATGCCCTGAATGTGGATGTTTACTGAGAGCGCCAGCACTACCCTGTGATGTACAAATGCTTTTCATAATAAGCTATGACAAACAGACTTCTGGGAACACGATAATATGAACCAGGTTTTCTCTCACTCTCGGTTGTGAAGTGCAGCCACTTAATACATGTGCAAACTAAATGGCATTCTCTTCCCACAGAGTTTATTCCACTCAGTTCTTCCATCCTAACCTCTTTTGCAGATAAAGCACTTTCTTAAATATTATAACTTAAATATAATAAAGTTGAGGTATACTTGATCAAAATTGCTCTATAAATGGATTTGAAACCTTTTCCATGTACTTCTGGTTTTAAATATTTTGGTCGGCAGTTTATTTAGAAATAAATAACTATTTTAAAAGGAAATTTAGAGCAGTCGGAAGAAAGACAACACAGAAAACATTATGGATGGTGATAAAACTTAAAGTCAAAGCTTAACAGTCAAAGCGATTCTTGAGAGACGAAATTTTATACCAATTTTTCTGAAATTCATATTCAATCGTTTTATAATATTTCAAAAATCGTCATATTCACCTGAAAAAAAGTGAAGACAACAGAAACTTTTAACAGATGCATAGAGAATTTATTCCTGAGAAACAAGAAATATACACTGAAAGTTTACCCTTGGCAAACATTGAGCAGATTATACATAATTTTGAACAATTAAAAATTTACAAATATAAAGACAACAAAATATTGCATTCTTTAGAATGTTCTGTTAGTGTCACAATTTTGGGTTGCAAACAATTTTACAGGGGTCAAATTTTGTCTTAAACTTCACAACTCTAGTTCATGTTATAAGATGTGTTTGTAAAATGAAATATATGACGTTTAACAACTTACTTTGCACAAGAAAAAATGGCTTCAAGATGTATTTACCGGTATTACTATATAAATATATCAGAATATGCATAAGCATTTTTTTTTTTAAATTGGAATGTATTGAAAACATTTGAATGTTAATATAAGGAAGTATGTATGATCATGTTTTGTAATATATTCCCTAAAGTATAACAACGACCAGACACCTAAAAATAATATGAAATACAATAGTGAATAATTCACATAGATATATCATTTGTTAAATATTAATCAATATTACCGTAATCACATGTAACAAAATATCACAGCCACTTGAAAATAAAATGTTTGAAACCAAACAAATAAAAAACTAATTTTGATATTACACATTGATAAGGCATCTAATTTACTGTTGATTTACAAAAAAAAAGTTTTTGTATAAACAAATACAATAAAGTAACATACAGAAATAATAATATTGCAAGAAATGATAATAAATCATGATACATAAAGCACTGCATGAGCTTGTCAACAATATTTATGGATAACAACATCTTAACAAATCTATCTTTTCTTGATAAATACTATGTTCATTTCTTCTCGATTAGAAGAATAATTATATTATCACTCGTGAATGCACCAACCATGAAAAATTTACCTCACTCTATGATACATTTTAATCATCAAGAAAAGAATTTTTTTTTTTTTTTTCATCCCGACCCAACACATTTTTTTAGACAGGTCGTCATGCGCCTCAACCGCAGAAATATTTTATCAAACAATTTAAACTACGAAGTAGGAGACGGCAATGGATGAGAACCTCAGCTGGATCGCAAATGTTGATGATACTATCCAGACAACTTATTATACAAGAAGTCGATGAAGGCCTCAGCTGGAGTAACTGGCCACAGCTTGAAACTAATGGAGGTTAGGCAAGATACCAATCAATGTTAAATCAGCTACTGATTGTCTTCATACACCACATGGAGTATACTCATTAACCAATGTAGTTAATGATTTATTATGAATAATTATGTAAGTGATTACAAATATTATTTATGACTAAATGCCTTTGCAATAAACCTCTGATGACTGTTGTGTTTTTATTTCATTTTAACGAGATTGAGAAAACTTAGATGTCTTCACAGTAAAGTTCATGTGGCCTTTTTTTTTTCTAAAAGGTAAGGGGTCCATTTGGATAATTGGTATTAGTTAATAAGAATGTGACCCAAGAGGACAAACTCAGTGACAGCTTACCTCATTTCAGAACTATATCTTTAGAAATGTCAATTAGTCATATTAAATAATTACTAATAATATTAGCATATCATTTTTTGCTTTTAAATGATAAGTAAAAAAGGTGAACAATAATTAGCCTAATTAAGCATATTTTCTTGTTTTTAATAGAGAAATGCATGAGGTATAGTTATGATCTCATTGTTTCCAATATAAAACCAATATTTCATATTTCATTCAACATGTGTTAGTCGTTAATGAGGAGAACAATATTATTTAGATGCTTTCCCGAATCTCCTTTTAAGTTTAAGACTAAATTGGGCTTACAAACAAACTGAAAAAATGAAAAATAATTATTATTTAGTCAATTCTGTGCCAGTTTTAGTTACCTGAAAATGTTCCGGCAACTTTTCAATTACATGAGATCAAAATCGATTTAAAAATCTCCCCCTCCCAAACATTGCCCTCCAAATCCGAAAAACAAGTAATTAATTTGTTCTGGCTAAATGAGACGTAAACTTGGATTAATTCATGATAAAGATAAACACTAACAATTAACAAACAAATGATTTAAACATTGATAAAATCTAACAAAGTACAACAAAAACATCATCATTATCATATAAATAAATAAATATTTCTAATTCAAAGGAACATAAAAGAACTTCCCAATATGGAATCATTTCTGACAAAACAAACCCACATAACATACATTTTAATGCATTTAAAAAGAAGACAAACAATTATTATCAATAATGACTAAAAATCAACAACAATTAGAGCAAATATTCATAAGGTAAACATGGTTATAACATCATTATTTATGAACAATGAACTTTCATATTTTAATATCATGAACATTTTGATTGTCATAACTATTTCCTGAGAAATTTGGCTAATTATTAATTACTAAACATTAATAATTAATCAAATGAAAAATAAATTTTTCTCTGATTACGACATAAATATTGTATAGTATAGGGATGTATAAGTGCGTATAATAAACAGCTTTGTTGCATAGAGTGACACAATCATTTATCATTGGATTTAAATCTCATTCACGAAAACATGAGTTTCTTATGTCCAAATCAAAGTAAACTTGACATGAGAGTAAAGAAGAAACATAAATGACTTTGTGACTGACTTATGAACATGAAATATTATGCATTACACTGAGAAATATATTGACTTCTCTAAGCCCAACATGACATTCAATCATTCTACTGACAGTCATGGGCATTGCATCTGTGTTGGGCCATTATAATTTATCTTTAAATGTTCAGCTCTCCCTTTTCTGTTTCCATCTATATCTTGAAAAACCTAAGGCCAATACAGGATAAACAGCTGATTAGGAGGCATACTGGGCCAATACGAGACTGAGCTTGAGCAGTCAGAAATTTTTTTGTGATAGACAGAAGCTGTGACTTGAAGACTTTCAAAAATTTTCTTAATAATTCTGATTTCAATGGAAACAATATTGAAAGTATCCGTCCGTCAATGTTTTGGCTTTTGACTTTGACAGACTTAATATGTCTCTCTCAGTTATCTCCCTCTTCTCTGGTGCATCCATGAAAATAGTTCCTATTGTCTTTTTACAGGATCTTTAATTTCTGGACAATAATCTTTCTTCACAGAAAATGCTCAGTTATCTCCCCCTTCTTTGGTGTTATCAACTTACTTCCTAGTTGTCTCCATTTTCACAAGATCTTGAATTCTTTGACAATTGTCACCATTCTTCACCAAAATGTTCAGTTATCTCCCCCATCTCTAGTGATGCCATCTACTTCCTGTTGTTTCCATTTTCACAAGATCTTGAATTCTTTGACAAGTGACACCATTCTTCACCAAAATATTCAGTTATCTCCCCCTTCTCTAGTGATGCCATCTACTTCCTGTTGTTTCCATTTTCACAAGATCTTGAATTCTTTGACAATTGACACCATTCTTCACCAAAATGTTCAGTTATCTCCCCCTTCTCTAGTGATGCCATCTACTTCCTGTTGTTTCCATTTTCACAAGATCTTGAATTCTTTGACAATTGACACCATTCTTCACCAACATGCTCAGTTATCTCCCCCTAATCGATGGTGCTGTCATCTACTTCCTGTTGTCTCCTCTTGTGGTAGGAGTCGATGAGTTCCTGAGACTGAGGGACCAGAAGGACCAGTTTGTCTATGATTGTCCAGGCCATGTACTGAAGAGACTTCAGTCTCGTCAGCATCTTGTCTCTCTGAGACTTTGGCACATTCAATGTCTGAAAAATATTTTCACAAATATCATAAATCTGAAATATCTTAATCAATCTAAAATGCTGAATGCAAATGTTGCTAATACTTAATTGACAATAATAATGAAAGACAACTTTTCGTAACGATGTATGCAAACAATTGGCTGCCAATTGATGGGATAAAGAGAGAACAGTTAAAGGTACATCCATTGTGTAACTTGTTGGGGGTCACATATTCAAAACGTTATAAATGGACAGTTACTTTATCGAGAAGTATTGACTATTACCAAAACTAACATTTTGATGATAGTCGCGTTAGTAAATTAACAATATGAAAGTAAAAGTAGTGATTTCTGATTGAAAGCCGAACAATGCATCGCGATTGAAACGCGCCAATGAGTCAAATGTAATTTTGGAATCTTATTCATAACAGACAAAATGACTAATTTGGGTTGATAATGTTAAATAGGTCATATAACTACTGTGCATGTAAATGGAAAGTGCAGTTTCGATTTCAACACATGCATAGTGATGTTACTTGATTTTAATTGGAAACAAGTAATTATGATAAATTTGGCGACTGGGGATGAATATACAAGCTTGGTGAATTTATTTGTACTGTAAACAGCACATATGGTGAGTTGGAATGTATTAAGACTAATCAAATTTTATTAAACACAATGGATGTACCTTTTAACACTTTAGCTTTTGACCTATGACATACAGTACCATATTCTGAATGGCTATAATGTCACGTTTAATATTATATTTATGAAACGAGTCAGTGGTTTGGTATTTAATTAATATGTTATTAAATGGGATATAGTTTAGTATTTATTTATTACGCGCTGATTACGTTGCACGACCTCGTCAATAAATGGGACAAACTTCATTGCGACTGCGGCGCTGATATTGTGATGTCATGTTTTAACCATTATGACGTCACGTCAATCGAAAACATGCGATGTTATTACACAATGTGTAATAACATTGTAGATTTATTAAACCGTGATATTTTCAATGGGTGAGTTTTAAACAACAATAACAAATTGTTCACAAAAGAATATACCAGTCTTGGCCACTTGTCAAAAATAGGCGGAATATTTTGGTGTGTCTGATACAAGATTCATGTTGAAGAAGGCTCTTGAAGTTGATATTACGCCATGTTTAAAAGAGGGATTGATGGAGATAGCAGTATGCTTTATAAAAGATTCAGAACAACTAAATTGTGCTGAAGGAAACTAATATTTCCAACACCTCAAACGCTCAAACCACTTTCTTCTTTGAAGAAAACAGTAACAAATGAAATCGTCTTGAATAAAATAAATTTGTTATTGCTATCAGTATCAAATCAAGTCGAAATAAAATGGTTCTGTTTAGTGTTTCTGTTGATTAGACTTCAAATTTCAAATTTTGTCAACAACATCTGGCAACAAATACTTTGCATTAAGGATGAAAATAGTCTATATAAAATAAATCTAAGATGAATATAATGTCTTCAAAATAGATACTTACAGCTTCAATTCGACTAGCGATGAATGCCAGTTGGGATCTGCAGGCCACGAGAGGTTGAGGACGACAGACTCGGGTCGTGTTGGACAGAAGAACGCTGCAGTACTCAAGGACCATGTGCATCTAAACAAGTATCATAAAATAATAAGTGAGGTGAGGTGATTTGGGGTGATCTTCCTTTAAGATTATTTCACTTATACCATGGCTCCACGAAATATAGGAAGGAGAAAGCCCTTAACTCCATTGTGGCTATGCATTACGGTGAAACCTGCTAGCATCGGCTGGAAACTAGCGTACCATGGGTGGTACTGCGCTGAACTACAGTGTAACATTACACCCAAGCCTAACTGCATGTAGAACAGTTCTCTACAGAAGCAAAAGTTGCCAAGCCCCTGGCGGGAATCGAACGTCAGACCTCTGATCTGAAGCTGAATGTACTAACTACTGAGCTATCCTTCCCCCTATGAAATAATAGAGAATAATATATAGAGAATCTCAACCAATCTTAGGTCTTAATATAACAAGGATGTTATTAAAATTCTTCCTATGTAAACTGGTGTCTGAGAAGTCAACGAAAGGTTTCACTAATAATGCCTACCATGCCCATATTTGAGTGGGGGGGTTGGCAAATTTTCAACTTCGATCTCCTAAAATGTAAGGTACCTCCCCACAAAATTTCAACTTATGGGGGTTCTGTGATTTTTCAAGGAGTAATCGAAAATGTGAACATTGTACAGACAGACGGATGACGGCTCGTGCCATATCATCTGCCTTTATAAGTTAATGAGCTAAAACAAAGATGTACTTACATCACGTACAAACAACAAGATGTTCTTCACAAACACCTGAGTCGGGTCTGGTTCAGCTGTTGCCAGATTCCTGGTCCAGTGGTGTGTGCTCTTCTGTAAAACAAACACCAAGACATAATTAGAGACATTGGCAACATGAAGAAAAAAATCAGAGACATTAACATGACAAAATCAGAGAAATTTCATCACCAATACAAAATTAAAGACATTCACAAGACAAAACAGAGACAATAACGAGACATAATCACAGACATTTCAACACCAAGACAAAATCAGAGATATTCACAAGACAAAATTAAAGACATTCTCAAGACAAAATCAGAGACATTCACAAAGAACAAAATCAGAGATATTTCAATGCCAAGATAAAATCAGAGACATTTTAATGCCAAGACAAAATCAGAGATATTTCAATGCCAAGACAAAATCAGAGACATGTTAATGCCAAGACAAAATCAGAGACATTTCAATGCCAAGACAAAATCAGAGACATTTAAATGCCAAGACAAAATGGAGACAAAGAGTCTGATGCTCAAACAACAAAGCAAAGGAGAATCTCCCACAAGCCGAAGACTCAGAGCAAGTAGGAACTTTGTCCTTTCAATCTATGCATGAATGCAAATCTCACCTGTAAGGTAGTGAACTGAGCAACTCGTTTGTTGATGGTGATGGCCAGGTGTTGCCAGGTATGTCTGTGAGCGACGGAGTCCTTGTAGAAGCACACAGGTAGAGCTACATACACTGTGTCATCCAGTTCCATCGTCTGCAATAGGCAGGGGAACATTCAAGGACAGGAAGTTAAGGAGTACATAACATTGTAATATTCAGTGAAACACTCTCCCCACCCACCCCCCTTTTGAAAAACATTTATGTAATTTAATGACCCCCCACCCTCCTCCCTCCTCAAAATTCCTTGATTTGCCCATGCAATTTGGAAACATTATGCAAAACTATCAAAATTGAAATTTTAAAGATGCCATCACTTGCTTGATGACGACAAATCATAACGTCGCCTTCAAGGAAGAAAGTGGTATATCCATAAAATTTTCTCCATGCTGCATAGAAAAATTTTATCGAGTGCATGAATGTTTAAAACCCTTTTCCAGCCTTACCTTCAACTTCTTTTGATTCTGTGAGCAGGCGAGGCCGCCGTAAACATGTTCCTCCCAGGGACCAAGACACTCCCAGCAGAAGTGATGTGAGCATCGACAGGTCATGTGACTACAGCCTCCGGACTTCTCCATGGGATAGTGACACTTGGGACACTTTTTGAACTTTACGAAGTATGTCACCTGTTCATAGCCTGCACTTTGTCTTCGATCGTCGTCTGTTTCATACAGAACCTTGACTATTAAGCAAAGCTTTGTTTTTCATCAATGAACTCTTGAAATCGCAGATCCAGATGGAGCATTGAGGAAATCAAATTCCCCCTTTTTAAAAACTTTGCATACAAATTTGACACCCTTTACAGGTGTAAAGCCCTCATTGAAAATTTCTAGATCTGCCTATGAATGTTATAGTTATATTCTGTGTAAATGTGTAATTTATCATTGTCTTCTGGCATAAAATTGCTTTTTAAATATTTAAATACTTGCCATTTTGCTGAAGCATCTTGAGATAGACATTGCTATGGCTACAGAGTGCTGGCCAATGGGGTTCCTTCTTACATAGGAAGCACCAGAACTCTCCACAGTGACATCTGACAGTGAACCCAAAGCGGCACTGCAGAGGAGCTGCAATATCGACAATGAATTGATGTCAACATTGTGAAAATGCTACAAAGAAAGACATTGATATCAAAGGGAAAATAAGGGTACCAAGTTCATATCCAAGTATAGAGGCAATATTTTGCAACCTTTTGTAACTGTAAAACATGCCATTCGAACTTATGATCCAAACTTGATGTTAATTAACTTTATGAAAATCTAAGACTTCAAATTAAACTCTTAATGATGAATGACAGGCTGAGGTGAAAGTGTTCTACTCCAGGTTTCCGAGGGGTTATCCCTTAGGCTTAACTGGTACAGTGCAGGATTCTCACCAGAATGTCCTGAGTTCGAACTCACAATCACTTGTGTTTCATTATATTTCTCTATTTCCATTCTAGTGCAGAGTGGAATTTGAAATAAGTTCATGATGATGATAATGATAATTATGATGATGATAATAATGATGATGATGATGATGATGATGATGATGATGATGATGATGATGATGATGATGATGATGATGATGATGATGATGATGATTAAGATGAACACCTACTCTTTCTTTGCTTAGGTTTGACGTTCTTTGCAAGGTACTGACAACCAGGTCGGGGGCACCATTCCCAGCCTCCCTCTTCAGTCACGTGTTTCTCTGCACACTGCTGCTGCCATCTGGTGTACAACTTCATCGGCACAAGGGAGGCAACTGTTGCAGCATCTACCTCTGCCTGGCACCCATACTCCTGTCATCAAAAATATACATAGCAAAATGGTTGCAAACTTTTGATCTCTGGGAATAAGTATTTTCTACCTCCTGTGTAAAATGAATCTATAAAAAACAAACCATTGTGACAGAATGGGTTCATAGATGGTTCACAGGTCGAAATGACCAGGAGATTTTGTAAAGCAATTTAGTGAGAGCATTATTCACAGATCTCTGCGCAGTGATCGGGTATTGTATCAGCCAATCAGAAAAAAACTTTCATTCTACCTGTACTTAACAACAAGTGGCCACCATGTTTTTCCTACTAGCTATCCCCGACTGCCCTTAGTTAGTCATAAATCAATTCTTCAGTTGTCTTTTTTTTATATGAGTGGCCCAAGTTTGTTCTCAAAATGTCAAAAGTCAACCAAACATGGTCAAATTTCAAAATCCTGTATTCAAAGTGTTGCATGTTATTTCAGAGTAGCAAAGATAATTTTGATTATCTTAATTTTCAAAATATTTCACTGAAAATTTACTTGGAAACAGGAAATCTATTCCGCAACACAAAATTTTTACGTTAAAAACGTTATTTAACTGAACGGTTAATTTATTACTGAGGTACTATGTCCATTTTTTCAGCCCCTTAGGTCTGCTTATATAATGGTGGCAATGGGGAAGTGACGTTACTGTAAAAATACACAGTCAATATTGTGCCGTTTTCCAAAACCATGCTCAAAATTAAAGAATTTTAATATTATAAACAAAATCTCAAGATGTTAGATTACAGTCATGTTGATTTTGTAAGTTTTCGTTCACTGTCATGATCATGAAAATTATTTATATTACACTGAAATAACATAGGACCTTATGGGAAAACGGTGATTCTTGCAACACTTTTGGAACCGTGCTGTAATTCCAAACTTAAATTTGAAATACCTTTAATTTTAAATTAGATACACCTCAATAACACCAGAAAAATATAGAAACAAATCTTGGTTATTTTTTAAAAAATTGGGTTGAGGACCCAAACATGAAATCAATGGGTAGCCTTGCGCCTAAATTATCCTCAAATTTTTGCCTAAAGCAATTCCCGTAACATCATAAAATAAAATTCACAAAGGTATTTTATTTATTTATTTTTTTTGTGGCTTACCCTGCTTTGAATGAACAATAAACGGAGGGATTCTTGGATTCGATGATTCAAGTGATAACAAATGAGGAGGATCGTTTTTTGGAGCGATGCCGATGGCCAACATTTGGGGACAGATACGGTTGGGAAATGTAATAGTACATCATGAATGTAACCTTGTTGTTGTCCTTTTGTCCAAACTCTTGGTTGATATTTGATCCGAGTTTGGTAAAAAGGACACATAAAAGCTTTCAGCAATGCAAGATAAGACTTGGTGTCAAGGCTGTCAATCGCAATTTGCGATAGCGTGTGGGAACTAGCAACAGTAATCAAGGGGGGCGGGGCTTAGCCCGGATATAGGGATCCATGAATCTCTTGGTGTCTGAAATTTGACGGGTTGAAGGACATACTCAGCATCTTGAAATGAACCAAGCTACACCACAGAATTCTATGCAAAGCAGACTAGCATACTGATTGGCTTAGAACTTTGGTGCCCGCCCTCCAGCCAATTGCTGATTAGTTTAAGATTTATGACCAGATATCTGGCTTCTTGGATTGTTGGTAATCGTATAAAAGTACCACTAGGTGCCTACACGTGCAGCGGAGCTTCTTACAGAGCCATTGAGTACCTTTTTGGAGTCACTTTATGTCAGATGTTATAAATGGTGTTATTTTATCAATAAGTAACTGTTTGTTGCTGAAAATTAGAAATTTAAAGGAGCAGTAGCACGTTTTTTGAAAAATATTTTTTCAAATTTCCGATTTATAATGATAGTTAATGTCATTTAAATTTACTTTAGAGGGTAAATCATCTTATTACACAAACCAATTATCAGGAGTCGTAATAACGAAGTTGCGTATAAAGTAAAAATTGCATGGCGGCCATTTTATTGTGAACACATTTTAATATTTCTAATTACAAAAACGATTCCCATGGCTTAACCGAACCATGTCCACTCATTTTTAACTTGAGTTTCCGAAGGGAGAAGGGTGTTTTACTATTAGTGACATTATTTTTCAAATACATTTCATCGACTTATTTGAGTGAAAAATGTGCTACTGCCCCTTTAAAGCTAGTTCATTCAGGATAGTGACAATATAATGGTGAAAGTCGCGATTTACGTTTAAAAAATAGAGCCATGGGCTCTGTAGCTCATCAGAATTTCATTGATTTATTATCTTAGGTTGAATATCTAAGTTATCTCAAGTAATACATTGTTAACAAGCAAAATAATATGGGTTTTAGATCATGACCCCTGTGACCCACATTTGGAGTCACAGGGTCACCAATCCTACAATCAAGAATCACCTTTGACCAAAGTATCTCTACACAACATTTCACCTTTCTAGAGCTTTACATATAAACTGGAGAAGAAGATAAAAATAGGTTTTTTGGTCATGACCCGTGACCTAGATTGGGATCACAGGGTCACAAAATCTACAATTTGGAATTCCCATTGGCCAAGGAGTCTGCACACAACTTTTCAACTCTCTAGACCTTTTGGAACTGGAGAAGAAGATGAAAATAGGTTTTTAAGGATGTGACCCCTGTGACCCCATTTGGGGTCACGGGGTCACGAAAACTACAATTTAGAATCCCCATTGGTCAAGGAGTCTGCACACAACTTTTCAGCTCTCTAGACCTTTTGGAACTGGAGAAGAAGATGAAAATAAGTTTTTAAGGATGTGACCCCTGTGACCCTATTTGGGGTCACAGGGTCATGAAATCTACAATTTAGAATCCCCATTAGCCAAGAAGTCTGCACACAACTTTTCAGCTCTCTAGACCTTTTGGTACTGGAGAAGAAGATGAAAATAGGTTTTTAAGGATGTGACCCCTGTGACCCCATTTGTGGTCACAGGGTCACGAAAACTACAATTTAGAGTCCCCATTGGTCAAGGAGTCTGCACACAACTTTTCAGCTCTCTAGACCTTTTGGAACTGGAGAAGAAGATGAAAATAGGTTTTTAAGGATGTGACCCCTGTGACCCCATTTGGGGTCACGAGGTTACGAAATCTACAATTAAGAGTCCCCATTGGTCAAGGAGTCTGCACACAACTTTTCAGCTCTCTAGACCTTTTGGAACTAGAGAAGAAGATGAAAATAGGTTTTTAAGGATGTGACCCCTGTGACCCCATTTGGGGTCACGGGGTCACGAAATCTACAATTTAGAGTCCCCATTGGTCAAGGAGTCTGCACACAACTTTTCAGCTCTCTAGACCTTTTGGAACTAGAGAAGAAGAGGAAAATAGGTTTTTAAGGATGTGAACCCTGTGACCCCATTTGGGGTCGTGGGGTCACGAAATCTACAATTTAGAATCCCCATTGGCCAAGGAGTCTGCACATAAAATTTCAGCTCTGTGGAGTTATTGGTTCTGGAGAAGAAGTCGAAAAAGCGAAAAGTTTACGGACGGATGGACGGATGGACGGACGGACGGCGGACGCCATGCCATGCCATAAGCCCATCGGGCCTTTCAGGCCTGATAAGCTAAAAATGGACAACAACATCCATCAATTGGTCAAATGTAATTTTGGAAACTAACCTATAACAGACAGAAAGACAGATGTGGGTTGGTAATGTTTAATATGACATTATTTTGTGCATATATATGGAGTGTTTCTGGAGGAGAAGTTGAGAATGTTAAAAGTTTAGGGATGTGCCCGACTGATAAAATAAAATGATGAACTAATTATCAAATATAGGACATGTATACAGGAATAGCAATTCCAGTGCATTGTGGGAAGTAAAAAGTTCCGAAAAACACTCACCATGCAGTACAGAGTAGTGTGCCCTTGTCTGATGTTGTGACACAGGTAGATCTGCCAACACTGACGACAGAAGCTGTGTTTACACGACACCAGCGTCACGTTGTGCGACACCCACGACCATCCATCCCCCTCCCAAGATGCATTGCAGATTGAGCATTCCTCTACAAGACCCAAGTCGATCTCGATAAGCTCGACTAGATCTATTCTAGCAACACTTGGCAGAAGCTGAAAGAAGCAAAAGTATATTATTTTAATGATTCATTGGTGTTCAAATTTAATTATTTTCCAACACTTTCACAATATTGTGAATTATTGATTTGTGGAATTGCACAAATATGGCATTTGTTAGACCAGGGGAACGATTAAAGAAAACTGGGTCAACATTGAAAAACTGGGTCGATATTGAAACTAGGATAACATATATATGAAATTGGGTCACAGAAGCTTCAAATATTGGACAAATCATTGAAAAGATCAGAAATTACAATATGTACATAGATTATTAAGTCCAATTCCCAGTAAATGTGGTAATCTTAAAACATCTGGTTTTCCAAAGAAAACAGCACCCGTAACACGATACATCCAATGACATGGATTACCAGATCTTCACTGCTGTACTAGAAATCGTACTGATATTTGACAGGAATTTGGTTTCATCCAGAACACGACAATCTTATACTTGAAATCCTAGGAGTATTAACTTAAGAGGATTCATTTGTATCAAACTCTCCACTTTTTAATTAAAATATTTTAGAATGTCAGATTTCTTATTAGGAGACATTCAGATGATTAACAGAATTTATTGAGCCATCAGTCAAAATGAAACCATGAAAAAACTAATGAAATATTACCTCATTAACTCAGAAAACCTTAAATTACATGATATCCAAATTAACCATCCGGCACTCCTAAGATTATTAGAGATCATCCAAATTCCGAATGAATCTCTTTCTACTTTTATTGATACTTTTGTTTTAAAACTACTGAACTTACCAAGTTAAAGTTCACGATATTTTTCAAAATTCTGAGGAAAGATTTAATCAGTTAAAATTATTTAAAATGATAAAAGAAATTATATCAATATATGTAACCTTTCTATACAGCCCGTAATATAAACATTATTTATCTAATTATGTTAAGAACTCGACAGGGGTAATCTTCTCAACACTCAGCCTGTGGGACTGTCTTCTAATCCAACATCCAACAGTAATTCCATGAAATAGTTATAACCCATTTTCCCCAGTGATGTCCACATAATGATAGCCTCAAACACCTCAGCATGTTCATCTTGGTTTCAAAGGGCGGTTGATTGCATGGATTAATGATTGCGAATGGACGAAGAATTAGACCAGTGGCATTCAGAAAATGCCTTTATTGCATATTGGGCTTCATTGATCCTTACATTGAGTGACCGCTGGTGCTCATCGAAGACCTCTCGTGACGTTTGGACAACGGTCAGATCAGCAAAGAGCTGTTGGTAGATAGTTTTGTGTTTGGTGTCTGGTGGGGACATGTTGATCCTACAAGATAACAAAATCAATGTTCAAGTATTGATTGGAATGAAGAAGACCACTGTCTACGTACTGCACTGTTATGACCTGTGAACGGGAGAAAATGGATGCAATGTTAAGCTTGTCGATACATGATAACAAAGTGCATCCGTTGGAGAATAAAGAGGTTACAAATAACACAATAGTATGTGTATCTCATCTTGAAAATAAAATGTGAAACCAAAATTCATCTAAATGATACCAAGCAAATTTGTTCATGAAAATAAAGATATAAGAAGATAGATTTGTGCATTAGATGTGTGGTCCATGGTGAAATTAATGCAGTATTTCATGTGATACGAAAATATATCTTGTTTCAGAAACTCATATGATACCAAGTGTATCTCTTCTTCCAAATAAAGATCTTGGAAGATCGATTTCATGAGTGCTACTCAAAAAAAGAAGAAGAAATTGATGATATATTTTATATGAATAGTTAAATTTTGACATTTATTTATGTTTTGTTATACATCATAAAGAGCCATCAAGGATGTTAGTGTTTCAAATAAAAAAACTTTTGGGGGAAAATAAACTTATAACGTCAATCGCCAGAGAAATCTTTTATCTACAACGTGACATGTGATAAATAATTTTGATATCACGACAATGCAATGAAATTTGGTTTCAAAGAGAAGTACCCCTTCAAGTAGCGCGTGCTCAGGGTATCTGACATTATATTAACAGAATCCCATTTATTGCATTAAATATACTACACAACAGCAAACGCTTACGAAGCGTGAAGGCTTGTCTCTAGCGCAAGTCGCCATAACAATCCATGTGCTGCACGCGCTGCACATGCTTTTCTTGCAAGTTACCCTTGTCACACATTACTGAATGTGACGATTGCTGTATAAACAATGTTTCTAAATGTCCTGAGAATATACAAATTATGGCCTGTTTAATGTACTTCATATTGAGATAAGACCAGAAAATTATGATAAAATATAAAATTCAAGCTAATACCTATTTGGGTAAAACAATTATTCCAATTTCTGTAGTAAATACATAATTAAATGAAATGGTTAATAAATAACCGTCAAAAATTATATATTTCAATTTCTTTCATTGCTCATAAACTTTGTTATTCTTTCGTGTCTTTGTATACAGTGTGTGAGGTAGACCACAATGCTTTGCGCTTGAAAATAATAGATCTATATTTAGACTGGAAAACACCTTTACTAATTGGTAGTGCAATTTCTCGGCTTATTTTGGGTCAAACAAATTTGGGAAAAATTAAATGTATATATTTCATGGAGATAGAGTTTTGGCAATTTTCCTATATGTTCATCAACAACCTTGATGGTTCTTAATATCATGTACATATGCCATACTCATGTTAAAGGGGCAGTAGCACGTTTTTTCGCTGAAATAAGTTGATGAAATGTATTTGAAAAATAAGGTTACCAATTGTAAAACACCCTTCTCTCTTCGGAAAATCAAGTTAAAAATGAGTGTAAATGATGCCGAAAACCCATGAGAATCGTTTTTGTCATTCAAAATAATAAAATGTGTTCACAATAAAATGGCCGCCATGTAATTTTTGCTTTATATGCAACACCATTATGGATAATTGGTTTATGTAATAAGATGTTTTACCCTCTAAAGTAAATATTAATGACATAAACTATCATTATAAATGGGAAATTTGAAAAAATAAAATTTGCGAAAAAATGTGCTACTGCCCCTTTAAGTTGTGTAAATATGTTTGGGAGAGGTATTCCTATAGGAGACATATGGCTTGTTTTATGATCCCATTCATTTGAATAAAAACGTTTCACCCATTCAAAACGAGGGATGGGTTTTGTGGCTTGGTTGATAGATGCTAATAAAGATAATGAAAAATCTTTTTGATGTTTACACCAAAATGGCTTTAATGATCTAATACCGAAGTGACCTTAACATTTATGTAACTAAATAAATCACGGAACAAAGCCAGAAGATGTGTTTTATAACTAAAGCATCCTTACTCCACGATCAAAGGTTTTATTGTGACAGATGCACTTAGCAGAGACTATTTGAACAAAACCAAAAATCAATATTACTTCCCTGTCATAGCTTTTTTACAGATGGATTCATTTACAGGAAGCATATGTAATATATTGTTTCTTTTTAATTCAAAACTTGAAAACTGTTCGCATTTTCTTTTTCTCTCCAAAAAATCCATTTCTTCATGTTCTCAAAGACAACATCTGGGCATTTTTGAATATACTGATGTAAAAATGTGACATTTTTATGCCATCTACGATGATAACATTATATAATTTGGTATTGATTTTACCTATATATTGCGGTGTGAGTTTTAGAGGATACAACTCCAGTTTGCCAAAGAATTTTGAAATTTAGACCAAAACCGAAAGAAATTCTAACTTTTTTTCATATTTCAAAATTAATGCCTTGGAACCTTCAAAGTTGGAATGAAAATTATTAATGTGATGGTCCTATGGCCTTTTTAGGGGTTACAAGTCCAAAGTTTGAACGAAAAACAGAAAATATAATTCCTATGGAAGTTTATAATGTGGTCTTATTGTATCCTAATTAAGGGCACACAATTCCAGAGTATTCATTTAACAATTATCTTCATTTTGTCAACTGAAATGTAAATATCAACTCTGCTTTTGATTATTGTATAAGCAATAATTTTGTTAAGGAGAGGGTTTCGCAAAGTTGGATAACTTGTACCTAATCCTTTCAATTCAATAAATATGTTTAAATCAAATCAATCATTAATTTTTCATACTCTGGTAACACAGCTTTGCACGTAATAATTTCATCATTACCAATATTTTGTTCTATTCCATTTCAATCTCTAAACAAAAGAGTCAGAAAATTTTCCATTTCTCTTGCAACAGCTTAAGTGACATCATGATCAATTGTTTAGTGATGTCGAGGAGTGTAGCTATGAGCACTTATGGAAACTGGTTATGAATTAGAGAACAACAAATTATGAATTAGTTGAATTAGTGTTGAAATGTTGCATATCATGAATAAAAATGTTATCATTCTTCATCACAATATGGGCATTAAAAGGAGAGTTCTATCGTGATATTTTTTGTGGAAATGAAAGTCGAGAAGATATTCTCGTTTACACAAATATACCAATAATACATAAATTAAAACACAGTCAAATTAAAAGATATAAATGAAGTTTTGACATTTCACAACTTGATAAAGATAAGCGCATTTTTTTTCAAATTGAAACAATGAGAACTGAAGCCATTCATCAGCACTGCGAATGGGGAAAACTTTCTTACGACCGAACATCATATTGTTTATTAGTTTTATGATACGTCGTGTGTTACTATGTGAATATTCTATCAGTGTAGGCTATATGTTTTATTATTAAAAAATTTAAAAATCGGGTTAAATAGAGCGCTTTTTCAATTCAAGAAGTGCCAAGAAACCAAGATGGTGGATGCTGCCAATAGATCGGTGATATAACTTTCCCTTTAAGCAGGTATATTAGTAATTAGCATTGCCCATCGCATTTACATGATGACACACGTTATAAATAGGTATGCTAATTTAAAAACTCCAATTTCTCTTGCGTTTACATTACTTCTTTTTATTTTATAATTATTCATTTACAATTGCGAAATATGTCTCCAAATAAAATATAAAAGTAATCTTATTAGAATAAGTTCAAATTCGTAACTACATCTTGAATAGGAAAATAGTCGTATGGAAAATAGTTTGACCACGTGCTCTGCCGAGTTGTGAGTTTACGTAAATTATATCGCTATTGAAAACGAGTTCCTTTGAATTTAAAATGATTAATTAGAAGGTACATATCATTTGGCCATGATTTGAACTTTTGATGAACTATGTGCAATTAAATTATTAGAATTTTCTCGTCTATCTTGACGCAAATTCGCTTGTAAACTCACTTGTGTAAACTCGCTCAAACTAGCACTGTCGGTAAATCGTAGTTGGTAAACACTGATTTTAAATTATGAACCATTTTATGCATGTTAATGAAAAATAAATAGTTATCGTTAATTGCTTTCGTGTTATGTTTAATAGTATGCAATGAATTGAAGAACCAACAAATAGTAATACTTTCTGATACTTTATTCATAAAAAAAATTTACTTCCGGGTTCGTCTTTTTGGGTCAAAGATGAAATGTCCGACTGGCAAAAATTTGAATCTGCATCCCTGAATATTACTACATCAATATGTTAACACCTTGTTTGTCACATCAGTGAAAGTGAATTATACAATGTGTCAGGAAAATACTAATTTCCTATCTGAGCCTGTTGGAGACAGAGGACAACGGAAAATCAATATATACCTTTTGTTAGAGGGATTCAAGTCCTTCACGATTCCTTTGGTTACTTCAAGAAGCTCACTGAGCTTGTACACTGTATTGTACTGGTTCAGTATTGCTTTGTGCAGCATCGTGTTGGCGTTGATTGACTCTACCTCACTCTCCCCTCCTTGTAGGACAATTCTGAACAAGAAGACCTGGTCATCAATGACCCGCCATATTGGTGCCCACAACCACTTTCCAAAATTTCTAAATTCACCTAAGGCATATTTTTATCATCCTACATCTCACTAAATGCATTCGTACATTAACACACCTCAATCAAAGCTACTCAGAACAGTCCATAAAAGAACTTTTCCTCTTCTCTAACATTGGGGCTTGTGATTGTGCCCATTAAAAACTGAAAAAGACAATTGACCCCTTTTCGTTTTCGAACTCCATCAAGTCTGGTATTTATGCCCTCTAGCCTCACACAAAATTTTCAGGTTATCAGTAGTTTCTGAGAAAAACTGTCTCCTTTGGGGATATTATGAAAAGAGTTCCGATAAACAGAACAAGGGCAATAACTCCAGAAAAAATAATGACGAGCTTCTCCTTGTACTGATACCGTGTAACTTCGGCGCATGTTCTGTGCCAGTTTAGTGCAGACAAAACCCAGTCATTAGCTGATCAATCACATTACAGTTACATCTTTGATGGGCATTCTAGAAGTTGAGGTGATGAAGAATGAAGAACAATTTTATGGATACACAATTTCTTTATTCTGTATAGGCGACGTTTCAACATAATGTCGTTGTCAAGCAGGTGGTGACAACAACACCTGCTTGACAACGACATTAGTATCTATGTCGAAACGTCGCCTATACAGAATAAAGAAGTTGTGTATCCATAAAATTGTTCTTCATTCTTCACATTACAGTTTTTTAACGATTGCTTTGAACACATTCAATATCATTCAATATCATGTTCCAAATGCTATGGTAACAGACGAAAAGATAACTGTCTGGAGTTAGCTGCCCCCAGCCTCTTGCATCTTTTTTGAAAATGTTTTGATCATCTACAAATGTCCCTGGCTACATCTTTGGTCAATACATTAACATACCTCCATCACTCCAATACACTGCTACTCAACACATTCAATAAAAGAACTTTTCCTCTTCTCTAACATTGGGGCTTGTGATTGAAAGGTTACTTTTAGACCTTATAAAAGATTGTCACACTATTACATTAAGTATAATCAACAAGCCAACAGGAATTGTTGGCCATTTCTGCAACTAGTTACATCTATGATCAGGTGTGAGCAGGAAGATTTTCTGGATAACAACTTCTTTAATACGGAAACCGACAACATTTCAGAGTATATATGCTTATTTCTTCATCTGGTGAATGAAAGAGTAAGAATATAAAAAAAAATACTATGTATTTTTATACTAAAAAAAATTACTATCCAGAAATCTTTCTGTTCTTATGTACCAATATGACACTTCTAAATGACCTTCAAATACTATGATCAGCTAGCCAGCAGACAACGTTTGCAGTTCTGGCAGAGAGAAAACAGTATGATTAACAGGGCTGTGTTGATGGTTAATTATAAATGGCTCTATTTTTTAAAATTCATATGTTTTACCACTCACCTAACTGAGATAACACTCTGGGAACCAGGATCTGGCCACAAACCGACTCCGGGTGACATTTGGCAGACCAGGAACCAGGAACCAAGGTCAAGGACAACTGTGTACGGATGTACAAAGCTGACCTCGACCTTTGAACCACAGACCTCAACCAATTTCCTGGGAACAATTTCAGCCATGAACATCTTGCAAACACAGAAAGAGTCATTGAACAACCTGATGCTGTCCCAGAGAATCTCCATAGCTTCGGAGTCATCTTTGTTCTCGGCCTCCTTCTCCTCCTGAACCATCACATACTCATCCTCTTCTTGGGTCTCACCTTCACCTTCCTCATATATCGCACAACCTTTTCCATACTTTTTTGTCCATTTTGAAGAGGCTCTGCTGATCTGTTGGACTTCCACTTTCTTCTGAACTTTATGTTTGACATCAATAAACACATACCCGCCCTCCCCATCACCTTCACTGATCTTCCTCTTCCTCTTCTTCTTCCTCTTGCTGAAGGACTTCCTCTTCTTTGTGCTCTCTGTCTGCTTAATCAAGGTTAAAAGGAAGACCTTTTGAGTTTTGTTTGCAGCTTTTTTCTTCTTCATTGTGGGCAGTTGCACCTTTGACTTGACCACCTTCTTTGCTGGGTAGTCTAATGCATATTCTAAAGCATCTTTCATGTCCAAAATACCATATCCTCTGAATATGTCTCCTGTGCCAGGCTTGTTGCGCAACCCTTTGGACTTGCAAAGCGACTTTTTACCAAAGCGACTGTACCCTTGAAGTAGAAATTGATGAAATGAAGATCAGCGTTATGCTGATGCAACAAAGCTTAAAAATTTACATATGTTCACTTCAGAGTTTGTTTGTTTTGTTTTTTAAATGTTTTTATTGTTCAGAGTTAAAGTAGCTTCTTCAGAGAAGTTCGAAAAGCAATATATTTTAGTTCAACGGATGCCTGACATTGTTTTACTACTGTTCATGCAATGAGCTAATCATGCTATACAAGCCGCAAGTTTTGACCTCTTGAGCTATTTTCATTTCTGAGACAAGTGGGGCGGGATAGCGCAGTGGTTAGCGAGTTCGGCTTCGGATCAAGAGGTCCGGGGTTCGAATCCCGCCAGGGGCACGGCAACTTTGTCTGCAGTAGAGAACTGTTCTGCACGCAGTCAGGTTTGGGTGCAATGCTACACTGAATTTCAGTGCAGTACCACCCATGGTTCGCTAGTTCCAGCCGTTGCTTGCAGGTTTCACCGCAATGCATAGCAACATGGTGTTGCGGGCTTTCTCCCTGCCATAATACTAGCAGCCGCGATATAAGTGAAATACTCTTGAAAGCGGCGTTAAACCCCAACTCACCTCACCCACCTCACCTGAGACAAGTACTTAGCTTTATAGAGAATATGTACATAGAGGGCAGGGATAGATACTTACATTCAACCCACTTCCAGGAGGGATGATACGGATAGTACCTCCTGCTTGAGTCGTACTGGGCAGGGGAGGTGATCTCATACCTGATCTCTGGACATCCCCCTCTCTCTGCCAGGTTACCTAAACTGTGTACAGTCATACCATTAGACATCCCCCTCTCTCTGCCAGGTTACCTAAACTGTGTACAGTCATACCATTAGACATCCCATTGTCATTTACAAACTAGAGTAGAATATGATCTCGGGAGACAATAAACATTCTACCATGACATTGCTGGATACTCGATTCTGATCAAACATGATTAATTCTGGATTGAGCCTCTTCTGATTTTAGAGCCAATTCACCGAGTATTGACTTTGAGACGTCACAATCTATCCGAACAAACGGCAGATTCTAAAGTGTGCTCTACTTGTGGAAATCAAAATAACTGACGGTCTCCGGTATGAATTTTCATCTGAGTTGGGGTCTCTCCTGTCTAAAAGCCGACCCCCATGTTTTCAAGATGTTTGTTATACCAGAGAGGATACGGTAATCAAATAGTATTTCCTGTAGCGTGTTTTAGAGCTACATTAAATGATAGATTAGCAAGACAAACTTCCGTCAGTATCAAGAAATATCCAAATAGCGACACTTAATGCAGTTAAGTAGAATAGCAAACGCAATGTCAATGACGCAATGGTCAGCCGTTTATGAAAACCGAGCGTAACATTTTGATGCATGATGAAATACATACATGTCATATCATCTGCACAACTACATCAATAACTCGAATGTCGTTCCTTACCCGAATGAGACAATTACCCCACCTGGAACACTTCATTTTAATAAATACAAGTCCTCAAGCTCGTCATTCAAAACGACTGGCAAACGGTAGCCATTTTGAATGTCGCGTGAGATGCTTATATATGCAGATTATTCCAAACATTCAGAATTCAGGCAAAACGAATCCTTATTGTATGAATGTAAATATTGGGAAACAGAATTAAAACTCCCGTAATAAATGACACATATATTAGATTTTTTAAAATAGTTAAGAAATTTTATGGGAAAGAAGTTTTTGTATGAAATCGCTGCTGTTGTCAACAGTGGACTTTTCAAACGTAATTTGGAGCTCGCAAGCTGCCATTGTACGCACTTGTCAGCATTCGACAAAAAGAGTACATTGGTAAAACGGTCATGGTAGATTGAATACGCGTTCGGTTTCAATTTGAAATTTACTCCCTATCAATCCAGTATAACATGTCTCTGATTTTCAAACACAGTAGGTTTATCTCCTAAGTATTATGCATTATTTATGCCAGCCTGCATCACCGGCTGATTTAAGGAGAGATGGGACGAAGAAATTGAATTCACTTACGGTAACATTTAATAATAAATCTCAAAATAAATGCATTACATTTGTTTAAGCAAAGCTTTATCAATAAACTAACGAAAAGCGCTTAAATTTACCACAACCCCTTTTTAACGGCAATTTTACGACATGCCGCATGTCGTTACCGTCACATATTTTCGCGGTAAATATGTGACCATGTGTGTTATTTCAATTACATACATATATCTAGTAAGTGATTAATATAAATCGCCTTGTATAATCAACTGATAGATGTCCTTTCATTAAGAAGACTTAAATTGATAGTATATTCAATAATAATTACACAATAGGCCGTCAAAGTTAAAGTTTAATTTATCAAAACTGCCGTGACGTCAGGGTTTTACGTTTATGTAGGTGATTTAAAAAATGAGATTTAAGTGATGAAAAACGTTCGGTGACCCCCTATTATTATTTCTGAATTCGTTAGCTTATTCAACTGCGCACATCATATTACAGTTTTAGCAATATCTAAAATATGTGTGTTAGTTAAAAATCCCGTTGAATATGCGAAAAACGATGATAAAAATGCCGTTTTTATTTAAAAACTGCTTAATTTTATTTTATTTTATTTAACAGTGTCATTAATTTTCAAAGTATAAATTTGCTATGTATCTGCGTATGTGATAAAATTGTATCTGAAAAGATTCAGAGTTTAATCGTTGAAAGCGCGCGCTTCATTTAAGTAGTTGAAATCGGTCAGAAATAGGGTAATTTGCTGACCCGAGTGTTACTATTAATACCGATAACTCTTTAAATCATTCGGTGACCCCAATATTTTATTACATTTTTGGATAAAATACTTAATAAACTTGTTAATTTGAAAAAATGAGCGAATTCTAAAATATTTCATTTCATCGTCCCATCTCTCCTTAAGCCTTACTGCATTTAGTTACCTTTTCTATGCTGGCTGCACCTAAACTTCATAGTTTTCTCTGAGCCAGAACAGAACCCAGGACTTTATATATCCTCCGTTACTCTCCACTTTATCATCCCTGGGGCATTCCATCAGAGAAATCTGTACTCAAATCACCCGCCCTTGGTCGGCGTGACGAAATCATTAACCAATGAAAATGCTTGATAATATAAGATGGAAATGGTCAAGGGAGATAACCTGTGACAGATGGCTAACAAAATGATCGGCCCAGGAAGTGTGTGTTTTGCAACGAAGTGATATGAATTGTCATTGGCACGCAGGTTCAAGCTGTGTGGCTCATGCCGGCAAAGGGCGGGTAATTTGAGTGCAGATTTCTCTGACAGTGTCCCAGGGGTGACATAGTGGAGAGTAATGGAGCAAAAATAAAACCCTGGATAATCGAGAATGCACAGAAATGGTAACAAGACTTAAGTTCGTTATAGTGTTACTATCACAATCAAATTTATTTCCCTTGGAAAACAGTACTTGAAAATAAGTTCAATAAGAATCCATCCAACAAACCAAAATATGGTATCAAATAAACCCAATTTAGAAATCCTAAGAAGGGGTTGTTAAAACAAATTATTTAAAGTATGCAGCCAAAACCAGTAAAAGTAGGACACTAGAAAATAGAGCCATTGACTCTGTAGCTCATCTTCTTTTACATGATTCAATATCTGGTTATCAAATGCCTTAATTTGATTGACTATAATACCAAGAAAATCTGTCTTTGCTTGATACCATACCATGTTTGTCGCATTGAAATAGTTAGAAAGTATCATACAAAATGTGCATCATATACTGGTTCTTATAAAATATCAACTTACTTGTTAGAATAGTTTTCCTGAGGCTGAGTTTGAAGTCTCTTATACAAATGAGGTCTTTGAATTCCTGCTTTGTGCATATTGTGAAATGGCCTCCGTCTGGAAGGTTTCTCTTGACGGGGATTGTCCTGCCCCTTAGTACGTAGATCTGACATGAAAGACGCATGTTTATGGGGAAGGGAAATTGGATGACCATTCTTGCTATCCCAATACTCTGTACAGTTTCCATGGCTACGTAAACTTGAGCTGTACCAACTCATGGTGTAATCTTCCATTTCACACAAAGTGACTTTAAAGGGCTCTTCTCGGAGACATTCTGTACCAATCTGGTCCTCTAATACATCCCTCAGCTTCCACCTATAGCGTTTGTTCAAAGAATACACCACTGGACTTCGGAAATTAGTTTCAAACGGAAAACCTCCATCTTCAACATACTCATTAAATGTTGCCTGAATTTCCTCATTTTGTCTTTCGAAATCAGCGGGCTGGATGATAGAGTTGAAATAAAATTTTATTATTTTGCTGTCCCCGGATGCTTTTGGATGGTATAAATAATAATACCTAGGTCTCATGGTATTACCGGAGTTGACGCAACAATTGGATTTCTTCAGAACCATCTTGAGGAGATTCTTGAAGGAAGGGAAGAATGTGGAATGTTTCACAAAATTCTTCTTGAGTTGATAGAATGTGAAGTATTGTAGCACAAAACTGTTCTTGATTATGAAAGAATGTGAAGTTTTGTAGCACAAAACTGTTTTTGAGTTGATAGAATGTGAAGTATTGTAGCACAAAACTGTTCTTGATTATGAAAGAATGTGAAGCTTTGTAGCACAAAACTTTTCTGGAGTTGATAGAATGTGAAAATTTTGTATCACACTAAGTCTTGTTTTCTTGAGTTTGATAGAAATGATAACTTGTTTCACAAAATTCAATTAATGTTAAACTTTTTATCACAAATGACTTCTCAAATTAAGTAGAAGATGGAACGTTGTTTCACAAATTTAAACGTTTTTATCACAAAATAATTTTTGAGTTTGAATGTGTAACTTTGTACCAAATACTCTTTTGTACCTGGACTTGAAAAGAAAATTAACTTTTTGCTATTTGTTTGATTTCAACTTCCTTAGGCCTGTTTCAGAATGTTATAAGACTTTCTTTTTCCTGAGATTCATTGTATTCTAAATCCATTTTGACATGGTGAAAGTTTGAATTCAAAATGTTCTGCCATATTTCATTTACTCCATGTTGAGAGCATTAGTTTCTAATCCAATTTCCATGTTCTTATGTGAGTTGTATGGTCGTTGGCTTCTGAAAATATGATAAAATTTAATAATAGATCATGGAACAAAGTATTTTTTATCACCAACAAATGTTTTGATCTTAAACATAATTTTGGGCAATTAACTTCCTTGTTTCCTGAGGTTAACCATATAACTGACATTATAAGAATTATCTCAAAATCTATCTTTTTACATCTACTGTAAATCCTTAATTAGATGCTTGGCATCTATTTAGTAATTGAAACCACTTTCCAAGGGCGTCTATTCGAGGCAGGCTTCTATTTAAGGCAAATGTCTAATTAAGGATTTACGGTAATTCATTTACCGGTACTGACAGTAAGGGTGTATCATATTGAAGTATTGGACCAAGGAACTGTTTTTTTCAGCAATACAAGCCCCTGTGTTTACTGATGTATCGAAAGTAATAATGTAATTGACAAGCGACTTTCAGATGAAATCATGTCAATCTAGGAGACTCTATAAATACTCCTTCACCCATTCTTCAAATATTGACAACCAACAAAACTTTGAAAGCTTCAATTACTCTATTATACAAATAATTACCGGTATAATAAATGATAAATGAATAATAATTTTCAAATTAAACTTAATCATAATGGTACCAAACTGTTTTAAACCAATAAAATGTTACCCCCAAAAATGTATTTTAAAAAAACACATTTTGTTTGGAGAGACTTAACATATGATATATTTAAAAGTGAAAATAAAAAATTTCAAAATATTTTTCATCGCTATTTAAAATGATATAAAATCCAAGTGGATATGCATTATGAAAAAAACAATTAATGTTACTCCATTGAAAAATTATTGTCTCTTATTGAAATACTGTTTTATTGAATAGATATAGCAAATTTGATGAGCATGCAATTAATAAGCGTTATTCAAGAATTTAAATATTTTTCTAACATTAGCATTGTAAACTAGTAAACTCAAAACAATGGTGTAAATAAAGAAATCCTTTATTAAAATCATATGAGGAAATCAAATCCCAGAGACTGTGTGGTTAACCACAATCTAAATCTTTAACAATAAAGAGTGATGTTTTGATTTAAAGGCTATCGTTTTGATAAATTAAGAGCATTCTATTGCATAAGACTAGATAATCTTAAATAATCATATCTCACCTGCTGTCAACATGCACTTTGTATTTACAATCACACAAAGTTACAAATCGCCAATAACACACAAGTAAATTGTCAATCAGCAGAATTCACCGACAGCTGAATTATCTCCCTTGAGGTGTTTATACACCAATATTCACACTATATAACCTGGCAACAAAACAAACAGTTATCACCCTTATAACTACACACCAATACTTACAAAATCTTTGTCTTCATGTGTCTGCGGCCTGTAGCAAAAGTGAAAATTGTTCTGAATACACAAGTTTATTACGCGATCTAAATTTAGCAAGTGTGTATTTACAAGCCTGTGGTGCAATTACGGAAATACATTCTCGCAGTAGGGGTGATAGCATGGACGAGTCTATTATGAATTGGTCATTGATGAATGCATGTATTGACAGCGAAGACATGTTAGGTTTTGCTTTTGTGTTATTAAAGCTAAGTTTTGTTTTCCTGTTTCATTTTCATTATTTCATATATTTATGACATGTGGAAAATAATCACACAATGTTACAATTTTACCTTCATATGATTATGAAATTATGAAAACATTTTGTCCCAAAATAAACGTTTTGGGTCCTGGGTAAACGAATAAAGAAACGCCATATCCTGCATCCGAACAGAAGAGAGAAATCATGAATTGTTCTGTTCTCGAGGGGGTTAATCGACATGATTTTAAAAAATCAATATTAATAAATGTCGTGCAAAAAGTATTCGGACGGTGGCGTCATTTCAATAGACTTACATGTTAATTTTGTCTGGGATAAATAATTTTCATAGATAAGATTTGTGTCCGATTCTTTTCACATTTATCACATTTGTGAGGAATTATCTTGGCTACAACCTCATAATTTATGTTTAATTTTCCGTTTTAAATATAGGAAATGACAGTGATTTCATCAACATATATACATAGTTGTTAAAACATTTAACATGGCGATCTATGGGACCCGTTTTTATTTAATCTACACATGTAGGTAAATCGGATGACATTTGTTAAATTGTCGTCAGAAAATTTAATCCAAATTATGTACTTCAAGCTGAGATGTTTTCCAATCTAGCTTAAAAATTTGACATTGATCAAACCAGAATCTATTTTATGAAAATTATTTATCCAAGACTAAATTTACATGCAAGTCTATGGAAATAACGTCACCGTCCGAATACTTTTTGCATCACTCTGTACATATCAAGGTTTATTCGACCGTCCGGCCCATAATACAGAAGTACTTTTAATACAGTATAATCTATATAGAATCTATATAGAATCTATATATTCAAAGTACAATAGCATACAATGTAATTTACATAATTAATCAACATGATGGATCAACAATGATATTAATTAAATAGTCATCATTTTCTAATTAATGTGATTTGGGGACTTTTTTAATGTTTGTTTCGTTATTGGAAGGAACAAATAAGAGAAACAATGACGTTTATGCTACTACCCAATTTAGGAGATATTTCTTTACAAAAATGTTAAGCGACACTCAATGTTTTATTTGAAAACATGTCAAAATTAAGAAAGTATGTGATTTGTTAAGTATACTTTCATAATAAGGTTTTGAGTACCTATTCAAGTTACCCAAACTATTCGACTCAATCGAACTACGATGAAAATAATTTCCCCATCAATTTCGGTATTATTGTCCTTCTGACTTTGTTTCAACTTATCTACCAAAGTGTATGTGTAAAATCAAGCATCAGTCTGATTAAAATCGATCTTGTTCCGAGGAATAAAATTTACAAAATAATGCATCTATCGAGATACGAACAGGTTCTGTAGATTCCTCGATATCGTTTTGCGAGGAAACCTCCGAACGATATGAGTTCGTATCCCGATAGATGCACTATTTTGCCATTTTTATTCCTCGGAAAACCGTCGATTTTAATCAGACTGATTCAAGCATCATTCAGTAAATCTAATGTGGCGGACCGTTTATAGAGAATCTAACCAACGTTATACACAGTGCAAGGTGTCCTCTCACTCTTCAACACTCGTTGATATATTTGATATCAGAAGTTAAGAGAGATGTTCTATTTATCATCTAAAATCATTTTTCATCACTTTCAGTGAAAAATGTAAAGCTCTGAACACAGCATTGTAAATAGACTTCCAGTACTTGATGTCATTCAGTCATATAGCACTATGACGTCGTCGTGTTTATGACGTCATGACATTGTGATCTTGCCATGTTTTTGACGTCATAGCATTGTGAGTCATGTAAAAAGAATAATGATGACATTTGGTTGACGGTAATAGGACATTGTATAAAATCTGTTGTCAAAACGTTATCTCCTGGTCGTTTGATCTCACAGAGGTGATATCACCTATGTGATTTTGGGTGATATATCGTTGAACCTATATTTTTTCGATATTTACCTCTAGGATCTGAGTGGCAATCTTACAGATTTAGTGATAATAATGTTCCAATATTCTTGACTCCCAATTAGATTCGTTAGCTTCGTTACCCATATGGTTATTTAGGGTATATAGAGAATCTCACCCAAGTGTCTTCTGATATAAAAAAAAATATCAACACGAGTTGTTGAAAGTTGCACATATCCGAGGCTTGCCAAGTGTTGATATATTTGATATCAGAAGACACGAGGGTGAGGTTCTATTTATCATCATAACTTTTATCACCTTTCAATACAAATTTTACATCTCAAATCACTGAATTGACAATTGACTTTCAATACGGTGATGGCATTGCATTGAGACGTCATCCTGTTTATGACGTCATAATATTATGATGCCATCACTTGATGATTTAAAGCATTGTGATGTCATTTAGTTCAGGTTGGGATAGCATTGTGCAAAATCTACTGTCAAAACGATATATCCTAGGAGATATCGCTTGATCTCACACTAGCGATATCTCATGTGGAACATAGTTTTGGATGATAAATAGAAAATCTCACCCAAGTGTCTTCTGATATCAAATATATCAACGCGAGTTGATAAAAGTTACAAATATTCGAGGCTTGCCGAGGATATTTTGACTTTTATCAACGAATGTTGATATATTTGATATCAGAAGACACGAGGTTGAGATTCTGTTTATCATCCAAAATCATTCTTCATTAGTTTTTAATGAAAAATGAAAATATCTGAACACAAAAATGCCATTTGGCTTCCAGCATTGTGACGTCATTGTGGTTATGACATCATAGCATTGTGATGTCATTACTTGATGATGCAAAATCACTGTGATGTCATGTAGCTGATGTCAACGGGGCATTGTTGAAAATCTACTGTCAAATTGATATCTCCTAGGAGATATCGCTTGATCTCATACAAGCGATATCTCCTGTGCAACCAAGTTTTGGATGATAAATATATACGTCTCACAAAGACGTCGCAAAATAAAGAAGTTCAATAGCCATAAAATCTAGTCCCTTTAATATTCTTATGCATATTTAAAAATCGATCGTTTATCAATCGAAAACTATCAAGAATAATAATTTTAGTAATCAACACAACTTTGCTGGCGTGAGTCGGTTTGGCAGTAAACATACAAACTTACATTCTGGCGATGTTTGCAATGTACTTGCGATGTTGCTCTGTACCTAATACCTTGGATGGTAAACAGACTGAGTCGAGACAATGTATGAATACATGTCAAGCGGCGTATCCTGAATTTACACAAAGGCTCGATGATAAATGTTTATGTAACTTAAATACTCCCAAAGTTGCTCTCTTTCGTTCAAGTGTTGATCTTCGCCGCCCTTCTCTCAAAAAAAGTTACTGATAACATTTGAAAATTATAATATCAAGACATAATGCATGTTGCATTCATACGTCAGGACATTGATAAAATTGTTGATAAATGACTGAAAACTATGTTGGTTGCCAAGTTGAATGTCACACATTTAAAAAAACATCTTAATCCATGCATAATGTCAACTTCCAAACGCAAGGCATAACTCTTGCCAGTCTGCATTACTGGCTGATTTAAGCCTTGCAGTATTTCCCTCTCTTTGCCGTGCCAAGATAGTGAATCGGTGCACCTAAAATGCAGTGAGCTCGGATTTCCAAGCACAGAGATCTTAAGGAAATATTGCTAGGCCTAAATTAGCCAGTAATGGAGACTGACAAGAGTTATGCCTTGCATTGGGAAGTTGTAACTCATAAGGGAAAAGAGTCAACTTAATTTACCTAACCTGTACTAAACCGGAAGGATAGAGCATTTGGTTATATCCTTGTTCTCATTTAACAAAACGTGCTATGATTATACAGGTTTTAAAACGTGTTTCTCGCTGTTGATTAAAGGGAAGTTGAAATTATGAAAAGTTTTCACTTTGACCGCTGGTTGGAGATAACAAAACATACACAGTAGGTTAACACGAAAAAAACCCAAACATTTAGATCATAATATATGTCATTGCCATTTTGGCCTATTTATAGATATATTGTAAATCCTTGAATAATCCGGCGATTATTACCGTCATTTAAAAAAACCGATTTGACCCGGTGATTATTCAAGACAGGCAACTATATATATTCAAGGCAGGTGACCCAAAAACCGTATATCGGTATGACCCAATTTGATATATTTTAAAAATAATATATGAAGCGTCATAAAAATGTGCTCAGATACAGTTTGGTGATCTGATATTGTGATTATGGACATTTGGGCAGTCAACATGAAGGAAAAGGGTCACGATTTTGGACTAAAAACTATTTTTTCTGTGTATAAATTTATGATTCATCCCAATTCGTTTAAATATGAAACTATAAAAAGACAGACAAAATGTACATTTTAGATGAAATATTATGAATTTGGAAATTTAATCAAGTTCATTTCTCATCGCCATATTTTTTAATGGGTATACATCTAAGTATGCGTTTAGCAATACAATATATACACTAACTTGTATGCCAATACAAACAATATCGTTGGGTTCATGTCAATCTGGGCGGAAAAACGTGAAAGCAAGAGGAAACGTGACTGTACTTGTCACTGAGTGTATTTAAATTACTGTGCAGAGCCAGATTCTTTGTGATGGGCTCTCATCGATAAAAATAGACAATGACGTAATGACAGACGTAACGGTATCGTCGTTATAAATCGTGAATTAAACATTAATCGCTTTTCAGTAACAAGTATTTCTTTATGATCATGGAAAATATGTGAATTTCGTTTGAAAATGTGACTTTGGTCAACAATATTCTAAATCCAGTCGTTACAAACGATCATGATGAAAGTTACTTCCGGGGTTTCCCGAGCACCGAGAACGATGAATTCAAGCACTTGCTGTGAAACAACGAATACACATTTCATGACACGCTTTTGAAAATACGATTAGAAGAAATATTTTGTCCTTTGATACAAAAATCCTTGAATAAAACGTTTGGAAAAGTTTCTAAATAACCGTAAAAGCGTCTGTAAACAAACTTTGTTTCCACCATCATGTGGGTTTGTTTACATCGAACAGCTGACCGCAATGTATCGCATGTCAATCATCCGTGACCTTTGACCTTAAACGTTACAAACAGTTAGATGAGAGCTTTATTCGCTATTATCAACCATTCTATGTTTAGAGTAGTTCAAATATTGGAATTTTTTGTGATTCTAGCACTTGTCTAAGTATTATGAAGACAAACAAATTTATTTTTTGTTTCCTATGGGCGTGGCTAATGGTAGTCACGTGACTAGGATACGTCACTCCCATAGCCGATATCTACTCCGCCATAGCTGTTGTTGTTTTGGAAGAAGGCAGATCTGGACGGGTTAATTAGGTGAAATTTCTTCAATATGTCGTCTCCAAGTCCTGGTAAAAGACGTATGGACACCGATGTTGTCAAACTGTATCCTACTTGAACTCCATATTCGTGTTATTGGTCGATATGTTAGGTATTTCTGCAAATGTCATCTAACTTCTCGTTGGCATAAATTTCGTTTCTGTTAGTCTCGATCCTAGAAAAGGACAAACATTTTTGTCAGCTGGCAACCTTTATGATTTCCGTTCGCCTCAACAGCTATTGGTATAATTCAGCCATAAATGGTGGACTATGGACAGATATAAAAGCCTTGTTGGTGTGTATATTTCGCATCCTAAATAAGGTCATGCACACGACCAGTCCATGTTAGTTGGGGGAGAGCAGATTGTATCGTTTGTAGGTAAACAGGTCACGGTTATGTTACTGACAGGTATTTGACCCTCAAACGGTGCAGCTCATTTTACTATTCCACACAAATCAATAAGCTTGTATGGTCATGTTGTCTCCAGCGTCTTGCATATGTCGTCTGTTTGGAGTGGCAACATTTGTGATCATTGATGAACATTGATACACTGTATATTCATTTAGTTCATCCTGTGACTATTTTGCTCACAATATTTCACTCACAACCTAAACTCAAGCTCTGTTTATTGTGTTATTAACAATTGCATCCATAACTTAGATATTCAATTTCATAGAATAATGATTGAGAGCCCTTCATATATGATCATTGATGAAAATTGATATACACATATACGTATACAGAATGATTATTGTAGTTATTTTTCACTGGTGGTCTAGTTGTTGATAAATTCAGCCACATACAATCTTTTTAAAGTTCTGATATAACAATTTTCTCTGATTTGCAAAGACTCCTTGTATTGTTGAAAATTTATGCTCATTCATTCTGTCGATTCTGTGACTATTTTACTTATACTCACTGGCATAATCTCTTGATTGGGTTGTAGTCATTTTTAGAATTTTTTTTCATATGACATTCATTTTCATAAATCAATACCTTTTATTTGCTTTTAGGAAGTTAAATTGCACATTGCAATGTTTATCTTCCAGCTTATTTTCGGTTTCATTATAGTCTCAAAAGAGCTTTCAATTTTGATCAACCAAATCTTGATAGTGAGTTTATCATAACAAGTTTTGTGATTGGATAGTATATAGAGGATTTTATATGAGTATCTATGTCATACTATGTTTATGAAACGAGTGCCTGAATTTAAGTATTGCGAGAGCGAGGGATATACCGATATTCAGGCATGAGTGTCTTAAATATAGCATGGCAGTATGTTTATTACTGAAGTTCTGAATTAATGAAAATACGGTAAAATACACTTTGATCACAGGCTGTCATTGACAAAACGTGGCACCATAGCATTGTTTTTTTTACATCACTTCACCATGACAAAGTGATATTTTGCCCGAGAGTATCGTATGAAAAATATGAACCCCTATATGATTGCCCTCGTAGTTAATAAATGAAGCTTATGTATGTTGTGAGTTTACAATATACAGTTGAAATTGTAGATCTATTTGAATTAGGTTAACAGGGCCATACTTCTTACAATCATGATCCCTCCTGTGCCGTTTATATTTATGTGTCTTATTATACCCTTGGCTTGGATATTAGTTGTCTTGAATTAAAATTTATCATAACAAAATCAGTGTATTAAAAACTATGATATGGATCATTGTCCAATCATTTTCAGAAATGGGCCCAGGATTTAATTTTAGACCCATTATAACCACTTCTTACATTTCATTATTATGCAGCTTGGTAAAATTCTTATTTGTGAATAGATTTGCTATCTCTTAACAGAACTTGTGTCATAAATTTTAAGGTCTTTGACCCTATATTTGTGATCTGAGATGAACATTGGACCCTACTGATAAATAGATCTTAATTTACCACTGAAAGTAATTACACATTTCACAAATTGAAAAAATATGTTGGTTCACAAAATAAAAATAGATATTTCATTGCAACTGATGCCTTTTGGTTTCTCGCCCTTGAAAATAAAATGTTGATGTTTGCCCACCTGCCTGATTACATATATCTCGCAAAATCTTTTAGTCATAGAGTACTGAGACATTTTGTTATGACTTGTCAGCTGTTATAACATGGTTATATTTGGGATAACACTACCTTCAATAGTACAAATTCGTGTACTTTTTTTAGCCGAGTCCCATACAGGATTTGAACCCACGTCCTCAGAGTAAGTCAGCTCGTGTCGAGGCGAAATGGTCGTGTGGAAAGCTGTTGGTACAGTCAATGCTGACGATAGTTGCTTTACTCTGAGGGTGTGGGTTCGGATCCTGCATGGGACTCGGTCCAAAAAAGTACAAGAATTTGTACTATTGAAGGTAGTGTTATCCCAAAATAACCATGTTATATTTCGTCACTATCTAAATGGCAAGTATTTCTAATTGTCAGCTGTTCCTTTGAAATAGACGTTACCAGAATGAATATGAGAGTCAATGGAGTTATTTGAGAGCTTAAGTTTTTGAAGGGCATTTAGAAGTGGCATACATGAGAAAAGGGAGATTTTCTTCTTTAATGTGAAAATACAAAGCGTTTTGGGGTATATGCTCACTCCTTCATCTGACGGAATTGAACCTAATGAAGGAACAACCATATGTCCCAAAACGTTGTATTTCACATTTAAAAGATGCTATCCAGAAAACCCCCCTGACCTAAGAGCTTATACAGTCAAGCCGCGATAATCCGGCCACCGATAATCCGAACCTTGCAGTTTCCGAACGGTAGGAAGATGTAACCAAACTAATCTCTTTAGTAGTCCTTAGTACTCAGTAGTCCGAACATTTCACTATCCGAACATTTTTGATGAAAAACGGAAGCGTTCGGATTATCGAGGCCTGACTGTACATAGGTCTTCTTTTGACATGCCAGGATCAAAATTCTTTCTGATATCTTCATGGAATTGTGCCTTTGATATTAGTAAGTAATTAGTAATTAGATATGCAGTAATTTTTGGCATTTTCATTCTTGGGGAAAAAGCAACTGAAATAAAGTTCTACTTGTACTTTACACTGTTTCTCAAAATGAAATATTTGTTATGACCCATTTTAAGACATAGATTGTATATTTTCATGTCGATCTACATAATTGCTAAAATAAGGTAACATTAATTCCTGTCTGCTTAAGTTGGTTACCATGGAGATTGATGAATATGTTCTTGCACAAACATAATTTGTTAGATCTGTAAGACACAAGAATAAAGGCTTATGTTACAATTGCTAATTAAGTCCATAGTCTGGCCAGTGTTTCTATTGTTAAATCTTGACATTGAGTTGTCCTAGAACAACTGACACATTGCTTCTAATTAGCCTAATTGGTATTAATTACTGTCAATTGATTTGTTGGGATTATTTCAAAGTAAATTATTTTACAGAAAAGGAATCAAAAGGCACTGATTTTCCCTTTAAGTGCTCGTCATCTGTTTTGCAATTTTCTCATGTAATGAATCCAAAAATTACATCTGTATGTGTTAGGAATGTGTTGTTTAAAACAAAAAATATGCTTTATTTGACAAAGTTTATTGTTGGGAATACATCTATGAATAGCAGCTGCACTACATTCAGACATCCTAAACAACCTTGATTATGATGAAGAAGACAAATATTTTATGGATGATCAACTTCTTTATTAACAATAGTGACGTTTCGGTATAGATCCTTCATTATGATGCTAGCTTTTGGTGCAATGGTACGATTTTAAGTTCAGATCAAATACCATTCACAGATCGCTGGTTACCACAGAGAGGTTTCACTTCATTGCAAAGTCATAGTGGTGTCACAGGACTTCTTCCACAATAATTTTAGCTGTTTAGTCTTAATACATAAAAAGCACAGAAAATAAATCTGCCTTACTAATCAGCAACAGAGCTACAATGATGTAGGTAGAGTGACAACTTACAACGCTGTATCATAGTATCATGTACTGTTAGATACGTATCATTGACGTTAAAATTGTCTGTTCTCTAAAAATTGCGCTTTGGGCTTCGGATCAAGAGGTCCGGGGTTCGAGTCCCGCCAGGGGCACAGCAAATTTGTCTGCAGCAGAGAACTGTTCTATACGCAGTAAGGTTTGGGTGCAATGCTTCACTGAATTTCAGCGTAGTACCACCAGTGGTTCGCTAGTTCCAGCCGATGCTCACAGGTTTCACCACAATGCATAGCCACATGGCGTTGCAGACTTTCTCCCTGCCATAATACTAGCAGCCACGATATAAGTGAAATACTCTTGAAAGGGGTGTTAAACACCAACTCACCTCAGCTCTCTAAAAATTAAGGAGTTTGTCAAAAGTAAACCTATTTTCAAAGAAAAAAAACTTTTGTGCATATTCTCCCTCCAATAATTCTAGCACCCTTGAAGAATTGAGTTTATCCCCATATAACCTCAATTTTCCATACCAATCATATATTCTTAAATGAGAAGACAAATGAGGTATTTATATTCTTTGGGTATAAATAGGCAGTTTTAGATTTTAAACAAACGTCAAGTTACAGAACAAGATTTAAAACTCACTTCCTACTTTGATCCTATGTTTTTATGTCATGTTGACATTCCAAGGCCACCCATATGTTACATCTTACAAGATTACAGTAGTTACATGTCATCATGATAATGGTTTGAAAATCAGGTCACTTAAAGCTTGGGAAAGTTAACCTGAAACATGTGTTGTTGCTACAGTGTTCAGAATTAACTTAAAATCTAGCCAACCCATGGTGTAATTTTGTCGAAATCAAGTCACAAATTAAGACAAGTTATGTGACCTTATTTTATTTACTGCTGACCATTTAGCATTATCAATAAGGCTTGTCTGGCAGACCGGAACCTGCTAGTTTTTGCTCTGGGGTGGTGTATAATTGATGTTTTTTCTGCCATTTCAATAAACAAAATGGCACTTTCTGATTGGCTAGTCTCCAAACTTAATTCATTCACTGGCAGGGGTCGAAATTAACCTTACGAAAATACTAGCCATTTAGACTAGATCATTTCCTATAGCACTAGTCCAAAGCATATAACCTAGCCATATGCATCTATAGTATCATATCAGCTTTAACTTCGAATTAGTTTTTTGGACTATCAGTCAAAACATTTTACTAACCAAACCACTTTTTTACTAGCCATGGGCTACCAGACAAGTACTAATGCCTCTATATTCCAGCTTTGTTGGTAGAAAACCTTGTAAATACTAAATAGATTTCAGTGACCGATCCAAGAATTTTGAAAGGGGCGGGTCCACCAATGGAAAAGGGGGTCTCCAACATTTTTTCCCCCATACCCGCACATGTAAAATCTTTTGAAATTTTCGACCCCCCCACCCTGGATCCGCCATTGGATTTAATAATTTTCTGGAAAAAAACCCATAATCCTTCATCTGCTTCTATGGCAATCTTCCAGGTAGATCCAACAAATTTCAGCACAGGATTTTAGTCTCCTTTCGGGTTCAAAGTCGGGTTCCTACCTAGCATCTGCCAATAGGTCAAACTTGTCATAGGCAAAATGACAAATATGTTTTGATAATGTTCAAAGGGACACTACATTTTTTTCATGAAATTTTATTTAGATTTGATACATGCAAAAACATCAAATGTCCTGATTTACATCCAAATCATTTTACTCGAATTGCATATGTATCCCCTAATGCCAAATATTTGACAATAACTTGATTTCAATGAAACTGGAGCATACATGATTAATACATGATGAGAAGCCGAATTCATGCGCCCCATTTACAAGTATACCAGTTATAATGTTCCATTGAACATTACCAACCAATATCTGTCTCCTTGTCTGCTACATATAAGCTTTCAAAATTATGTTTGAACAATTGATGCGCGACAGCAGCAGAACATTGTCCGGTTTTCGTTGATAATCACAACTAAACATCTTAACAATGTAACTATGCTGAACAGATTGGCACTATAAGCGTAATTTTCGACAACAGTCATTCATTACTTTTCGGTAAAATAACACCCTTGGTAACTTTTGATCTATGTTACTACAATAACATACAGAGTGTCCCTTTAATAGTTCTATATATCAGAGACCATGAAGTTACTTTATGGTCTCTGATGTAACGACTGTGCTTGTAAATGGGAAGTGTAATTTGGGTTTCTTCTTATGCATAAGACCTTTGCTTGAATTTAATTTAAAACAAGTAATTATCATATATTTTAGGATATGAATATGTGTGTCAAGTGAAATTATTTGTGGTATTTCGGCATATATGAAAGCCAAATAAAATACTATGAAAATACTCAATGGCTATTTAACAAGTTATGAGTTCTAAAAGAATTATTTGTCATCATTTCAACATAAAGGTCAATCAGGCCCGTACCGAATTCTTTGCTTTATCTCAAAGCAGTGATTGTGTGAAACAGCTGTCGAAACTACAATACAGTCAAACCGCGATAGTCCGGCCACCAATAATCCGAATCTCGCACTGTCCGAACGGAAGCAAACTGTAACCAAACTAATCTCTATACAAACTCTTCATCTTGTTTAGTTCATTTCACTATCCGAACGTTTTTGATGGAAAACGGAAGTGTTCGGATTATCGAGGCCTGACTGTATCAGTATAGGTGGCGCTGTTCCACGACGGTGGTACTGTTCCATGTTGGTGGCGCTGTTCCACGATGGTGGCGCTGTTCCACGATGGTGGCGCTGTTCCACGATGGTGGCGCTGATTTAGACGAGTTCATTTTGTGCATGAATAAATTTGACTAAAGCTACTATGACATATTGTGTTAGTTACTTAATCACAACTTTTAAAGTAGAGAGAGGATCTGTTTTGTTTCACTTAGTATTTTATTATATATATCACAGTTTTGTGTAACTGGAATGTATAAAAAGAACATTTATAAATATTGTCACATAATTTTGTGTATCCCGTTCACATCCTGTGAAACGATACGAGACGTAACAAGTCTTATAATGCGATACGATACTGTATATTACACCCCTAGGATCAACTGTGAGGAAAATTCTAACATTTTGCCACCCGTGAGGGCGACTTCATCATCTATTATATTGATTATTATTCTGCTTCCTAAAAATTCAATTTTAGAATGAATGTCATGTTATTCAGTCTATAAGCATAGGTTCAATAATTTTGGAATTCTACTCTGATAAAATGTATCTTCTGAATAAAATTTGTGTTTATGGATTATTTTGAAAAATATACTCCTGTAGGTTAATGTTTCTGTGTTATTAAACCTCTAATTAAACTTTCCTGAGTGAAGAATTAGTCAATGGTTATTCCTCATCTGTTCTGCTAGTTCTTTGTTATTTTTAGAGGCCTTATAGAGTCATGATCTCGATTCTGGAGAAGATGGATATTGATTTCGTGGATTACATTTTCTCGGACGAAAGTCTCCACATCAATATGAATTTATCAGCTTCTTCAATATTTGTGTGTTTTGGGTCATAGTCTTATCCTGCTTTTGAAATAATGAATCTTCTTTATATCATGGTATTAGCTTATGTAATATTGAAGGAGATTTATTATTTCTGTTGCCATGGTGATGGTCTAAACTGTTACTTGTTTGTTAGCGCAGATGTTTTCCAGCACTGATATTCACTAATTAGAGTGTTTTAACTTAACTTAGTGCGTTGATTTATCTAAAATTGTATCAATTATTTTTCAACAGAAATTTCTGTTTCATCATTTTCTTGTTTTCATCATTCTTTCCCTACATGTTACTCAAGTTATTTCTTCTCACCTAACCTCTAACCTAATCTAGAATTTTGCTGGTTGCAGTTAGAGTTAGTTGTGAAAGAGAGGCGGAATAGCGCAGTGGTTGGTGCGTTGGATCAAGGGGTCCGGGGTTCGCATCCGGAAACTTTGTGTGCTGTAGATAACTGTTCTACATGCAGTACTCCTAATTTAACGGTTCGGTAACTTGTAAGCTGTGTTGACTAATATGGTGTTTATTCCTTGACCCAAAAGCTTAAAATGGAGGAAGTGCTAATAAGGATACCCTTTTGTGAAATTGCTGATTAAGAATGGTCTTTCTCAGATGTTATTAGAGCGTGGTGATATCAGAGGACATGTTTATTTGTAAAATATTCCTTCCTTATAAGAATGACTTTAATTTGTAGAAGCTCTGATCAGTCCATTATGGCAAAAGGGGTATATGGCCCAAAAAAAGAAAGAAATTTGTTTCTGGTTTCGGCCCGCATCAGTTTTAAACCCACGCCTCAGGTCTATTTTTGTTCTAGGTTTTAACAAAAGTAAGGGCAGATAACTATAATTTTTTAGCCTCAGAAAACATTGGACTTAGAAAATGTCACTCGTTGGAATAGTAACACATATTTAAGAGGCTTTGTGCTTTATTTATATAAATAATTGTATAAATTTTGTTTGTTTGTGCGTCATAGCATCATTTTTGTCAGCCTGTAAAGATCAGAAACATTTTTTTTTTTCAAGCCTATTATTAGGATTTTCTTTTCAGATTAATATCCCTATCTCTTTACTTCTGTTTGATATTTTTATTTTGTTAAAGCGAGACTTCATCTAAAGGCCTAATCATTATAGAGCCGAGCAGCTTAGCTCTCTTCTGAGTCACTTATTTTATAAATCCCATGGAAAATGCCAACGGCATCTCGCTTTAACACTAACTGATTATAGATTGTTAAATGTACACTAATTTTCTGTAATTATTCATGATAAGATGCAATTTTCCTTAACAACCTCTCAGAATAGAAAGTAAACATGAAGTGACTATTCTCGGAGGCCTGAATGAGTTTATGGTGAAGTTCTACGGTCCATCTGGCAGTGAGTATTTACTTTTACTATTTATCTTTTAAAACAATTTAAGGATATATTTATTGTGAAGTAATTACAATATTTATCTAAAGTGGTGTCATTTTTTTTATTCAAAAGAAAGAATGATACTTATATGTTGATAGTGGGATAATATTGATAATGGGATGATATTGATTGTGGGATGATATTGACAGTGGGATGATATTGATAGAATGATGATATTGATGATATTGATAGTGGGATGATATTGATAATGGGATGATATTGATTGTGGGATGATATTGATAGTGGGATGATATTGATGATGGGATGATATTGATGATATTGATAGTGGGATGATATTGATAATGGGATGATATTGATTGTGGGGTGATATTGATAGTGGGATGATATTGATGATGGGATTTTATTGATAGTGGGATGATATTAATAGTAGGAGGATATTGATGATATTGATAGTGGGATGATATTGATAGTGGGATGATATTGATAGTGGGATGATATTGTTGATAGTGGGATGATATTGATAATGGGATGATATTGATAGTGGGATGATATTGATAGTGGGATGATATTGATAATGGGATGATATTGATAATGGGATGATATTGATAGTGGGATGATATTGATAATTCGATTTTGAGGGGACAAGGATATTTATGGCAGTGGTCAGCGCATTCAGCTTTGGATCAAGAGTTAGAATCCCGCCAGGGGCTCAGCAACTTGTCTGCTGTAGAGAACTATTCAACATGCAGTAAAGTTTGTGTGCAATGCTACACTGAATTTCAGCGCAGTGCCACTCATGGTTCACTGGTTCCAGCCGTTGCTTGAAGCTTTCACCGCAAGGCAAAGCCACATTGTTGTTTTGGGCTTTCTCCCTGCAATAATACTAGCAGCCGCAATATAAGTGAAATGCTCTTGAAAGCGGCGTAAAACCCGGGCCAACCAGCCTCACCTCACCTTCTATAATGCCTCTCAAACAGTTGATTAGATGTTGATCAAGCTCTTTGATGACTTTTGTTGTATAGTCCTCATGAAGTTGAGAATGAATAAATTTTGATGCTTATGCTCATCTTTATTATTATTTGTTTGGAACTGTTTATTTTGAATATAGCATATAAACACTGTAATGAAAAGATAAGGGGTCCACATGGTGTTAAGAGTTGTACATTTTTATTCACCCCACTCATGTTGAAACACCATTTCATGTCTGCCGCCACATGTATTATTTTAAGTGAAGTTGCTTTCATGGCATGCAAAACAAGTAAAGCTAATACTTCCAATTAGTTTCGTATCAGCTATGTTGTGTATTGTTTGTTAACACATTAGGCTTAAAATTATTAATTTAATAGTTGGTTTATGGATCCTCCTACCAGTAACCATGATTTTGACAAATTTGAAAAAAAAAAGAATCTCAGAATCCCCCTAAAAAAAATTGCCAATTTTCACCCCAATTTAAAATGTTACTAAACGAAAAAAAAGAAAATTTTAAAATTATGAATTTCTTATTCAATTTTCATACCCTCCTGTGTCCGCGCCTTCAGAAAAATCTGTGTAAACCAAGTAATTAATTTTGCCTGGCCTAATAAGAAATATTTCTGGAAATGTTTTATTTTTAAATTTCATGCAAAATTGTTTCATTTATTGTTTTCAGCCCCTTATGAAGGCGGTGTATGGAAAGTACGAGTTGATCTTCCAGAAAAATACCCATTTAAGTCACCATCAATAGGTGAGTATTGATCTGAAGTTAAAACATTTATTGCTCTTATGAGACCAAGTTGTCATTGTTATTGTGTTATTTTATTACAATATCGAACATTTGAGTAATAAAGTCTATAAAAAGCAAGAGAAACTTGCTGTGTCATGTGATATAGATTTGATTATGCAAATATTAATTTTGTCTAACAGTGATCAAACTCACTTGAGCTCAATTACCAGGAATATTTCTAGTCCGTGGAACAACAATCTCTTCCCACAGAGGTTACTCCCTTCAGATTCCCGATCCTAACCTCTGTTTTGTTTGGGCTGGATTCCCCGGCATAAAATCCTGATTGGTTGCATTTGAATCTAGTTATGCAATCAACGACGTCGTTGTAAAAGTGGCATTTGCCTGTAGCAAGTCATAATGCTAAAATAAACATATGATAAATGTTTTCTCGTTTAATGTGTATTCCTCGAAATTTGATTTTGTGAAAACAATTGATTATAAACATGCTGATGAATAAGGAAGACCAAATCAGCGGGAAAATACCGAAAATAGTTCATTTGTGTTATTAATATCAAACATATTTGAAGGACATATGCTAAGTCAACTACTAAGATCTTTGAAGTCTCTTGGTCGACTTAGCCTATGAAAGATAAATTTTCATTGGTTAAGAAGCAGGGATACAGTATGAGGTTCCACTTTTCCTTGCTAGGAAATTTTGCTGAAGCCAAGAACTCCAGTCCAAGTAGAACAGAGGTTAGGATCGAAAATCTGAATGGAGTAACCTCTGTCGGAAGAGAATAGTGGAGCAAGATCTAATAAAGAAAATATCATTTAAAACTATGAGAATGGCTGCAACTATAAAACTCGAGAATTTGTTCTAGATAGGTTTAAAGGTTTCCCGACTGGACAGGTATATCTTCAACAATCAAAAAGATAGGTCTGGTCGACTATAAAAAAATCCCAGATCCATGGTGCATATTGTACAGTAAAGGTCATTGCAACACATTGCTGCATGTGGTTGTAACAAGTGGAAAATATATCATTCATGTTTCACAGAATAACGAGAATGAGAAAGGAAAATTAGTCATGAGCTGAACTATGGAACCATTCAACAGTTTGAATTGGCTGCAAGCAGTGGACATTCTTGAGAAAATAGTTTCAATTATACTCCGTTTTAGCTCACCAGGCCTGTAAAGGCCAGATGGGCTTATGGCATCGGTCGGCGTTGGCGTCCGGCGTCCGGCGTCCGTAAACTTTTCACGCTTTAGACTTCTCCTCCAGAACCGCTACACCCCCAAAGCTGTAATTTGGTGGGTGGGTACCTATCACCTTGGGGGTCAAAGTTTGTTCATCTCGAATTCCAACACCCACAAATATGGCCGCCAGAGACGTTAAAAGTAAAACCTTTAAACGACTTCTTCTCCGAAAGCGCTTGATATAGAAATGTGAAATTTTGTCATTAACATCTTTGTAGGATGGAGATACAAGTTTGTAAATTTGGTTGAGATAAATTATGAAATATGAACTTTGCAGGGGGTTCACCCTAAAAGCTTAAAATGACTTCTTCTCATGAACCAGAAATAGGAGATATCCAGAAACCTGGGCAGTGTTTACTTAGATGGAGATTATGATTTGTAAATTTCATTATTTAAATTTTAATACAGTCAACCCGTGACAATCCGGCCACCGAATCCGAATCTCGCAGTTTTCAAACGGTAGGAAGATGTAACCAAACTAATCTCTATAGTAGTCCTCAGTACTCAGTAGTCCGAACATTTCACTATCCAAACGTTTTTGATGAAAAACGGAAGCGTTCGGATTATCGAGGCCTGACTGTACTTTGATTTTGACAGGGGTTCATTTAAATGTATATTTTTCATCTCAGAAACCAATGACCCTAGAACATTCTACTTTTGAGGATGTCATCTATGTTTAGTGAATATCAAGAGTTCCGAATTTTAAGTCTTTTGGATGAAAAATAAGAAAGTTACAACCATATAAGTTATAAAAATTTTGATTGGTTTACCATTTTGGTGAATTTACTCAGCCATAACATATAAGCAGTGTTTATATTTGAATGAAAGGTGTTTTCGAGAGCTTTCTAACGCAACTTTCATTATATTTGTATCATAGAAATTAAGCAAGATAGAACTTATTTTATTTTTTGCCATTTCACTTGGGCTGTTGGAGGATCAGGTTTCACTCACTGTTCTCCACAATGCCACAATGTTATGTTATGTAATAGGATATCAGGTTTCTTATGTGATAGGCCAATCTCAGATAAACTTCTCTGAGTTACTAAAGACAACTGCTTTAGTATTTGAAGGATTAGTACAATGGTTAAGGACATTATTTCTTGCAGTTGATGATAAAATGCTTTTTAGACTTTGTCTAAGCTATTTCAATTGTAACACATAGACTTGTTTTTAATTTTAAAATTGACATTGCAAATACAGTACAGTAGATGAAGAATTATTCCTGCTACATGAAATAGATGAGGTATTATTCCCGTACATGAAATAGATGAGGAAGCATTCCTGCTACATGAAATAGATGGAGAATTATTCCTGGTACATGAAATAGGTGAGGAATTATTCCTGGTACATGAAATAGATGAGAAATTATTTCTGATCAGAATTATGCCTGATGATAAGATATAGAATTATCTTGATATCAAATATATTTTAACAAAACAAAAGCTATTCCTGATAATGAAATGTAAAATTATGCCTTACAATGATAACTTGAGTATTTCTGATAATAAACTATAAAATTATTACTGTTGATATTATGTTCAAATTATTTCTTGTGATAGACACATGGGAAAGTATTCTTCAAAATTGATACATGTTAAGTTGAAAACTCTTCTAAATTCACCTAGCAGAATAAAGTAGAAGTATGCAATATTAAATTCTGTCTAACTTAAATGAGTATTTAATTCATTTCCATTAGCAAATGCACATGTATGAAACATTACTCAGTGGTTTTGAGACCCGATATTCAAATACAACTTACATCACTGACCCTGCAGAGCTGGTTTGGCTTGTTTACACCAAGTTAAAAACTTGGGATAGGTCAAAAGTTTTTAATGAGGACAATTATGTTGATTAAGTAAAATGTGTAACCAATTTGTAATTGTATGACAATCACTTACACTGCATCTCAAATTGAAAAGTACAATTTACATATTTCTTACTGAATCTCAAAGTCATTCTTGAAACTTCTCAAAATCTTTCTTTAAAGTTTTCAAAATCATTCTCGAAATTTGTAAAAATTATTTGTGAAACATTCAGTTTCTCATTTTACTTTATCCAGATTGAAGATAAAGAAAGCAAAGGAGCAAGTAGTTGACCCTGTGTGCCACCTCTATCAGTTGATACAGGCTGTAGACAGTGATAGCCTGTACATCATGGGTGGTTATACACGTTTTGTAATGGACTGAGATACAGGGAATCTCTAGCTAGTTTCTAGCCAACTACTATTTTACGAAGAATTTTTACATGGGGATTATGTAAATTTAGAATTGGTTTCCGCAATTTAAAAATAACTTCTTTTAAAAAAAGAACTGAAGCTGTGATTGATGATAATGAATATATTACAAAGACTGTATTTCAGGTAATGTTGAAGACAAATTTTCATTAATTATTTGTGTTTACCAAGTATTTACATTTACAAAGTAGATATTTATCATTTGTATAATCATCTGAAAGAGATAAACAAATATTTCCATTTGGTTAAATCTTAAAACATTCATGTTATCAAATCTCTTGCAATCTACCATAAATCCTTGAATGAACGTCTGCCTTGTATAATTGCCTGCCTCGGTTATCGCCGGGTCTAAACCCTAGTTGGAATAAATAATCACCTTGCATAACCCCCGGGTTAAATTTAGCAAATGTAAATAAACTAATGAATGTCTGTGTTCGTGAAAAATCTGGTATGTAGACATAATTTATGCAACGTTAAACCCTATGGCAAGAACTTTGTTTACAATTTTCACAATTCAAAATAATTTTTTTATAATGATGCTTTTGTTTAAATTTGATAAAATTGCATACAGATACTATGACTCTGTTAAAAAAAAAAAATTGGCTGCCTCGAACAATCGCCTGCCTTGAATAATAGCTGGGTCAATTTTGATTTTGAAATTTAGATCACCAATACTGAATAAACTGAACAAATTGTCATAAAAAAATCGTTACATTGTTTATACCATTGAATTCAAGTTATGAAAAAAGTTGCATACTTAAATTTTGTGTAATTTAAACTTTAACATTCAATTAACTGAAAATGTTTTTAAGAGTAAACATGACTATTATGATGATATGCATCAAATCAAATCATTCTTCAGTATCAAGATATCAAGCATTTGTTGAATTTTTGTGTTGTCATGCTTATATTTTTTGTCAACATTTATTCAGCACACATAGCTCTTTATGTCATCGTACTATTATCAGCTCCCAGCCCTTTAAAGGTGCATTTATTGTGTTGTTGTGGGTCATATATGCCAAACGTGATAAATAATGTTTATCTTTTGAGAAGTAATGACTGTTGCTGAAAATTGCCACGTTGATGATAGTCGACTCATTCTACCATGATATAAAGGTAAAAGTATCAATTTCTGATTGAAAACCAGACAATGCACAGTTTGTGGCGCACATCAATTAGTCAATCGTAATTTTAAAAACTTATTTTCACCAGGCAAACAGACAAGTTTGGGTTGGTAATGTTTAATAGGTCTAATTACTACTGTGAATGTAAATGAAACGTGTAAATTCTTTTTCTGCACATGTATAATGATGTTGCTCGATTTTAATTAGAAACTAGTAATTATGTTATATTTGGTGATTGGGGATGAATATACAAGTTGAGCGATTTTTTTTTAACTGAAATCAGCACATATAGTTTTTCATGTATTTCAGTCAAATAAAATTTTATGAAACACAATGGATGTATCTTTAAATATAAATTATAGACTATCAGAAAGTCTAGATAACTCTTATTTGACCAGCTGTTTACTATCACATATAATTTTACCAGCTCATCATATTTAATTTAATAGATAAGGAATACAACAGGATTTATTGGAACAAAAATATTTAATATGTAAACAAACAAGGTAACATTTTACAAAAATGTTATTGATAAAATGCTTTTTGTGTTTCAGTAATAATTGTAAATAAATAGGAAGAAATTTCTGTAATTAAGTATGGTTATATTACAATTTGCCGTCAGATATGGATAATAAAATAATAAACTGATATCAGTATGATTTATGATGTAGCCGATTGCCCTATTCATGTATTCCACTCAGAAGTTAACCTTGGTGAAGAATATTGATACAGTGTGGTGAAATTGTCCTATCATCAAATGGTTATTAGCTCAAGTTGAAACTAGGGCGGGATAGCTCAGTGGTTAGCGCGTTCGGCTTCGGATCAAGAGGTCTGGGGTTCGAATCCCGTCAGGGGCAACTTTGTCTGCAGTAGAGAACTGTTCTACACGCAGTAAGGTTTGGATGCAATGCTACACTGAATTTCAGAGTAGTACCACCCATGGTTCGCTAGTTCCAGCTGTTGCTCGCAGGTTTCACCCCAATGCATAGCCACATGGCGTTGCGAGCTTTCTCCCTGCCTAATACTAGCAGCCGCGACATAAGTGAAATACTCTTGAAAGCAGCGTTAAACCCCAACTCACCTCACCTCCAGTTGAAACTCACTCACAAGGGTGTTGCAGGCTTTCTCCCTACCATTTGTTGCTGTGTTATCTTATTGACAATAAGCTCCAAGGCCATGATTTAGAAGCTCTTTCTTTGCTGAGTTAGTCATAAGTACCATACATCAACATTGGTTTACGACTTTCTTAGAGCTTTGAAAATCTAGACCCAGGACGTTTTAATATCTAAATTTATTTCAAGGTTGCACTAATTAGGATACCTATGGGAGTTATCATATTCATATTTTTCATATGATGCTTAAAATATAGAATACTAAACGATGAGCCGTTTGATAACATGTCTATTAAACAAGTGAATGGTTTGGTATCTTAACGAGCGAAAGACAGTTAAATACCGATGCCATTCACAAGTTTCATAAACATGTTATCAAACGGGACCGAGTTTAGTATTATTTATTACTCAATGATGTAAATAGCGCTGAATAGCAAGAAAATCGTTGTTAGCGACGCTCACTTGTAAATAGGTCGAGCTGCTAACATTGTGACGTCAACCAAAAGCGACTATGACGTCACACACCGATTATGACGCTATGGCAGCATGCGGTGGTTTCACACATGTGTGTAACAAACTCATTGTTATCTAATGACTAATCTCACCACGGTTGAGTAATAAAGCAAAATATCATATATGTTATGACGTCACACTTTGTCCATGATGTTGCATACTAAATGCGGCGACAGCAGGATACCGGTAATCAAGATTTGACATCAGTGTGTACATAAGTAACCATTATTCAGTTGGTGGATGTTTGGAAAATTGACAAACAAAACGTTCTTACACTAATCTTTCATTTCATAAGAATCAATTTATATGTGGCACAGAATCCATTAAAGGGAAAGTTCTATCACCGATCTATCGGCAGCATCCGCCATCTTGGATTTTTGACATTTTTTAAAATGAAAATACACTATATTTAACCCAATTTTATTTTTTTGTAATAATAAAACATATACACTGATAGAACATTCACATAGTAACAGATGATGTATCATAAAACTAATTAATACTATGCTGTTAGGTCGTAGCGAAGTTTTCCCCACTCGCAGTGCCGATGAATGGCTTCAATTCTCATTGTTTTTATTTTTCAACAAATGTGCGCTTGTCTTTATCAAGTTGTGAAATGTAAAGTCATATCAAATTATTAATTTCATTAATATATTTCAGTTTGACGATGTTTTAATCATGTAGCATATATGTCAACATGAATATCCTATGGAATTTCGTTTCCAAAAAAATACCCCGATAGAACCCTCCTTTTAAGAATGTTGATTCAGAGATGAAAATGTTCAAATAATGAGTTTTATAGTTTACATCAGTATATATCCGTCAGCATATCCATCATGCCTTGATAACATCAAGATGTTACATTAGTCTTAACCTTTGACCTCTTTTGACCTTCCAATTCAAACAAATGAACATACGTTGTTGTGGTCCCTATGTATCATAAGTATAAATTTAAGAAAAGTATCATCTCAAATTTTCCTTTTACAAAACACATATAGTCTTAATGGCAGTTTGAAAAACCAACCCTTTTCAAAATGTTACATACTCTGCAATGTGGTATAATTAGTAGGGCTATGTATTGCCTCAATTTTTGTATAGCGATATGTATTGCTGAACTGTAATGTAAGATATTTCTCTAAAAACCATTTTAACTAGTGCCAATGATATTACAACATGCTAAATGAACTCTACATTTAACTTTTATACTTATTTTTTTTCAGTTTAAACATGACACATTTGATAAAATGACTTTCAGATCTTTAAAGAGATCATTTGTAATAAAGTCCAACACACATTCTAGCACTTCAAAATAATTTTCTTAATACAAGTTAAGGCAATAAATGTGCCTTTTACAAGATAAATGAATAAACTTGACCTAATATTTGTTGGTGCAATATATTGCGATATGAAAATCGTATTGCAATACGTGTATTGCACAACTCTGTATTGCAATATATTGGTACTGCAATAATATTGCACAGCCTTAATAATTAGTATGCAACAATCCAACTATTAACTAGCCGAACGGCCTGCTTGCACTTTTATGACTAGTCTCATCTGAAATCAACCAGCTATATATTGTTGGCAGACTGCTGTTTCGACCACTGCACATGTTACTTGTCAATATTTTCTTTATAAGTGTCACAAGGTAAAACTGATATTGGGTTATTGACTTTAACTGCAATAATAAATATCATATCCCATGTTAATTGACACTATTTTCTAGATATATCCTAGTGAAAGGCGAAAACTGATACTGGGACATTAACGCTTACACAAATAAGAGATGTTTGTCACAAGTTACTTGTCAATATTTTCTCTATAAATTGGTAACTCAAAGTCATAGAAAATATTATATGAGTGTCTTTGTCATACTTTGTTTACGACACGAGTGCCTGATTGAGTGATATAGCGATATTCAGACAGGAGTGTCGTAAACATATTATGACATAGACACAAATATAATGTTCTATTTTCGTATTACTGATACCATGACAATAAGAAAAATACACTAAAATCTACTTTTAATGATAGGCTGCCTATCTGCTGTCACAGCATTTAAAGCACAATGTCATAGACGACGCGTGACGTCATAACATTGTTCTTGACGTCACATCATTATGACAAAAGTGATGTTTTGCCTTTGGGCATCATATGAAGATATGAATATTATAGCCCTCATAGGTAATAAAAACTGATATTGAGACATTAATGTTTCCCCCAATTATGAATATGATGTAAATATCATCTCACAAGTTACTTGTGAATATTTTCTGGATAAATGACATCCCAAGTAAAAACAGTCTGATTGAAATCAACCTTGTACTGGGATATGAACAGGTTCTGTAGATTCCTCACCACAAGGTCTGAGGATGCCCCGTATAGGTGTGTATTCCGTACCAGTTTAGCGCAGACAAATCCCAGTCAAATGACCAATCAAATCATAGCTTTTAAACTGTCGCCTTTTGAAAGCATTCAGACCTGACGAAAAGATAGCTGTTTTGAGTTATCTGCCCCTAGCTTCTCGCACTGAAAGCTTTTGTTGGATGTCATGTGATTGGTTAGCTGAATTGTGTCAGAACATGCAAGCATACAGGCTGTTTTCAGATGGTTTTGCTAGAAAAACTCTGAACGATATAAGTTTGTATCACGGTAGATGCACTATTTTGCATTTATTAAACCGTCGGTTTTAATCAGACTGTTATTTCTCTGTATTGACCCTGATAGATTATGGTCCTGAATTGAATTTTAATATGAACTTGCATATGTTTTATTATCTTATTAAACTTTGTATTTGATTATTGCTTTGTCTGTTGCTGTTCAAATATGATAATGCTGTTTTTATACTTTCAGGCTTTATGAATAGAATATATCATCCAAACATTGATGAAGTGTAAGTAATAACTTCGATCATCACAATTGAATCCAAAATTGATTTAAATTTTCCAATAAATTCAAAACAAATTTTGAAAAAATATCTCTTATCTTTTTCCCTTTCCATATATGGACATACCGACCATATAAGAAAATGGATAAATGGGTAAAAAATTTATTCAATATTATTATCTTATTATATTATATATATAAATTAAGGAAAAGAATATTTTCATATTCAATCATGATACATTTAGACCAAGATGAATTTTCATATAAACTATGATATATTCAGACCAAGATGTTTTCACATTGATAATCATCTGAATTCAGATCGGGTACTGTGTGTTTAGATGTAATCAATCAAGCTTGGACAGCACTGTATGGTAAGTAGCATATATGTTCTTTGAATATTTAGCTCATCAGGCCTGAAAGGCACGGTTGGCTTATGGCATGGCATGGCATGGCATGGCGTCCGTCCATTCGTCTGTGCGTAACTTTTTCCTTTTTCGACTTCTTCTCCAGAACCAATGACTCCACAGAGCTGAATTTTTATGTGCAGACTCCTTGGCCAATGGGAATTCTAAATTGTAGATTTTGTGATCCCTTAACCCAAATGGGGTCACAGGGGTCACATCTTTTAAAACCTATTTTCATCTTCTTCTCCAGTTCCAAAAGGTCTAGAGAGCTGAAAAGTTGTGTGCAGACTCCTTGGCCAATGGAGATTCTTAATTGTAGATTTCGTGACGCCATTACCCCAAATAAGGTCACAGGGGTCACAACCTTAAAAGCCTATTTAGAAGGTTTGAACATCTTTTTAAAAAATATATAAATATCCCCTGGGTTGCCCTTCTGTATCCGTCTATGTTGATTGTACAATAAAAAAAAAACAACTATGATTAAAATAGTCCTTTTTATTACTGCCTGTCTATAATATTTGATATATTTGGGTCAGCTCATAAAATATTTATAGCATTTTATCAATAAAAATGGAAAAGTAATCCTGACGATTGATTATAAAGGACCCTGTCCTACTGACCTGTATTTCACCAAAGTAATGTGTTTTGAAGTATTGATTTTATATGTTGGGAGTCAAAATCTTTGTTATGTACACATCAGCCTTAACATTGATATCGAGTCTGGTTGGCCATTTAACTCAATAAAATATTCCATAAAAATATGTACAATACTCTCCCTCTAAACCAACATCCCTCTAAACCAACATCTATCTAAACCAACATCTCTCTAAACCAACATCCCTCTTAACCAACATCTCTCTAAACCAACATCCCTCTAAACCAACATCTCTCTAAACCAACATCTCTCTTAACCAACATCCCTCTAAACCAACATATCTCTAAACCAACATCTCTCTAAACCAACATATCTCTAAACCAACATCCCTCTAAACCAACATCTCTCTAAACCAACATCCCTCTAAACCAACATCCTGCCAGGGGTTCGGCAACTTTGTCTGCTGTAGAGAACTGTTCTACAAGCAGTAAGGTTTGGGTGCAATGATACACTGAATATCAGCGCAGTACCACCCATGGTTCGCTAGTTCCAGCTTGCAGGTTTCACCGCCAGTGTTCAAATTAAATTTTGTTGCCAGTTTGGCCATCAGGGCCTGCAGGTTTGTAAATCTGCAGTCCCTAAATAACATCTGAAGGCTCAATTTCTAGAAACACACTAAGAAGAAACAACAAACAAAACTCAATCTTAAAATGTTTAATACCATAATTAGATAACTTTGCAAATGTATTCGTTTTACAAAAGACTACATAGTTTAGAAGGAAGGTATGTGGTTCCTAATGGGTATTGATGTCAGAGGGTCAAGAGGAGGAAATGTGGTAGCCTTCCAATATCTCTCAAATAAATAGTCAGATAGTAAATTATTAGAAAGCAAGATTTTCTGGATAAGAACTTCTTTAATGCGAACATATTGCGACGTGACGTTTATGTATTATGTGCTTACACCTTCATTAAAATAGTTGTTGAAATACTAAAGATTCCCTCTGGCAGATATCACAAATTTCAAGAATATTGTGAGATAGAAGTTAAAAGGGCATGTCGGTCACAGATGTTTACTATTTTCATGTGGTTCTGGGAATACATTGGTGTCACACTGTACAGATTCGCATACAAAGTGCATTGTTGTTTTATGATCCACTAATCAACTATTATTTAATGAGTGATACGATAACCATATGGCGGTGGGATAACGCAGTGGTTAGCGCGTTCGGCTTCGGATCTAGAGGTCTTGGGTTCGATTCCCGCCAGGGGCACGGCAACTTTGTCTGCAGTCGAGAACTGCTCTACCCGCAGTAAGGTTTGGGTGCAATGCTACACTGAGTTTCAGTGTAGTACCACCTATGTTTCGCTAGTTCCAGCCGATGCTCGCAGGTTTAACCGCAAAGCATAGCCACATGGCGTTGCTGGCTTTCTCCCTGCCATATTTCTAGCAGCCGCAATATAAGTGAAATACTCTTGAAAGCTGAGTTAAACCCCACCTCACCTCACCTCACCTCACCTCACCTCACCTCACCTCACCTCACCTCACCTCACCTCACGATACCCATAAGCGAAGCCTGTGATGCTGGGGGAGATTTATTTTCAAAGTCTAAGCATTGCTAGGCTTGTCTGTTGTCATGTACGATATGTAATAGCGAAGCCTATAACACAGAGTGAAGGTTTATTTTGTTTAACTGGTGTTTACATTCACATGCGCATTGCGAATGAAAGTGAAACTTAGTTATTTTAAGATATGGATCGTAATGATTTCCATACGTGATTTAAAGGGATAAACAAATGGAAATTGAAAATAAAAATATACACTCAAAAGATAATTTACTAAAGGCCATAAGGGTCCGTATATATTTGAAACTGCCAGCCCGATGTTATTATCGCCAGCCTCGGGCCTCCGGGCTGGCGATTATTTCGAACACTGTTCACTGCAATGGAAAACCACCATGTTATTGCAGGTTTTCTCCCTGCGATAATACTAGCAGCTGTGATATAAGTGAAATACTCTTAAAAGCGGCGTAAACCCCACCCACCCACCCTCTAATCCAATATATCCCGCCAGGGGCTTGGCAACTTTGTCTGGAGTAGAGAACAGTTCTACACACAGTAATGTTTGGGTGCAATGCTACACTGAATATAAAATTGCTACTATCAGTTTTCATTTTATATGTGACGCCGACTATGGATAATTGGGTTGTGCAATGGGCTGTTTTACTCTCAATGGATATATTACATAAACCTATGCCATAAATGGCAAATTTGAACATAAAAAATGCAAAAATTGTGCTACAATGCTTTTAAATGAGATTTATCTATTTCAGATTTGTCAAACATATTCGAGTCGTTCCTCCCCCAACTGTTGACGTACCCCAACCCTATAGATCCTTTGAATGGGGACGCAGCTGCTCTCTATCTACATAAACCTGAAGAATACAAGAAAAAAGTTAGAGGTATGGTTGTAATTCATTAACTTTATTTTATTGAACAAGCTTGTTGAACTGCATGTCACAATGACCTTATGTTGTAGAATTTTGGTCTATCCTATCATTATAGTCTGCCCATCCCTAAATATTTGTGTACACTCAGTACTGGCAGTTGGTGCCTGACTCTTTAAGGCCTCCCCACACAAACACAAGACTGCGTGACCAGAGAACGAGTGTCACATTAACATTGATAATTTTGTAGTTTGATCAATAAATGTACTTACTACTTGCTTCACAATATTTTGCTATTTCTGTCAATGAATTATTCGCCATCTCAACATCTTTGTAGTTGGGTGAATCTATGTAAAATAGTCATGGGTGTTTTTGTATCTCAACGATTAGTAACTCTTCATGGATATGTGTTTTGGGCATTGTAGCAAAGAATTTTGTCCAACACATGTTTCTGATGACGAACGGAAATGAAGCGCCACGCAGCAAAAATCACTTTTTTGGCGATTCAGAAATTTTGCTGCAGGTGCGCTGTCGGCGCGCTGCGTTGATGGGGGTTAACAATCACAAAGTAACATGCGCTAATATTTAGCTGCGGGCGCACTGCTGGAGCGCTGTGTTTGATATGGGGAGGCCTTTAGGGTGTGGGTTTGAATCCTGCAAGAGATTTTTGTTCTGAAAAATTACACGAATGTGTACTATTGCAGATAGTGTGAGCCTAACTATAACAATCTTACGTTTGTTCATCATCTAAATGACATGTATTTCTAATGGTAGAGTAATGTAAGTAAAACAGTTTTTAGTAAGTAAAAAAAAGCAGAGTTTCATACATGGCAATGTAAGTAAAAAAGAGAGGATACTCAGGATTCCATAATCTTATCATGCTCCTCTTGACAATATCTTGGATTCCCAGGTTGACATTGAACATGCCGCCATTTTGGATCCTCATTTATTGAATTAATCCACTCTTGTAATTCATTATTAACTTATCAGTCCTGACATTTTGAGAATACCATCTTTTTTACATGGAGACTCAAGTTTGTTCATTTGGTCTTGATTCCCCTCAAATATGGGTGTGGCAGGTTTTCCACCCTTAAATCATAACAATTTCTCCCCAAGAATCAGTAATGCCAGAAAACTCATTGTAATTGTTTGCTGTTCTATTCCAGAATATGTTCAGAAATACGCGACGGAGGAGGCGTTACGCGACCAGGAGCACGCCTCATCGTCAAGCGAAAGTTCCATGAGTGACTTCTCAGAAGACGAAGCGCAGGACATGGAACTTTAACATCTCATTTAAATTAATCTGTACATAATTCATTTGTAAATATTCTAGAGCCAACATTATTGCAGCCATTACGGAGTGACGTAGAGAAGTGTCTCTAACACAACTGATACCTACTTGTATTTGAGTGGTACGGTCGGACAGTTTGTATTCAAGCATTTTAGAAGAATTTGTAATATTTTGTAATTATTGAAAAATTTTATCAGAAATATTTGGAAAATGATTAATGTTCACTGTTCAGAATATTGGTTTTCTTGCTGTAACATTTCATTAACTTTTGGGCATAGAGTTATAATCAAAATATGCTTAATGTTTTCAAAGCAAAGTACTTGTACCAAATACAGTAATAGCAAGTTAATTCTAGTGTCGCAATAAAGAGATAACCAAAATAATTGTAATTCTAGATAAAGGCACTGTGAATATATCTTACAATTGAACAAATAATTCAAAATATGGAAAAGAATATTAGAAATGCAAGAATACAAGCTTCTGACGATTGATACGGTGAATGCCTCATCATGTCATACGATGACATCACTCATTCGTCATCATGTACTGTCATCATCCAGCCAACACCGCACACATACACTCTATGTACAGTATAGTACGATATGATAAAATACAGTGTTTTCAACAGTAGAAGCGTATTCAGTACATAATGGTCCGGGACAGTACAGAATGGAACATTACTGTACAGTATGGGATTAACTGTACTGTACAGTACAAAGGGAACTGGACTGTACAGTATGGGATTAAACTGTACTGTACAGTACAAAGGGAACTGTACTGTACAGTATGGGATTAACTGTACTGTACAGTACAAAGGGAACTGGACTGTACAGTATGGGATTAAACTGTACTGTACAGTACAAAGGGAACAGTGTATCGTCTAGGACTTGTTACCGTGTTGAGAACGATTGTTACAAGACTCTTGAATAATTGTTACCAGCCTTTGTACAGGCTGTTTTTATGTGTACAGCGTTTTTATCAGCATTGTCTCGACAACATACCACTCACTTGGGTAATGGTTGGTGTTAAGCTACAAAGATGTCTTAAAGTCAAAAATAATCTTCGCCAATAAAGGTGGATTACAATTGACATTTGTGTTAAGAATGCTTCGTGGTCACTATCTCAAGAATTTAATTAATTGTTGGAAAGGAAGATGTTTTGAAGGGTTAAATTAGTTCACTTTTCTAGATGTTTAAATATATTGAAACCAATACATTTCAGAATAGCCTCTATTAACCTGAGACCTAGCCCTTATTTTTCCTGTTGTTAACAAGACATGATTTCTATAAATTGGCTTCTCAAATGGTTTTGGACTAATTATTTCAGAGCTTAAATTGTTAATCTTTGTCATGATGGGAATGAAAATAAGTTTGAAAGAAAATTGTGTCATTTATTTGTCTGAAAGTAAGCCAAGTGTTTGGTAGAGTTGTGGAGAGGAAAGTCTAGTTTTGTCGGCCATGTTTTTCTGATTGATGCAAACAGTTGTTGGACCATGACTGGTCAAAGGTTGTTGCTATGGAAACTGGAAATGTAACATGCAATGTGGTTACCAAAACAACATGAAAGGCCTTTTGGATCTTTGTTCATATAAACAATTTTGATAAATTACCATTAAAATGAAATGTGACATGTTTAAAAAATGACAGTGGCAGATAATAAGAATGTATTGAATCCATAATAGTTTCTCTAAAGTAATTAACCTCTTTGTTTTTATGATTGAAAAAATGTTCCAAACAGTCAAATGAGTTAAAACTTATTAAAATTTTAATATTTTAAATGTTGTCTTTAAAAGTCTTACCAAGATTGTCTTATTGAAGTTCTCAATGAATAATGACAATAATATTGATTTAAAAAAAAGGAAGGTCTTTCATGTTGTTTTTTAACCAGGAGAGTTTGGTATACAAGAGTGATTGTTATGTAGTTCTAAACTTAAAGCCATCGACTTTTACAGCCCTACAACTCATCCGATAAAGAAAAAATAATTCTGATATAGAAATAACATCAATTCTAGTCATGATATCATTTTAGGCAATTTAAAGTTTAAAACTGAAAAGGAAATATTTAGGAAGTATTGTGTCCAGATGTTAAAGTGAAAAAGCACAACTAATCATTATCATATTCGGCCATGAAATATGGCTGTCAGTCGAACTGGAATGGTTAACTGGAACTGGAATGGCTAACTGGAACTGGAATTGTTAACTGGAACTGGAATGGTTAACTGAAACTGGAATGGGGCATCTGAATCGGAAATTGGATACCTGCATTAAAGATAATGTTCGGTTTGTTCAAATACAATTTGATGTTTATAGAAAACTTCACAGAGTATAAATGAAAAGGCATTAAGTCATCGTCAAGCCAGTAAGGTTATTACCAGCACTGTTTTACACTGAGTGTGTTCTTTTATCAAGAGGTATTGACTGTTGTCAAAAATTACCCTTTCAGTGCCAATCTTTTCAGTATAGTTACAACATTAAAATGTTTAGTCGTGATTATGATAGAAAACTTGATAATGTACAGTACTGCGGCTGGCGCACGTTGATTGGTCAAACGTAATTTTGAAAACTTCTATGTAACAGACAAAGAGACAGATATTGGTTGGTATTTTCAATGGATCATATAAATGGTATACTTGTGAATGGAGCACATGCATTCGGCTTCTCATGTATTGAGCCGTTTAATTTTCATAGAAATAAAATTATTGTGAAATATTTGGCAGTTGGGGATAAATATGCAAATCGGGTCACACTCAGTGAGATGATTTGGAAGTAAATCAGTATGTTTGATATTTTGGCACCTATAAAATTTATGAAAAATGCTCAGTGTCCCTTTGATATATTTACCTGTGCATCCCGGAATAGTCCGGTAGAGCATATATCTTAGGTCGTTCCTGTAAATTAACAACTCAGAGTTGACAATATTTCAGCTTTGGTTCTAACCTCTCAACTGAAAAGAGCAAAGCGCAAAGAGTGTAAACTAAACAATATGTTTATTAAATTTGTTACATCCGAGAACTTGATTCATAAACAACGAGTCTTGATTCCAGCTTAATAACTCCATCTTCAGTTCCATATTTACCGGTATATCCTAGTTGTCATTCTATGAAAGTGTTGAAGAAAATGTCATCTCCATATTAAATTCATTTTTCATGACCATGAAAATGGGCATTTTATTGTTTTATCTGACACAACCAAAAAGAAATCACTATTTATTGGTCATAATTATTTAATGATTTCTGATTAATCTTTATAAATATGATGTTGAAGGACCTGTCAGCTAGTCATACCGGCTAATAGTTAGTCTTTGTATTTAGTGTAAGTATTGGTATTTGACTAGAATCTTGTACTTCTACTAATTAAGTAGTTTGTGTATTTGATCTGTATTTTAATCATGGTGTGTAGACTTTGTATATTTCCACTGAATTATAATTTTTTATTGGGGAAGAAAGACACAAAGCATAAAATATCAATATGCAAGATGACACTTATTAGTTTGAAATTCACTTTTTAGTACAATGTTGCAGTTAAAATCTGCCTTGAGACAAAACTTGTTTAATATGATCATCATGTTAGCAAAACAATACCAAATATTTTAACAATGAATTGATTTAATTTGCCAAAATACTAGTTGACAATTTTTTTCTGTTCAATTTTACAAATTAAGAAAAAGGAAAGGAGATTTCTGAAAAGTAACTTTCATTTTGGCACATAAAAATATATTAATTGTATTTAAATTTATTTACCTACGTAATAGATTGTTTGGAAAATAATAGGTGGTTGGTGACTTTTTCTGCCCTCTGTTGGGAGGGGGTTAACAATATTTTGCCATTTTAAATATTTTGAACTGAATATTCCATAAACAAGAAATGCAATATTTCTTTCACACATGTAATTCATTAGGTTTTTCTTTTCAATGTCAAAAGTACAACATCTGTTTCATACATAATGTGGTATGTATTTGTGAACTTGTTCAGTATTGTTGAGGTGAAAATTTGATCCAATCTGATAATCCCTTGTCATAATGTAGTATAATTGTTGGTCAATTTTGAAGTAATCATAATCAGCTGAAAGGAACATGTGATTTGGACCAATGTGGGAAATAACTTTGAACTATTGACTGTAGTGCTTGTGGTTAAGAAAATCAGCATTTCCTCAGCGTGTAGTCAAATTACCGTATTTCCTCCATCCTCGGTTACCTAGGGTTTATATATGCTCCGTTACTCTCCACTATATCACCCATGGGAAATTTCATCAGAGAAATCTGTACTCTAATTACCCGCCCTTGGCCGGCGTGAGCCATTCAAACCGCTACGCAGCTTGGACCTGCGAGCCAATGACAATTCATATCACTTCGTTGCAAAGGTCATTTTGTTAGCCATCTGTCACCGATAATCTCCCTTGACCATTTCCGTCTTATTGTATTGAGTATTTTCTTTGGTTACTGACTTCGTCACGCCGGCCAAGGGTGGGTAATTTTAGTACAGATTTCGCTGACAGAGTTTCCCATGGGTGATATAGTGGAGAGTAATGGAGCATATATAAAACCCTGGGTAACCAAGGATGTATTTCCTCTAATAGGGGCCAGACCTCCAATAGCAGCCCTCTAATAGCAGCCATTGGGTAAAGGCACCTAAAGATGAATGGGCCAAGCCCTAAATTAGAGCTGAGTCTCTACAGAGGGGTAAGAGCCCGTGCCATTAAGGGTCCAGGCCCGGTTAGAGGAAATACGGTATCTGAAATCCTACTAAAGAGACTGGCGTTCTGATCATTTTAGGAACTCATCCAATCTGAGTTTGACCGCTTAGAACGCTGACTTGTAAGAATAAGTTCTATTGATTGTCAAAGTCTTATTCCAATAGATGTGACACAGCAGTGCAGATATGACCTTTGTTACCAAGCAAGCAATTGTGCAGTGATAGGTTTTGAATTTGGAGTTACCTCCCTTTGGAAGGCAAACAAGTATGCAAATATTGATTTGATTATAATACAGATGTAAAACACCATGGTTGGCTTTTACATCTGTATTTTAATCAGATTTTTGAAGAACATGAGGTTTTGACTTGATTTTCTAGTAGGATTTGTGTTCATACTGTGGATGATTTGGACAGATTTGGTCACATCAAATGATTAATATATGATAATATTTATTAAAAGTTACACATCTGAGAAATTATTTTATTAGTCAAATTTATCAAGTGTCAAAACATCGCAATACCAATGATTTAAAAAAAATAACTTTGCCAGAATGAAATTTCTACCTTTGTTGATTAACTAGTATGCCTTAGTTTGATAGGATTCATCTTTTGGACAAGATAGAATTTGAGATTCCTAGCTTCATGCAACATAATACATACACTGAGAGAAACAAATAAGGGAACACCTGTAATCAATGTGTTAAGAGTAATTCCAAATTATAAAATAACCATTAACAATTGACAATATATCAAGTCCAAAGTTTGAAAATATAATTTCAATGTTTGTTTTGAAAGAGCATAAAAGATTTCTGTTAGTTGCAGCTGTTCCTTTACTTCTTTTTCTCAGTATATAAAAAGCAACTACGTTTGTATGAATTCTTTCCTTTGTCTTAGAAGCATCCTTTTTTCATTACGAACGAGTGGATTGGCTGATTGTTCTGATTTTGTTTACTTATTGATATTTTATGCAACATTTGTTCAAAGACCTATGTACATGTTACGTATTTAGGTTACTCATATCAGTCGGAAAATGTGACAGCATTTTCCATTGCTGGTTTTTATTCTGTTGTTATCAGAGAAGTCTGCAGTAATCATTGAGTTTCAACCGATATACAAAATTTGCACAACTCGAGTGATGAACTCCTTTCCTACCTTGCTGAAGTTGTAAGACTTATAATAATAATTCAACTTTCATGAAAAGTTCAACTTTCAAAAACTCTTTTCTATAGAAACAGCTTCATCGTAATTTTGGAGCTTTTTTGTTTCTCTGTGATTAAAATTCAGGAATAAAATGTACAAAATAATGCATCTACTAGGATACAAACTGGTTGTATAGATTTCTCTCCATAGCATGAGGACATCCCATATAGGCTCGTGTTCTGTATCAGTTTAGTTCAGACAACACCCAGTCATTAGCTGGTCCATCTTTGTAAATGGTGGCCATTCAGAATCATTCGTTTTACTAATAGTAATGTTGCGGAAACAGACGAAAGGATGGCATTTGGAGTTAATTTGATTGGCTAACTGAACTGGTGTCAGAACATGCAAGTGGGCCATCATCACCCGATTTGGAAGAAACTCTCCACAATAAGAGTCTGTATCCCGTTAGATGCACTATTTTGTAACTTTTATTCTTTGGAAGACGGTCGATCGTAACCGGGCTACATTTGGTGTGAAATGAAAACTGAAAAAGAGATAGAACATCAGCAAGGGTTGAAAGGAGGTCGTCACGTGACGAAAGAGTTCTCGTCTTGCTGGGAGTGCTTGATATAGCTTTCTCACAAGTGGGTGGATGCAGTTCCAATTCTAATTTTCGTCAAAATAGTAATTTAGATTGATGTCATTTTGTTGAATGGACCACAGGCTATTTTAAGGATACAGAATTCTTTGGAACAAATAAACAATTTTATAATGTATTCAAACTTTTGATTTTTATCGGAGGCCTGAGAGTTTAATGTTAACAGAAACATTTCTTTGCCAGGCAGTTGGTATTTTGTTGAAACTTTTATTGTGTATGATGATTTTGGTAGACGTTTGCAAAGGTTTATTGCCGATCTGTGTTTGTGAATTGCTGATTTGGTCATTTTAATTGTGAATTTTAATTGCAAGAAATAATTTTTTGATGTAATAATTTTCACCGATCTTGAATTTGTAATGGGGATGGTTAATCATGTCATGGTATCAGCACCTGGCCAGTCCAAAATTACTCCTTACTTGACGTGTCCAGATTTAAAAAGACTGGTGAGGGTTAATTCAGCAGATTAAGGGTCAATGAGAAATGAGTAATTCACAAACAGGGTAGCAATGTACGAGGACCGAAACTTGTTTGTACTTAGAAGCTTTTCATCATCAGCAGAGACCAACTGATGTGCATTTATTATATTTACGCATTATAATGACATGTTTTGTAAATAAATTTGCAACTTTTGTTGTTGTTTTCTTGTAATTTCAGGACAAGACATATTGAGAAGAAACACAATGTTAAGACTAGACATGTCTCCCCCTTCCTCAAATGCTCCAAACCTCTGAACAATACTATCATAAAGCACCATTAATGTTCTCTGTATAATTCAACTTGAATAAATAACCTACAACTCCACAATTGTAGTACCGGTAAACAAAATATTCAAAATTCTAAATGATTTGATGCTGAAATAAGACAGTTTAACATATATGGTGATGATTGGTCACATTGTTTTAGAGATCTGCTCCAGAAACAAACACTACCCTTGAGAAAGACTAAGTTCAAATTGTTGCCATGGAAATAAAACAAAATAGAGCCATGGGCTCTGTAGCTCATCAGAATTTTATTGATCTATTATCTAAGGTTGAATATCTAAGTTATCTCTAGTAATACATTGTTAACAAGCAAAATAATATTGGTTTTAGATCATGACCCCTGTGACTCACATTTTGAGTCACAGGGTCACCAATCCTACAATTAAGAATCACCTTTCACCAAAGAATCTCTACACAACATTTCACTTTTCTAGAGCTTTACATATAAACTGGAGAAGAAGATGAAAATAGGTTTTTGGGTCATGACCCGTGACCAACATTGGGGTCACAGGCTCACAAAATCTACAATTTAGAATCCCCATTGGCCAAGGAGTGTGCACACAACTTTTCAGCTCTCTAGACCTGTTGGAACTGGAGAAGAAGATGAAAATAGGTTTTTAAGGATGTGACCCCTGTGACCCCATTTGGGGTCACGAAATCTACACTTTAGAATTCCCATTGGCCAAGGAGTCTGCACATAAAATTTCAGCTCTGTGGAGTCATTGGTTCTCGAGAAGAAGTAGAAAAAGTGAAAAGTTTACGGAAGGACGGACGCCGGACACCATGCCATGCCATGCGTGCCTTTCAGGCCTGATGAGCTAAAAATTAAAATTTAAAAAAATCTCTAACCCAAAAGGCACATCTACACGATATGGAAAGACAGTATACCAAGTTTGGTGATGATTGGTCACATAGAGATTGCTCCGGAAACGAAATGGGAACGCCAACGCCAACGCGGAACTCGGCTAAAACCAATATGTCTCCAGACCCTTCGGGGGGAGACATAATTATCGAGTGGAGTGAAGAAAGTAACTGGATCTGTAATATTGTTGTTCACGAAAGAACAATTCTGCAAAATGTTTGGCATAGATCATTCTCTTCCCACAGAGGTTACTCCCTTCAGATTTTCGATCCTAACCTCTGTTCTACATGGCCTGAATCTGAGGGCAGAAATGGAGTGTCCTGATTGGTTACAATCGAATCAAGTGACATTTGCCAATGACACGTCGTAATGATAAAATATTAAAGATAAGTGTTTTCTCGTTTAATGTGTTTTCCTAGCAATATGCTGTTTGATTTTGTGAATCATACACACACTCACATATATATATATATACCGAATGGAAAAAAGACCAAATACAGTTCATTTGTGTTATTTACATCAGATATATTCTAAGGACATATGACGAGTTTTCACTGGTTAAGAAGCAGGAATACAGTATAAGGTTCCCCTTTTCCTGGCTAGGGGATTGTGCTTGAGCCTTGAAATTCAGGCCAAGTAGAACAGAGGTTAGGATAGCACACACAATTTCTTCTACACAAACAAATACTTCTCTTGTATTTGTGATAAGGAAATGGAAGTCTATCCCTCTTAATTTGATACAATATATCATTAAAGACAACACCACTGAGTGACAGTACATTTAATTCAAATATTCTAATTCAAAATAAGCATGGCAAGTACAGAAACATGTAAGAATTGTACTCAAAAGTTTGACCAAAATACAATACAAATAGAGGAATTATTATTAACAATTTTCGTCAAATAATTTCCTTGGGAAAACTGATTGCATTCATCAATTCAGGCTGACAAATCGAAGATGAATCCAGTTGTCTTGCCAACACTCACCATTGCACAATTTTGTTGACGATGAACACAAAACACAAATGATGATATGAAATATTTAACATACATGTGAAGTATTGTTTAACGCCGCTTGGGCAACATCAACATAAATGTCGATATATTCAATTCAGTAAAAGTCAACAAGCTTGCACTGTAAGGAAGGGAAATTTGAAGTGAATAATAAAAAGCAAACTTTGTGTCAACATCTCAGAGAGCGCTTAATATGTTTGGACGAGAATGGTTACCTGATTAATATAATAATAATATAAGTAAATTTCAACGCAAAATCCAGATCCTTGATGTGGCAATAACTGTAAACAGAAGCTATGTGTACAATTTATTTATCATACACATAGAGAATATTAAACGACGTCCCGTTTAATAACATTTATGAAATGAGTGAGTGGTTTGGTATTTGACGAGCGAAAGCGAGTTTGATACCGATACCATTCACGAGTTTTATAAATATGTTATTAAACGGAACTGAGTTCAGTATTTCATTTATTACTCACTGATTTCAATCCACTTAATTCAACGAAGTCGACGATAAATGGGACACACTCCATTGCGACAGCAGCTCTAATATTGTGACGTCATATTTATGCCATTATGACGTCACGTCAATCGGCAGCACACGATGTTACTACACAATGATTCATTAAACAGCAATATCTTCAACGGACGAGTAATAATTCATACAGAGATTTTGTTTGTATGATAGACCCTTCATAAAGGATCCTATGCAGGGCAAATAACGTTAATAAGTGTTATAATGAAATTTGAAAACTCTTAATACAAAGCTTCATGAGATATCGCGTTAACAAAAGTTTGAAAATTGGTCAAGGTGTCGTGGTGACCTTGAAAATTAGGTAAAGGTCACCAAAATCGACTGGTGTCTGCGTCTTCCCACAATGTAGGCTGACACCAAATTTGAAGACTTTGGATAAAACGCTTCATGAGATATCGCGTTAACAAGAAATGTGACGTACGTACGTACCGACGCCGCTGAATACATAGTCCCCCGTTCCGCGTTGCGACGGGGGACAAAAAGGAAATCATGTACAACAGCAATCTGATCAACCCAGATTCTAACCTCAACCCTAATTCACATCATTCATAGCCACCCCTCAAAAGCATTCCCTTTGATTATTGTTTTGTGATTGTTATGCTGATCCTTGTAAACCTTCTTATGCATGAACACAACTCACAATATTAAAGCAGCAAATTAGTCTACATAATCAAATATCATCTCGTATATGTTCAGTACACAGGTGAAGGTAGATATTTACAGGTGAGGAGAGGTAAGTTGGGGTTTAATGCCTCTTTCAAGAGTATTTCACTTATACTGTGGCTGCTAGTATTATGGCAGGGAGAAAGCCTGCAAAGTCATGTGGCTATTCATTGCGGTAAAACCTGCGAGCATCGGCTGGAACTAGCGAACCATGGGTAGTACTATGCTGAAATTCAGTATAGCATTGCACCCAAACCTTACTGCGTGTAGAACAGTTCTCTACTGCAGACAAAATTGCCATGACCCTGGCAGGATTCGAACCCAGGACTTCTTGATCCAAAGCCTAACGTGCTAACCACTGCGCTATCCTGCCCCCAGGTATTTACAGGAAAGACTGTATGCTCAGTTTGACATATAGATAGCAACCAAACAGGATGCTCTATTGATTACAACATTTTCTTTTGACAAGAACAGACATCGGAAGATACAAGTTGAGCGGGAAGATATCTCATCTAAATCAGATTGAAACATAACATGTCGATCTGAGTACTATCCCAGAGAGGTCATGTCAGGGGACCTTCACTATGACCTTTCACCTTTAATAAATTCAGTCAATCAGAGGCCTCCTTAGTTATGGCATTGAATGTGGTGTTTTGTATGTCAACTCCAGTCGGTCTGATGGCTTTCTAGCCTCGTCGCTGATTGGCTGAATGAAAGGTCACCTGACATGACCTCTATGGTGCAGTACTTAGATCAGAAACGCAGCGAGGTATCAGTGTTATGTTCGATCTGATTTATATGAGATAAACTTGATGGATGTTAGAGACAAGAGACAATCGTAGGTGGACTCGACACATTTTTCTCGTTTTTCAGTCACGATGGAGGGAGTCATAATCTCTTCCTTCCTGAAATAACTGTCTCTGTGAAGACCCTGGATGCTAATGAGAGTTTCATGAATGCCCAGCACTGTTGATGAATGACTCAGGTTGCTTTCTTCACGTCTGGAGACGCCCAGTCTCGGAATAGTCTGCGGATGGATCTCAACCCAACAACAATAGGACTCTGACGAAAGAAAAACACAATTCATTAAAAAAGTTATAAACCTAGCAGATATTTTGCATCTTGAAATCCAGGAAATAACATTTCAAAGTTAAAGTCTAACATCAAAGTCCTTCACCTCTCAGTTTACTTCATTTCAACACACATATTCCATGTAACACAAATAATTCTACCCCCACCAATTACTCATTTACACATTTTGGTAAATCATCATTCTTATTTTGCACCAATTCATTGCCACTCTTGATAAAAACTCAATACCGGTACTGGTATTTCAATATCCCCTGGCAACATTGTTGTAGCGAAGTATCATTGTGCAATAACCAGTCCAGGATGGAGTTACCTCCCCTGGAATGTATCATGTTTGATGTTGGATTAAATAAGTTAAATGAGGTGAGGTGAGGTGATAGTGTTTCCCCCAGGTTGCAAAAAGGGCAGGGCAACTACATTGAGGAAAGGGCACTTCTTCACCCGATAGGTCACATAATATTATGTAAAGATGAAATGTATTATTATATTACACTAGTATAATGGCAATTTTTTAATTGGCAAATATAACTAATATTAACTTTGCGCATAGATTATTTGTTTATTTCCTTGAATGTTTGGAATAATTGTCACACACTCATCAGATTTATTTTACCTAATAAAATATAAAAGAGTTTAAATACAATGCAATCATGAGATTATCCAGCCCTATTAGCCTGCAGACATCAGTCGTCAGTAATCCCCTTATTGTTCTTGCTCCAGCTAAACATGTGGTCAGCAGGTGTATCCTGTTGAATGAGGGATGCAACAGACATGTTCTTGTTTTGTTTATATTCCTTTCTCTTTCAAAGATGATAGTTTCACACATAATGCAAATGATTTTTTTGTAAAAATATAATGACGACTTTGAATGTGTTTGTTAAGTGTTGAAAAGGCCGATACAAAAGTTTGGTCTACGCTATGAAAAAGGCAGGGTGGTTAGGAAAAAGGGCGGGGCGGGACAGAGACAGGGCAGGGCGCATGTTGAAGAGGGCAGGGCGCTGCGCCCTGCCATAAATGCCTAGGGGAAACACTAGGTGAGTTGGGGTTTAACGCCGCTTTCAAGAGTATTTCACTTATATTGCGGCTGCTAGTATTATGTCAGGGAGAAAGCCTGCAACGCCATGTGACTAAATAAGTTAAATGACTCATCCCCTCTATTGTCACTGACAAAACATAGCAGGGGATAACAAATTTCCAAATAGCTGGCCTGAGTAATCTCACCTTCTTGATGGTGCTAGATAAGCTATCAGTGTTATCAGACAGCAGAGATGGAGCTATAATCCTCAGATTCCGCACCCATCCTGGCAATCTCTTCTTGTCCTGCTTGTCCGGGGATGCTATACTGTCAGTGCTTGTGTTCGAATCCTGGGAACAGTTTAGTCCCGGACTCGCAATTTGAGAATTGTCCAAACTCTGTGAACTATTCAGTCTTGGACTACCAATGTCTGACTGGGTGGTATTCTGTCCAGTGTTTTGATTGGCTGCTTGAGAACTTGGCTGTGATTGGCTGCATGGTGTCTCATACACTTTGGCATCCTTTTTCACACTGATCCATGGACAAAAGGTTCTATGTTCCTCTGCTGGGTCAAAACTGTCTTTACTTTCCTGAAAGAATATGTTTTTATAAAGGTAAAACCCACAGGAATTTGATATTGTAGGTAAAATGTAAGTAAAACAAACCTACCCGCTATATAACATACATTTGTGGCCGATTTTCGAGTTAGAAGAGCTATTAAAGTTAGCTTAGGGGTAACATATGTTGGAAATTAGCCGTGTTTTGTGGAGAAATGTATAATTGATTAGTGTGTGTGTTTATTTGTGTATGTCACCAATTCTTAGCGTAACTCTTGACCTAATGTTGAATGGACCCTTTGATCGGCAAAATGGCTGCCCTTGCTCCTTGACTATGTTATATAGGGGGTAAGTTTGTTTTACCTATGTTTTACCTACATTTTACTTATGATATCGAGTTCCTGAGATAAAACCGCCTCCCAAAATTGTAGTGCAGATATTCATAGATTTAATTTCAAACAAGAAGACATAGTCATCAACACCCCCGTCAGAGCCAAGAAATTGGAAAAAGGGCAATAATTCGAAATAATTGTGCATTCTCATTTTCATTCCATCAAGGTATGTTAGCCCTCAAGCACACACCAATTTTGGTTCTCCTATCTTAAATAGTTTCTGAGAAAAACTGTTGACTTTGGAGATACCATGAACAAAGTCCAAAAATACGGAACAAGGGCAATAACTCTGGAAAAAGTAATTGCACGCTTCTCATTTTCGAACTCCATCAAGGTATTCATGCCTTCAAACAACACACCAAATTTGATAACCCTATCTTAAACAGTTTCTGAGAAAAGCTGTCCTCTTTGGAGATACCATGAACAAAGTCCAAAAATACAGAACAAGGGCAATAACTTCGAAACAAATATTTGCACGCTTCTCATTTTCGAACTCCATCAAGGTATTCATGCCCTCAAGCACCTCATCAAATTTGGTAACCCTATCTTAAATGGTTTCTGAGAAAAGCTGTCCCCTTTGGAGATACCATGAACAAAGTCCAAAAATACGGAACAAGGGCAATAACTCCGTAAAAAATAATTGCACGCTTCTCATTTTCGAACTCCATCAAGGTATTCATGCCTTCAAGCAACACATCAAATTTGGTAACCCTATCTTAAATGGTTTCTGAGATAAGCTGTCCCCTTTGGAGATACCATGAACAAAGTCCAAAAATAGGAACAAGGGCAATAACTCCGGAAAAAATAATTGCAAGCTTCTCATTTTCGAACTCCATCAAGGTATTCATGCCCTCAAGCAACTCATCAAATTTGGCAGCCCTCGTGTTTGCGACTGAATTGGTCGCATATGCGACTGTTTTTCCTAGATGGCGATTGCTTTTTATATTTGGTCGCAAGTTTGGCTCCTGAAATTCTATGGCAAATTTTCATCATGTCTATTTCAAAACGTTTGTCTTGATAATGTTTCCATTTTCAGTATGTATTCACGTATTTATTTTATTGAAGTCCAGCCTGGAAGAAGTCTGATATTGTGATTGGCTGCTATTAATAGTTTAACCAACCAAAAAAATGGTTTTTCCTACGTCACCGCTAATGTATGTTACCGCTCTCGTGATTGGCTCTATATTAATAGTTTGGCCAATGAGAATAAAGCTTTTATAAATAGGGATTCCTCTGCATTCTATCGTCCTTGTGTATCAGCTGGCGACTGGTTCAATTAGCGTCATATTTCCAGGACGTCTGCTAATTCTTACAACAGGCATGCTTTATCTTTTTTAAACAATTGCAGAATCTAATAGCCATGCATGAAATGATTGTCAGTGCTTAGAAAAATAAACAAAACATCTATCGTAACCGACGCTTAGTGGAACAGCTCTCGTACTTTCAGTGCTAAAAATAGATTTAGTCGGTTTTATTTTGCTGTATGCATAACTGTATGCATAGCGGGGAATGAAATCTAAGTAAATTAGTTTTGATGAAAAGACAATAGATTTTACAAAATGAAACTAGGAACGAAGTGGCACGACGTCCCATAGTCAATCCAATCTGACAGCACAATGCATTCTCGGAGAGAACTGGGTCAAAGATCAATTTGCTTCCGTGGCTTGTCATTTACTAAACTCAGAACTGACGATGGGTAGGCGTATATTTATTCAGTTATCAACTGTTTCTTCAACTTTAACAGACCATTTTATCAATTTCAAACTTGTTAAAGGATTTCTGAGACAAGTGATGACATATTTATTATCCAAGCCGCGAGTTCTCGTAATCATTCAACATTGTTCATTCCTCATAATTGCTACGTGTTCATAGGGCCTTGGTAAAATATTTATAGAATGTGTAAGCTACCGGTATTTTAATTTCATAATTGTTGAAGATAAAAAAATAACATGATAAAAATTACCAACAACATAATTATAGGAAATGTTCCATCTCATTAATACAAATGTTAAAATGTTCAACTGTTGATGATAGCCGTTCAATTAAATTTTCAACACCTCATGACCATATAACAGGCTCTCTTTGTTTACATGGAGTGATTTATTTGCATTTACCTGTTAATAATTATTAATTCAGTCTCAGAACATCAACAACAATTTCTATCTTAGAACATATAAAAGTTAACTGTAAACCTTTGATTGAGTTTGCAATAGGAATATAATTAACAGATACAATATTACTTAGGTACTTAGGTACTATAATACAAATATGATAGCGGTGCTTTATAAAGACATTCACAGTTTTCATGCTGATTGTTTTGGCTCCTAAAATTTGTAATTTGGCTCCTGTTTTTATTTTAGTAGGAGCCACTTGGCTCCTAGGCAAAAAACCTTAGCATGAGGGCTGTTTGGTAACCCTATCTTAAACGGTTCCTGAGAAAAGCTGTCCCCTTTATCTCGGACGGACGGACGGACGGAAACACGGACGGACGGAGTCCAAACCTATATCCCCCTTCCACTTTGTGGCGGGGGATAATAACACTTTAACTGCAAATATGTGATGTTATCATATGATTATATGCAAACTAGATCATTTTCACATAAATAACTGTTTTAAGATGGCAAACTCTTCAGATTGAGTAATGATAACATGCTATTTTCACTCTGATCAATGGAATAACATGTTATCCAAAAACTGTGAACTTGATAACTGTGATAATGGATTTGATATGTGATATTCCCCTGAGGTCATACAATAAATGATCCTTTACAAATGTACAACCAATTTCTAAGCTCCAATTCTCAATAGTAGATTTCATTATTGGTACATTTATGTTTCTATTCAGTCAGAGTGTTAAGGAAATAATTGGCTACAAGTCTAAAATATCAAGAAAAATAAAACGTACAAATTTCTGTCTCTTGAAAGGCGGATCTGACTCCTCCTCCAACTCTGTCGTCCTTGCCGCGGTACACTTGAAGTTCCACATACCAGCTTGCCGCCGGCAGTGTTCACAGACCAGTGTAATCTTACCCTCACTGAAATATTATAAGTGATTAATTTTTTTTAGACAAAGCATTATTTTTTAAGTTTATACGTCATCAGGTAAAACCAGGGATGCAGATTCAAAATTTTTGCCAGTCGGACATTTCATCTTTGACCCAAAAAGACGAACCCGGAAGTAAAAATTTTTTTATGAATAAAGTATGAGAAAGTATTACGATTTGTTGCTTCTTCATCCATTGCATACTATTAAACATAACACAATAGCAATTAACTGTAATTATTAATTTATCAATAACATGCATAAAATAGTTAAAAATTTAAAATCAATGTTTACCAACTACGATTTACCGACAGTGCTAGTTTGAGTAAGTTTACACAAGCAAGTTTACAGGCGAGTTTGCGTCAAGATAGACGAGAAATTTCAATTAATTTCATTGTACAAAGTTCATCAAAAGTTCAAATCATGGACCAAATGATATGTACCTTCTAAATAAGCATTTTAAATTCCAAGGAACTTGTTTTCAATAGCGATATAATTTACATAAACTCAACTTGGTAACTTCGTTTCCTCAAATATGTTATGCCATAGCCATTGAGGGTAGTGTAGATATTCTTCTCCTAACAAGTCACACATATAAACGATGAATTAAATTCGTGACACAGACATTTTTTTGGTTATGATGAAAGTGATGAAAGTTTAGGCGCACTTATCAAACTACTCAGCAGTTTCTCAAGGCGCTGACATTATTACCCTGACGGAATTGTATTTCGGAGCAGCCATAAGCGCTTCACGAAACCAACCGTTAATTCGTTAATACATATGCATGCAATCAAACCTCAAGTCATATTTCCGGTGTTTTAACGAAACATGAAAGCACATGTGACCCTTGACCTGAAACAAACTATCAAGTATCCTCACCTGTTTAGTTGAAAATTGATAATAAAGTGATCGCTATACTTACTGTATTGTCCAGCCGGTGACTGCGAGAGCAGCAGCTTTCTTCATGTCTGTCTCGCTGTTCTGGTCCAGAGTGTACGTCAGCTTCCCACATCGGTACGTGTCAAAGCCCTGGCACAGTGAAACAAGTTACAGTCACCATGAAACTAATTACAGAAATATTTACAATCTCTACCGGTGGGAGTTACTCATTCAAGCAGACATGCCTACCCCTTTTTGTAAGAAATAGTAGGACCACCTTTAAAAAATAGTAATTTCAGCAAATTAATAGTAAGGTAACTATTTTATGAGCACTACAGTAATTATAACAAATAAAGTTTAGTTGCTTCGAGACAAACTCGGTTTAACAGAATTATTACGAATGGATAATTGAACAGTCATGCGCACTGCCATATTTATCAATTTGTTTACTTCCTGGTTTTTTGACAGTAACTGTTGATTTGTGTTTACATAAGTATTACTAGCTTTTCGTTCATCAAAACAGTTAATACATGACAAACAGAGGTAAGTTCACACACAGAATTTATTAGAAATACAGACGGTTTATGGAAAAGAGAAATAAAATAAAATTTATTTTGATTTATTTGATTTTATCGATTTTTTTTCTACTCGCTCGTAAGGTTGTAATTTGACCAAAAAAATAGTAAGGCTTACGCCAAAATCGTAAGGGTAGGCATGTCTGCTCAAGTAATTTCTTTCCAAATCCCCTTGCAGAGAAAATTAGCAACACAATTCTGTCCTTAATTATATTCTATCAAAAACGTTTTAAAGTTTCTGATTGACTTCTGTCTTGTAAAAAATAAGTGCACATTACACAGGAAAAGGAACTCGGGTCTTCTTTATGGCATCAGCCGAATGGAAAGCTGATTGTACAACTAACTTTAATTGCAAACAATCAGGATTCTTTATTTCTAGCAAAGAGAGCTTTCCGCTTGTAACAGAGATAAAGTTGGAATAAATGACTTCATTAAGCTCTTCTCACTTGAAATTGTCATGGAAAGAGATTTGTTTTGTTATTATACCTCACATGTATTCATTGGACTTCTAATGGTATCATCAAATACAAGTTTATCATAATTTTATATTTAATCAATGATTATTGACTTACAAATGATGAAAGTTTTTCGAAGTTGATTTCTGGTAACGTTTCCTTAACTGCTTTCAGTGTGTTGTAACGTTGTTGAAATTCTTGACGAACTTGTACGGGGTCGTAGTGTGGGACTTGCATGTACCAGTCTGAAATTTTTGGTAAGATATAAAAACATAAATGCAACAAATTAAGTTAAGTAACACCAAAAATATTTTCTCTAAGATAAAGTCTTAAAGGATAGATGTAATGAATTATAATGGGATGTCAATTTGACAATTGCTTGATTTTAAATTTCTGAAATAGGTCCATAAACTACTGATATGTGGCTTTTTAAAAAAACGCCTAATTTAGCCCCGGCGACCAGAAGGAAAATTTGTAGGTATGTGGTCCCTAAAGCGATGACTCCTGTGACGTCAATGGAGTAATCTCAATATCGGTGATAGGCATAATTCAATGTAATATCGCAACATTTTGAACAAATCTTCAATAAACCAACTTAAATTTTCCATAAATCCAATGTTTAGATATCAAACTAGGTAATTCCGCAGATGACAACAAGAAAAAAAATCCATTGGCTCTGTAGCTCATCAGGCATTCAATACTGATAAAATATTAATATTTACATATGAAATATGATAAAAAGTTATTGGCTTACAAAACAAATATTACAAACAACTTCTTTCTCAAGAACCATTTCTCAAAGTTAGAACTCAGACATTTGGGATTACCTCCCTTAGTCTGAGGTGAAGAGCACATAAAATCTCAAGAGAACTGTTCAAAGCTTGCTACATTGGTATTTTTTATAGGTTGTGACCCAGTGATCCATATTTGGGGTCAGGGGGGTCATGAAATCTACAATTTAGAATCCCCATTAGCCAAGGAGACTGCACACAACTTTTCAGCTCTCAAGACCTTTTTGAACTGGAGAATGGGATGAAAATAGGTTTTTAAGGTTTTGACTCCTGTGACCCCAATTGAGGTCACAGGGTCAAGAAATCTACAATTAAGAATCCCCATTAGCCAAGGGGCCTGCAGACAACTTTTCAGCTCTCTAGACCTTTTGGCACCGGAAGAGAAGATGAAAATAGGTTTTTAAGGTTGTGACCCCTGTGACCCCATTTGAGGTCAAGTGGTCACGAAATCTTCAATTTAGAATCCCCATTACCCAAGGAGTCTGCACACAACTTTTCAGCTCTCTAGACCTTTTGGAACTGGAGAAGAAGATGAATTAGGTTTTTAAGGTTGTGACCCCTGTGACCCTATTTGGGGTCAGGGGGTCACAAGATCTACAATTTAGAATCCCCATTGGCCAAGGAGTCTGCACATAAAATTTCAGCTCTGTGGAGTCATTGGTTCTGGAGAAGAAGTCGAAAAAGCGAAAAGTTTACGGATGAATGGCCGGAAGCCGGACACCATGCCATGCCATAAGCCCATCGGGCCTTTCAGGTCTGATGAGCTAAAAATTGACCAGACGTAAGGACCACTATATACCCCCGCTTACTTCGTAGCGGGGGTATAATTAGATTATTATTGCATAAACATGTGTTTTTGGCGATTTAACACACCTCATAAATTCATCTAGCAGTAGTAATAATGCCAGCTGTCTGGCGGGTCACAGACGACCCTCGTCTGTGGTTAATCAGTCACATTCACTGTGCATTGTGAAAATGGGTAAATTAAAATTGTCATTATAATCAATTACAAGTGTATATTGTCTTGACTTTATGCTCAATTGATTACGATTTATACATTTTCACCGTACGTAGAGGTAATAAACTGTCATTCTTGTGAAAAATGCATTACACGTGAACTTTAAGGTAACAAGATTTTACCAACCTGGAGCTGGGTTCGTTGACCAGGAACACAACTTCTCGTGAGCCGATGTGATGGATTCCTTCAATCTTCTACATCCCTCCTTATCTGGACAGGGTATTAGTAAATTATTAAATGTTTGTCATATTTATCAAGTTATAAAGTGCCAATACCATATAATTCTGAAACTGGACCATAAAACAGGACCCTTACAGGAAAACAACACTTAAGCACAAGATAGTAGATTAGGTACATTCATAGTTTAATCAACATCCCAAACCAGGGTGTAAAACAGCCAGTAACATGGCAATTTTTTGTTTGGCCCGGTACTTCTGTTTTTCTAAATTTTCATAATAAATAACAAAAGTTGTACTTTTAAATTTGCTAGTTTTCAAGATTCTTTTATACACTGTCAATTCAAATGCTAGCATTTGTCATGATTAAAAGATCACACACAGTCGTTTCGAATGATCACAACCTTGAAAATAATAAATTGTTTGTTGCTTCATGGATATTCTATCATATATGTTTTATCATTAAATAAAAAGATATAGTGTGTTTTTCATTTTTGGCAAGGCCAAAAACAATATGGCGGATACTCCCGATAGAACTCCCACTTTAAAGCTTGAAAAAAGTATAACTTTTCAACTTACATGCCACTCTGTCTGTGTTGGATGGTAGTTTCCCGCATAGTAACGCTCTACAGCTGACACATTTCAGCATGTCTATCTCTGTATTCTCCCAGCCATACTGCGCACATACAAGGGCAGATAACTCCTCTGGTTTGGCAAACCATGTCAGGGGCTAACATTCAGTTAAGGATTGAAACTTAGGAAGACACATATGCTAAAATAAATCATATTTAGACAACTGTTTGATCAATATATATACATTGAGACTTTCTTCAAATTTTCAAGGATTTACACTTGAAAACATATATATTTTGATAACAATGAGATTTTACATTAGTTTGGTAAACGCAGTTACTAAATGACAATTAATACATCATCATCATAGAATAAATCAATGACGTACTTTCCTCTGATAATACAGAAGAGCTGGGTTCAAATTTTTTCAATTTTTTTTCTTGCCACAGAGATGAGATGAGATGAGGTGAGAAGATTTAGTGTTCAACGACGCTTTCATGAGTATTTCACTTATCACGACTGCTAGTATTATGACAGGGTGATGGCCAGAAACGCCACGGACTATGTACTGCAGTGGAACCTGCAATGACTCATTTCTGTCTATTATTTCACACCCAAAAGTTTAAAAGTTTTTTTTACATTAAAATGGTATACATCCAAATTATTTAAGATACATATAAGAAAAGCATCGTGATGTTTCTATATATATGCCATTCGTGACCTTTTTAACACTAGGGTCCACTGTGTGGTGAAGGGGGTGTGTGACTTTATGTACATTTGTAAGTTATAAAGATAAACCAGCATCAATATTTTTTTCTTGTGTAAATATGGTTAATTTGAATGCACAAAAGCAGGTTAACTTAGCTAAATGTATTTATGAAATACAGGTAAAAAGCATACAGCTGGGGTTCAATAAACCCCATTAAGTTGTACGAGGGTTAAATTTGTGTTGTGTGAAAGACTGTCACTTAAGATAAATATCAGCAAAATGGCAAAGATACGGAAAATGTTTCCACTCTCTTGAAGAAAGATTCTCTGCTCCTTGGGTTGAGACTTTCTTGTTGTTTCTGTGAAGCTGCATCCTTGCTTTTCTCGGGTGATGATTGTTGAGCTTCCTCTGTTTGTTCCTCCCTGAACATAGATTAATATTTCTATACACGATACGCATTGTTATTCCTAGGCCATAAAAAAGGTCAGTCTGATTAAAAGTGACTGTTTGCAAATCACACTGTAAAAACGGAATATATGTTTTAGGGCTGTGTATTGCCTCAGTTGCTGAACTGTAATGTATTGCAATATGTACCACAATATATTGCAAGATCATCTGACAATGAGATATTTCTCTAGAAACCATTTTAACTAGTGCCAATGATATTGCAACATGCTAAATGAACTCTACATTCAACTTCTATACTTCTTTTTGCAGTTTAAACATGACATATTTGATAAAAAGACTTTCAGATCTTTAAAAAGGTCATTTGTAATACAATCCAACACACAACCTAGCACTTAAAATAGTTTTCTTAATACAAGTTAAGCCAGTAAATGTGCCTTTTACAAGATAAATGAATAAATTTGACTCAATATTTGTTGGTGCAATATATTGCGATATGAAAATCGTATTGCAATACGTGTATTGCACAACTCTGTATTGCAATATATTGATATTGCAATAATATTGCACAGCCTTAATATGTTTTATCCAATGTAAATGACACGCAGGGGTCAAAATTAACCTTTTCAATGCAGTAGCCATTCGGACTAGTGCATTTCTAAAAGTACTAGTCCAGACTTATTCCATCTTGCCAAATACATCTCCATGATCAATTCACCTCAAATTTTAACTAGTTCTTCGGACTACCAGTTTTACACCATACTAGCCCAGCTTCTTTTTCACTAGCCATGGGCTACCGGACTAGTGCTAAGTGTTAGTGGTTATTAGTTTTTATCTCACTCACCTAGACTATAGGCCTAAGCGGGAAACAAAAAGCAGATGGACATTTCTCAGGTCCCCCCTAAGATACATATAAAAAATATGAAGTAAAACATTACTAATGGAAACGGGAAATTGTTCATGTGACGGCCATTTTAAGATGTGTTCATTTCAAGCTTCGGCCAAAAATTCATGGAAATTACTAATGTTCCTTCAAATACGGCCATTGTTTCTTCTGACAAGACCGAGGGGGTTATTACCGCAGAATCATCCATATTGCTGTGTTTGTTTTGAGAAGGATGCTTTTTCTTCCGTTATGGGTGCATTTCTTTCAAATTTGGATGGATTTTCTTCAAAATTTACACATTTCCTTCCATTACTTAGGGATTTCTGATTGAACAAGATTCTTCAAACAATTCACAACATATTTCTAGTCATTATACATTTTCCCAATGTTGAGTCATTTAGGCCTTTAGCAAATTATCTTTTCAGGCAAAAATGTGAGGTATATGTCAGGAACTGCCATACAAAAATCAATGTAATGTCTAGGGTGGAACTGTTAGCCTACCCCATTTTGTCTGAAGACTTAGCTTGAGAATCTCAAGTCATTTTCCTTGTAACAAACAGTGATCGCGATCTTAACGTTTGCTTACGTTCACCACTTTATCAAGGTTTGCCCTAAAGACTTTTAAACTCACCCATCTGACGTGTGTTTTTTCGTTTCTTCACTTAGAAATGTAGAAAGGATTTTTCTCACACGCTCTGGTGTAACCGGGCACTTGTTCGCCGCCATGATGCTTTAAAATAGGTGCCACTTCCTTTTCCGAAGAGAAGGAGTTTGATTGGTCAGAGGAAAACGTGCAACCAATAGTTGATGCTGTCACAAAAGTGGTAAAATCAAGATGGCGCTGTCCATGGATGTTTACCAATTTTCTCACGTAGATCCGGTGAAATCAAACAGTTCACGTATGAAAATTATTTTTTAACTAAAATATTTGTATAAGCTATGCATATTTACATTGAAATATAAAGCTAGTAAATTTATTTGACGTCAATATATTTTAAAATGCTTTTCCCTCACTGACAAGGAAAACAAGATTCGATTTCACAATGATTCATGAAATGTATTCAGTATTGTATGACTCGATTGTGTTACTTGTGTGACATTGTTACTAGTGTCAAACATTTGACGTTATAGTGTTAGTCCTGGTACACAGAAACTTAGCTCTTCCAGATGCTCAGTCTCATTTTGATTTAGTGTCCAGTAAATAAATTTTTTTTTTTAAAATTTCAACAAACGAATTATTTCATGATCAGTTTACAAATCCACCATCTATGAACCGGCAGATTCTATGAATTCCTTGTGTCTATAAACCGACTGAGTCCATGAAACACTGCATTCCTTACATAAATCATTTATCCTTTTTTATCAATAATCATGTCTTTGGAATAATTTTTTTTATGTTCGATTTAGGGTGTTCATGTCAATATCAAATGCATGCAGTGTTTGTGTTGAGAAAATACATCCAATAATGTATCTACTCCTGTACAAAAAAGAAATAATAAACAGCATAATTTAAAGGATATAAGTATCATTAATATGAATTATAATCCTTGGCACATAGTATGCATTGTCCTTTTTAATACTTTTCGCAAAGAAATCATCTGTACAACTACATGTACAACATAACTATCTTCATGTCACTCTGTCAAGATTAGTTGGATGGGGAAATCAATAAGGCTGAGAATCTCAGGTTCAAAATCACCTGGATTTTTTTATATGTTTCCTTTTTCACTTCAGAAGGGAAAGAACAGAAGGAACAGAATGACAATATCCCAGTAGCAAGAAGCGGTCATCGAATCATAGTGACCGACAGTGACCTGTACTCTCTTGGGGGATACAACCCTGAATACTGGGAAGTTCAGAACACTGAGGATACATACTATCCACTATTTAAGGAGGTAAACATTATAAAACATTTAACATAAATATCACACAACCCAGCAAGAAATAATAATATGCTTTTAAAAATACCATAACAGGGTATTTTTGTGGAAACGAAATTCAGGAGGATATTCCTGTTTACACATATATGCTATTAATACATGATTAAAACACAGTGAAATTGAAAGATACTAATGAAGGTAACATTTTGAGGACTTTATATTTCACAACTTGATAAACACAAGCAAATTTGTTGAAAAATAAAACAATGAGAACTAGAGCCGTTCATTGGTGCTGCGAGTCGGAAAAACTTGTTTACTAGTTTTATTACATGTTATGCGTTATTTTGTGAATACTCTATCAGTGTATGTCTTTAGTTATCAAAAAGTTGCAAAATTGGATACAATATAACATGTTTTCATTTCACGTAATGCAAAATTTCCAAGAAGGCGACAAAACCCTACCTTTATCATGTTTAAGTTAAGAGTCTCAATGTTTCTAGTAAAGATTATTTTGTCAACATATATAAAACTAAGTTCCATCTCCTGGATTCGCCTGAGTGGATAACTATTTCTCTTCTGGACTAACCTGTGGTTCGCAAGTAAACGGTTAAGTGTTTCAGTGTTTTAGTCAACAATTATTTTGTGTACAGATACAAATGATATCAATAGCTGGAAAAACCTTTCATAAACGACATTACATATCAGAAATGATTCTGAAAATATTGACTGACATGTCATCAGACAGATTCCCCTTTCTTGCATGCCACAAATATCTCTGTTTCCCATTCTTTATATTTTAAAAAATAATATGTGCTTGTCTTTATCAAGTTGTTAAATATAAAGTCATCGCAATATTTCCTTCATTAGTATCTTTCAATTTGACTATCATGTATATATGCATATATGTGTATAAACGGGAATATCCTCTCGAACTTTGTTTCCACAAAAAATGCCCAGATAGAACCCGCCTTTTAAATCTACTTGTTTTTCTTCCCTAAGAATGCAAAGGTTGAGGTTGATTAAATTTTATACAGACTAACCAATATGGATTATGATTTGTACAGTTGCTGTCAGACCTTATATGTTAGTCTTTGTCTTCGAAATAATGAATAATGCAATACCTGATAAGCTTCAGCGCCAATGGCTCTATTTTGTTTTGTTTGCAGTTGTGGCAGTTTAACTTTGTCACCAAGAAATGGAAGAAACTCAACACCACAGGAGTTATGCCCCTTGAGTTGGCCTCACATGCAGGTGAATTTTGAACCAGTATCAATGAACATCCTAGAAGCTGTTCTTTCCTTTATCCTTGATTAAAAACAATAATAACGCTGACTGTTTTTTGCGCAAAAAAATATGTACATTTTGTTCCAATTTAAATATGTCCCAAACTTTTTTTCAATGTCAATATTGCCCAGCTCTAGTAATGTTGGAGTTGATGTGTAATTTATATACTGATATTTGAATACTAAAATATGTGTAAGATTTAAATGTTGTGTTCCACACTTTCAAAGCCGTGAGACACAACAACAACTTGATAGCCTTTGGAGGGACGGGAGTTCCGTTCGGTGAGTCGAGCAGCAACGACCTTCACGTGTGTAACCTTCACACGCACTCCTGGCAGCACTTCAAGTGTGCGGGCGACCACCCGGAGAAGAAATATGGACACGTGAGTGATATGAGATGATAAATAGAGATTATTACCCAAGGAAATGTGTCATATGTCTTTTACGAAACGAGTGTGAATTTTTGAAATTGTAGGACTTTACTCTTAATTGAGAAATATTGGCAGTGCCTAGATGAGAAGACCGGTGACCATTAAATTTTAAATCACGATTTTTCATTGGTTGATAAAATGTGTGCTATATATAGCAATGAGTAAGCAATATTGAGATTCAAACTTCTGATTGTCGAATGACTTGCTTTTTCTCCAAAGCAAATTATGAATCACATGGAATTCCCCCAATAATCAGTATGTGATAAAAATAGTGGATTTTAGATCCTCTTGACTTTATGTGAAAGAGAAAGTAAATTAAAAGGTGATAGGTTCAAAGAGATATGTATGTATAATAAGTATCAGTGCAAGTATGGGTGCAATGCTACACTGAATTTCAGCATAGTACCACCCATGGTTCGCTAGTTCCAGCCGATGCTCGCAGGTTTCACCGCAATGCATAACCACAAGGTGTTGCAGGCTTTCTCCCTGTCATAATACTAGCAGCTGCGATATAAGCGAAATACTCTCGAAAGCTATGTTAAACCCTAACTCACCTTACCTCACCTCTCTACCCACAGAGGTTACTCCTGTCAGATTTTGTATCATAACCTCTGTTACATAAACGGTATATTTCACTTGATCCAGTGAAAGTTTGCAACACCGTTAACATTCTTATTTTGTCAAAATCAAACATCGTTTTATATCTGCAACCTCATTCTGTCTCTGTAAACAATAATAATAATAATAACTAGGATTGACGCGTCAATACTGCAGGTCTTCAAGACTTCCGCTTTGACCTTTGGGCATGGAACCTTTGTAAACAACGTTTTTGGGCTTTGCACTTATCAATAATAACTACAGGAACGGTTTCGAAGCAATTTGTAAATGCAGTAAAAAAAAAATTTTTTTTGGGCTCATGTTACATGATGGCAGAAACATGGCAAGACAGGAAAAGACACTTTTTGAGTTTGTACCTCTCAATAAGAACTAAGGACACTGATTTGAATTTTTTTTTAACACCAGGAAAAAAAAAACGCGTTTTGCTCCGATTCGGTTCAAACCTTGATTTTTCTGATCCTTGCGGGATAAGAAAGTTGAGAAATCCAGGTTGCGCTCTGGACTCTTAAAAAAAAAAAAAAAAAAAAAAAAGTAAAAAGACCACCATATATGTATGACATTGATTCAGACAGGCAGGCTTTACTTGGTTGTTTTCTTGTGTCTATTGATTGAATCAGTTCGTCAGCTTTTATATGAGCTATCAAAGGTGATTCTATCTTCAGTAGTTTTCGAACAAAAAATCTCCAAAGAAAATCCCCTGAAAATCGTCAAATGTTTTCATGTCGACATTTTGCTTTAACGGTAAATTTTTACATGATAATGATATGTTATTGAATTGTTATACAAGTCATTATAAAGAGATTGATATAAGTAATTTTGACATAGATTAATTTGTTACAGAGTTATGCCACTTTGAACATGCAGCCAAAAAACGCACTTTTTGAAAAGGTCCAAACACAAGGGCACGTTACTCGAATTCTAAGACAAAATTCGAAATTCTGTCTTGATAACTTTTTTACACGTTTATCAGGCTTTCAAATGAGCTATAACACATAGCTGTATGTATTGCCATTATTTAGGAGAAGATTTTCAAAGACGCGTACCCTCAAAACCGCGAAAGTACACACAAAAATCAGTTTTTGCGAAATAGCAAAAATTCTGTTGTTACGGCCGAAAACCGCTATATGCCTAATCGATGGGGAATGTTGTTGCCCACATTTTGGTGGAAGTTTTATGAAAATATCTTGATAAGTTTTCGAAATATTCAGGTTTGAAATTTCAACTTCAAGGGGAGATAACTCAAGAACCAGGTCGAAATTCAAAATTCGGGCGACGTACAAATCTAAGTTAGGACACGGGCTACCATCCCTGTAAATTTCATGCAGATCGGACCAGCCGTTACTTGGGAAAACTTGGAACAAAATCGTACAAATAATAATAATAACTAGGATTGACGCGTCAATACTTAGGTCTTCAAGACTTCTGCTTGACCTAGAACTCCATGTTGGACTTAGGGTTATTCGTCTGTTTCTCCGCTTTAAAATGAGCTATCAAACATGTCTCTATCTTCAGTAGTTTTTTTACAAACATTCTCCAAAGAAGGTACCCCTCTGAAAACGGAAAAATCACATATTAATGGACCCCTACATTACATTTCTCACGATTAAGACAAAATGGTTAATATTTCCATACTAAGGTGTAACATAGAAAATGTTGTGCTTTAATTTCCACTTAAAAAGATGTATTCATCATTTAGATTGTATACATAATTAATGCGTTATGCTGTTCTGAATATTCAAGAAAATACTCAAAAATGCTTAAATATGGACCCCTAGACATCGCTTGCGATGTTCGAGCCTTAACTATCAACTTTTTGACGAAAGCAGTCAACATAAAAGTTGTTCTTCTTGAAATTGTGCATACGGAGGTGTATGTAAAATTTCAATAGCATAAGAAGTGAAGCAGTTATGAACCTTTCAACTTTGTTGAAAATGGCGATTTTATAAAAATGACAAACTTATATGACTTGTCAAAGAAAAACTAAGACAGATTTGAGCTTGAAAAATATTGTCCTTAATAAATGACGTTTCGACATCACCATGATTTATTTAAAGTCTTCCTATCTCCATTGGTTCATAACCAATAATTCTCCCAAGGATATACCCCTCGAAAATGCTCAAAATCACAACCTTTTACTTTTTTGGGAATATCTCAAATTTCTGCCGAAACTATTAACTTTTATATGATATTGATGTATTATGGAAGTGTGCAGCTCTTTATTAGAAAGATATGGCTACCAATTACTTTGACATAAATCAATTAGTTACAGAGTTATGCCCCTTTGAAATTGCAGCCAAAAAACGCCCTTTCTAAAAAGGACCATATTCAAGGGCAGATTACTCGAATTCTAGGCCGAAATTCAAAATTCTGTTAGCAAATTATATTCTACGTTGTCTTGGCTTTCAGATGAGCTATCAAACATATCTGTATGTGTTGCCGTTAGTGAGGAGAAGAAGTTTGAAGACGCGTACCCTCAAAACCGCGAAAATGCACGAAATTTTCAGTTTTTTCGAAATAGCAAAAAATCTTTTATTACGGCCGAAAACCGCTATAGGCCTAATCGATGGGGAATGTTGTTGCCCACATTTTGGTGAAAGTTTTGTGAAATTATCTTGCTTAGTTTTCGAGCTATTGAGGTTTGAAGTTTCAACTTCAAGGGGAGATAACTCAAGAACCAGGTCGAAATTCAAAATTCGGGCTCCGTACAGAGCGAGATCTTGACACGCTCTAACATCCAAGAAAGTTTCAGAAAAATCGCTTCAGCCGTTAGTTCAGAACCCGTGGGACAAAATCGGTACAAATAATAATAACTAGGATTGACGCGTCAATACTTAGGTCTTCAAGACTTCTGCTTGACCTTGAACTCCATGCTGGACTCGGTTATTCACCAGTTTTTCTGCTTTAAAACGAGCTATCAAACATGTCTCTATCTTCAATAGTTATTTTACAAAAAATCTCCAAAGAAAGTACCCCTCTGAAAATGGAAAATCACATAGTAATGGACCCCTACATGATCTTTCTCACGATTACGACAAAATGGTTAATATTTTCATACTAAGGTGTTACATAGAAAATGTTGTGCTTCAATTTCCGCTTCAGGAGATGTTATTATCATTTGGATTGTATACATAAGTAATGCGTTATATTATTCTGAATGTTAAAGAAAATACTCAAAAATGCTACAATTGGGACCCCTAGAGAACCTTTGCGATGTTTGGAGCTTAACTATCAACTTTTTGATGAAAGAGTTCCACAGAAACGTTGTTGATCTTGAAATTGTGCATCCGACGGTGTAAATACTATTTTGATATCTTTATTAGTTAAGCAGTTATGATCCTTTGAACTATGCTAACAATTGCGATTTTTCGAAAAATGACAATGTTCTATGACTTGTCACATATAAACTATGACAGATACGTGCTCGAAAAATATTGTCCTTTATAAATGGCGTTTTAACATCAACATGGCATACGCAAATTCTTCCTATCTTCAGTGGTTCATCATCAATAATTATCCAAAGGATATACCCCTCGAAAATGCTCAAAATCACAAAATTTTACTTTTTGGGGAATATGTCCAAATTGTGCCGAAACTATCAACTTTTATATGATGTTGATGTATTATGGACTTGTTTAGCTCTTTATTAGCAAGAGATGGCTATCAATGACTTTGACATAAGTCAATTAGTTACAGAGTTATGGCCCTTGGAAATTGCAGCCAAAAAACGCCTTTTTTAAAAAGGACCATATTCAAGGGCAGATTACTCGAATTCTAGGCCAAAATTCAAAATTCTGTTAGCAAATTACATTCTACGTTGTCTTGGCTTTCGAATGAGCTATCACACATATCTGTATGTATTGCCGTGATTTAGAAGAAGATTTTTGAAGACGCGTACCCTCAAATCCGCGAAAGTGCACCAAATTTTCAGTTTTTTCAAAATAGCAAAAAATCTATTATTACGGCCGAAATTCGCACTAGGTCTAATCGATGGGGAATGTTGTTGCCCACATTTTGGTGAAAGTTTTATGAAAATATCTTGGTAAGTTTTCGAGCTATTGAGGTTTGAAGTTTCAACTTCAAGGGGAGATAACTCTAGAAAGAAGTCGAAAATCAAAAAAGTAAAAAAATTACTTCTAGATTTGATTACAGGCTACCTTCCCTGAAAATTTCATGCAAATCGGCCCAGCCGTTACTGAGAAATCTGCCTGAACACAAAAAGTACAAAGAATAATAATAATAAAAAATAATCAGGATAATAACAATACGTCTTCGAGACATACGTCTTGAAGACCTAACTAGGACTGCCGCGGCAGTACTTAGGTCTTCAGACTTCCGCTTGACCTTCACCTCCATGTTTGATCGAAGAATGTCACTTATACTATTCTGTCAAAACTATTAATGTAACATGTATCTCTCATACCAGCAAAACTGTGAAAATTCCCAACTTATATTATTAATCAAAATATCAAGAAAAGCACGTGACCTTCATATTCGCCATGATTTACTTTTTGTTTTTATTTGTACTGTGCATCTTAAAAAAATTAAGTCTCTAGGTTGATATTTAAAATTTGCCCTTTCCAACGAATTTATCAGCTTTATGTTTTTATAGAACCGGTATAATGTCAATCTTTTACAACAAGTTGGTAATCTGTAAGTGGATTTTAAAAAATAATACTATACAATAAGACAGTCTCTTGTTCCATTTGGAAATTTTACCCTTGTTTAAAATACAAATTTTGTGTTAAAATCTTTCACCGATGCCTGCAGTGTCCTCAGAAGAAATCACAATTTCCGCAAGCTCCTGCTAAAGTGCATGCTGCCATAAGCAAACCAGGCGTCAAAATGAAGGAAATATTGAATTTTAATTATTTGTGAACTACAACGAATATATCAGCTTTATTTATTTGCAATGAAATTCATTTTGATTCATTTAAAACAAGTTGCAAGTCTGAAAGTAGATATTTAGAAATAATAAAATGACAAGAACACTAATAGGATGAGATGCCACGTTCCCGTAACCTCTTGCCAAGGAGCATGCCAAAGGCAGGGCTTCCAAGTTAACCGATGAAAAAGCATTATAATACAGAAAATGTAAATGACGGCTTAACCGTGTGAGCTACGAAGTCGTCATGATTTACAATTTTGGTCACAACGATATAAGCTATCTTTTAAATTAAGTTGCAAGTCTCTAGGTATATTTTGAAAATTTTGCCCATGTTAAAAATTTACATTTTGAAAAATGTCATTTTTTCAAAATTCCTACAGACCGGAAATGACTGTACGCGAGCCATTTTATTATTGAGTCTTATACAGAACATATGTATCTTCCTTCCCTGAAAATATCATAAAGTTCCCTTTCCAGGTTTTTGAGTTATCTGCCCTTGAAGTTTGCAATTTTTCTGATTTTCTCATTTTTAGACAACTTTGAAAGCTGACTGTGATAAAAATACAATGAGTTCGCACTTCCCATGAGATAGCCAGATACTACAATGCACCTGCTTCAAGAAAATGTAAATTACAGCTGTCTACCCCAAGTACTTTCAGAGGAGAAGATTTTTAAAGGTGCATGGGGTCAAAATTCACGAAAAGTCACTAAAATCAAAATGGCGTCTAAGTCACGTGACGTACGATTTCGCTATGATTTACTTTTTTGTTCAGAATGATATTGCGCATCTTTTGAAATAGGTTTCAAGTCTCTAGGTGCATTTTGAAAATTTTCCCAATGTTAAAATTCGAATTTTCCAAGGGCCGTAACTCAGAAACCGGAACCGGAAATCGGAATTCCTTAAAAATGTATCAAGTTCATCCAAGAGGCTATCATCCCAGAAAGTTTCATGAAAATCGGCTCAGCCATTTATTTTATAGAAATTCCACAAAATTCATGTGGAATAATAATAAGTATAACTAGGACTGCCGCGGCAGTACTTAGGTCTTCAGACTTCCGCTTGACCTTCACCTCCATGTTTGATCGAAGAATGTCACTCATACTATTCTGTCAAAACTATTAATGTAACATGTATCTCTCATACCAGCAAAACTGTGAAAATTCCCAACTTATATTATTAATCAAAATATCAAGAAAACCACGTGACCTTCATATTCGCCATGATTTACTTTTTGTTTTTATTTGTACTGTGCATCTTAAAAAAATTAAGTCTCTAGGTTGATATTTAAAATTTGCCCTTTCCAACGAATTTATCAGCTTTATGTTTTTATAGAACCGGTATAATGTCAATCTTTTACAACAAGTTGGTAATCTGTAAGTGGATTTTAAAAAATAATACTATACAATAAGACAGTCTCTTGTTCCATTTGGAAATTTTACCCTTGTTTAAAATACAAATTTTGTGTTAAAATCTTTCACCGATGCCTGCAGTGTCCTAAGAAGAAATCACAATTTCCGCAAGCTCCTGCTAAAGTGCATGCTGCCATAAGCAAACCAGGCGTCAAAATGAAGGAAATATTGAATTTTAATTATTTGTGAACTACAACGAATATATCAGCTTTATTTATTTGCAATGAAATTCATTTTGATTCATTTAAAACAAGTTGCAAGTCTGAAAGTAGATATTTAGAAAAAATAAAATGACAAGAACACTTATAGGATGAGATGCCACGTTCCCGTAACCTCTTGCCAAGGAGCATGCCAAAGGCAGGGCTTCCAAGTTAACCGATGAAAAAGCATTATAATACAGAAAATGTAAATGACGGCTTAACCGTGTGAGCTACGAAGTCGTCATGATTTACAATTTTGGTCACAACGATATAAGCTATCTTTTAAATTAAGTTGCAAGTCTCTAGGTATATTTTGAAAATTTTGCCCATGTTAAAAATTTACATTTTGAAAAATGTCATTTTTTCAAAATTCCTACAGACCGGAAATGACTGTACGCGAGCCATTTTATTATTGATTCTTATACAGAACATATGTATCTTCCTTCCCTGAAAATATCATAAAGTTCCCTTTCCAGGTTTTTGAGTTATCTGCCCTTGAAGTTTGCAATTTTTCTGATTTTCTCATTTTTAGACAACTTTGAAAGCTGACTGTGATAAAAATACAATGAGTTCGCACTTCCCATGAGATAGCCAGATACTACAATGCACCTGCTTCAAGAAAATGTAAATTACAGCTGTCTACCCCAAGTACTTTCAGAGGAGAAGATTGTTAAAGGTGCATGGGGTCAAAATTCACGAAAAGTCACTAAAATCAAAATGGCGTCTAAGTCACGTGACGTACGATTTCGCTATGATTTACTTTTTTGTTCAAAATGATATTGCGCATCTTTTGAAATAGGTTTCAAGTCTCTAGGTGCATTTTGAAAATTTTCCCAATGTTAAAATTCGAATTTTCCAAGGGCCGTAACTCAGAAACCGGAACCGGAAATCGGAATTCCTTAAAAATGTATCAAGTTCATCCAAGAGGCTATCATCCCAGAAAGTTTCATGAAAATCGGCTCAGCCATTTATTTTATAGAAATTCCACAAAATTCATGTGGAATAATAATAAGTATAACTAGGATTGACGCGTCAATACTTAGGTCTTCAAGACTTCTGCTTGACCCTCAGCTCCATGTTTGATCGAGGAATGTCACAAACACTGTTCTGTCAAAACTTCCATTCGTAACATCTTATAATGTACTGTGAAAACCTCCAAAAATAATAAATTTCATTTTAAAATTGAAATAGGGGCCAAAACCACGTAACCTACGAATTTTGTCATGATTGACTTTTTTGCTTGCATTGTCATTGTCCATCTTTTAAAAAAAGTTTCAAGTCTCTATGTCAATTTTGAAAATTTTCCCCATGTTAAAATTCGAAATCGTGATTTTCTGTCATTTTTCAGCCTTATTTGTGACCGGAAATGACTGTTCGCGAGCGATTTTATTATTGATTCCTAAATACGATATATTGATCTCATAGCCCTGAAAATTTCATGCAATTGTAAGATCGGGAAGTTGGAGTAATGTCCCCTTGAAGTAGGTCCAATGTAACAAGTCGCCCAACTTTGAAAGGTCACTGTGCAAAAAGTATTACGATTACCCTTCTACAAAATTCAAATTCTATTCACCAATGCTTCAGCTACATACACAAATAAATGTCAGATTCGTGGTGCAAGTATCTTCAGAGGAGAAGATTGTCAAAGGTACATGGGGTCGGACACTTTAAAAAAGTGACACAAATCAAAATCGCGGCTGAACCACGTGACTGACGAATTCGCCATGATTTACTTTTTTGTTTACATTGTCATTGTGCATCTTTTGAAGAAAGTTTTAAGTCTCTAGTTGCATTTTGAATTTTTTTCCTATGTTAAAAATCTAAAATTAGAATCGAACTGGACCTTTAATGAGGACAGCAATTAAAAATCCGTTCGATGCAGATCCAGATCTCATTGAATTCTACAATCCCTGAAAGTTTCATCAAAATCGGTTTAGCCGTTAGTTCTGGGCACGACCAACAAAAATCGTGGAAATAATAATAATAAGGATTCGCATAATAACAATACGTCTTCCAGACTATGTCTTGAAGACCTAACTAGGATTGACGCGTCAATACTTAGGTCTTCAAGACTTCTGTTTGACCCTCAACTCCATGTTTGATCGAGGAATGTCACAAACATAGGTTCTGTCAAAACTTCCATTCATATCATGTTATAATGTACTGAGAAAACCTCAAAAGACAATAAATTTCATTTTAAATCAAAATGGCGGGAAAAGCACGTGACCTACGAATTCGTCATGATTTACTTTTTTGTTTGCATTGTTATTGCCCATCTTTTAAAAAAAGTTTCAACTCTCTATGTCAATTTTGAAAATTTTCCCAATGTTAAAATTCAAAATCGTGATTTCCTGTCATTTTTCAGCCTTAATCGTGACCGGAAATGACTGTTCGCGAGCGATTTTATTAGTGATTCCTAGAGACACTATGTTGATCTAGTAACCCTGAAAATTACATGCAATTGTAAGATCGGGAAGTTGGAGCAATGTCCCCTTGAAGTAGGTCCCGCGTGACGAAACGGCCAACTTCGGCCAACTTTGAAAGGTCATTGTGAAAAAATTATTACGATTACCCTTCTACAAAATTCAAATTCTATTCTACAATGCTTCAGCTGTAGACAGATATAAGTTTCAGCATCGTGGTTCAAGTATCTTCAGAGAAGAAGATTGTCAAAGGTACATGGGGTCGGACACTTTTAAAAAGTGACAAAAATCAAAATGACGGCTAAACCACGTGACCTACGTATTCGCCATGATTTACTTTTTTGCTCACATTGTCATTGTGCATCTTATAAAAAAAGTTTCAAGTCTCTAGCTGCATTTTGAATTTCTTTCCCATGTTAAAAATCGAAAATTAGAATCGAACTGGACCTTTAATGAGGACAGCAATCAAAAATCCGTTCGATGCAGATCCAGATCTTATTGAATTCTACATTCTCTGAAAGTTTCATGAAAATCAGTTCAGCCGTTAGTTCTGGGCACGACCAACAAAATCTGTGGAAATAATAATAATAAGGATTCGCATAATAACAATACGTCTTCCAGACTATGTCTTGAAGACCTAATAATAATCAGGATAATAACAATAGGTCTCCCAGACTTTCGTCTGAAGACCTAATAATAATCAGGATAATAACAATAGGTCTCCCAGACTTTCGTCTGAAGACCTAATAATAATAATAATCTGGATAAAAACAATAGGTCTTCAGACATTCGTCTTGAAGACCTAACTAGGATTGACGCGTCAATACTTAGGTCTTCAAGACTTCTGCTTGACCTAGAACTCCATGTTGGACTTAGGGTTATTCGTCTGTTTCTCCGCTTTAAAATGAGCTATCAAACATGTCTCTATCTTCAGTAGTTTTTTTACAAAAATTCTCCAAAAAAGGTACCCCTCTGAAAACGGAAAAATCACATATTAATGGACCCCTACATTACATTTCTCACGATTAAGACAAAATGGTTAATATTTCCATACTAAGGTGTAACATAGAAAATGTTGTGCTTTAATTTCCACTTAAGAAGATGCAATCATCATTTAGATTGCATACATAATTAATGCGTTATGCTGTTCTGAATATTCAAGAAAATACTCAAAAATGCTTAAATTTGGACCCCTAGACATCGTTTGCGATGTTCGAGGCTTAACTATCAACTTTTTGATGAAAGCGGTCAACATAAAAGTTGCTCTTCTTGAAATTGTGCATAAGTAGTAATTCTCCAAAAAAGGTACCCCTCTGAAAACGGAAAAATCACATATTAATGGACCCCTACATTACATTTCTCACGATTAAGACAAAATGGTTAATATTTCCATACTAAGGTGTAACATAGAAAATGTTGTGCTTTAATTTCCACTTAAGAAGATGCAATCATCATTTAGATTGCATACATAATTAATGCGTTATGCTGTTCTGAATATTCAAGAAAATACTCAAAAATGCTTAAATTTGGACCCCTAGACATCGTTTGCGATGTTCGAGGCTTAACCCTTACGTTGCGTATATATATTTTACCCTTTTTAGCCCCTGTGGCGGAATTTACAGGCTCGCAGCTCGCAGCAGTAGTTTGAGCTTAGGCACTAACGAGCTCTGCTGGCGGAATTTCCAGGCGGCGATTCCGGTACCGTTTTTACGAAATATACCGCATCTACATGGCGAATACGGGCTATATACGGGCGTTGAATACAAATTCAAGTCGCGGCACCCGTACACAAATGGTTGCTTTATACCCGCATCTTCGAATTATTTTTTTACGATTTTTCTTTACTTTTCTATTACTTTGTAAAGATTGTCTTTAATTCGGGCCTTATAACATCATGAATTTGGAGCGCGCTACTGAAATTTTTATATGGACTTGAAGACCAGATGTTTGTCTTTACAATGATATAAAAAATATTAGAATGCGACCTATGGTTATAATTCTATTGTCATCTAAAGTTTGTCTTTATTTCCAGCTTCATGAAATCAAAACTCCTGAGCGCGCATATTGCGAAATTTATATGTGCTTGTAGATAGTTTATTCCTCTTTACAATGACATAAAAATTATTAGAATACGACTTATGGTTCAGAAAATATAACCAACCAAAGGAGAGTGACGCTACCCCGACAGTACCACGTGAATGGTCCCGACGCGCACCAATTTACTGGCACTGCTTGGTCCCCCCGGGACTGTGCTAATTACAGTACCGTTACCTCCTCGAGACCTCCTCGAGACCTCCTCGAGGGTGCCAGAGCCGAGCGCGCGTGGAACTAATGGGTACTAATGAGCACAGCATACACTAATCACCGCGGCGAACGCAATACATGTTGCGCGGTGTAAAGTTTGTCTTTATTTCCAGCTTTATAAAATCGTAAATTATTTCGCGCGCATGCGAAACACGTATGTACTTGAAGACAATTTATTCCTCTTTACAATGATATAAAAATTATTGGAATACGTCAAATGGTTCGCAATATATGAAGAGCGTAAGGAAGGCACCCCCAGTACTTAGAAAATTCATTTTTGAAAAACTAACTTTTTGCGACATCTGGCGCATCATTTGCCGCATGTTTATTTTTCGCTGCGCATATACATATGATACATGGAATTGAAGACAATTTATTGCTCTTTACGATGATGTAAAAAGAAAAAAAATGCGCAACTTCGTTCGGAAGCTATAGCGTGCCAAATGAAGGTACCCTCGGTACTTTGAGGCAACTTTTTGACTATCGCGCATATCGGGGCACGTGCCGCAACTTTAGTTTTTCGTGCGCATGTATAAATTTTATATTGAATCAAAGCCGAATCTTTCCTCTTTACCCCATGTAAGTTTTATGAAAATCGGCCACCCGGTTCAGCATTTATGGGTGTTTTTTTATGATGCGGTTCTGGCTGAACTTCCAATGAAAGCTCGCATTCACTTTCTCTGTCTCTTTGATAAAATAAAGAATATTTTATTTGCAATGACATGTATTACAATGAAATTACAATGCATTTATGTACAAATATACACAATATTTACCTGCGGTTGTGCGCAGAACAGCTTTAGGGACCTAACAAGGTATGTATATAATGTGTATATACTAGTCCACACTTCGGCTCTCTTTACTTTCAATTTTCTTCTTCTTCATTCCCTTCTTCATTTCTTTCTTTTTCCGTGGCAGTGATGTAAGCCCTGGAATAGTCAGTGGCGGTGTGGTACAGTTTGAAGCATGGTGCGGCGCACAGAGAAACATTACAATCTGTACATTCATAAGAAGACTCTCTGCCTACTCGTTTTTTCTTCCTTGCTGGCCCATTGCCTTCTTCAATCTGTTTTGCGAGGACGGCGCGTTTTGCCTTAGAGCATACCACACACATCCTTGTGACGTTTTTCTTCCTTCCGACAGGCTCAATCTTCGTCGGAAAGTGACGTCCATGAAGACGAGTGACACTCTCGTCGCTCGTGCTCGGCCGACCACGGGGACGTCTGCAAAGTGATGGAACTTGTTCCTTGTCCGCAAATGTTACTATATGTTGCGCCAAAGCCTTCCTGTATTCCCGACTTGTTTTTAGAGGTTTATCTTTGCTCTGTAAACGATGTAAGAGTTCAACATGGCAACGTTGAGAACGTGAAACCAAACCCGTTTCCACCACTTCAGGGTCTTCACTCGGAACGGCGTGTACGACAACATCTGGTCGGCCCGATCAACACCTCCCATGTACTTGTTGTACGTTGTTACAATGCGCGGCTTGAGAACTGGTTCCCCTGTTGCCCGGTTCTTCTTCCCTGTTTGTTCAAGTTGTGTATCTTCAACAGTAGACATGAGAAGCACTGATTTTCTATCTTCGTAGCGAAGAACGAGTAGGCCATGGTTGTGAGAAACTGTCATGTCCCCTTGCTTGGCTTTCTTTTTAGGTTTCTTGACTGAATCAGGAAGTCCCTTTCGATTGGCTCTCAACGTCCCCGTGGCACCTATTCCCCGCTCCCACAAATTTATGTCCAGATTTGTGGACGAATAGTAGTTGTCCATAAAGATGTGATGCCCCTGTCCAACGTAGTCGTTCACCAAGTCCATGACTACATCATAAGTTTTGCCACCTTCAGAAACCGGTTCATTCGTTTTTCCAGTGTAGAGTTTGAACTTGCAAACGTATCCGTTGTGCGAGTCACACAACATGAAAGCCTTTATCCCATACTTCTTAGGCTTGTCGGGAAGATAAACTTTGAAAGATAAGTTACCTTTCCAGGGCACCATGCCCTCGTCGACTGAAATGTTTTGATGCGGTTTATACACTCTTGAAAAACGGTGAACTATCCGGTTATACAAGTGTCCCAGTTTATTTATTGGTGAAAAGCACGGGGTGTTACGGCCCGGCATCCTCCTGTTGTCAGCCAAGTGTAGGTAGGTTATAAGAAGCCAAAACCTGTCTCGGGGCATGCACTTGGCGAAGAAAGGCGTTGAGGTAACATCACTTGTTGACCAGTAATCAGCAAAGTTTCTCTGCACAACCAATGACATGGCAATTGTCATGGCTACAAATACCTTCATCTCTTCTGCATTAGTGTCTTGCCACTGTTGCATTCTTGAACGGGGTCTTAGAATTTTGTCCTCCATTGCTTGTTTGAAATATCTATTGGTTTCCGTTGCCATATCCTCATAGTCATCATTATGTATAAACAAATTGAAAAAGTCAATAGGTTCAGGGTTCTCAGGAAGTTCTATGAACTGGCGCAACCCAGTTTGACCAGTGAAAGGCAAGTTTACACGTGGCCGCGGACCATCCACCCACTCATCAAACGTCTGTGAATTATCATGATTATATTGTGGTATTTCGGCAAACTCCTCCTCAAAACCACTAAAGTCTTCTTCGGTGGAATTACCGGCGGCTAGAATCTTTCTGGCAATCTCTGTCTCTATATCACTCAGAGCATCTGTGTCACCATGTTCACTATCTATTACAGTGTCCCGATCATATGCATCATCACTGTCTAAACCACTGCTACCATCACTGTCAGTTGACTCCATATCAGAGGCTTCATCAGCATGGATCTCGTTGATGAAGTCGTCGTCGCTTGTAACGGCTTCAAAGCTGCGTGTCCTAGTATGCAACGTCCTAGGCCGTCGCAGGGCCTTGCGTCCACGTCCGCGCAGCATTCTGCTTCAACCTGTAAATGATTGAAAATGCGTTAGATGTATGCAACATATAACATGTGATTAGAGACAATAAACATACAGAGATAATGAATGTGAGCTTCATGGACGTTCATTTGCCAGTTTCAGAACCTCCCGGCGCATCTAGGACGACTGCGCCAAAAGCGCCGACGGCGCCGACGGCTTCTGACATCGCGCCGATTTTTCCGACGCATATGTCAAACGGACCATTTTCTGATTTCCTCGGCGACGTGTAGCACCGGGCGCGAGGCCCGGAAAATAAACTACTATGTCAGGGAAGCTCGGGTTGTCAGTTGCCGAATGACTTCTCTTTTCGAGAAGCAGAGCATCCAAGGAGCGGTCTCTCGAGGCGGAGCCCGGACCCATGGGAGCATACTCCCATGCTCTCCGGGAATTCCCGTCCCCGTCATCCGCGGCGGACCCCGGATTCAATCGCGGGACAGGTTTCCCATGTTCTCTTTTGAGAACGAGAGACTCCGAGGAACAATCCTATGGGACGAACCCCGGATTCTATTGGGAATGGGTTCCCATGCCCTCTCGACATATATAGCAGAAACCTTCATACCTCGGAATGACACGAACCTTTATTTCAAAGTAGAAAAAAAATAATAATTTGCACAAAAAGTTTGGGGGGTGGCGACCAAAAGCGGGGGGGTCCGCGCACCCCCCGGTAGATATTTATACTTGTGGGTCGGTCCCGAAGATGACGGACCACGCCCATGTTCATGGGAATTTTTTCTCATTATGTCATGGCGAATCCCGTCGGAAATTCCCCTGCTCACGAAAAAACTAATACCTAAAAAAGTAATTGTGATACAAAAGAACTTTGGTAATAAAAGTGGTGAGGAATCAAATTCTCCATCTGCTCAGTTCAGTCCGCTACACATATAAATAATTCTTCAAATCTTATTGAATGAAACGTCTTTTATTCAATAATGTAAAAGATAAAATAATAAATTCAATTCAAATGGTTTGGAAAGGTGCGCCCTCGCATTTGAATTTTAGAAATAAAAACCTTTCGCAAATGGCATCAGTAACAAAAATGTTCACGCATTTTTAGAAACTCCGAAAAGTGAAATATTTTCCTGAGAAAATATTCCCACGAAAAGGCTTTTCCCCGAGCGGCGGGTCCCGTACTCAAATATATTTTCACTTTTATGTTATAATTTTTTTTCCAAAACTGGAAACAAAATTCCGTCATGACAGTTGTTCATCGTTTATAAAGCTTTATATTTGCGTATCAAAAGAACAGTATTTTAGTTATATATTATCATACTTCTTCACTTATGCGTACATCAATATTGCGGCTCTTCGCGCATGCATAGTTCTTCCCAAAAACATGCGCATTATATCTGGAATTAAAGACAATGTTTTTCTCTTTACAATGATGTAAAAATTATAAAAATCGGACTTGCGGTTCAAAAGTTATGAAGTGCGAAAATTATACCTTTTGGCGCGGCGCTTTGCGCATGCAGAGTTCTTCCCGAAAACATGCGCATTATACATGGAATTGAAGACAATGTTTTTCTCTTTACAATGATGTAAAAATTATAAAAATCGGACTTGCGGTTCACAAGTTATAAAGCCCGTAATGATGGTATATGCTAAGAGCGCCACTTATTCAAAGCCGAATATCACCTTCTGCGCGACACCTGGCGCATCAAAAGTTATTGCCGAAAATACACGTATTTTATATGGAATTGAAGACAATTCTTTTATCTATATACTGATAAAAAAATTATGAAAATATCCCAAGTAGTTTCTTAGAAATAGAGCGCCGAGGCATGTTGGGGTAAATGCGCCACATGTATCAAAATTCAAAAGTGCGAAAGTCGGCTATCTCTGTGCGATTGCTGTATTTTCAGTTATGTTAGCGCAATTGCGATTTTTATATGGGAATAAAGGCCATTCTTTCCTCTTTATTTTGGTATAAAAAAAAATGAAAACAACCAATTGGTTCATATGATACGAAGTGCGAGAGAAAGGTAGCTTATCGCAATATCTTCCCGTAATTAGAAGCTATCTGCCCATGTGGCGAGATGCGAGACAGATAAGCATAGGCTATCTGCCCATGTGGCGGGATGCGAGACAGATAAGCCTGTACGGGCCTATCTCACCCCGGGGCAGTGCAGACACTTAGGTGCTAATTAGCCGCAGTGTAGCCATCGGAGCGAAGCAGGACAAAATTGGCCTTTTGTAAAGCTAATTATCGATGCGTTACGGGTCAACAATGCACACGCAAATTGGTGTGAATTTTGCTGGACGTTCTGACCAGACACTGAAGAAAGTTTTATTCTCATTGCGGGCTGCGAGGCATAAATACAGCCATTCTCATGCAGCGAGTCGCGGAAACAATCGACTCGGGACCCGGTATGGAGGCTAGCCCAGTACATAGACAGGCGTGAATTCTTCTAAGTAAACGATCCGGGATCCGTACTGGAGTACCTACGAATCGCTTATAGCCCGCCCGGATTATTCCGTCGCCCGCATGTTAAGGGTTAACTATCAACTTTTTGATGAAAGCGGTCAACATAAAAGTTGCTCTTCTTGAAATTGTGCATAAGTAGGTGTATGCAAAATTTCAATAGCGTAAGAAGTTAAGCAGTAATGATCCTTTAAACATGGCTGAAAATGGCGAGTTCTGAAAAATGGCAATCTTCTATGACTTGTCACACATAAACTATGACAGAAAACTGTTTGAAATTTATTTACCTAAATAAAGGACATCTCTACTTCACGATGATATATTAAACATAATTGTATCTTCAGTGGTTTACAATGGAAAATTCTACAAAGAAAGTACCCGTCGAAAAGTCTCAAAATCCCCAAAATTTATATTTTTGGAAATACGTACAAATTGTGTCGATACTATCAACTTTTACATGACAATGATATGTTGTGGAATTGTTTAACTAGTATTGCCGTGATTTAGGAGAAGATTTTTAAAGACGCGTACCCTGAAAACCGCGAAAGTTCACAAAATTTTCATTTTTTTCGAAATAGCAAAAAATCTATTATTACGGCCGAAAACCACTATAGGCCAAATCGATGGGGAATGTTGATGCCCACATTTTGGTGAAAGTTTATGAAAATATCTTACTTAGTATTCGAGCTATTGAGGTTTGTAATTTCAACTTCAAGGGGAGATAACTCAAGAAAGAAGTCGAAAATCCAAAATCGGCGAACGTACAGGGCTAGTTTTTGTAGCAAGCTATAATCCCTGAAAATTTCGTGCAAATCGGTTCAGTCGTTACGTCACAGTGAGGCGCACCAAATCGTACAAATAATAATAATAAGAAACTAGGATTGCCAAGGCAATACTTAGGTCTTCAAGACTTCTGCTTGACCTTGAACTCCATGTTGGACTCTCGGTTATTCACCAGTTTCTCTGCTTTAAAACGAGCTATCAAACATGTCTCTATCTTTAGTAGTTTTTTTACAAAAAATCTCCAAAGAAGGTACCAATCTGAAAACGGAAAAATCACATATTAATGGACCCCTACATTACATTTCTCGAGATTAAGACAAAATGGTTAATATTTCCATACTAAGGTGTGACATAGAAAATGTTGTGCTTTAATGTCCACTTAAGAAGATGTAATCATCATTTAGATTGCATACATAATTAATGCGTTATGCTGTTCTGAATATTCAAGAAAATACTCAAAAATGCTTAAATTTGGACCCCTAGACATCGCTTGCGATGTTCGAGGCTTTACTATCAACTTTTAGATGAAAGTGGTCAACATAAAAGTTGTTCTTCTTGAAATTGTGCATACGTAGGTGTATGTAAAATTTTAATAGCATAAGAAGTTAAGCAGTTATGAACATTTCACCTTTGTTGAAAATGGCGATTTCTGAAAAATGGCAAACTTCTATGACTTGTCACAACATCAACATGATCTATTTAAAGCCTTCCTATCTTCAGTGGTTCATGATCAATAATTCCTCAAAGGATAAACACCTCAAAAAGTGTCAAAATCAAAATATTTCACTGTTTTGGGAATATGCTCAAATTATGCCCAAACTAATAACTTTTATATGATAATGATATGTTATGGAATTTCATAACTATTTAAAAGGAAGAGATTGCACTAAGTAACTTTGACATAAGTTTATTCCCAACAGAGTTATGTCCATTTGAATGCGAGCCCTAAAAAATGTATTTTTAAAAAGTTCATTTTTCAAATGGCTGTAGTTCGTTAACCGCTGAAAATAGTCAATAGGTTTGGGGGGTTCCTTTAAACTACATTCATTCAGCTTTCAAATGAGCTATTGCATGATGTTGTATGTATTACCACCATTGAGGAGAAGATTTTTGAAGACGCGTACCCTCAAAATCGCGAAAGTGCACAAAATTTTCAGTTTTTTCGAAATAGCAAAAAATCTATTATTACGGCCGAAAACAGCTATAGGCCTTATCGATGGGGAATGTTGTTGCCCACATTTTGGTGAAAGTTTTGTGAAAATATCTTGAATAGTTTTCGAGCTATTGAGGTTTGAAGTTTCAACTTCAAGGGCAGATAACTCAAGAACTAGGTCGAAATTAAAAATTCGGCCGACGTAGTGAACGAGTTCAGGTCACAAGCTATCATCCCTGAAAATTTCGTGGAAAAATGTTCAGCGGTTACTTCAGAATCGCCCGGACAAAAAACGTCCAAAGAATAATAATAATAACTAGGATTGACACGTCAATACTTAGGTCTTCAAGACTTCTGCTTGACCTAGAACTCCATGTTGGACTTAGGGTTATTCGTCTGTTTCTCCGCTTTAAAATGAGCTATCAAACATGTCTCTATCTTCAGTAGTTTTTTTTACAAAAATTCTCCAAAGAAGGTACCCCTCTGAAAACGGAAAAATCACATATTAATTGACCCCTACATTACATTTCTCACGATTAAGACAAAATGGTTAATATTTCCATACTAAGGTGCAACACAGAAAATGTTGTGCTTTAATTTCCACTTAAGAAGATGTAATCATCAGTTAGATTGCATACATAATAAATGCGTTATGCTGTTCTGAATATTCAAGAAAATAGTCAAAAATGCTTAAATTTGGACCCCTAGACATCGCCTGCGATCTTTGAGGCTTAACTATCAACTTTTTGATGAAAGCGGTCAACATAAAAGTTGTTCTTCTTGAAATTGTGCATACGTAGGTGTATGTAAAACTTCAATAGCAGAAGAAGTAAAGCAGTTATGATCCTTTGAAGTTTGATTAAAATTGCGATTTTTTAAAAATGACAAACTTCTATGACTTGTCACAAAAAAACTAAGACAGATTTGAGCTTGAAAAATATTGTCCTTAATAAATGACGTTTCTACATCACCATAATCTATTTAAAGTCTTCCTATCTTCAATGGTTCATGATCAATAATTCCCCAAAGGATAAACACCTCAAAAAGTCTCAAAACCAAAATATTCCACTGTTTTGGGAATATGCTCAAATTACGCCGAAACCATCAACTTTTATATGATAATGACGTGTTATGGAATTGTTAATCTAGTTATTAGGAAGAGATTGAAGTCAGTAAGTATGACATAACTTCATTTATAACATAGTTATGTTCCTTTGAATGCGAGTCCAAAAAATTAAATTTTAAAAAAGTCCATTTTTCAAATCGCTGTATTCTGATAACCGTTATCAATATAGTTTTGGTTTTAGGTATCGTTTACACAGTGGCTATTCAGCTTTAAAATGAGCTATCACACATAGCTGTATGTATTGCCGTTATTTAGGAGAAGATTTTTGAAGACGCGTACCCTCAAAATCGCGAAAGTTCGCAAAATTTTCAGGTTTTTCGAAATAGCAAAAAATCTGTTATTACGGCCGAAAACCACTATAGGCCTTATCGATGGGGAATGTTGTTGCCCACATTTTGGTGAAAGTTTTATGAAAATATCTTAATAAGTTTTCGAGCTATTGAGGTTTGAAGTTTCAACTTCAAGGGGAGATAACTCAAGAACAAGGTCGAAATTCAAAATTCGGGCGACGTACAAATCTAAGTTAGGACACGGGCTACCATCCCTGTAAATGTCATGCAGATCGGACCAGCCGTTACGTGGGAAAACTTGGAACAAAATCGTACAAATAATAATAATAAATATAGTCGCAAGCGACGACAAGCGGATTCTGCCGTTTCAATTGTTTTATCTGTCCTATGTTGTTGCGTATTTTTTTCAAAACGGGATTCAAGTGTCTAGCATATCTTTAGGAGTATTGCCATCCAAAGTTTACATGTTTAAATCGAACAATGGTATGACTATAGAAAATGGTTTTGAGCGTGTACTTACGTAAATGAATAGACCGCAAGAGTTTCTTTCAGACCTATTTTCAAAAGGGAGCAATTGGTGTACTGGTTAGGTAGAATATGATTTGATAATAACGTTCGAATAAAAAGAAAAGAGAAGAATAGAATTGAAATAGTTTAGATTTGCAAGGACAATGAATATTTACAGCACGGAAAAGGGTAGAATAAATGTTTGTGTATATGAGACAATGATGACTCAAATCCGTTACCCTTGGCTGGTTTTAGAATACACATTGAATGGTTACAGTTAGTATACTGTGAGAAAGACTGGCTTAAAACAAGGGTAGTTTCATTGATGAGTTTGTTAATCAATTGTCACATGCGTAATGCATGAATGATGCAAGCCGGACTATTTTGGCGGAGGCAAATACCATCTCGCCTTATATGGAAGTAGCTTACTATGACAATAGTAAAATCTTGTTTATGAATGAATGAAGTATCAATTCGTTGACTCGTGCTACGTTCCTTAATAGTTCTCTATTATGTAAAGATAACAAATTGCATACCAATGTCTGTTTGCACTACACTCAATGTGAATCCTATAACATATTTGAAGAACCGAAACTACAGTCCGATTTACATGCACAGATCTTTCAAGCATAATCAACCTAGATTTGTCTTTTGTCTTTGTCTGATAGATTTGCGGTAATCGTGATGCAGTGTACGGTTTTCGACCAGAACTACTTATACATATATATATCGTCACTATACTGAGTCGACTGTCTTCAAATTGGTCATTTTCGGCAACATTCAGTACTTCTACGTACAATAGCACCATATATAACAGACCTGACCCCCAACAACACAATGTAAGCCAAACCGAAAGTGTGAATTTCCTGTTCACACATCAAAATAAAAGTCAATTTTGATGAACTTCTATTTAAAACTCATTAGTCATATAAATTAATGGCTAATGGCCCTTTTTCCAGTTAGATAGTGTAGGTCAGTCTGCATGCTCACAGCATCGTAGGGTGGTCAAGGGGAAGTAACTCTTCCCCATGACGCTTCAATAAAATCCTCATCATATCCAACTTGTTCAACGTCACCATACCATGAAAGGACATTATGAGTTATTTAATGTTACTTGTTATTCGCATATACATCTTAGTTGTATTGCTTAGATGCAAATATCTTCAAAGTGGTGTAACGATTTGTTTAAGTATAGGCCTCTTTAAATGTACCATATTTTGTTATTTCCTTACATTCCACCTGATGAAGGAGTGAGTATGTACTCCAAAACGTCGTGTATTTTCACATTAAATAAGTTGTTATCCAGAAAATCTTCCTGTTCTTAAGTAAAGGCCTATTAGCAAAATAATTATGATTCTCCCATTTATAATGAACCAATGCCGGGAGTACAACAACTACCCGTATGGAATGTACCATTCACTCAACCAGTACAGACAAATCCATTTGGCATACGAAGTCTGATTTGGAAGACATAGACCAACATGTACATGAAGACACTACATCCTCATCCCACCTGCTACCGGGAACCACCGCCATTGACAATGTGTAGTCTACAACGCAGACAAAACATTACTGTCTGATTTAACCCTTACAGTATTTCCCTCGCTTTGTTTTGCCAAGATTGTGAATCGCTGTACAAAATATGCATAGTGGGCCTGGATTTCAAAACACAGATATCTTTAGTAAATACTGCAAGACCTAAATCATCCAGTAACGAAGACTGGCAAGAGTTATGCCGTGCATTGGGAAGTTTATTTTTTATGCATTGCTGTAATTTAGGGGAGGATTTATGAAGAAACGTACCCTAAAAACTGAGAAAGTTGATTTTCTTTGAGATTTAAGTTTTTAACTTATTGGACCCAAATCTCATTAAAGAAGTCGAAAATCCAAAATCGGCAAAACGACAAACGTACCAAAATATTTTATGACATCATCTTATTGGTTACATGAAAAGAAATATTCAAAAATACAACCAAAAAAAGTAGCCACTACACTAATCTTGACAGTGTTGCAGTGCGTTAATCGTGGTGCAGTGTCCGGTTTTCGATCAGAACTACTTTTACATATTGGCCTATATATTGTCATTATTCTGAGTCGACTATCTTCAAATTGGTAATGTTCGGCAACAGTCAGTATTTGTCGATACAATAATACCATCTATAATCTTTAGCAGGACTGATCCCCCAGCAAAACAATGTATTTCAAAACGAAAGTAGGAATTTCCCCTGTTTACACATCAAAATGAAATGGAGTCACTGCATTGTCTCTGAATTGCTTTCGGGTTGAAGTAAAAGTTCGTAGCTATGTCCGGTTCCTTTACAATATAAATTACTGAAAATCAAATTATGCGTGGTCTATTGTCTAGTGACGCTTCAATAAAATCTTCATCAAGTCAGTTCAAATCAAACGTATCAAATTTTCAAAATTACCATACTTTGAAAGGTGATTGTGAAACAAGTATTAGGAGTTTACTCAAAATATAACAAACTTGTTATTCTCGTATGCTTCAGCTGCATATAAATCTAAGATTCAGCGCTTAGATGCAACTGTCTTCAAAGTGGTGTTTCCACAAAAGTGCATGATAAAAAAAGGTTAAAATTCAACATGGCGTCGAAACCACGTGACCTACGACTTCGCAATGGTAACATATTTTGCTTGTCTAGTTATTAAGCATCTTTTAAAACAAGTTGCGAGTCTCTAATATGTCAATGGGATTATTTAGACCCAAATTTAACATTCAAAAACAGACAAATTTTAAGGAAATCAAAATGGCGGCTTAACCACGTGACCTACGAATTGGTCATGATTTACTTTTTTGCTGGTATTGTTCTTGCGCATCTTTTGAAAAAAGTTTTGAGTCTCTATGTGGATTTTGAAGATTTTCCCCATGTTAAAGTTTTTCTTTATTGTGACCGGAAATGACTGTTCGCGAGCGATTTTATTATTGATTCATAAAGACCATAGTCCAATCTTACTCTCCTGAAAAAATCATAAAATTCGATGGGTAGGTATTTGAGTTATCTCCCTTTGAAGTTTGCGATTTTCAAAAATTGTCGGACTTTGAAAGGTCACTGTGTCAAAAGTATAAGGAGTTCGGTAATGCTTGGGACTATCGTTTAATCACCAACCCTTTAGCTACACATACATACAAGTTTGAGCTCTTAGATGCTAGTATCTTCAGAGGAGAAGATTGCCAAAGGTGCATGGGGTCGGAAAATTGTAAAATGTGTCTAAAATCAAAATGGCGGAAAAACCACGTGACTTACGAATTCGCCATGATTTACTTTTTTGCTCGCATGGTCATTGCGCATCTTTTGCAAAAAGTTGCAAGTCTCTAAGTGCATTTTGAAAAATTTTCCCATGTTAAAAATCGAAATTTGCAATCGAACTAGACCTTTAATGGGTGAAACGATTGGGCCCAAAAGCTAAATTTAATTAGTTCACACTAAGGGCTGTCAGACTGTAAAGTTTGGTTGAATTCTCTGCAGCCATTTCTTCAGAATAGATTGGACAAAATCGGTGCAAATAATAAAAAAAAAAAAAAAAAAAACACGCCAATAACAATAAGGATTCTGCCCCAAAGGGCAGAATCCTTAATAAGGAAAATTCGGATAATAACAATAGGTCTTCGAGACATACGTCTTGAAGACCTAAAAAGGCCATACAAATAACAATAGGTCTTCCAGACATTCGTCTTGAAGACCTAACTAGGATTGCCACAGGCAATACTTAGGTCTTCAAGACTTCTGCTTGACCTAGAACTCCATGTTGGACTTAGGGTTATACATCTGTTTCTCTGCTTTAAAATGAGCTATCAAACATGTCTCTATCTTTAGTAGTTTTTTTACAAAAATTCCCCAAAGAAGGTACCCCTCTGAAACAGGAAAAATCACATATTAATGGACCCCTACATTACATTTCTCACGATTAAGACAAAATGGTTAATATTTCCATACTAAGGTGTAACATAGAAAATGTTGTGCTTTAATGTCCACTTAAGAAGATGTAATCAGCATTTAGATTGCATACATAATTAATGCGTTATGCTGTTATGAATATTCAAGAAAATACTCAAAAATGCTTAAATTATGACCCCTAGACATCGCTTGAGATGTTCGAGGCTTAACTATCAACTTTTTGATGAAAGCGGTCAACATAAAAGTTGTTCTTCTTGAAATTGTGCATACGTTTGTGTATGCAAAATTTCAATAGCGTAAGAAGTTAAGCAGTAATGATCCTTTAAACATGGCTGAAAATGGCGAGTTCTGAAAAATGGCAATCTTCTATGACTTGTCACACATAAACTATGACAGAAAAATGTTTGAAATTTATTTACCTTAATAAAGGACATCTCTACTTCAGGATGATATATTAAACATAATTGTAACTTCAGTGGTTTACAATGGAAAATTCTACAAAGAAAGTACCCCTCGAAAAGTCTCAAAATCCCAAAATTTTACATTTTTGGAAATACGTCCAAATTGTGTCGATACTATCAACTTTTACATGATAATGATATATTGTGGAATTGTTTAACTAGTTATATGGAAGAGATAGCAATAAGTAACTTTGACATAAATTCATTTGTAACAGAGTTATGCCCCTTTGAACATATAGCCTAAAAACGCTCTTTTAAAAAAAGGTCCATAGTCAAGGGCATATTCCTGAAATTCGTGGACGAAATTCAAAATTCAGAAAAGATCAAGTTGTTGTACATTTATTTAGCTTTCTGGTGAGCTATCACACATAGTTGTATGTATTGCCGTGATTTAGGAGAAGATTTTTGAAGACGCGTACCCTAAAAACCGCGAAAGTTGACAACATTTTCAGTTTTTTCGAAATTGCAAAAAATCTATTATTACGGCCGAAAACCGCTATAGGCCTAATCGAAGGGGAATGTTGTTGCCCACATTTTGGTGAAAGTTTTATGAAAATATCTTTATTTGTTTTTGAGCTATTAAGGTTTAAAGTTTTGACTTCAAGGGGAGATAACTCAAGATAGAAGACGAAAATCAAAATTCGGCCGACGTACAAGGCGAGTTTGTGTTACAGGCTATGATCCCTGAAAATTTCATGCAAATCGGTTCAGCCGTTACTTCAGAATCCGTTTAACAAAAAACGTACAAATAATAAGAAAAACTAGGATTGACGCGTCAATACTTAGGTCTTCAAGACTTCTGCTTGACCTAGAACTCCATGTTGGACTTAGGGTTATTCGTCTGTTTCTCTGCTTTAAAATGAGCTATCAAACATGTCTCTATCTTCAGTAGTTATTTTACAAAAAATTCCCCAAAGAAGGTACCCCTCTGAAAACGTAAAAATCACATATTAATGGATCCCTACATTACATTTCTCACGATTAAGACAAAATGGTTAATATTTCCATACTAAGGTGTAACATAGAAAATGTTGTGCTTTAATTTCCACTTAGGAAGATGTAATCAGCATTTAGATTGCATACATAATTAATGCGTAATGCTGTTCTGAATATTCAAGAAAATACTCAAAAATGCTTAAATTATGACCCCTAGGCATCGCTTGCTATGTTCGAGGCTTAACTATCAACTTTTTGATGAAAGCGGTCAACATAAAAGTTGTTCTTCTTGAAATTGTGCATACGTTGGTGTATGCAAAATTTCAATAGCGTAAGAAGTTAAGCAGTAATGATCCTTTAAACATGGCTGAAAATGGCGAGTTCTGAAAAATGGCAATCTTCTATGCCTTGACACACATAAACTATGACAGAAAAATGTTTGAAATGTATTTACCTTAATAAAGGACATCTCTACTTCAGGATTATATATTAAACATAATTGTATCTTCAGTGGTTTACAATGGAAAATTCTACAAAGAAAGTACCCCTCGAAAAGTCTCAAAATCCCAAATTTTTACATTTTTGGAAATACGTCCAAATTGTGTCGATACTATCAACTTTTACATGATAATGATATATTCTGGAATTATTTAACTAGTTATATGGAAGAGATAGCAATAAGTAACTTTGACATAAGTTCATTTGTAACAGAGTTATGCCCCTTTGAACATATAGCCTAAAAACGCTCTTTTAAAAAAAGGTCCATATTCAAGGGCATATTCCTGAAATTCGAGGACGAAATTCAAAATTCGGAAAAGATCATGTTCTTGTACATTCATTTAGCTTTCAGATGAGCTATAACACATAGCTGTATGTATTGCCGTGATTTAGGAGAAGATTTTTGAAGACGCGTACCCTTAAAACCGCGAAAGTTGACAACATTTTCAGTTTTTTCGAAATAGCAAAAAATTTATTCACACGGCCGAAAACCGCTATAGGCCTGATCGATAGGGAATGTTGTTGCCCACATTTTGGTGAAAGTTTTATGAAAATATCTTGATTAGATTTCGAGCTATGAAGGTTTAAAGTTTTGACTTCAAGGGGAGATAACTCAAGACAGAAGTCGAAAATCAAAATTCGGTCGACGTACAAGGCTAGTTTTTGTTACAGGCTATCATTCCTGAAAATTTCATGCAAATCGGTTCAGCCGTTACTTCAGAATCCGTGCCACAAAAAACGTACAAATAATAATAAGAAAAAAAACCGGATAATAACAATAGGTCTTCCAGACATTCGTCTTGAAGACCTAAAAAACCGGATAATAACAATAGGTCTTCCAGACATTCGTCTTGAAGACCTAAAAAGGCCATACAAATAACAATAGGTCTTCCAGACATTCGTCTTGAAGACCTAATAAGGAAAATTCGGATAATAACAATAGGTCTTCGAGACATACTTCTTGAAGACCTAATAATGATAACAACAACACTTTATTTTCCTCATTACAATGTAAATTCGGAAGTTCATTATGTACCATTGGTACCCGGCAGTCACAGTGCAGCGCCAGTTCATGCATTGTTCTATCCTTATAATGCTGAGTGCCAAGCAAGGAAGCAACAACTCTTTTAACGTCTTTTGGTATGACGCGGCTGGGAATCGAACCCCGACCTTCCAGGTGAAGAGCGGACACTACCAACTGAGCTACATCCCCATTGCATTTTGCACAGATGAAACAACTCTAGTAATTTTGACAGTTAGGGAATGCTCATTTTGAAACAATGTCACTGATAACATAGCTAACTTCAAATGCAACCAATCAGAAATCTCTTTCTAGCTGAGAAAGTGCTTGATATGTAACTGAGGTTACGATAGAAAATCTGAAGGGAGTCACCTCTGTGGGAAGAGGATGACGGCTATGAACTTGCAACTACTGTTTGGTCGTAAATTTGATGGATCTCAAGGTGAACCCATTTCCACTACAATATAGATTTATTTCTCTCCCCAGGCTATGCTGTTGGTTGACCAGTACCTGTATGTCTGTGGAGGAACCACAGGGTTTGTGTACAACATGGACGTACATCGACTAGATCTCCACTCTCTCACCTGGGAGAGGCTCACGTCTGATGAAGAATTTCCTTCTGACCCTGAACCGAGGTACTGTAACCATTTTCATAACTAGTGGTATGTTCAATTGTGTGTTCATATCAGTGTATGAAACAAGGCCTGGCAAACATTCCGTAACCTGGTTACTTTTGGTCTTGGTCTCCTCTCTCTTTACTAAGGTTAACCTTAACTCTCATTGTTTAATATTGGGTAACCTTAGTGACTTACCATCAGTTGAGGCATGAGTTTAGAGACTTATGGCGTCATTCTGGGTAAGTGACTTTACTCAATGTGTTCCTCTGTTCACTCAGCTCAGTGTCAACTCAATAAGACCAAGGTTATAATGCAGGGAGTGCCTTAAGATGCTCGCTGCTGCAGGCTGTATATCAAGCCCAAGGGGTGTTGACGTATTGATACGTCATTGACGTTTGACCCCTTGACATGCATACGTCAAAAGTGTGTGACAAAGTTCCCTGATTTATGAAAAAGTAAACATTTTCCGAATGAGAAATCAATGGGCTTTCACATGATGTAATTAGTATCCATATACAATTTTATTTTATTGAGAAATGATGAATTAAAAATATTGAACGTATTTTCAATCACAAAACTGCCTGCAGGTGCGTGTTTGACGTCATAATAAAAATGTTACCTACTCGATTCAATTGGTTGAAATTCTATAGTAAGTGCATGCAAAATGCATAACTTTCACATCACTATGTTCAAAATATCCTAATCTAGCTGATTTTCAAATTTGGACATTGAATTTATTTCTGTTAGAAAACAATCGGGGATTTGCGAAAATGCCGGTAAATGAAAAGATCAACCGATTACTTTTTGAAAAAAACGTGAAAATAAACAAAGCATTTCACTTACATATTTTAGAATCTCAAAATCTTCCACAAATAAATAAAAATGTATCAGTGCATTGTTTGTCAATTCTTGTTTCCAAATATAGTAACATATCCAACGTGTCATCAATAGCAGTGCCAAATCGGTCATTTCTTCAATTCACCCCATGACATGTTCCCGCTATTTTCCCATGTTACGCGACTCAAAGTGAACGTCAAGCTAGCGGAAGCTGTATCTATTTTTAGAAATTGTCGTCGATCTAACCATAGAGTGTTATTAATTGTTAAAATTAATCAAATTGACACTAAAAACGATGTAGTTTTATAAAAATCGATCAAAAATTAAATAATGTGGTTGTAATAATTATTTCACTAGTTCGTAGAGTCTCTGTTGATGACCCGATAAATTTGCATAAGTTCACCAAGCCCCCGGTCACGATGTTTTTACGATTAAAATCACTGTGAGTAAATTTGCATTTTGATTATAATTTATACATATATGAAAAATAAGTGTCATATCCTACCATTATCACAAAATATTATCATGTTTGAGTTTACATTCCAACTACGAAATGTGTTTGACATGACATGGACCGACTTTCCGATCTGCGATTTCACAAGTTGAAATGGAGCCGTGAAACAGTAGCAGTTACCCTATCTCGCTAAAACGTAAATTACGAATTAACAAGTCTCGTCTATGTGAAATAATTGTATGAATACAATTGCTAAATGATTCATGTTGATTATTTTTAAGTTTTCATTTGGAATTTGATAGAAATTATACCCGTTTTCAAACGAAATCATAGATAGACCTGTCAGTTCGAATTCGTTGCAAATGGAGGCCATTGTGTCGTCTCGGCTTTTTCACACAATATTTTGTTCTGATACGAATTAAATGAATGCACATGTTATAACATCCATGAAATTAACAAGAATGACAAACAATTACATTTCAAAGAATAAATGTGAATAACTAGTGTTTGAATCGGCGAATTTACAGTGAAATGACAAACGAAACATTGATGGTCACATGATAAATTTTGTACAACCAAGCTAATCACGTGACATTGTTTACAATACGACAACGCTACCCGAACGAAATTTTGATCGTATTTTTAAACTTTTCAAGACCATGTTTACATTAAATATTCAACAGACATTTGGAAAAATGTGTTCTAACTTTGGTTTTAAACGGAATATTTTCAAAATGATTTAGATCATTAGATTTTTTTTATTTGAACAAATCTGTAATCGGCGAAGGAAATGCATAACAATGGCGAGCGGCGAGTGTTTGTTGACTGTCATGTTTCGAGATATCGATGACTGATTGACGTTGGAAAATATAAAAACTGTAATGTCATATGCTTATATTTGGAACATAGAAAAGTGAATAGATGTGTTAACTTTTTGTGTAAATTGTATTACGATGGATGCATTATTTTACAAATATTTCTCACGGAAGTAAATGCATTGTTCATTGAGGAATATCCATTGTTACAAATTACGTCGTAATTTTATAAATACAACGGAGATCGTTTATGACGGGCTCTTGTTTTCTGAAAGGAAAACACATATCATCAACATAATTTTTTTCTGGTATAAAATTTAATTCTGAACAAAATGGTGTAAAAATTGGGCTGCATAAATAATTATTGACAAAATAATTCGAGTTTGAAAATGTAGTACAATTTTAGAACTACTGTATTATTTCATTTTTTCCATATACAAGTGTAAAAATAATTGATATTTTAAAAATATTACATTAATTAATAATTTTTCATGACAATAATAAGTTAGAAAAAAATGTGACTCAGATATTTATTTTAATTATTTTAAAATTATGTTAATTACTAAGGCGAGAAAAACTTTAAATGAAGGATACCCATGTGACGTAATTGTTACAAATGTACAAATCTGGCCCTCTCTGCAAAAACCTGAAAACAATCCAGCAGGCTAAAGGTGTGGATTTGTGACTTTATTCAACGTGTGCCTCTGTTCACACAGCAGTAAGTGGGTACCTGGTGTAAAAGCTCAGCTCGGGTAATAATGCAGTGAGCTCCTTGAGCATGCCATCGGTGTGGAAATGTGTGCTGTATAAATACCCTAATTAATTACTTTAGTGCTTTGTGTAAGGAGGACTTTTTTTAGTTGTCAATAGCTCATTTCTTGATTGGTTTGGACACATGGTCACGTTTGTGAGAAATACTTGTTGGTTTAAGAATATCTGGATGCTGTTTGTTAACTGTGTCTGCCTGATGTAAGGGAGATAACTCTTTCTTCAAATCTAAATTTTATTCATTATAAGATGTATATTTAAAGGGGAAAAAAAAATCCAAATAAATCTGTAATGATAATGAACCTTTGAAACCCCTTCCATTATGTCGCTGTGTTCTTTCAGGTATCGCCATGAGATGGCGTATCACAACAACAAACTGTATATATTTGGGGGAGGAACAGCGTTCACAGCCTACAGATTCGAATTAGTAAGTATGTTGTTGATTAAATGTCAGTTAAATATTGTCTGACCATGATCTGACTGTAGTGAAACTTTCCTCAATCGGGTGATATGCTTTGCAAATTCATTGTTTTGGTTGCACTACTTCGTAAAGCATCAAGACTGCAACACAATAAAAATTAACTGTTTGAGAGGCATTCTAGAAGTTAGTGTAATGGAAAGACAAGGATATTCTATGGTTGATCAACTTCTTTATTTTACACAGCGACGTTATCAAGCATCTTATGCCATATAGAGAATCTCAACCAAGTGTCTTCTGATATCAAATATATCAACACGAGGTGAATAAAGTTACAAATATCTGAGGCTTGCTGAGGATATTTTTTACTTTAATCAACTAGTGTTGATATATTTGATATCATTCAAAATCATTCTTCAACAATTATTAGCCGAAGAATAACATATCTGAAACACAAAACTGCCATTTTGCTTCTTCAGCAGTGATCTCAGTGAGGTCATAGCATTGTGACGTCATAAGCAATATGACATCATAGCATTGTAACGTCATCACCATTGTGATGTCATAGCATTGTCAACAGTGTTCTCAGTGATGTCAAAGCTTTGTGATGTCATTAACTGATGATGTAATAGGATTATGACGATTTGATTGTAGCGATATCTACAATGTAGATATCGCTTGATCTCACACAAGCAATATCTACTGTGAGAGCCAGTTTTGGATGATAAATGCTTGATGACCGTATAAGGATCTTTACCGAAACGTTGCCATTGTAAAATAAAGAAGTTGATCATCCATAATTTATCCTTGTCTTTCTTTACAATTAAAATTGTTACAAATAAGTTTAGTCATGCAGTTTACACGTTGATGAAAAATTATTGGATTTGTATGTATTCTGTGTTTATTTGGCATGAATGATTATGTTACAAATATCTGTGGCAGATACCTACCTTCAATGTGGCAGATCGTAGGTGGGAACAAACCCCTGCTGTGTCGGACAGGCAACATGGTGCGTATAGCAGCGTGTATCTTAATGCTCCACAGACTTGAGAAAAACCTAAAATGATAACTATCCTGGTTACAGGGCCTCTATATTTATGAGGGGCCCCGATTCAGAATAGTTATCATTTTAGGCTTTCTTAAGTTTGTCCGGATGTACATTCTTTAAAGTTGAATCAGAAACAAGTTTGGTTTCACAACTTCTTTATTTCAAGAATCTAACATTTTGGTGTTGATACTGACAGTGTTATCAAAGTGTTTTTACAAATGTGCACAAATTGAGAATGAGTTTAATCTGATCTATGGCTGCTCTATTTAACTGTATCGTTACAGGGCAGAAATATTGGGGGATAAACTATTTCATTCAATATTTGGTTCAGAATAGTGACTTAATGTCAGCAACAAAACAAAGATGTCACTTTCCTCCTTTGTTCTAAATGTGATGCCAGCAATGCTAGCTGATATTTGAAAGTACGTTTTGACATATTTTCCTCAATTTCAAGTCTTCAGGAATAAAGGAAATATCATATGGGTGCTATGTTTACAGCTCTCATGTCTTAATATTAGTACATCTTAAAGGGGCAGGCACGTTTTTTGGCAAAATCTTTTTTTTCAAATTTCCTATTTATAATGATAGTTTGTGCCATTTAAATTTACTTTAGAGGGTAAAACATCCTATTACACAATAATAACGGTGTTGCGTATAAAGCAAAAATTGCATAGCGGCCATTTAATTGTGAACACATTTTATTATTTCGAATGACAAAAACGATTCCCATTGCTTTAGGGAAACATGTAAACTAAATTTTTAACTTGATTTTCTGAAGAGAGAAGGATGTTGTAAGTATACATTTCATCGACTTATTTGAACGAAAAAACATGCTACTGCCCCTTTAAGTTCAGGAAAGACAGATATTGAGGTAAAAATGGTATGATATGGACACTCATATAGTATCCTCTATAACTGTATAATGTGTTTCATATGACAAACTAAGCCCTGAACTCACAGCTTTCCATTCATATGATATCTCACATCTAATCAACTGTCTGTCATGAAAGGTTTTCCTGCCCCTCGCCGGTGTCACAGCTGCTGTCAACTCGAAAAAGGTGAGCCTCGGACCGGGACGTAACGATACAAATAAAAAAATATGTAGTAACAAAAACTTATTTTAGAATTATACTTAAAATTTGTAGAGATATAGATGGTGTATTTTTATGATAAACTTATTTTTCGTAATAGTGACATTTTGGTATAGGTCCTAACGATCCTGAAGCTTGAAAACAGGATAAGGATGTATACTAAAAGATCTCTATTGTGATAATAAGGATGTTGATCATAATTCTTAGATGCCTAGCGCCTAGAACAATCGAAATAAAAGTACTTTATCAGACGATAAAGGTATAGTTTTTGTTATGACGTAACAATTGAATGACGTTTCCGCTCCCCTCGTAGTCACGTGTGCCTATGGTAACCCAACGAAAGAGGGCAGTTGAAAAGACCGTGTTTTTCTGCAAATGATAATGTCCTAAAACAACGGTAGCGTTGTTATAACAATTATTGAAGGAATGTGTTCTTTTGTATCCGAATTAGTCTTAACTTTTAAGCTACATTTGTACTTGAACCAAAACAACGAAATCCGCATTAGGCAACCTCAGGAACCACTATGACGTCACAACAGAACAATGACGTCATAGTCGCTGTTGCCGCACGGTTCGTCAGTTGGCCCTGATCATGGATTATTAATATTAAGGAAGTAAACTCTATTTTTCTTGCAAAATTACTCAAAGGAGAATGTTGTGTTATGGGTTATCTTAGAAAAGTAATAAAGTTCGCTGTACTCTAATGTCAAAACACATTGGGGTACAGCGAACTTTATTTCTTAAGTAGAATCCTCATCTCATTCCCAAAAATGATCCAGTTGATTCATTGAAAGTCTTCAACTATCAAATACAATAATGTGCTGTAGTACCTTTAAAATAATATAAATGTCTGTTCTAAGGTGGCTATTTTGAAAATGTAGATGTTGTTCATAAATAAAATTCTCACTGCTGCCCAACTGCTCCAGTTGATTTACAATATAACACAAGATCTTCAACTTGATTCAGATGTGTATATGTGTGGCGGTATGGACGGTGTGAAGATCTTACCAGATCTGTGGAGGTTCTCCATGGAATTCCACCATTGGACCAAACTCAAACAGGACATGTTGCTACCTGCGTACTTTCACGCTGCTGATCTTGCTCCGGTACGTCTCTCATTTCTGATTGGTTGCTTACAACGTATCCACAGTTAGATACTTCCATTCATTAATTAACAGTCAATGTTATAGCACTTAGAGAGCATTTACGAGGCCATAGAATTCGATAGCTGGGCCAATACGGGGAAACTGGGCTAAATACAGAGTAAACAGGGCCAATACGAGACAAACTGGACCAATACGAGTCTGAGCATGCACAATTGCAAAGGGGATCCTATAGCCTCAAAACTTTGACCACTGGTATCTCACAAATATTTTTTATAAACTTGGTTTCAGTGGAAACAATATCTTTACTATTGTGCCAATAAAATGAAAAGATGTTGATTAGTAGAATTATCAATAATTAAGTATTTCTGTTTTGGGTGAGTTACAGGTCTGCGGTCTGTTGTATAGGCCCTCAACCTCATCTCCTGCCAATACAATGGACCTCGGATCTGTAGCTGGGCCAATATGGAAATATCTAATTAGTAAATAACATGATAGTATGAATCAACAAAAAATATGATTCAGTGAAGAATTTCATATCATAGATCTTTTCATCATCATAAAAGCGGACCAAGTCCTCTTAACAGGACTCGACAAATTAAAGTATACCCACTGGTCACATTGGCCAGTGCTAAAAACTGTTTACTGGCCAAAACAGTCTTTGTGGTCAAATGATAAATCGTATAAAGAAAAGTTCAAAACATCTTATGCAATTTTTTAAAAACATTTTACCTTTTTTTTTTACAATCAAATTTGTATGTGATAAGTAATTGAAAATGCTACTGACTAATTTTCCAAAATAAAATAAAAACTACTGGCCAAATCAACCCATGGATTTTGGCCAACTGGCCAGTGTATATGTCGAGCCCTGCTCAAAGTCTATTACCTCTCAAATTTCAGTCTTAAGGCGTTTGAAATGATTAAGAGATATAAATTAATCCAAATCACTCTTTATCTTTCCAGAATGGCTGCATGTATGTGTTTGGAGGTGTGACCACAATAGACAATGTACGAACCAATGAGATTTACCGAGTCTGGCTGAAAGTGCCCTCTCTCCAAGAACTAGCATGGAACTCAGTTGTTGGTGCTTTAAGTAATACGAGAAAAATACATAAACATGAACTCGCTCAGATAGGAGTGCCGTCTCACTTTTTGGATCGGATACCTTGATGGAGTTACTTCCCTTTGTTTGGAGATCTTCAAAGACCGCTGTGATTTTATTATTTCCTCCTCTTTTTCAGCAATTTATAAACCTGTGTTTATGTTTGTAAGAATACATTATCCCCCTCCTCAACAATAATGGTGGGGATACAGTAGGGTGAAACGGTTCAAAACTACAGTAGTTGAACCGCGGTATTCTGCTTTCGGTTCGGTAGACGGTACATCAACATGATTTTCTGGTATATACTGAATATGTAACTTAATTAAACAATTATGTATTATTAACATTTACACATTATATATTTTACGATTTTAAAACCAAATGATTTTCACACCCTTCAGACTAAGTTTCAAGAAAAACATGTGATTTGTTATGGTTTAGTTTATATATTGAAAGACATTTATTGGTTTTGTACCTAAAATGTACCGAACTGAGGTTCCTGTACCGCAATACGTACCGAACCGAAGCTTAAGCGTGCCGTTTCATCCCTAGGATACAACCCCCCCCCCCCCCCCCCCCCTCTTATCAATAAGGGAACCCCCTGCCCCCTGGATCCCCCCCTCTTATCAATAAGGTAACACCCCCCCCCCCCCCCCCCCCACCCTCTTATCATTAAGGTAACACCCCCACCCTCTTATCAATAAGGTAACACCCCCACCCTCTTATCAATAAGGTAACACCCCCACCCTCTTATCAATAAGGTTACACCCCCCACCCTCTTATCAACTTATCAATAAGGGAACCCCCCTGCCCCCTGGATCCCCCTCCCCCCCCCCCCCCCCCCCCCCCCCCCCTCTTATCAATAAGGTAACACCCCCACCCTCTTATCAATAAGGTAACACCCCCACCCTCTTATCAATAAGGTAACACCCCCCACCCTCTTATCAATAAGGGAACACCCCCACCCTCTTATCAATAAGGTAACACCCCCAAGCCTCTTATCAATAAGGGAACCCTTCTTCCCCCTGGTTCCCCCCTCTTATCAATAAGGTAACACCCCCCACCCTCTTATCAATAAGGTAACACCCCCCACCCTCTTATCAATAAGGTAACCCCCCCCCCCCACCCTCTTATCAATAAGGGAACTCTTCTGCCCCCTGGATCCGCTACTGGGATATCGAAATACATGCTTTTGTATGCCAGTTATTTCAGAATTTATAAAAAAAGGTTACATTTAGTTTTATGGAACTTTGTTTATGTATGAAGATTCAGTGTAGTTGTACCTAAATTCCTGGAAAAAAATTGATGTATGAAATTTGTTTCTGTGTAAACCATTTTGACCTGAGACAAGAGCTCTTGACGAGAATTCAAAACTATTTGATGTTTTTATGAAACTTTGTGCTTGTATCAAGCAAGCACGGACAGACAGGATATTGGTAACTCTTACTACTACCGGTAGTTAAGTTTAATTGTCCAAACAGTTGATATTTTGAGAAGTGTAAGATAATGAACTTTTCTTTGGTCTCAAGAGCCAAAACTCAATTTTTAAAACAGATATTAAACTTTAGCAGATGCAATATTGCTCTAAAACTGTGGATGATTTTTTCCCCTTTAACTCTTTGAAGAATATGTGCCATATTTACAGTTACAACAGACTTTGGAGATAAATGAATTAAAAAGTAAAATCAAAGTTTGATGACTGGATGATATAATCAAATGATGAGAAATGAGGAAAAAATTTCATGCGAATTTTACATAAATTTAACCACATGATTTGTATTTACTTGGATGCAGACTTTGAAGATTTTATGAGTGCTTCCAATAATGTTGATATTTGTACTTATAAATATGTTTATGTATAAAAATGTAACTTTGTAAATTTGTAGAAAATTTATGTGGATTGATAAATTCTCTACTCTCTTTACTTATTTCTACTTGTGTATGTATAGATTTAGTGGAAAGCATTTTTGTGATACTGAAATGTAATTTTTCATTTTCTAAAAAGTTACCATGCCAAATCAAATTATATTTGATTTGCAATAGAAGCATTTTGTTGATTATATTCAGTTTTGCATCTTTCCCTTTATTTACCTAAACAGAAGGAACAAATATTACAAATCATTTAAACCAAATGAAATTATCTGAAGCCAGGATGAATAGGACAAAATGGTGTTGAGTACCATTGTGCAATGTTAATGGAGTAACCAGTAAGAATGCACAGTTTCGGAATGTTGAAATAATAATCTGACTATGAGCTTTAGATATTATTATGAAAGTGAATGTGGAAGACAGTGACACTGAACCACAGTATACCCAGCATTATAATAAGCATCTAGGCAAAATAACAGTGTAAGACCATTGTATTATCTTATCTGTTCTTTAGTTTAAACTGAATGTGTCATGTTGGCAAGGTGGTATTTAATAAAGATATTTGAAGAGGGGCTTTATTAAAGGGGCAGTAGCACGTTTTATGCAGAATTTATTGTTTCAAATTTCCCATTTATAATGATAGTTTATGTCATTTGAATGATCCTTAGAATGTAAAACATCTTATTACACAAACCAATTACCCGTAGTGGTGCGTATAGAGCAAAAATTGCATGGAGCCATTTTATTGTGAACACAATTTATTATTTCGAATTACAAAAACGGTTTCCTCAGCATTAATGAACCATGTAAACTCATTTTAAACTTGATTTTCCGAAGAGAGAAGGGTGTTAACTATTGGTGACATTATTTTTCAAATACATTTCATCCACTTATTTGAGCGAAAAAACATGCAACTGCCCCTTTAAAGGGACACTCTGTGTTTTTTTATGAAATTTTATATATATGTGTGCATATGTGTCCCCTAACGCCAAATATTTGACAATAACTTGTTTTAATTATACTCGGCCAGCGGCTTAATACATGATGAGAAGCTGAATTCATGCGCCCCATTTACAAGTATACCAGTTATATGTTCCATTGAACATTACCAAGCAATATCTGTCTCCTTGTCTGCTACATATAAGCTTTCAAAATTACGTTTCAACAATTGATGCGCGACAGCCACGGAACATTGTCCAGTTTTCGATCATAAATCAAGACTAAACATCTTAATAATGTAACTATACTGAACAGTTTGGTACTAAAAGGGTAATTTTTGACAACAGTCATTATTTCTCAATTAAATAACACCCTTGGTAATTTTTTACCTATGTTACTACAATAAAATACAGAGTGTCCCTTTAAGATAATTGCCCGGTGTAGAGGGAAATTATGTTACAATCGCGTGGATCCCCGGTATAATAAATCCACATAGAAATTATTGAGTATAATGTTATAGGCAGTATAGTGGTGTGACGTCACTGGAGGTTTGTAATGAAAAGAAATGTGATATTCAGTTATTTACCCAGCCTGTCCTGTTTCTCTGCTTTGATATGAATGCAATGTCAATAAAATCACATAGAACATAACACTTGTATCTCACTGCTTTTCAATTTGAGTTCTGTTCTGTAGAGGCCATGTATCTTGACTTTCATAAATTCAACAAATCACAGGCCAGCAGTCATGTCTCGTGACCTTTTCTGTGACCTTTCACCGTTACCATGAATTCAAGGAATCACAGGCCTTCAGTTATAGAAATGTGCCAAAGCTTTCCCAGCCTCGTCACTGAATGGCTGGAGTGAAAATCACAAGAATTTACCTCTACAGGGCAATATTCTAACGAAATTCAACCTGTCACTTTTGAACTGATTTTGATAAGATTGCTATAAAAGAACATTGAATACATGAATGTCCCCAGTAGAAAAAAGTGGGTGTGCCCTGTTGCTAAATATAGCTTCCAATTGAATCTCTCAATATAAAATCTCAAAGATGCATGATATCAGCAAGCTATCACTAAAAGAGGGGAAGGATATAGAGATTATTACCCGAGGAAGTGTGTCATATGACTTTTACGAAACGAGTGTGAATTTTTGTTTTGCCCGAGCGAGAGCGAGGGTTATACATAAATTTGCACAAGTTTCGTAAAAGTCATATGACACACTTTTGAGTGTAATAATTTCTTTATTACCCATTTTATTCCATTTGATTCGCGTAAAAATAACCAGGAAACGGCCCACTTCTCTTGCGACGGCAAGCTACAGTGACGTCACGAACAATCGTTTTATGACGTCACAGACGACAAAACACGGGAGGTCGCGGTGAAACAATGGTTGCTAGGCAAACGTGATATGTGCACATGTGCTCTTGCACAATCAGCATATTGAGTGGTATAATGGAAGAACACTGTTCAGTTCGAGTAAAATTCAAACGGGCCGCTACATCTGCCAGATGTTTCGAGCAATTCAATCAAACTATGGCCATTCTATGAAAAGGCAGTAGTTATATTAAAATAGTAAATAGTTGATATTTTTGTACTCCATTGATACATGGCCAGTCTGAAATACTGGAGTTATCAACGGAAAATAATCCTTTCAGTGGATAAGATTTGATGATATCATTTTGTATATTGACAATACAAAAAGCTTTTTGAAAGTGGTATTTCTAATCTCATAATGTCAACAAAAAGAAGCATGTATCCAGGATGTTCTGGAGTTAGAAATGATTTTTTCCGTTTCATGTTCTATTTCCACTGTTTTATTTTGGTGAATGTGATGATGTTTATTTTAATTATATGTATTTATATCATGGCCAAAGAAATAAAACAATGAAATATATTTAGCTTGCTTTGTGTTTTTGTCCTTCAGTTCGTCAGTCATAGGGCGGGTCTGTTGTCCATGAACTCTTCACAATTTTGATTTCTACTCCGCCGCTGCACCCTCAAAGCGATTTCTTTAGGGAGGTAACTAGGGGATCAAACTTTGTTCGTTTGGACCTCATCACAACTGTTGTTGTTGTTGCGTTGGAGTTTAACGTGTGCTTCCACTCGATGAGTGATTTCACCGACGCGGGTGCCTTAATTTTATTATATAAATATTGGGTGTGTAAAATTTGGAATAATTAAGGACAGCCCCAAAAAATGGTAATTTAGATAAAGTTTCTAATAGGTAAAGATTTGGAGATTATGGCCAACGGGTAAAATAAAGTGAAATTTTGAATTTGGAATATGGGGTGAATATAAATAAGATACATCACAACTCCCCTCCCTCTCAAATATGATGTTCCAGGCATTATTAGCAACATATTGAACGTTTCAGATTTACAGTTTGATTACATGGAGATTTTGAAGAAGTTTGTTCATTTCGTCCTGATGGACAAAAGAGAAATTCATCCCCAATTTATGCAACAGGCATGACATGCTCATCTCACTGTTCATGCCAGAGGTGTGGACTTAGCTAAGGTACATAGCTCTGACAGATAGTGGAAACGATAGGGAGAACGGAATACCGGTATGTTCTCTTAGCTAGTGTGGAGACTGTATTTGGAATAATTGATGACAATAATGCATACAAGTTTGTCATTCAGCAGATGAACTTGTTCACAGGCACGTTTGAAACGTGTCTCACTCTCGTTTAGCTCTGTGTGCAGTTCAAATGCCATATCTAAATCGGCCGATTTATAACTAGTTTGTTGCAGTGGGATTTCCAGCAGATGATGGCCAAAGAGAAATTCATCCCCAATTTATGCAACAGACGTGACATGCTCATCTCAATGTTTCTGTATTTGGAATAATTGATGACAATAGTGAGTGTATTGAGTTACACGTGACAAAACAATCAACAGAACCGGTTAAATGTTTTTACAACTGAGTGGTGTGACGATCCATTACATCATCAATAGTCTATGTTATTAAAAGATGATTGAAAGTTGATGTGTTGGGATGTGAGTAATGTAATGATTGACATTGGCACTCAAGGTGTACACTATTAATTGATTAATTAAAGAAGGCGTAGCTTCCCAAAAAAAATTCAGGAGACCGCCAGTACCTTTTATATACTGTTTTATAGTCGTTTATTGCTGTAGATAATGTCTGTTATGAGTGCATTTTACGGGAGCTTCAAACAGTTGGCGTCTCCCTCTGTAATGAAAGATTTTAGACTTGGATTGAAGATGAGAATGGCAAAAGTCGCTCAATATCAACAGGGCGTTTGTAGACGATTATTTCAACTAATTGAGTAAAATAATCCTTTGAAATAATAATGATTTATCAAGAAGAGCTCCGCCGATAACATATGAAGCATTCGGCGCCATACTGCCAAAAATAAGCTTCCAATTTGAAAAATTGGCGTGATGGTACTCCCCTTTTTATGTCCGTCTCCAACGCTGTCTCGCTGGAGACTTGCCGTTCCGATTGTGGCACCCCTATATATAGGGTATACGTTGTAGTCATGGTGACGTCACGCATGCGCGTTGGAACTTGGAACTCTTCCAGCATTCACAAGGCAGCGACAGCGGCTTTACAGTTATGTAGCGCCTCTCAGAATCGGCCAAATTTCACCAAAATAGATGCGTTGTGTAGGGAATTCTTCACTGCATCTTTTTATTAACTTTTCGCCATGATTAAAATTCCCAATATTTTGCCAAAAGTCATTGCCCCGAGGAATAGTGCCCAGAAAATAACATAAGCTGTTTTTAAATACAGATCTATAGCCTATATATGTTGCGTGCATGTTGAAGTTTGCTTGCACACAACTCTGCATGCCTTTCCTTTGGTAGGATATTTCGTGTGTGTTTATTACTGATGAAAAGGGCAATCTTAGGCCTATTATTTTATTCACAAAGAAACACAGAGGGGAGGTGGTTTTGCATTGACTCAAGCAATCTTCTTTGCATTTGTTTAGCCCTGGCAAGGGCTGTTGGTCAGACGGGAGTCGCATGTAGCATTTCCATACACCACACTGCCTTCTTGTTCAAATTTAGGCAGGTTCTATGTAGATACCAAGTATCTCAATTGGGCGATCTTCTCTGCTTTCTGAAATGCATATTCGTAGTATGCACTGCATATGCCTTCAACTGCTGTCATCTTAAGACGGAGGTTATAGCGAAATGAACGATTGTTCTCTTGCATTGCCTTGTCATACCGCCGCTGTAGACCTTCAAGTTTGTCATTCAGCAGATGAACTTGTTCACAGGCACGTTTGAAACGTGTCTCACTCTCGTTTAGCTCTGTGTGCAGTTCAAATGCCATATCTAAATGGGCCGATTTATAACTAGTTTGTTGCAGTGGGATTACCAGCAGATGATGGCCAAAGAGAAATTCATCCCCAATTTATGCAACAGACATGACATGCTCATCTCACAGTTCATGTATTTGGAATAATTGATGACAATAGTGAGTGCATTGAGTTACACGTGACAAAACAATCAACAGAACCGGTGAAATGTTTTTACAACTGAGTGGTGTGACGATCCATTACATCATCAATAGTCTATGTTATTAAAAGATGATTGAAAGTTGATCGGTTGGGATGTGAGTAATGTAATGATTGACATTGGTACTCGAGGTGTACACTATTAATTGATTAATGAAAGAAGGCATAGCTTCCCAGAAATTAATTTCAGGAGACCGCCAGTACCTTTTATATTCTGTTTTATAGTCGTTTATTGCTGTAGATAATGTCTGTGATGGGTGCATTTTACGGGAGCTTCAAACAGTAGGCGTCGCCCACTCTAATGAAATTTTTTAGACTTGGATTGAAGATGAGAATGGCAAAAGTCGCTCAATATCAACAGGGCGTTTGTAGACGATTATTTCAACTAATTGAGTAAAATAATCCTATGAAATAATAATGATTTATCAAGAAGAGCTCCGCCGATAACATATGAAGCATTCGGCGCCATACTGCCAAAAATAAGCTTCCAATTTGAAAAATTGGCGTGATGGTACTCCCCTTTTTATGTCCGTCTCCAACGCTGTCTCGCTGGAGACTGGCCGTTCCGATTGTGGCACCCCTATATATAGGGTATACTTTGTAGTCATGGTGACGTCACGCATGCGCGTTGGAACTTGGAACTCTTCCAGCATTCACAAGGCAGCGACGGCGGCTTTACAGTTATGTAGCGCCTCTCAGAATCGGCCAAATTTCACCAAAATAGATGCGTTGTGTAGGGAATTCTTCACTGCATCTTTTTAGTAACTTTTCGCCATGATTAAAATTCCCAATATTTTGACAAAGTCATTGCCCCGAGGAATAGTGCCCAGAAAATAACATAAGCTGTTTTTAAATACAGATCTATATATATATGTGGCGTGCATGTTGAAGTTTGCTTGCACACAACTCTGCATGCCTTTCCTTTGGTAGGATATTTCGTGTGTGTTTATTACTGATGAAAAGGGCAATATTAGGCCTATTATTTTATTTACAAAGAAACACAGAGGGGAGGTGGTTTTGCATTGACTCAAGCAATCTTCTTTGCATTTGTTTAGCCCTGGCAAGGGCTTTTGGTCAGACGGGAGTCGCATGTAGCATTTCCATACACCACACTGCCTTCTTGTTCAAATTTAGGCAGGTTCTATGTAGATACCAAGTATCTCAATTGGGCGATCTTCTCTGCTTTCTGAAATGCATATTCGTAGTATGCACTGCGTATGCCTTCAACTGCTGTCATCTTAAGACGGAGGATATAGCGAAATGAACGATTGTTCTCTTGCATTGCCTTGTCATACCGCCGCTGTAGACCTTCAAGTTTGTCATTCAGCAGATGAACTTGTTCACAGGCACGTTTGAAACGTGTCTCACTCTCGTTTAGCTCTGTGTGCAGTTCAAATGCCATATCTAAATGGGCCGATTTATAACTAGTTTGTTGCAGTGGGATTACCAGCAGATGATGGCCTAGAGAAATTCATCCCCAATTTATGCAACAGACCGTGATGACATGCTCATCTCACAGTTCATGTATTTGGAATAATTGATGACAATAGTGAGTGCATTGAGTTACACGTGACAAAACAATCAACAGAACCGGTGAAATGTTTTTACAACTGAGTGGTGTGACGATCCATTACATCATCAATAGTCTATGTTATTAAAAGATGATTGAAAGTTGATCGGTTGGGATGTGAGTAATGTAATGATTGACATTGGTACTCGAGGTGTACACTATTAATTGATTAATGAAAGAAGGCATAGCTTCCCAGAAATTAATTTCAGGAGACCGCCAGTACCTTTTATATTCTGTTTTATAGTCGTTTATTGCTGTAGATAATGTCTGTGATGAGTGCATTTTACGGGAGCTTCAAACAGTAGGCGTCGCCCACTCTAATGAAATTTTTTAGACTTGGATTGAAGATGAGAATGGCAAAAGTCGCTCAATATCAACAGGGCGTTTGTAGACGATTATTTCAACTAATTGAGTAAAATAATCCTATGAAATAATAATGATTTATCAAGAAGAGCTCCGCCGATAACATATGAAGCATTCGGCGCCATACTGCCAAAAATAAGCTTCCAATTTGAAAAATTGGCGTGATGGTACTCCCCTTTTTATGTCCGTCTCCAACGCTGTCTCGCTGGAGACTGGCCGTTCCGATTGTGGCACCCCTATATATAGGGTATACGTTGTAGTCATGGTGACGTCACGCATGCGCGTTGGAACTTGGAACTCTTCCAGCATTCACAAGGCAGCGACGGCGGCTTTACAGTTATGTAGCGCCTCTCAGAATCGGCCAAATTTCACCAAAATAGATGCGTTGTGTAGGGAATTCTTCACTGCATCTTTTTAGTAACTTTTCGCCATGATTAAAATTCCCAATATTTTTACAAAGTCATTGCCCCGAGGAATAGTGCCCAGAAAATAACATAAGCTGTTTTTAAATACAGATCTATATATATATATGTGGCGTGCATGTTGAAGTTTGCTTGCACACAACTCTGCATGCCTTTCCTTTGGTAGGATATTTCGTGTGTGTTTATTACTGATGAAAAGGGCAATATTAGGCCTATTATTTTATTTACAAAGAAACACAGAGGGGAGGTGGTTTTGCATTGACTCAAGCAATCTTCTTTGCATTTGTTTAGCCCTGGCAAGGGCTTTTGGTCAGACGGGAGTCGCATGTAGCATTTCCATACACCACACTGCCTTCTTGTTCAAATTTAGGCAGGTTCTATGTAGATACCAAGTATCTCAATTGGGCGATCTTCTCTGCTTTCTGAAATGCATATTCGTAGTATGCACTGCGTATGCCTTCAACTGCTGTCATCTTAAGACGGAGGATATAGCGAAATGAACGATTGTTCTCTTGCATTGCCTTGTCATACCGCCGCTGTAGACCTTCAAGTTTGTCATTCAGCAGATGAACTTGTTCACAGGCACGTTTGAAACGTGTCTCACTCTCGTTTAGCTCTGTGTGCAGTTCAAATGCCATATCTAAATGGGCCGATTTATAACTAGTTTGTTGCAGTGGGATTACCAGCAGATGATGGCCAAAGAGAAATTCATCCCCAATTTATGCAACAGACATGACATGCTCATCTCACAGTTCATGTATTTGGAATAATTGATGACAATAGTGAGTGCATTGAGTTACACGTGACAAAACAATCAACAGAACCGGTGAAATGTTTTTACAACTGAGTGGTGTGACGATCCATTACATCATCAATAGTCTATGTTATTAAAAGATGATTGAAAGTTGATCGGTTGGGATGTGAGTAATGTAATGATTGACATTGGTACTCGAGGTGTACACTATTAATTGATTAATGAAAGAAGGCATAGCTTCCCAGAAATTAATTTCAGGAGACCGCCAGTACCTTTTATATTCTGTTTTATAGTCGTTTATTGCTGTAGATAATGTCTGTGATGAGTGCATTTTACGGGAGCTTCAAACAGTAGGCGTCGGCCACTCTAATGAATTTTTTTAGACTTGGATTGAAGATGAGAATGGCAAAAGTCGCTCAATATCAACAGGGCTTTTGTAGACGATTATTTCAACTAATTGAGTAAAATAATCCTATGAAATAATAATGATTTATCAAGAAGAGCTCCGCCGATAACATATGAAGCATTCGGCGCCATACTGCCAAAAAAAAGCTTCCAATTTGAAAAATTGGCGTGATGGTACTCCCCTTTTTATGTCCGTCTCCAACGCTGTCTCGCTGGAGACTGGCCGTTCCGATTGTGGCACCCCTATATATAGGGTATACGTTGTAGTCATGGTGACGTCACGCATGCGCGTTGGAACTTGGAACTCTTCCAGCATTCACAAGGCAGCGACGGCGGCTTTACAGTTATGTAGCGCCTCTCAGAATCGGCCAAATTTCACCAAAATAGATGCGTTGTGTAGGGAATTCTTCACTGCATCTTTTTAGTAACTTTTCGCCATGATTAAAATTCCCAATATTTTGACAAAGTCATTGCCCCGAGGAATAGTGCCCAGAAAATAACATAAGCTGTTTTTAAATACAGATCTATATATATATGTGGCGTGCATGTTGAAGTTTGCTTGCACACAACTCTGCATGCCTTTCCTTTGGTAGGATATTTCGTGTGTGTTTATTACTGATGAAAAGGGCAATATTAGGCCTATTATTTTATTTACAAAGAAACACAGAGGGGAGGTGGTTTTGCATTGACTCAAGCAATCTTCTTTGCATTTGTTTAGCCCTGGCAAGGGCTTTTGGTCAGACGGGAGTCGCATGTAGCATTTCCATACACCACACTGCCTTCTTGTTCAAATTTAGGCAGGTTCTATGTAGATACCAAGTATCTCAATTGGGCGATCTTCTCTGCTTTCTGAAATGCATATTCGTAGTATGCACTGCGTATGCCTTCAACTGCTGTCATCTTAAGACGGAGGATATAGCGAAATGAACGATTGTTCTCTTGCATTGCCTTGTCATACCGCCGCTGTAGACCTTCAAGTTTGTCATTCAGCAGATGAACTTGTTCACAGGCACGTTTGAAACGTGTCTCACTCTCGTTTAGCTCTGTGTGCAGTTCAAATGCCATATCTAAATGGGCCGATTTATAACTAGTTTGTTGCAGTGGGATTACCAGCAGATGATGGCCAAAGAGAAATTCATCCCCAATTTATGCAACAGACATGACATGCTCATCTCACAGTTCATGTATTTGGAATAATTGATGACAATAGTGAGTGCATTGAGTTACACGTGACAAAACAATCAACAGAACCGGTGAAATGTTTTTACAACTGAGTGGTGTGACGATCCATTACATCATCAATAGTCTATGTTATTAAAAGATGATTGAAAGTTGATCGGTTGGGATGTGAGTAATGTAATGATTGACATTGGTACTCGAGGTGTACACTATTAATTGATTAATGAAAGAAGGCATAGCTTCCCAGAAATTAATTTCAGGAGACCGCCAGTACCTTTTATATTCTGTTTTATAGTCGTTTATTGCTGTAGATAATGTCTGTGATGAGTGCATTTTACGGGAGCTTCAAACAGTAGGCGTCGCCCACTCTAATGAAATTTTTTAGACTTGGATTGAAGATGAGAATGGCAAAAGTCGCTCAATATCAACAGGGCGTTTGTAGACGATTATTTCAACTAATTGAGTAAAATAATCCTTTGAAATAATAATGATTTATCAAGAAGAGCTCCGCCGATAACATATGAAGCATTCGGCGCCATACTGCCAAAAATAAGCTTCCAATTTGAAAAATTGGCGTGATGGTACTCCCCTTTTTATGTCCGTCTCCAACGCTGTCTCGCTGGAGACTGGCCGTTCCGATTGTGGCACCCCTATATATAGGGTATACGTTGTAGTCATGGTGACGTCACGCATGCGCGTTGGAACTTGGAACTCTTCCAGCATTCACAAGGCAGCGACGGCGGCTTTACAGTTATGTAGCGCCTCTCAGAATCGGCCAAATTTCACCAAAATAGATGCGTTGTGTAGGGAATTCTTCACTGCATCTTTTTAGTAACTTTTCGCCATGATTAAAATTCCCAATATTTTTACAAAGTCATTGCCCCGAGGAATAGTGCCCAGAAAATAACATAAGCTGTTTTTAAATACAGATCTATATATATATGTGGCGTGCATGTTGAAGTTTGCTTGCACACAACTATGCATGCCTTTCCTTTGGTAGGATATTTCGTGTGTGTTTATTACTGATGAAAAGGGCAATCTTAGGCCTATTATTTTATTCACAAAGAAACACAGAGGGGAGGTGGTTTTGCATTGACTCAAGCAATCTTCTTTGCATTTGTTTAGCCCTGGCAAGGGCTGTTGGTCAGACGGGAGTCGCATGTAGCATTTCTGTAGCAGATCTGCAAACAATATCATTTTGACCCAAATTTTGGACAAAGATCAGCTCAAATAATTCATTGGAGACTGCGTCTAGGATGTAGTGACCTCAATTATGACAAGTTAAACAGGCATATATCAACCTCTGCTTCATGTTCATGCGGTTATTATTCTGAGGATTGTGTTCATTTCTTTTTTACATGCTCATTATATGATAATGTTCGACAAAATAAATATTACTATGTAAAAGGATATGACTTGCAATCAATCCTTTATGGTAACAAAGAAAGATCACTAACTATTAATCAATATATTTTACAATCTGTACATGATTTTATCTCGGAAAGTACTAGATTCAAATAAGAAATTAAAAAATGCCTTGTTGTCTATATTTTTACCAGAGTATTATGTGATATTGCTGGTATACCTGTTTTAACCATGTCACAAATTTATATTTATTGGTTCAGTTTTGTATGTAATAAACATGTATTTATATTATGTTTTCGGGAGAGGCCTTCACATAAGCTCTAAGCTTGTTGGCCAATCCCATTCACAATGTATACAATATTTTGTGAAATAAATATGTTTAAAACATGTAGCATTTCTATACACCACCCTGCCTTCTTGTTCAAATGTAGGCAGGTTCTATGTAGATACCAAGTATCTCAATTGGGCGATCTTCTCTGCTTTCTGAAATGCATATTCGTAGTATGCACTGCGTATGCCTTCAACTGCTGTCATCTTAAGACGGAGGTTATAGCGAAATGAACGATTGTTCTCTTGCATTGCCTTGTCATACCGCCGCTGTAGACCTTCAAGTTTGTCATTCAGCAGATGAACTTGTTCACAGGCACGTTTGAAACGTGCCAGTCTCACTCTCGTTTAGCTCTGTGTGCAGTTCAAATGCCATATCTAAATGGGCCGATTTATAACTAGTTTGTTGCAGTGGGATTACCAGCAGATGATGACCAAAGAGAAATTCATCCCCAATTTATGCAACAGACATGACATGCTCATCTCACAGTTCATGTATTTGGAATAATTGATGACAATAGTGAGTGCATTGAGTTACACGTGACAAAACAATCAACAGAACCGGTGAAATGTTTTTACAACTGAGTGGTGTGACGATCCATTACATCATCAATAGTCTATGTTATTAAAAGATGATTGAAAGTTGATGTGTTGGGATGTGAGTAATGTAATGATTGACATTGGTACTCGAGTTGTTCACTATTAATTGATTAATGAAAGAAGACGTAGCTTCCCAAAAATTAATTTCAGGAGACCACCAGTAGGCCTACCTTTTATATACTGTTTTATAGTCGTTTATTGCTGTAGATAATGTCTGTTATGAGTGCATTTTACGGGAGCTTCAAACAGTAGGCGTCGCCCACTCTATAAAAATTTTTAGACTTGGATTGAAGATGAGAATGGCAAAAGTCGCTCAATATCAACAGGGCGTTTATAGACGATTAGTTCAACTTATTGAGTAAAATAATCCTTTGAAATAATAATGATTTATCAAGAAGAGCTCCGCCGATAACATATGAAGCATTCGGCGCCATACTGCCAAAAACAAGCTTCCAATTTGAAAAATTGGCGTGATGGCACTCCCCTTTTTATGTCCGTCTCCAACGCTGTCTCGCTGGAGACTGGCCGTTCCGATTGTGGCACCCCTATATATAGGGTATACGTTGTAGTCATGGTGACGTCACGCATGCGCGTTGGAACTTGGAACTCTTCCAGCATTCACAAGGCAGCGACGGCGGCTTTACAGTTATGTAGCGCCTCTCAGAATCGGCCAAATTTCACCAAAATAGATGCGTTGTGTAGGGAATTCTTCACTGCATCTTTTTATTAACTTTTCGCCATGATTAAAATTCCCAATATTTTGCCAAAAGTCATTGCCCCGAGGAATAGTGCCCAGAAAATAACATAAGCTGTTTTTAAATACAGATCTATATATATATATGTTGCGTGCATGTTGAAGTTTGCTTGCACACAACTCTGCATGCCTTTCCTTTGGTAGGATATTTCGTGTGTGTTTATTACTGATGAAAAGGGCAATCTTAGGCCTATTATTTTATTCACAAAGAAACACAGAGGGGAGGTGGTTTTGCATTGACTCAAGCAATCTTCTTTGCATTTGTTTAGCCCTGGCAAGGGCTGTTGGTCAGACGGAAGTCGCATGTAGCATTTCCATACACCACACTGCCTTCTTGTTCAAATTTAGGCAGGTTCTATGTAGATACCAAGTATCTCAATTGGGCGATCTTCTCTGCTTTCTGAAATGCATATTCGTAGTATGCACTGCGTATGCCTTCAACTGCTGTCATCTTAAGACGGAGGTTATAGCGAAATGAACGATTGTTCTCTTGCATTGCCTTGTCATACCGCCGCTGTAGACCTTCAAGTTTGTCATTCAGCAGATGAACTTGTTCACAGGCACGTTTGAAACGTGTCTCACTCTCGTTTAGCTCTGTGTGCAGTTCAAATGCCATATCTAAATGGGCCGATTTATAACTAGTTTGTTGCAGTGGGATTACCAGCAGATGATGGCCAAAGAGAAATTCATCCCCAATTTATGCAACAGACATGACATGCTCATCTCACAGTTCATGTATTTGGAATAATTGATGACAATAGTGAGTGCATTGAGTTACACGTGACAAAACAATCAACAGAACCGGTGAAATGTTTTTACAACTGAGTGGTGTGACGATCCATTACATCATCAATAGTCTATGTTATTAAAAGATGATTGAAAGTTGATGTGTTGGGATGTGAGTAATGTAATGATTGACATTGGTACTCGAGGTGTACACTATTAATTGATTAATGAAAGAAGACGTAGCTTCCCAAAAAATTTATTTCAGGAGACCGCCAGTACCTTTTATATACTGTTTTATAGTCGTTTATTGCTGTAGATAATGTCTGTTATGAGTGCATTTTACGGGAGCTTCAAACAGTAGGCGTCGCCCACTCTAATGAAAATTTTTAGACTTGGATTGAAGATGAGAATGGCAAAAGTCGCTCAATATCTACAGGGCGTTTGTAGACGATTATTTCAACTAATTGAGTAAAATAATCCTTTGAAATAATAATGATTTATCAAGAAGAGCTCCGCCGATAACATATGAAGAATTCGGCGCCATACTGCCAAAATCAAGCTTCCAATTTGAAAAATGGGCGTGATGGCACTCCCCTTTTTATGTCCGTCTCCAACGCTGTCTCGCTGGAGACTGGCCGTTCCGATTGTGGCACCCCTATATATAGGGTATACGTTGTAGTCATGGTGACGTCACGCATGCGCGTTGGAACTTGGAACTCTTCCAGCATTCACAAGGCAGCGACGGCGGCTTTACAGTTATGTAGCGCCTCTCAGAATCGGCCAAATTTCACCAAAATAGATGCGTTGTGTAGGGAATTCTTCACTGCATCTTTTTATTAACTTTTCGCCATGATTAAAATTCCCAATATTTTGCCAAAAGTCATTGCCCCGAGGAATAGTGCCCAGAAAATAACATAAGCTGTTTTTAAATACAGATCTATATATATATATGTGGCGTGCATGTTGAAGTTTGCTTGCACACAACTCTGCATGCCTTTCCTTTGGTAGGATATTTCGTGTGTGTTTATTACTGATGAAAAGGGCAATCTTAGGCCTATTATTTTATTCACAAAGAAACACAGAGGGGAGGTGGTTTTGCATTGACTCAAGCAATCTTCTTTGCATTTGTTTAGCCCTGGCAAGGGCTGTTGGTCAGACGGGAGTCGCATGTAGCATTTCCATACACCACACTGCCTTCTTGTTCAAATTTAGGCAGGTTCTATGTAGATACCAAGTATCTCAATTGGGCGATCTTCTCTGCTTTCTGAAATGCATAATCGTAGTATGCACTGCGTATGCCTTCAACTGCTGTCATCTTAAGACGGAGGTTATAGCGAAATGAACGATTGTTCTCTTGCATTGCCTTGTCATACCGCCTCTGTAGACCTTCAAGTTTGTCATTCAGCAGATGAACTTGTTCACAGGCACGTTTGAAACGTGTCTCACTCTCGTTTAGCTCTGTGTGCAGTTCAAATGCCATATCTAAATGGGCCGATTTATAACTAGTTTGTTGCAGTGGGATTACCAGCAGATGATGGCCAAAGAGAAATTCATCCCCAATTTATGCAACAGACATGACATGCTCATCTCACAGTTCATGTATTTGGAATAATTGATGACAATAGTGAGTGCATTGAGTTACACGTGACAAAACAATCAACAGAACCGGTGAAATGTTTTTACAACTGAGTGGTGTGACGATCCATTACATCATCAATAGTCTATGTTATTAAAAGATGATTGAAAGTTGATGTGTTGGGATGTGAGTAATGTAATGATTGACATTGGTACTCGAGGTGTACACTATTAATTGATTAATGAAAGAAGACGTAGCTTCCCAAAAAATTTATTTCAGGAGACCGCCAGTACCTTTTATATACTGTTTTATAGTCGTTTATTGCTGTAGATAATGTCTGTTATGAGTGCATTTTACGGGAGCTTCAAACAGTAGGCGTCGCCCACTCTAATGAAAATTTTTAGACTTGGATTGAAGATGAGAATGGCAAAAGTCGCTCAATATCTACAGGGCGTTTGTAGACGATTATTTCAACTAATTGAGTAAAATAATCCTTTGAAATAATAATGATTTATCAAGAAGAGCTCCGCCGATAACATATGAAGAATTCGGCGCCATACTGCCAAAATCAAGCTTCCAATTTGAAAAATGGGCGTGATGGCACTCCCCTTTTTATGTCCGTCTCCAACGCTGTCTCGCTGGAGACTGGCCGTTCCGATTGTGGCACCCCTATATATAGGGTATACGTTGTAGTCATGGTGACGTCACGCATGCGCGTTGGAACTTGGAACTCTTCCAGCATTCACAAGGCAGCGACGGCGGCTTTACAGTTATGTAGCGCCTCTCAGAATCGGCCAAATTTCACCAAAATAGATGCGTTGTGTAGGGAATTCTTCACTGCATCTTTTTATTAACTTTTCGCCATGATTAAAATTCCCAATATTTTGCCAAAAGTCATTGCCCCGAGGAATAGTGCCCAGAAAATAACATAAGCTGTTTTTAAATACAGATCTATATATATATATGTTGCGTGCATGTTGAAGTTTGCTTGCACACAACTCTGCATGCCTTTCCTTTGGTAGGATATTTCGTGTGTGTTTATTACTGATGAAAAGGGCAATCTTAGGCCTATTATTTTATTCACAAAGAAACACAGAGGGGAGGTGGTTTTGCATTGACTCAAGCAATCTTCTTTGCATTTGTTTAGCCCTGGCAAGGGCTGTTGGTCAGACGGGAGTCGCATGTAGCATTTCCATACACCACACTGCCTTCTTGTTCAAATTTAGGCAGGTTCTATGTAGATACCAAGTATCTCAATTGGGCGATCTTCTCTGCTTTCTGAAATGCATAATCGTAGTATGCACTGCGTATGCCTTCAACTGCTGTCATCTTAAGACGGAGGTTATAGCGAAATGAACGATTGTTCTCTTGCATTGCCTTGTCATACCGCCTCTGTAGACCTTCAAGTTTGTCATTCAGCAGATGAACTTGTTCACAGGCACGTTTGAAACGTGTCTCACTCTCGTTTAGCTCTGTGTGCAGTTCAAATGCCATATCTAAATGGGCCGATTTATAACTAGTTTGTTGCAGTGGGATTACCAGCAGATGATGGCCAAAGAGAAATTCATCCCCAATTTATGCAACAGACATGACATGCTCATCTCACAGTTCATGTATTTGGAATAATTGATGACAATAGTGAGTGCATTGAGTTACACGTGACAAAACAATCAACAGAACCGGTGAAATGTTTTTACAACTGAGTGGTGTGACGATCCATTACATCATCAATAGTCTATGTTATTAAAAGATGATTGAAAGTTGATGTGTTGGGATGTGAGTAATGTAATGATTGACATTGGTACTCGAGGTGTACACTATTAATTGATTAATGAAAGAAGACGTAGCTTCCCAAAAAATTTATTTCAGGAGACCGCCAGTACCTTTTATATACTGTTTTATAGTCGTTTATTGCTGTAGATAATGTCTGTTATGAGTGCATTTTACGGGAGCTTCAAACAGTAGGCGTCGCCCACTCTAATGAAAATTTTTAGACTTGGATTGAAGATGAGAATGGCAAAAGTCGCTCAATATCTACAGGGCGTTTGTAGACGATTATTTCAACTAATTGAGTAAAATAATCCTTTGAAATAATAATGATTTATCAAGAAGAGCTCCGCCGATAACATATGAAGAATTCGGCGCCATACTGCCAAAATCAAGCTTCCAATTTGAAAAATGGGCGTGATGGCACTCCCCTTTTTATGTCCGTCTCCAACGCTGTCTCGCTGGAGACTGGCCGTTCCGATTGTGGCACCCCTATATATAGGGTATACGTTGTAGTCATGGTGACGTCACGCATGCGCGTTGGAACTTGGAACTCTTCCAGCATTCACAAGGCAGCGACGGCGGCTTTACAGTTATGTAGCGCCTCTCAGAATCGGCCAAATTTCACCAAAATAGATGCGTTGTGTAGGGAATTCTTCACTGCATCTTTTTATCAACTTTTCGCCATGATTAAAATTCCCAATATTTTGCCAAAAGTCATTTCCCCGAGGAATAGTGCCCAGAAAATAACATAAGCTGTTTTTAAATACATATCTATATATATATATGTGGCGTGCATGTTGAAGTTTGCTTGCACACAACTCTGCATGCCTTTCCTTTGGTAGGATATTTCGTGTGTGTTTATTACTGATGAAAAGGGCAATCTTAGGCCTATTATTTTATTCACGAAGAAACACAGAGGGGAGGTGGTTTTGCATTGACTCAAGCAATCTTCTTTGCATTTGTTTAGCCCTGGCAAGGGCTGTTGGTCAGACGGGAGTCGCATGTAGCATTTCTGTAGCAGATCTGCAAACAATATCATTTTGACCCAAATTTTGGACAAAGATCAGCTCAAATAATTCATTGGAGACTGCGTCTAGGATGTAGTGACCTCAATTATGACAAGTTAAACAGGCATATATCAACCTCTGCTTCATGTTCATGCGGTTATTATTCTGAGGATTGTGTTCATTTCTTTTTTACATGCTCATTATATGATAATGTTCGACAAAATAAATATTACTATGTAAAAGGATATGACTTGCAATCAATCCTTTATGGTAACAAAGAAAGATCACTAACTATTAATCAATATATTTTACAATCTGTACATGATTTTATCTCGGAAAGTACTAGATTCAAATAAGAAATTAAAAAATGCCTTGTTGTCTATATTTTTCAGTTTTGTATGTAATAAACATGTATTTATATTATGTTTTCGGGAGAGGCCTTCACATAAGCTCTAAGCTTGTTGGCCAATCCCATTCACAATGTATACAATATTTTGTGAAATAAATATGTTTAAAACATGTAGCATTTCCATACACCACACTGCCTTCTTGTTCAAATTTAGGCAGGTTCTATGTAGATACCAAGTATCTCAATTGGGCGATCTTCTCTGCTTTCTGAAATGCATATTCGTAGTATGCACTGCGTATGCCTTCAACTGCTGTCATCTTAAGACGGAGGTTATAGCGAAATGAACGATTGTTCTCTTGCATTGCCTTGTCATACCGCCGCTGTAGACCTTCAAGTTTGTCATTCAGCAGATGAACTTGTTCACAGGCACGTTTGAAACGTGTCTCACTCTCGTTTAGCTCTGTGTGCAGTTCAAATGCCATATCTAAATGGGCCGATTTATAACTAGTTTGTTGCAGTGGGATTACCAGCAGATGATGGCCAAAGAGAAATTCATCCCAAATTTATGCAACAGACATGACATGCTCATCTCACAGTTCATGTATTTGGAATAATTGATGACAATAGTGAGTGCATTGAGTTACACGTGACAAAACAATCAACAGAACCGGTGAAATGTTTTTACAACTGAGTGGTGTGACGATCCATTACATCATCAATAGTCTATGTTATTAAAAGATGATTGAAAGTTGATGTGTTGGGATGTGAGTAATGTAATGATTGACATTGGTACTCGAGGTGTACACTATTAATTGATTAATGAAAGAAGACGTAGCTTCCCAAAAAATTTATTTCAGGAGACCGCCAGTACCTTTTATATACTGTTTTATAGTCGTTTATTGCTGTAGATAATGTCTGTTATGAGTGCATTTTACGGGAGCTTCAAACAGTAGGCGTCGCCCACTCTAATGAAAATTTTTAGACTTGGATTGAAGATGAGAATGGCAAAAGTCGCTCAATATCTACAGGGCGTTTGTAGACGATTATTTCAACTAATTGAGTAAAATAATCCTTTGAAATAATAATGATTTATCAAGAAGAGCTCCGCCGATAACATATGAAGGATTCGGCGCCATACTGCCAAAATCAAGCTTCCAATTTGAAAAATGGGCGTGATGGCACTCCCCTTTTTATGTCCGTCTCCAACGCTGTCTCGCTGGAGACTGGCCGTTCCGATTGTGGCACCCCTATATATAGGGTATACGTTGTAGTCATGGTGACGTCACGCATGCGCGTTGGAACTTGGAACTCTTCCAGCATTCACAAGGCAGCGACGGCGGCTTTACAGTTATGTAGCGCCTCTCAGAATCGGCCAAATTTCACCAAAATAGATGCGTTGTGTAGGGAATTCTTCACTGCATCTTTTTATTAACTTTTCGCCATGATTAAAATTCCCAATATTTTGCCAAAAGTCATTGCCCCGAGGAATAGTGCCCAGAAAATAACATAAGCTGTTTTTAAATACAGATCTATATATATATATGTTGCGTGCATGTTGAAGTTTGCTTGCACACAACTCTGCATGCCTTTCCTTTGGTAGGATATTTCGTGTGTGTTTATTACTGATGAAAAGGGCAATCTTAGGCCTATTATTTTATTCACAAAGAAACACAGAGGAGAGGTGGTTTTGCATTGACTCAAGCAATCTTCTTTGCATTTGTTTAGCCCTGGCAAGGGCTGTTGGTCAGACGGGAGTCGCATGTAGCATTTCCATACACCACACTGCCTTCTTGTTCAAATTTAGGCAGGTTCTATGTAGATACCAAGTATCTCAATTGGGCGATCTTCTCTGCTTTCTGAAATGCATATTCGTAGTATGCACTGCGTATGCCTTCAACTGCTGTCATCTTAAGACGGAGGTTATAGCGAAATGAACGATTGTTCTCTTGCATTGCCTTGTCATACCGCCGCTGTAGACCTTCAAGTTTGTCATTCAGCAGATGAACTTGTTCACAGGCACGTTTGAAACGTGTCTCACTCTCGTTTAGCTCTGTGTGCAGTTCAAATGCCATATCTAAATGGGCCGATTTATAACTAGTTTGTTGCAGTGGGATTACCAGCAGATGATGGCCAAAGAGAAATTCATCCCCAATTTATGCAACAGACATGACATGCTCATCTCACAGTTCATGTATTTGGAATAATTGATGACAATAGTGAGTGCATTGAGTTACACGTGACAAAACAATCAACAGAACCGGTGAAATGTTTTTACAACTGAGTGGTGTGACGATCCATTACATCATCAATAGTCTATGTTATTAAAAGATGATTGAAAGTTGATCGGTTGGGATGTGAGTAAGGTAATGATTGACATTGGTACTCGAGGTGTACACTATTAATTGATTAATGAAAGAAGACGTAGCTTCCCAAAAAATTTATTTCAGGAGACCGCCAGTACCTTTTATATACTGTTTTATAGTCGTTTATTGCTGTAGATAATGTCTGTTATGAGTGCATTTTACGGGAGCTTCAAACAGTAGGCGTCGCCCACTCTAATGAAAATTTTTAGACTTGGATTGAAGATGAGAATGGCAAAAGTCGCTCAATATCTACAGGGCGTTTGTAGACGATTATTTCAACTAATTGAGTAAAATAATCCTTTGAAATAATAATGATTTATCAAGAAGAGCTCCGCCGATAACATATGAAGATTTCGGCGCCATACTGCCAAAATCAAGCTTCCAATTTGAAAAATGGGCGTGATGGCACTCCCCTTTTTATGTCCGTCTCCAACGCTGTCTCGCTGGAGACTGGCCGTTCCGATTGTGGCACCCCTATATATAGGGTATACGTTGTAGTCATGGTGACGTCACGCATGCGCGTTGGAACTTGGAACTCTTCCAGCATTCACAAGGCAGCGACGGCGGCTTTACAGTTATGTAGCGCCTCTCAGAATCGGCCAAATTTCACCAAAATAGATGCGTTGTGTAGGGAATTCTTCACTGCATCTTTTTATCAACTTTTCGCCATGATTAAAATTCCCAATATTTTGCCAAAAGTCATTTCCCCGAGGAATAGTGCCCAGAAAATAACATAAGCTGTTTTTAAATACATATCTATATATATATATGTGGCGTGCATGTTGAAGTTTGCTTGCACACAACTCTGCATGCCTTTCCTTTGGTAGGATATTTCGTGTGTGTTTATTACTGATGAAAAGGGCAATCTTAGGCCTATTATTTTATTCACAAAGAAACACAGAGGGGAGGTGGTTTTGCATTGACTCAAGCAATCTTCTTTGCATTTGTTTAGCCCTGGCAAGGGCTGTTGGTCAGACGGGAGTCGCATGTAGCATTTCTGTAGCAGATCTGCAAACAATATCATTTTGACCCAAATTTTGGACAAAGATCAGCTCAAATAATTCATTGGAGACTGCGTCTAGGATGTAGTGACCTCAATTATGACAAGTTAAACAGGCATATATCAACCTCTGCTTCATGTTCATGCGGTTATTATTCTGAGGATTGTGTTCATTTCTTTTTTACATGCTCATTATATGATAATGTTCGACAAAATAAATATTACTATGTAAAAGGATATGACTTGCAATCAATCCTTTATGGTAACAAAGAAAGATCACTAACTATTAATCAATATATTTTACAATCTGTACATGATTTTATCTCGGAAAGTACTAGATTCAAATAAGAAATTAATAAATGCCTTGTTGTCTATATTTTTCAGTTTTGTATGTAATAAACATGTATTTATATTATGTTTTCGGGAGAGGCCTTCACATAAGCTCTAAGCTTGTTGGCCAATCCCATTCACAATGTATACAATATTTTGTGAAATAAATATGTTTAAAACATGTAGCATTTCTATACACCACCCTGCCTTCTTGTTCAAATGTAGGCAGGTTCTATGTAGATACCAAGTATCTCAATTGGGCGATCTTCTCTGCTTTCTGAAATGCATATTCGTAGTATGCACTGCGTATGCCTTCAACTGCTGTCATCTTAAGACGGAGGTTATAGCGAAATGAACGATTTTTCTCTTGCATTGCCTTGTCATACCGCCGCTGTAGACCTTCAAGTTTGTCATTCAGCAGATGAACTTGTTCACAGGCACGTTTGAAACGTGTCTCACTCTCGTTTAGCTCTGTGTGCAGTTCAAATGCCATATCTAAATGGGCCGATTTATAACTAGTTTGTTGCAGTGGGATTACCAGCAGATGATGACCAAAGAGAAATTCATCCCCAATTTATGCAACAGACATGACATGCTCATCTCACAGTTCATGTATTTGGAATAATTGATGACAATAGTGAGTGCATTGAGTTACACGTGACAAAACAATCAACAGAACCGGTGAAATGTTTTTACAACTGAGTGGTGTGACGATCCATTACATCATCAATAGTCTATGTTATTAAAAGATGATTGAAAGTTGATGTGTTGGGATGTGAGTAATGTAATGATTGACATTGGTACTCGAGTTGTTCACTATTAATTGATTAATGAAAGAAGACGTAGCTTCCCAAAAATTAATTTCAGGAGACCACCAGTAGGCCTACCTTTTATATACTGGTTTATAGTCGTTTATTGCTGTAGATAATGTCTGTTATGAGTGCATTTTACGGGAGCTTCAAACAGTAGGCGTCGCCCACTCTATAAAAAATTTTAGACTTGGATAGAAGATGAGAATGGCAAAAGTCGCTCAATATCAACAGGGCGTTTATAGACGATTAGTTCAACTTATTGAGTAAAATAATCCTTTGAAATAATAATGATTTATCAAGAAGAGCTCCGCCGATAACATATGAAGCATTCGGCGCCATACTGCCAAAAACAAGCTTCCAATTTGAAAAATGGGCGTGATGGCACTCCCCTTTTTATGTCCGTCTCCAACGCTGTCTCGCTGGAGACTGGCCGTTCCGATTGTGGCACCCCTATATATAGGGTATACGTTGTAGTCATGGTGACGTCACGCATGCGCGTTGGAACTTGGAACTCTTCCAGCATTCACAAGGCAGCGACGGCGGCTTTACAGTTATGTAGCGCCTCTCAGAATCGGCCAAATTTCACCAAAATAGATGCGTTGTGTAGGGAATTCTTCACTGCATCTTTTGATTAACTTTTCGCCATGATTAAAATTCCCAATATTTTGCCAAAAGTCATTGCCCCGAGGAATAGTGCCCAGAAAATAACATAAGCTGTTTTTAAATACAGATCTATATATATATATGTTGCGTGCATGTTGAAGTGTGCTTGCACACAACTCTGCATGCCTTTCCTTTGGTAGGATATTTCGTGTGTGTTTATTACTGATGAAAAGGGCAATCTTAGGCCTATTATTTTATTCACAAAGAAACACAGAGGGGAGGTGGTTTTGCATTGACTCAAGCAATCTTCTTTGCATTTGTTTAGCCCTGGCAAGGGCTGTTGGTCAGACGGGAGTCGCATGTAGCATTTCCATACACCACACTGCCTTCTTGTTCAAATTTAGGCAGGTTCTATGTAGATACCAAGTATCTCAATTGGGCGATCTTCTCTGCTTTCTGAAATGCATATTCGTAGTATGCACTGCGTATGCCTTCAACTGCTGTCATCTTAAGACGGAGGTTATAGCGAAATGAACGATTTTTCTCTTGCATTGCCTTGTCATACCGCCGCTGTAGACCTTCAAGTTTGTCATTCAGCAGATGAACTTGTTCACAGGCACGTTTGAAACGTGTCTCACTCTCGTTTAGCTCTGTGTGCAGTTCAAATGCCATATCTAAATGGGCCGATTTATAACTAGTTTGTTGCAGTGGGATTACCAGCAGATGATGGCCAAAGAGAAATTCATCCCCAATTTATGCAACAGACATGACATGCTCATCTCACAGTTCATGTATTTGGAATAATTGATGACAATAGTGAGTGCATTGAGTTACACGTGACAAAACAATCAACAGAACCGGTGAAATGTTTTTACAACTGAGTGGTGTGACCATCCATTACATCATCAATAGTCTATGTTATTAAAAGATGATTGAAAGTTGATGTGTTGGGATGTGATTAATGTAATGATTGACATTGGTACTCGAGGTGTACACTATTAATTGATTAATGAAAGAAGGCGTAGCTTCCCAAAAATTAATTTCAGGAGACCGCCAGTACCTTTTATATACTGTTTTATAGTCGTTTATTGCTGTAGATAATGTCTGTTATGAGTGCATTTTACGGGAGCTTCAAACAGTAGGCGTCGCCCACTCTAATGAAAATTTTAAGACTTGGATTGAAGATGAGAATGGCAAAAGTCGCTCAATATCAACAGGGCGTTTGTAGACGATTATTTCAACTACTTGAGTAAAATAATCCTTTGAAATAATAATGATTAATCAAGAAGAGCTCCGCCGTTAACATATGAAGCATTCGGCGCCATACTGCCAAAAATAAGCTTCCAATTTGAAAAATGGGCGTGATGGCACTCCCCTTTTTATGTCCGTCTCCAACGCTGTCTCGCTGGAGACTGGCCGTTCCGATTGTGGCACCCCTATATATAGGGTATACGTTGTAGTCATGGTGACGTCACGCATGCGCGTTGGAACTTGGAACTCTTCCAGCATTCACAAGGCAGCGACGGCGGCTTTACAGTTATGTAGCGCCTCTAAGAATCGGCCAAATTTCACCAAAATAGATGCGTTGTGTAGGGAATTCTTCACTGCATCTTTTTATTAACTTTTCGCCATGATTAAAATTCCCAATATTTTGCCAAAAGTCATTGCCCCGAGGAAAAGTGCCCAGAAAATAACATAAGCTGTTTTTAAAGTCGTTTATTGCTGTAGATAATGTCTGTTATGAGTGCATTTTACGGGAGCTTCAAACAGTAGGCGTCGCCCACTCTAATGAAAATTTTAAGACTTGGATTGAAGATGAGAATGGCAAAAGTCGCTCAATATCAACAGGGCGTTTGTAGACGATTATTTCAACTAATTGAGTAAACTAATCCTTTGAAATAATAATGATTTATCAAGAAGAGCTCCGCCGATAACATATGAAGCATTCGGCGCCATACTGCCAAAAACAAGCTTCCAATTTGAAAAATGGGCGTGATGGCACTCCCCTTTTTATATCCGTCTCCAACGCTGTCTCGCTGGAGACTGGCCGTTCCGATTGTGGCACCCCTATATATAGGGTATACGTTGTAGTCATGGTGACGTCACGCATGCGCGTTGGAACTTGGAACTCTTCGATTTCCAGCATTCACAAGGCAGCGACGGCGGCTTTACAGTTATGTAGCGCCTCTCAGAATCGGCCAAATTTCACCAAAATAGATGCGTTGTGTAGGGAATTCTTCACTGCATCTTTTTATTAACTTTTCGCCATGATTAAAATTCCCAATATTTTACCAAAAGTCATTGCCCCGAGGAATAGTGCCCAGAAAATAACATAAGCTGTTTTTAAATACAGATCTATATATATATGTGGCGTGCATGTTGAAGTTTGCTTGCACACAACTCTGCATGCCTTTCCTTTGGTAGGATATTTCGTGTGTGTTTATTACTGATGAAAAGGGCAATATTAGGCCTATTATTTTATTCACAAAGAAACACAGAGGGGAGGTGGTTTTGCATTGACTCAAGCAATCTTCTTTGCATTTGTTTAGCCCTGGCAAGGGCTGTTGGTCAGACGGGAGTCGCATGTAGCATTTCCATACACCACACTGCCTTCTTGTTCAAATTTAGGCAGGTTCTATGTAGATACCAAGTATCTCAATTGGGCGATCTTCTCTGCTTTCTGAAATGCATATTCGTAGTATGCACTGCGTATGCCTTCAACTGCTGTCATCTTAAGACGGAGGTTATAGCGAAATGAACGATTGTTCTCTTGCATTGCCTTGTCATACCGCCGCTGTAGACCTTCAAGTTTGTCATTCAGCAGATGAACTTGTTCACAGGCACGTTTGAAACGTGTCTCACTCTCGTTTAGCTCTGTGTGCAGTTCAAATGCCATATCTAAATGGGCCGATTTATAACTAGTTTGTTGCAGTGGGATTACCAGCAGATGATGGCCAAAGAGAAATTCATCCCCAATTTATGCAACAGACATGACATGCTCATCTCACAGTTCATGTATTTGGAATAATTGATGACAATAGTGAGTGCATTGAGTTACACGTGACAAAACAATCAACAGAACCGGTGAAATGTTTTTACAACTGAGTGGTGTGACCATCCATTACATCATCAATAGTCTATGTTATTAAAAGATGATTGAAAGTTGATGTGTTGGGATGTGATTAATGTAATGATTGACATTGGTACTCGAGGTGTACACTATTAATTGATTAATGAAAGAAGGCGTAGCTTCCCAAAAATTAATTTCAGGAGAACGCCAGTACCTTTTATATACTGTTTTATAGTCGTTTATTGCTGTAGATAATGTCTGTTATGAGTGCATTTTACGGGAGCTTCAAACAGTAGGCGTCGCCCACTCTAATGAAAATTTTAAGACTTGGATTGAAGATGAGAATGGCAAAAGTCGCTCAATATCAACAGGGCGTTTGTAGACGATTATTTCAACTAATTGAGTAAACTAATCCTTTGAAATAATAATGATTTATCAAGAAGAGCTCCGCCGATAACATATGAAGCATTCGGCGCCATACTGCCAAAAACAAGCTTCCAATTTGAAAAATGGGCGTGATGGCACTCCCCTTTTTATATCCGTCTCCAACGCTGTCTCGCTGGAGACTGGCCGTTCCGATTGTGGCACCCCTATATATAGGGTATACGTTGTAGTCACGGTGACGTCACGCATGCGCGTTGGAACTTGGAACTCTTCGATTTCCAGCATTCACAAGGCAGCGACGGCGGCTTTACAGTTATGTAGCGCCTCTCAGAATCGGCCAAATTTCACCAAAATAGATGCGTTGTGTAGGGAATTCTTCACTGCATCTTTTGATTAACTTTTCGCCATGATTAAAATTCCCAATATTTTGCCAAAAGTCATTGCCCCGAGGAATAGTGCCCAGAAAATAACATAAGCTGTTTTTAAATACAGATCTATATATATATGTGGCGTGCATGTTGAAGTTTGCTTGCACACAACTCTGCATGCCTTTCCTTTGGTAGGATATTTCGTGTGTGTTTATTACTGATGAAAAGGGCAATATTAGGCCTATTATTTTATTCACAAAGAAACACAGAGGGGAGGTGGTTTTGCATTGACTCAAGCAATCTTCTTTGCATTTGTTTAGCCCTGGCAAGGGCTGTTGGTCAGACGGGAGTCGCATGTAGCATTTCCATACACCACACTGCCTTCTTGTTCAAATTTAGGCAGGTTCTATGTAGATACCAAGTATCTCAATTGGGCGATCTTCTCTGCTTTCTGAAATGCATATTCGTAGTATGCACTGCGTATGCCTTCAACTGCTGTCATCTTAAGACGGAGGTTATAGCGAAATGAACGATTGTTCTCTTGCATTGCCTTGTCATACCGCCGCTGTAGACCTTCAAGTTTGTCATTCAGCAGATGAACTTGTTCACAGGCACGTTTGAAACGTGTCTCACTCTCGTTTAGCTCTGTGTGCAGTTCAAATGCCATATCTAAATGGGCCGATTTATAACTAGTTTGTTGCAGTGGGATTACCAGCAGATGATGGCCAAAGAGAAATTCATCCCCAATTTATGCAACAGACATGACATGCTCATCTCACAGTTCATGTATTTGGAATAATTGATGACAATAGTGAGTGCATTGAGTTACACGTGACAAAACAATCAACAGAACCGGTGAAATGTTTTTACAACTGAGTGGTGTGACCATCCATTACATCATCAATAGTCTATGTTATTAAAAGATGATTGAAAGTTGATGTGTTGGGATGTGATTAATGTAATGATTGACATTGGTACTCGAGGTGTACACTATTAATTGATTAATGAAAGAAGGCGTAGCTTCCCAAAAAATAATTTCAGGAGACCGCCAGTACCTTTTATATACTGTTTTATAGTCGTTTATTGCTGTAGATAATGTCTGTTATGAGTGCATTTTACGGGAGCTTCAAACAGTAGGCGTCGCCCACTCTAATGAAAATTTTAAGACTTGGATTGAAGATGAGAATGGCAAAAGTCGCTCAAAATCAACAGAGCGTTTGTTGACGATTATTTCAACTAATTGAGTAAAATAATCCTTTGAAATAATAATGATTTATCAAGAAGAGCTCCGCCGTTAACATATGAAGCATTCGGCGCCATACTGCCAAAAATAAGCTTCCAATTTGAAAAATGGGCGTGATGGCACTCCCCTTTGTATGTCCGTCTCCAACGCTGTCTCGCTGGAGACTGGCCGTTCCGATTGTGGCACCCCTATATATAGGGTATACGTTGTAGTCATGGTGACGTCACGCATGCGCGTTGGAACTTGGAACTCTTCCAGCATTCACAAGGCAGCGACGGCGGCTTTACAGTTATGTAGCGCCTCTCAGAATCGGCCAAATTTCACCAAAATAGATGCGTTGTGTAGGGAATTCTTCACTGCATCTTTTTATTAACTTTTCGCCATGATTAAAATTCCCAATATTTTGCCATAAGTCATTGCCCCGAGGAATAGTGCCCAGAAAATAACATAAGCTGTTTTTAAATACAGATCTATATATATATGTGGCGTGCATGTTGAAGTTTGCTTGCACACAACTCTGCATGCCTTTCCTTTGGTAGGATATTTCGTGTGTGTTTATTACTGATGAAAAGGGCAATATTAGGCCTATTATTTTATTCACAAAGAAACACAGAGGGGAGGTGGTTTTGCATTGACTCAAGCAATCTTCTTTGCATTTGTTTAGCCCTGGCAAGGGCTGTTGGTCAGACGGGAGTCGCATGTAGCATTTCCATACACCACACTGCCTTCTTGTTCAAATTTAGGCAGGTTCTATGTAGATACCAAGTATCTCAATTGGGCGATCTTCTCTGCTTTCTGAAATGCATATTCGTAGTATGCACTGCGTATGCCTTCAACTGCTGTCATCTTAAGACGGAGGTTATAGCGAAATGAACGATTGTTCTCTTGCATTGCCTTGTCATACCGCCGCTGTAGACCTTCAAGTTTGCCATTCAGCAGATGAACTTGTTCACAGGCACGTTTGAAACGTGTCTCACTCTCGTTTAGCTCTGTGTGCAGTTCAAATGCCATATCTAAATGGGCCGATTTATAACTAGTTTGTTGCAGTGGGATTACCAGCAGATGATGGCCAAAGAGAAATTCATCCCCAATTTATGCAACAGACATGACATGCTCATCTCACAGTTCATGTATTTGGAATAATTGATGACAATAGTGAGTGCATTGAGTTACACGTGACAAAACAATCAACAGAACCGGTGAAATGTTTTTACAACTGAGTGGTGTGACGATCAATTACATCATCAATAGTCTATGTTATTAAAAGATGATTGAAAGTTGATGTGTTGGGATGTGATTAATGTAATGATTGACATTGGTACTCGAGGTGTACACTATTAATTGATTAATGAAAGAAGGCGTAGCTTCCCAAAAATTAATTTCAGGAGACCGCCAGTACCTTTTATATACTGTTTTATAGTCGTTTATTGCTGTAGATAATGTCTGTTATGAGTGCATTTTACGGGAGCTTCAAACAGTAGGCGTCGCCCACTCTAATGAAAATTTTAAGACTTGGATTGAAGATGAGAATGGCAAAAGTCGCTCAAAATCAACAGAGCGTTTGTTGACGATTATTTCAACTAATTGAGTAAAATAATCCTTTGAAATAATAATGATTTATCAAGAAGAGCTCCGCCGTTAACATATGAAGCATTCGGCGCCATACTGCCAAAAATAAGCTTCCAATTTGAAAAATGGGCGTGATGGCACTCCCCTTTTTATGTCCGTCTCCAACGCTGTGTCGCTGGAGACTGGCCGTTCCGATTGTGGCACCCCTATATATAGGGTATACGTTGTAGTCATGGTGACGTCACGCATGCGCGTTGGAACTTGGAACTCTTCCAGCATTCACAAGGCAGCGACGGCGGCTTTACAGTTATGTAGCGCCTCTCAGAATCGGCCAAATTTCACCAAAATAGATGCGTTGTGTAGGGAATTCTTCACTGCATCTTTTTATTAACTTTTCGCCATGATTAAAATTCCCAATATTTTGCCAAAAGTCATTGCCCCGAGGAATAGTGCCCAGAAAATAACATAAGCTGTTTTTAAATACAGATCTATATATATATGTGGCGTGCATGTTGAAGTTTTCTTGCACACAACTCTGCATGCCTTTCCTTTGGTAGGATATTTCGTGTGTGTTTATTACTGATGAAAAGGGCAATATTAGGCCTATTATTTTATTCACAAAGAAACACAAAGGGGAGGTGGTTTTGCATTGACTCAAGCAATCTTCTTTGCATTTGTTTAGCCCTGGCAAGGGCTGTTGGTCAGACGGGAGTCGCATGTAGCATTTCCATACACCACACTGCCTTCTTGTTCAAATTTAGGCAGGTTCTATGTAGATACCAAGTATCTCAATTGGGCGATCTTCTCTGCTTTCTGAAATGCATATTCGTAGTATGCACTGCGTATGCCTTCAACTGCTGTCATCTTAAGACGGAGGTTATAGCGAAATGAACGATTGTTCTCTTGCATTGCCTTGTCATACCGCCTCTGTAGACCTTCAAGTTTGTCATTCAGCAGATGAACTTGTTCACAGGCACGTTTGAAACGTGTCTCACTCTCGTTTAGCTCTGTGTGCAGTTCAAATGCCATATCTAAATGGGCCGATTTATAACTAGTTTGTTGCAGTGGGATTACCAGCAGATGATGGCCAAAGAGAAATTCATCCCCAATTTATGCAACAGACATGACATGCTCATCTCACAGTTCATGTATTTGGAATAATTGATGACAATAGTGAGTGCATTGAGTTACACGTGACAAAACAATCAACAGAACCGGTGAAATGTTTTTACAACTGAGTGGTGTGACGATCCATTACATCATCAATAGTCTATGTTATTAAAAGATGATTGAAAGTTGATGTGTTGGGATGTGATTAATGTAATGATTGACATTGGTACTCGAGGTGTACACTATTAATTGATTAATGAAAGAAGGCGTAGCTTCCCAAAAAATAATTTCAGGAGACCGCCAGTACCTTTTATATACTGTTTTATAGTCGTTTATTGCTGTAGATAATGTCTGTTATGAGTGCATTTTACGGGAGCTTCAAACAGTAGGCGTCGCCCACTCTAATGAAAATTTTAAGACTTGGATTGAAGATGAGAATGGCAAAAGTCGCTCAATATCAACAGGGCGTTTGTAGACGATTATTTCAACTACTTGAGTAAAATAATCCTTTGAAATAATAATGATTAATCAAGAAGAGCTCCGCCGTTAACATATGAAGCATTCGGCGCCATACTGCCAAAAATAAGCTTCCAATTTGAAAAATGGGCGTGATGGCACTCCCCTTTTTATGTCCGTCTCCAACGCTGTCTCGCTGGAGACTGGCCGTTCCGATTGTGGCACCCCTATATATAGGGTATACGTTGTAGTCATGGTGACGTCACGCATGCGCGTTGGAACTTGGAACTCTTCCAGCATTCACAAGGCAGCGACGGCGGCTTTACAGTTATGTAGCGCCTCTCAGAATCGGCCAAATTTCACCAAAATAGATGCGTTGTGTAGGGAATTCTTCACTGCATCTTTTTATTAACTTTTCGCCATGATTAAAATTCCCAATATTTTGCCATAAGTCATTGCCCCGAGGAATAGTGCCCAGAAAATAACATAAGCTGTTTTTAAATACAGATCTATATATATATGTGGCGTGCATGTTGAAGTTTGCTTGCACACAACTCTGCATGCCTTTCCTTTGGTAGGATATTTCGTGTGTGTTTATTACTGATGAAAAGGGCAATATTAGGCCTATTATTTTATTCACAAAGAAACACAGAGGGGAGGTGGTTTTGCATTGACTCAAGCAATCTTCTTTGCATTTGTTTAGCCCTGGCAAGGGCTGTTGGTCAGACGGGAGTCGCATGTAGCATTTCCATACACCACACTGCCTTCTTGTTCAAATTTAGGCAGGTTCTATGTAGATACCAAGTATCTCAATTGGGCGATCTTCTCTGCTTTCTGAAATGCATATTCGTAGTATGCACTGCGTATGCCTTCAACTGCTGTCATCTTAAGACGGAGGTTATAGCGAAATGAACGATTGTTCTCTTGCATTGCCTTGTCATACCGCCGCTGTAGACCTTCAAGTTTGCCATTCAGCAGATGAACTTGTTCACAGGCACGTTTGAAACGTGTCTCACTCTCGTTTAGCTCTGTGTGCAGTTCAAATGCCATATCTAAATGGGCCGATTTATAACTAGTTTGTTGCAGTGGGATTACCAGCAGATGATGGCCAAAGAGAAATTCATCCCCAATTTATGCAACAGACATGACATGCTCATCTCACAGTTCATGTATTTGGAATAATTGATGACAATAGTGAGTGCATTGAGTTACACGTGACAAAACAATCAACAGAACCGGTGAAATGTTTTTACAACTGAGTGGTGTGACGATCAATTACATCATCAATAGTCTATGTTATTAAAAGATGATTGAAAGTTGATGTGTTGGGATGTGATTAATGTAATGATTGACATTGGTACTCGAGGTGTACACTATTAATTGATTAATGAAAGAAGGCGTAGCTTCCCAAAAATTAATTTCAGGAGACCGCCAGTACCTTTTATATACTGTTTTATAGTCGTTTATTGCTGTAGATAATGTCTGTTATGAGTGCATTTTACGGGAGCTTCAAACAGTAGGCGTCGCCCACTCTAATGAAAATTTTAAGACTTGGATTGAAGATGAGAATGGCAAAAGTCGCTCAAAATCAACAGAGCGTTTGTTGACGATTATTTCAACTAATTGAGTAAAATAATCCTTTGAAATAATAATGATTTATCAAGAAGAGCTCCGCCGTTAACATATGAAGCATTCGGCGCCATACTGCCAAAAATAAGCTTCCAATTTGAAAAATGGGCGTGATGGCACTCCCCTTTTTATGTCCGTCTCCAACGCTGTGTCGCTGGAGACTGGCCGTTCCGATTGTGGCACCCCTATATATAGGGTATACGTTGTAGTCATGGTGACGTCACGCATGCGCGTTGGAACTTGGAACTCTTCCAGCATTCACAAGGCAGCGACGGCGGCTTTACAGTTATGTAGCGCCTCTCAGAATCGGCCAAATTTCACCAAAATAGATGCGTTGTGTAGGGAATTCTTCACTGCATCTTTTTATTAACTTTTCGCCATGATTAAAATTCCCAATATTTTGCCAAAAGTCATTGCCCCGAGGAATAGTGCCCAGAAAATAACATAAGCTGTTTTTAAATACAGATCTATATATATATGTGGCGTGCATGTTGAAGTTTTCTTGCACACAACTCTGCATGCCTTTCCTTTGGTAGGATATTTCGTGTGTGTTTATTACTGATGAAAAGGGCAATATTAGGCCTATTATTTTATTCACAAAGAAACACAAAGGGGAGGTGGTTTTGCATTGACTCAAGCAATCTTCTTTGCATTTGTTTAGCCCTGGCAAGGGCTGTTGGTCAGACGGGAGTCGCATGTAGCATTTCCATACACCACACTGCCTTCTTGTTCAAATTTAGGCAGGTTCTATGTAGATACCAAGTATCTCAATTGGGCGATCTTCTCTGCTTTCTGAAATGCATATTCGTAGTATGCACTGCGTATGCCTTCAACTGCTGTCATCTTAAGACGGAGGTTATAGCGAAATGAACGATTGTTCTCTTGCATTGCCTTGTCATACCGCCTCTGTAGACCTTCAAGTTTGTCATTCAGCAGATGAACTTGTTCACAGGCACGTTTGAAACGTGTCTCACTCTCGTTTAGCTCTGTGTGCAGTTCAAATGCCATATCTAAATGGGCCGATTTATAACTAGTTTGTTGCAGTGGGATTACCAGCAGATGATGGCCAAAGAGAAATTCATCCCCAATTTATGCAACAGACATGACATGCTCATCTCACAGTTCATGTATTTGGAATAATTGATGACAATAGTGAGTGCATTGAGTTACACGTGACAAAACAATCAACAGAACCGGTGAAATGTTTTTACAACTGAGTGGTGTGACGATCCATTACATCATCAATAGTCTATGTTATTAAAAGATGATTGAAAGTTGATGTGTTGGGATGTGATTAATGTAATGATTGACATTGGTACTCGAGGTGTACACTATTAATTGATTAATGAAAGAAGGCGTAGCTTCCCAAAAATTAATTTCAGGAGAACGCCAGTACCTTTTATATACTGTTTTATAGTCGTTTATTGCTGTAGATAATGTCTGTTATGAGTGCATTTTACGGGAGCTTCAAACAGTAGGCGTCGCCCACTCTAATGAAAATTTTAAGACTTGGATTGAAGATGAGAATGGCAAAAGTCGCTCAATATCAACAGGGCGTTTGTTGACGATTATTTCAACTAATTGAGTAAAATAATCCTTTGAAATAATAATGATTTATCAAGAAGAGCTCCGCCGTTAACATATGAAGCATTCGGCGCCATACTGCCAAAAATAAGCTTCCAATTTGAAAAATGGGCGTGATGGCACTCCCCTTTTTATGTCCGTCTCCAACGCTGTCTCGCTGGAGACTGGCCGTTCCGATTGTGGCACCCCTATATATAGGGTATACGTTGTAGTCATGGTGACGTCACGCATGCGCGTTGGAACTTGGAACTCTTCCAGCATTCACAAGGCAGCGACGGCGGCTTTACAGGTATGTAGCGCCTCTCAGAATCGGCCAAATTTCACCAAAATAGATGCGTTGTGTAGGGAATTCTTCACTGCATCTTTTTATTAACTTTTCGCCATGATTAAAATTCCCAATATTTTGCCAAAAGTCATTGCCCCGAGGAATAGTGCCCAGAAAATAACATAAGCTGTTTTTAAATACAGATCTATATATATATGTGGCGTGCATGTTGAAGTTTGCTTGCACACAACTCTGCATGCCTTTCCTTTGGTAGGATATTTCGTGTGTGTTTATTACTGATGAAAAGGGCAATATTAGGCCTATTATTTTATTCACAAAGAAACACAGAGGGGAGGTGGTTTTGCATTGACTCAAGCAATCTTCTTTGCATTTGTTTAGCCCTGGCAAGGGCTGTTGGTCAGACGGGAGTCGCATGTAGCATTTCCATACACCACACTGCCTTCTTGTTCAAATTTAGGCAGGTTCTATGTAGATACCAAGTATCTCAATTGGGCGATCTTCTCTGCTTTCTGAAATGCATATTCGTAGTATGCACTGCGTATGCCTTCAACTGCTGTCATCTTAAGACGGAGGTTATAGCGAAATGAACGATTGTTCTCTTGCATTGCCTTGTCATACCGCCGCTGTAGACCTTCAAGTTTGTCATTCAGCAGATGAACTTGTTCACAGGCACGTTTGAAACGTGTCTCACTCTCGTTTAGCTCTGTGTGCAGTTCAAATGCCATATCTAAATGGGCCGATTTATAACTAGTTTGTTGCAGTGGGATTACCAGCAGATGATGGCCAAAGAGAAATTCATCCCCAATTTATGCAACAGACATGACATGCTCATCTCACAGTTCATGTATTTGGAATAATTGATGACAATAGTGAATGCATTGAGTTACACGTGACAAAACAATCAACAGAACCGGTGAAATGTTTTTACAACTGAGTGGTGTGACGATCCATTACATCATCAATAGTCTATGTTATTAAAAGATGATTGAAAGTTGATGTGTTGGGATGTGATTAATGTAATGATTGACATTGGTACTCGAGGTGTACACTATTAATTGATTAATGAAAGAAGGCGTAGCTTCCCAAAAATTAATTTCAGGAGACCGCCAGTACCTTTTATATACTGTTTTATAGTCGTTTATTGCTGTAGATAATGTCTGTTATGAGTGCATTTTACGGGAGCTTCAAACAGTAGGCGTCGCCCACTCTAATGAAAATTTTAAGACTTGGATTGAAGATGAGAATGGCAAAAGTCGCTCAATATCAACAGGGCGTTTGTAGACGATTATTTCAACTAATTGAGTAAAATAATCCTTTGAAATAATAATGATTTATCAAGAAGAGCTCCGCCGTTAACATATGAAGCATTCGGCGCCATACTGCCAAAAATAAGCTTCCAATTTGAAAAATGGGCGTGATGGCACTCCCCTTTTTATGTCCGTCTCCAACGCTGTCTCGCTGGAGACTGGCCGTTCCGATTGTGGCACCCCTATATATAGGGTATACGTTGTAGTCATGGTGACGTCACGCATGCGCGTTGGAACTTGGAACTCTTCCAGCATTCACAAGGCAGCGACGGCGGCTTTACAGTTATGTAGCGCCTCTCAGAATCGGCCAAATTTCACCAAAATAGATGCGTTGTGTAGGGAATTCTTCACTGCATCTTTTTATTAACTTTTCGCCATGATTAAAATTCCCAATATTTTGCCAAAAGTCATTGCCCCGAGGAATAGTGCCCAGAAAATAACATAAGCTGTTTTTAAATACAGATCTATATATATATGTGGCGTGCATGTTGAAGTTTTCTTGCACACAACTCTGCATGCCTTTCCTTTGGTAGGATATTTCGTGTGTGTTTATTACTGATGAAAAGGGCAATATTAGGCCTATTATTTTATTCACAAAGAAACACAAAGGGGAGGTGGTTTTGCATTGACTCAAGCAATCTTCTTTGCATTTGTTTAGCCCTGGCAAGGGCTGTTGGTCAGACGGGAGTCGCATGTAGCATTTCCATACACCACACTGCCTTCTTGTTCAAATTTAGGCAGGTTCTATGTAGATACCAAGTATCTCAATTGGGCGATCTTCTCTGCTTTCTGAAATGCATATTCGTAGTATGCACTGCGTATGCCTTCAACTGCTGTCATCTTAAGACGGAGGTTATAGCGAAATGAACGATTGTTCTCTTGCATTGCCTTGTCATACCGCCTCTGTAGACCTTCAAGTTTGTCATTCAGCAGATGAACTTGTTCACAGGCACGTTTGAAACGTGTCTCACTCTCGTTTAGCTCTGTGTGCAGTTCAAATGCCATATCTAAATGGGCCGATTTATAACTAGTTTGTTGCAGTGGGATTACCAGCAGATGATGGCCAAAGAGAAATTCATCCCCAATTTATGCAACAGACATGACATGCTCATCTCACAGTTCATGTATTTGGAATAATTGATGACAATAGTGAGTGCATTGAGTTACACGTGACAAAACAATCAACAGAACCGGTGATATGTTTTTACAACTGAGTGGTGTGACGATCCATTACATCATCAATAGTCTATGTTATTAAAAGATGATTGAAAGTTGATGTGTTGGGATGTGATTAATGTAATGATTGACATTGGTACTCGAGGTGTACACTATTAATTGATTAATGAAAGAAGGCGTAGCTTCCCAAAAATTAATTTCAGGAGAACGCCAGTACCTTTTATATACTGTTTTATAGTCGTTTATTGCTGTAGATAATGTCTGTTATGAGTGCATTTTACGGGAGCTTCAAACAGTAGGCGTCGCCCACTCTAATGAAAATTTTAAGACTTGGATTGAAGATGAGAATGGCAAAAGTCGCTCAATATCAACAGGGCGTTTGTTGACGATTATTTCAACTAATTGAGTAAAATAATCCTTTGAAATAATAATGATTTATCAAGAAGAGCTCCGCCGTTAACATATGAAGCATTCGGCGCCATACTGCCAAAAATAAGCTTCCAATTTGAATTGGGCGTGATGGCACTCCCCTTTTTATGTCCGTCTCCAACGCTGTCTCGCTGGAGACTGGCCGTTCCGATTGTGGCACCCCTATATATAGGGTATACGTTGTAGTCATGGTGACGTCACGCATGCGCGTTGGAACTTGGAACTCTTCCAGCATTCACAAGGCAGCGACGGCGGCTTTACAGGTATGTAGCGCCTCTTAGAATCGGCCAAATTTCACCAAAATAGATGCGTTGTGTAGGGAATTCTTCACTGCATCTTTTTATTAACTTTTCGCCATGATTAAAATTCCCAATATTTTGCCAAAAGTCATTGCCCCGAGGAATAGTGCCCAGAAAATAACATAAGCTGTTTTTAAATACAGATCTATATATATATGTGGCGTGCATGTTGAAGTTTGCTTGCACACAACTCTGCATGCCTTTCCTTTGGTAGGATATTTCGTGTGTGTTTATTACTGATGAAAAGGGCAATATTAGGCCTATTATTTTATTCACAAAGAAACACAGAGGGGAGGTGGTTTTGCATTGACTCAAGCAATCTTCTTTGCATTTGTTTAGCCCTGGCAAGGGCTGTTGGTCAGACGGGAGTCGCATGTAGCATTTCCATACACCACACTGCCTTCTTGTTCAAATTTAGGCAGGTTCTATGTAGATACCAAGTATCTCAATTGGGCGATCTTCTCTGCTTTCTGAAATGCATATTCGTAGTATGCACTGCGTATGCCTTCAACTGCTGTCATCTTAAGACGGAGGTTATAGCGAAATGAACGATTGTTCTCTTGCATTGCCTTGTCATACCGCCGCTGTAGACCTTCAAGTTTGTCATTCAGCAGATGAACTTGTTCACAGGCACGTTTGAAACGTGTCTCACTCTCGTTTAGCTCTGTGTGCAGTTCAAATGCCATATCTAAATGGGCCGATTTATAACTAGTTTGTTGCAGTGGGATTACCAGCAGATGATGGCCAAAGAGAAATTCATCCCCAATTTATGCAACAGACATGACATGCTCATCTCACAGTTCATGTATTTGGAATAATTGATGACAATAGTGAATGCATTGAGTTACACGTGACAAAACAATCAACAGAACCGGTGAAATGTTTTTACAACTGAGTGGTGTGACGATCCATTACATCATCAATAGTCTATGTTATTAAAAGATGATTGAAAGTTGATGTGTTGGGATGTGATTAATGTAATGATTGACATTGGTACTCGAGGTGTACACTATTAATTGATTAATGAAAGAAGGCGTAGCTTCCCAAAAATTAATTTCAGGAGACCGCCAGTACCTTTTATATACTGTTTTATAGTCGTTTATTGCTGTAGATAATGTCTGTTATGAGTGCATTTTACGGGAGCTTCAAACAGTAGGCGTCGCCCACTCTAATGAAAATTTTAAGACTTGGATTGAAGATGAGAATGGCAAAAGTCGCTCAATATCAACAGGGCGTTTGTAGACGATTATTTCAACTAATTGAGTAAAATAATCCTTTGAAATAATAATGATTTATCAAGAAGAGCACCGCCGTTAACATATGAAGCATTCGGCGCCATACTGCCAAAAATAAGCTTCCAATTTGAAAAATGGGCGTGATGGCACTCCCCTTTTTATGTCCGTCTCCAACGCTGTCTCGCTGGAGACTGGCCGTTCCGATTGTGGCACCCCTATATATAGGGTATACGTTGTAGTCATGGTGACGTCACGCATGCGCGTTGGAACTTGGAACTCTTCCAGCATTCACAAGGCAGCGACGGCGGCTTTACAGGTATGTAGCGCCTCTCAGAATCGGCCAAATTTCACCAAAATAGATGCGTTGTGTAGGGAATTCTTCACTGCATCTTTTTATTAACTTTTCGCCATGATTAAAATTCCCAATATTTTGCCAAAAGTCATTGCCCCGAGGAATAGTGCCCAGAAAATAACATAAGCTGTTTTTAAATACAGATCTATATATATATGTGGCGTGCATGTTGAAGTTTGCTTGCACACAACTCTGCATGCCTTTCCTTTGGTAGGATATTTCGTGTGTGTTTATTACTGATGAAAAGTCAATATTAGGCCTATTATTTTATTCACAAAGAAACACAGAGGGGAGGTGGTTTTGCATTGACTCAAGCAATCTTCTTTGCATTTGTTTAGCCCTGGCAAGGGCTGTTGGTCAGACGGGAGTCGCATGTAGCATTTCCATACACCACACTGCCTTCTTGTTCAAATTTAGGCAGGTTCTATGTAGATACCAAGTATCTCAATTGGGCGATCTTCTCTGCTTTCTGAAATGCATATTCGTAGTATGCACTGCGTATGCCTTCAACTGCTGTCATCTTAAGACGGAGGTTATAGCGAAATGAACGATTGTTCTCTTGCATTGCCTTGTCATACCGCCGCTGTAGACCTTCAAGTTTGTCATTCAGCAGATGAACTTGTTCACAGGCACGTTTGAAACGTGTCTCACTCTCGTTTAGCTCTGTGTGCAGTTCAAATGCCATATCTAAATGGGCCGATTTATAACTAGTTTGTTGCAGTGGGATTACCAGCAGATGATGGCCAAAGAGAAATTCATCCCCAATTTATGCAACAGACATGACATGCTCATCTCACAGTTCATGTATTTGGAATAATTGATGACAATAGTGAGTGCATTGAGTTACACGTGACAAAACAATCAACAGAACCGGTGAAATGTTTTTACAACTGAGTGGTGTGACGATCCATTACATCATCAATAGTCTATGTTATTAAAAGATGATTGAAAGTTGATGTGTTGGGATGTGATTAATGTAATGATTGACATTGGTACTCGAGGTGTACACTATTAATTGATTAATGAAAGAAGGCGTAGCTTCCCAAAAATTAATTTCAGGAGAACGCCAGTACCTTTTATATACTGTTTTATAGTCGTTTATTGCTGTAGATAATGTCTGTTATGAGTGCATTTTACGGGAGCTTCAAACAGTAGGCGTCGCCCACTCTAATGAAAATTTTAAGACTTGGATTGAAGATGAGAATGGCAAAAGTCGCTCAATATCAACAGGGCGTTTGTTGACGATTATTTCAACTAATTGAGTAAAATAATCCTTTGAAATAATAATGATTTATCAAGAAGAGCTCCGCCGTTAACATATGAAGCATTCGGCGCCATACTGCCAAAAATAAGCTTCCAATTTGAAAAATGGGCGTGATGGCACTCCCCTTTTTATGTCCGTCTCCAACGCTGTCTCGCTGGAGACTGGCCGTTCCGATTGTGGCACCCCTATATATAGGGTATACGTTGTAGTCATGGTGACGTCACGCATGCGCGTTGGAACTTGGAACTCTTCCAGCATTCACAAGGCAGCGACGGCGGCTTTACAGGTATGTAGCGCCTCTCAGAATCGGCCAAATTTCACCAAAATAGATGCGTTGTGTAGGGAATTCTTCACTGCATCTTTTTATTAACTTTTCGCCATGATTAAAATTCCCAATATTTTGCCAAAAGTCATTGCCCCGAGGAATAGTGCCCAGAAAATAACATAAGCTGTTTTTAAATACAGATCTATATATATATGTGGCGTGCATGTTGAAGTTTGCTTGCACACAACTCTGCATGCCTTTCCTTTGGTAGGATATTTCGTGTGTGTTTATTACTGATGAAAAGTCAATATTAGGCCTATTATTTTATTCACAAAGAAACACAGAGGGGAGGTGGTTTTGCATTGACTCAAGCAATCTTCTTTGCATTTGTTTAGCCCTGGCAAGGGCTGTTGGTCAGACGGGAGTCGCATGTAGCATTTCCATACACCACACTGCCTTCTTGTTCAAATTTAGGCAGGTTCTATGTAGATACCAAGTATCTCAATTGGGCGATCTTCTCTGCTTTCTGAAATGCATATTCGTAGTATGCACTGCGTATGCCTTCAACTGCTGTCATCTTAAGACGGAGGTTATAGCGAAATGAACGATTGTTCTCTTGCATTGCCTTGTCATACCGCCGCTGTAGACCTTCAAGTTTGTCATTCAGCAGATGAACTTGTTCACAGGCACGTTTGAAACGTGTCTCACTCTCGTTTAGCTCTGTGTGCAGTTCAAATGCCATATCTAAATGGGCCGATTTATAACTAGTTTGTTGCAGTGGGATTACCAGCAGATGATGGCCAAAGAGAAATTCATCCCCAATTTATGCAACAGACATGACATGCTCATCTCACAGTTCATGTATTTGGAATAATTGATGACAATAGTGAATGCATTGAGTTACACGTGACAAAACAATCAACAGAACCGGTGAAATGTTTTTACAACTGAGTGGTGTGACGATCCATTACATCATCAATAGTCTATGTTATTAAAAGATGATTGAAAGTTGATGTGTTGGGATGTGATTAATGTAATGATTGACATTGGTACTCGAGGTGTACACTATTAATTGATTAATGAAAGAAGGCGTAGCTTCCCAAAAATTAATTTCAGGAGACCGCCAGTACCTTTTATATACTGATTTATAGTCGTTTATTGCTGTAGATAATGTCTGTTATGAGTGCATTTTACGGGAGCTTCAAACAGTAGGCGTCGCCCACTCTAATGAAAATTTTAAGACTTGGATTGAAGATGAGAATGGCAAAAGTCGCTCAATATCAACAGGGTGTTTGTAGACGATTATTTCAACTAATTGAGTAAAATAATCCTTTGAAATAATAATGATTTATCAAGAAGAGCTCCGCAGATAACATATGAAGCATTCGGCGCCATACTGCCAAAAACAAGCTTCCAATTTGAAAAATGGGCGTGATGGCACTCCCCTTTTTATGTCCGTCTCCAACGTTGTCTCGCAGGAGACTGGCCGTTCCGATTGTGGCACCCCTATATATAGGGTATACGTTGTAGTCATGGTGACGTCACGCATGCGCGTTGGAACTTGGAACTCTTCCAGCATTCACAAGGCAGCGACGGCGGCTTTACAGTTATGTAGCGCCTCTCAGAATCGGCCAAATTTCACCAAAATAGATGCGTTGTGTAGGGAATTCTTCACTGCATCTTTTTATTAACTTTTCGCCATGATTAAAATTCCCAATATTTTGCCAAAAGTCATTGCCCCGAGGAATAGTGCCCAGAAAATAACATAAGCTGTTTTTAAATACAGATCTATATATATATGTGGCGTGCATGTTGAAGTTTGCTTGCACACAACTCTGCATGCCTTTCCTTTGGTAGGATATTTCGTGTGTGTTTATTACTGATGAAAAGGGCAATATTAGGCCTATTATTTTATTCACAAAGAAACACAGAGGGGAGGTGGTTTTGCATTGACTCAAGCAATCTTCTTTGCATTTGTTTAGCCCTGGCAAGGGCTGTTGGTCAGACGGGAGTCGCATGTAGCATTTCGAATTCCATACACCACACTGCCTTCTTGTTCAAATTTAGGCAGGTTCTATGTAGATACCAAGTATCTCAATTGGGCGATCTTCTCTGCTTTCTGAAATGCATATTCGTAGTATGCACTGCGTATGCCTTCAACTGCTGTCATCTTAAGACGGAGGTTATAGCGAAATGAACGATTGTTCTCTTGCATTGCCTTGTCATACCGCCGCTGTAGACCTTCAAGTTTGTCATTCAGCAGATGAACTTGTTCACAGGCACGTTTGAAACGTGTCTCACTCTCGTTTAGCTCTGTGTGCAGTTCAAATGCCATATCTAAATGGGCCGATTTATAACTAGTTTGTTGCAGTGGGATTACCAGCAGATGATGGCCAAAGAGAAATTCATCCCCAATTTATGCAACAGACATGACATGCTCATCTCACAGTTCATGTATTTGGAATAATTGATGACAATAGTGAGTGCATTGAGTTACACGTGACAAAACAATCAACAGAACCGGTGAAATGTTTTTACAACTGAGTGGTGTGACGATCCATTACATCATCGATAGTCTATGTTATTAAAAGATGATTGAAAGTTGATGTGTTGGGATGTGATTAATGTAATGATTGACATTGGTACTCGAGGTGTACACTATTAATTGATTAATGAAAGAAGGCGTAGCTTCCCAAAAATTAATTTCAGGAGAACGCCAGTACCTTTTATATACTGTTTTATAGTCGTTTATTGCTGTAGATAATGTCTGTTATGAGTGCATTTTACGGGAGCTTCAAACAGTAGGCGTCGCCCACTCTAATGAAAATTTTAAGACTTGGATTGAAGATGAGAATGGCAAAAGTCGCTCAATATCAACAGGGCGTTTGTTGACGATTATTTCAACTAATTGAGTAAAATAATCCTTTGAAATAATAATGATTTATCAAGAAGAGCTCCGCCGTTAACATATGAAGCATTCGGCGCCATACTGCCAAAAATAAGCTTCCAATTTGGAAAATGGGCGTGATGGCACTCCCCTTTTTATGTCCGTCTCCAACGCTGTCTCGCTGGAGACTGGCCGTTCCGATTGTGGCACCCCTATATATAGGGTATACGTTGTAGTCATGGTGACGTCACGCATGCGCGTTGGAACTTGGAACTCTTCCAGCATTCACAAGGCAGCGACGGCGGCTTTACAGGTATGTAGCGCCTCTCAGAATCGGCCAAATTTCACCAAAATAGATGCGTTGTGTAGGGAATTCTTCACTGCATCTTTTTATTAACTTTTCGCCATGATTAAAATTCCCAATATTTTGCCAAAAGTCATTGCCCCGAGGAATAGTGCCCAGAAAATAACATAAGCTGTTTTTAAATACAGATCTATATATATATGTGGCGTGCATGTTGAAGTTTGCTTGCACACAACTCTGCATGCCTTTCCTTTGGTAGGATATTTCGTGTGTGTTTATTACTGATGAAAAGGGCAATATTAGGCCTATTATTTTATTCACAAAGAAACACAGAGGGGAGGTGGTTTTGCATTGACTCAAGCAATCTTCTTTGCATTTGTTTAGCCCTGGCAAGGGCTGTTGGTCAGACGGGAGTCGCATGTAGCATTTCCATACACCACACTGCCTTCTTGTTCAAATTTAGGCAGGTTCTATGTAGATACCAAGTATCTCAATTGGGCGATCTTCTCTGCTTTCTGAAATGCATATTCGTAGTATGCACTGCGTATGCCTTCAACTGCTGTCATCTTAAGACGGAGGTTATAGCGAAATGAACGATTGTTCTCTTGCATTGCCTTGTCATACCGCCGCTGTAGACCTTCAAGTTTGTCATTCAGCAGATGAACTTGTTCACAGGCACGTTTGAAACGTGTCTCACTCTCGTTTAGCTCTGTGTGCAGTTCAAATGCCATATCTAAATGGGCCGATTTATAACTAGTTTGTTGCAGTGGGATTACCAGCAGATGATGGCCAAAGAGAAATTCATCCCCAATTTATGCAACAGACATGACATGCTCATCTCACAGTTCATGTATTTGGAATAATTGATGACAATAGTGAGTGCATTGAGTTACACGTGACAAAACAATCAACAGAACCGGTGAAATGTTTTTACAACTGAGTGGTGTGACGATCCATTACATCATCAATAGTCTATGTTATTAAAAGATGATTGAAAGTTGATGTGTTGGGATGTGATTAATGTAATGATTGACATTGGTACTCGAGGTGTACACTATTAATTGATTAATGAAAGAAGGCGTAGCTTCCCAAAAATTAATTTCAGGAGACCGCCAGTACCTTTTATATACTGTTTTATAGTCGTTTATTGCTGTAGATAATGTCTGTTATGAGTGCATTTTACGGGAGCTTCAAACAGTAGGCGTCGCCCACTCTAATGAAAATTTTAAGACTTGGATTGAAGATGAGAATGGCAAAAGTCGCTCAATATCAACAGGGCGTTTGTAGACGATTATTTCAACTAATTGAGTAAAATAATCCTTTGAAATAATAATGATTTATCAAGAAGAGCTCCGCCGTTAACATATGAAGCATTCGGCGCCATACTGCCAAAAATAAGCTTCCAATTTGAAAAATGGGCGTGATGGCACTCCCCTTTTTATGTCCGTCTCCAACGCTGTCTCGCTGGAGACTGGCCGTTCCGATTGTGGCACCCCTATATATAGGGTATACGTTGTAGTCATGGTGACGTCACGCATGCGCGTTGGAACTTGGAACTCTTCCAGCATTCACAAGGCAGCGACGGCGGCTTTACAGGTATGTAGCGCCTCTCAGAATCGGCCAAATTTCACCAAAATAGATGCGTTGTGTAGGGAATTCTTCACTGCATCTTTTTATTAACTTTTCGCCATGATTAAAATTCCCAATATTTTGCCAAAAGTCATTGCCCCGAGGAATAGTGCCCAGAAAATAACATAAGCTGTTTTCAAATACAGATCTATATATATATGTGGCGTGCATGTTGAAGTTTGCTTGCACACAACTCTGCATGCCTTTCCTTTGGTAGGATATTTCGTGTGTGTTTATTACTGATTAAAAGGGCAATATTAGGCCTATTATTTTATTCACAAAGAAACACAGAGGGGAGGTGGTTTTGCATTGACTCAAGCAATCTTCTTTGCATTTGTTTAGCCCTGGCAAGGGCTGTTGGTCAGACGGGAGTCGCATGTAGCATTTCCATACACCACACTGCCTTCTTGTTCAAATTTAGGCAGGTTCTATGTAGATACCAAGTATCTCAATTGGGCGATCTTCTCTGCTTTCTGAAATGCATATTCGTAGTATGCACTGCGTATGCCTTCAACTGCTGTCATCTTAAGACGGAGGTTATAGCGAAATGAACGATTGTTCTCTTGCATTGCCTTGTCATACCGCCGCTGTAGACCTTCAAGTTTGTCATTCAGCAGATGAACTTGTTCACAGGCACGTTTGAAACGTGTCTCACTCTCGTTTAGCTCTGTGTGCAGTTCAAATGCCATATCTAAATGGTCCGATTTATAACTAGTTTGTTGCAGTGGGATTACCAGCAGATGATGGCCAAAGAGAAATTCATCCCCAATTTATGCAACAGACATGACATGCTCATCTCACAGTTCATGTATTTGGAATAATTGATGACAATAGTGAGTGCATTGAGTTACACGTGACAAAACAATCAACAGAACCGGTGAAATGTTTTTTACAACTGAGTGGTGTGACGATCCATTACATCATCAATAGTCTATGTTATTAAAAGATGATTGAAAGTTGATGTGTTGGGATGTGATTAATGTAATGATTGACATTGGTACTCGAGGTGTACACTATTAATTGATTAATGAAAGAAGGCGTAGCTTCCCAAAAATTAATTTCAGGAGACCGCCAGTACCTTTTATATACTGTTTTATAGTCGTTTATTGCTGTAGATAATGTCTGTTATGAGTGCATTTTACGGGAGCTTCAAACAGTAGGCGTCGCCCACTCTAATGAAAATTTTAAGACTTGGATTGAAGATGAGAATGGCAAAAGTCGCTCAATATCAACAGGGCGTTTGTAGACGATTATTTCAACTAATTGAGTAAAATAATCCTTTGAAATAATAATGATTTATCAAGAAGAGCTCCGCCGTTAACATATGAAGCATTCGGCGCCATACTGCCAAAAATAAGCTTCCAATTTGAAAAATGGGCGTGATGGCACTCCCCTTTTTATGTCCGTCTCCAACGCTGTCTCGCTGGAGACTGGCCGTTCCGATTGTGGCACCCCTATATATAGGGTATACGTTGTAGTCATGGTGACGTCACGCATGCGCGTTGGAACTTGGAACTCTTCCAGCATTCACAAGGCAGCGACGGCGGCTTTACAGGTATGTAGCGCCTCTCAGAATCGGCCAAATTTCACCAAAATAGATGCGTTGTGTAGGGAATTCTTCACTGCATCTTTTTATTAACTTTTCGCCATGATTAAAATTCCCAATATTTTGCCAAAAGTCATTGCCCCGAGGAATAGTGCCCAGAAAATAACATAAGCTGTTTTTAAATACAGATCTATATATATATGTGGCGTGCATGTTGAAGTTTGCTTGCACACAACTCTGCATGCCTTTCCTTTGGTAGGATATTTCGTGTGTGTTTATTACTGATGAAAAGGGCAATATTAGGCCTATAATTTTATTCACAAAGAAACACAGAGGGGAGGTGGTTTTGCATTGACTCAAGCAATCTTCTTTGCATTTGTTTAGCCCTGGCAAGGGCTGTTGGTCAGACGGGAGTCGCATGTAGCATTTCCATACACCACACTGCCTTCTTGTTCAAATTTAGGCAGGTTCTATGTAGATACCAAGTATCTCAATTGGGCGATCTTCTCTGCTTTCTGAAATGCATATTCGTAGTATGCACTGCGTATGCCTTCAACTGCTGTCATCTTAAGACGGAGGTTATAGCGAAATGAACGATTGTTCTCTTGCATTGCCTTGTCATACCGCCGCTGTAGACCTTCAAGTTTGTCATTCAGCAGATGAACTTGTTCACAGGCACGTTTGAAACGTGTCTCACTCTCGTTTAGCTCTGTGTGCAGTTCAAATGCCATATCTAAATGGTCCGATTTATAACTAGTTTGTTGCAGTGGGATTACCAGCAGATGATGGCCAAAGAGAAATTCATCCCCAATTTATGCAACAGACATGACATGCTCATCTCACAGTTCATGTATTTGGAATAATTGATGACAATAGTGAGTGCATTGAGTTACACGTGACAAAACAATCAACAGAACCGGTGAAATGTTTTTACAACTGAGTGGTGTGACGATCCATTACATCATCAATAGTCTATGTTATTAAAAGATGATTGAAAGTTGATGTGTTGGGATGTGATTAATGTAATGATTGACATTGGTACTCGAGGTGTACACTATTAATTGATTAATGAAAGAAGGCGTAGCTTCCCAAAAATTAATTTCAGGAGACCGCCAGTACCTTTTATATACTGTTTTATAGTCGTTTATTGCTGTAGATAATGTCTGTTATGAGTGCATTTTACGGGAGCTTCAAACAGTAGGCGTCGCCCACTCTAATGAAAATTTTAAGACTTGGATTGAAGATGAGAATGGCAAAAGTCGCTCAATATCAACAGGGCGTTTGTAGACGATTATTTCAACTAATTGAGTAAAATAATCCTTTGAAATAATAATGATTTATCAAGAAGAGCTCCGCCGTTAACATATGAAGCATTCGGCGCCATACTGCCAAAAATAAGCTTCCAATTTGAAAAATGGGCGTGATGGCACTCCCCTTTTTATGTCCGTCTCCAACGCTGTCTCGCTGGAGACTGGCCGTTCCGATTGTGGCACCCCTATATATAGGGTATACGTTGTAGTCATGGTGACGTCACGCATGCGCGTTGGAACTTGGAACTCTTCCAGCATTCACAAGGCAGCGACGGCGGCTTTACAGGTATGTAGCGCCTCTCAGAATCGGCCAAATTTCACCAAAATAGATGCGTTGTGTAGGGAATTCTTCACTGCATCTTTTTATTAACTTTTCGCCATGATTAAAATTCCCAATATTTTGCCAAAAGTCATTGCCCCGAGGAATAGTGCCCAGAAAATAACATAAGCTGTTTTTAAATACAGATCTATATATATATGTGGCGTGCATGTTGAAGTTTGCTTGCACACAACTCTGCATGCCTTTCCTTTGGTAGGATATTTCGTGTGTGTTTATTACTGATGAAAAGGGCAATATTAGGCCTATAATTTTATTCACAAAGAAACACAGAGGGGAGGTGGTTTTGCATTGACTCAAGCAATCTTCTTTGCATTTGTTTAGCCCTGGCAAGGGCTGTTGGTCAGACGGGAGTCGCATGTAGCATTTCCATACACCACACTGCCTTCTTGTTCAAATTTAGGCAGGTTCTATGTAGATACCAAGTATCTCAATTGGGCGATCTTCTCTGCTTTCTGAAATGCATATTCGTAGTATGCACTGCGTATGCCTTCAACTGCTGTCATCTTAAGACGGAGGTTATAGCGAAATGAACGATTGTTCTCTTGCATTGCCTTGTCATACCGCCGCTGTAGACCTTCAAGTTTGTCATTCAGCAGATGAACTTGTTCACAGGCACGTTTGAAACGTGTCTCACTCTCGTTTAGCTCTGTGTGCAGTTCAAATGCCATATCTAAATGGTCCGATTTATAACTAGTTTGTTGCAGTGGGATTACCAGCAGATGATGGCCAAAGAGAAATTCATCCCCAATTTATGCAACAGACATGACATGCTCATCTCACAGTTCATGTATTTGGAATAATTGATGACAATAGTGAGTGCATTGAGTTACACGTGACAAAACAATCAACAGAACCGGTGAAATGTTTTTACAACTGAGTGGTGTGACGATCCATTACATCATCAATAGTCTATGTTATTAAAAGATGATTGAAAGTTGATGTGTTGGGATGTGATTAATGTAATGATTGACATTGGTACTCGAGGTGTACACTATTAATTGATTAATGAAAGAAGGCGTAGCTTCCCAAAAATTAATTTCAGGAGACCGCCAGTACCTTTTATATACTGTTTTATAGTCGTTTATTGCTGTAGATAATGTCTGTTATGAGTGCATTTTACGGGAGCTTCAAACAGTAGGCGTCGCCCACTCTAATGAAAATTTTAAGACTTGGATTGAAGATGAGAATGGCAAAAGTCGCTCAATATCAACAGGGCGTTTGTAGACGATTATTTCAACTAATTGAGTAAAATAATCCTTTGAAATAATAATGATTTATCAAGAAGAGCTCCGCCGTTAACATATGAAGCATTCGGCGCCATACTGCCAAAAATAAGCTTCCAATTTGAAAAATGGGCGTGATGGCACTCCCCTTTTTATGTCCGTCTCCAACGCTGTCTCGCTGGAGACTGGCCGTTCCGATTGTGGCACCCCTATATATAGGGTATACGTTGTAGTCATGGTGACGTCACGCATGCGCGTTGGAACTTGGAACTCTTCCAGCATTCACAAGGCAGCGACGGCGGCTTTACAGGTATGTAGCGCCTCTCAGAATCGGCCAAATTTCACCAAAATAGATGCGTTGTGTAGGGAATTCTTCACTGCATCTTTTTATTAACTTTTCGCCATGATTAAAATTCCCAATATTTTGCCAAAAGTCATTGCCCCGAGGAATAGTGCCCAGAAAATAACATAAGCTGTTTTTAAATACAGATCTATATATATATGTGGCGTGCATGTTGAAGTTTGCTTGCACACAACTCTGCATGCCTTTCCTTTGGTAGGATATTTCGTGTGTGTTTATTACTGATGAAAAGGGCAATATTAGGCCTATTATTTTATTCACAAAGAAACACAGAGGGGAGGTGGTTTTGCATTGACTCAAGCAATCTTCTTTGCATTTGTTTAGCCCTGGCAAGGGCTGTTGGTCAGACGGGAGTCGCATGTAGCATTTCCATACACCACACTGCCTTCTTGTTCAAATTTAGGCAGGTTCTATGTAGATACCAAGTATCTCAATTGGGCGATCTTCTCTGCTTTCTGAAATGCATATTCGTAGTATGCACTGCGTATGCCTTCAACTGCTGTCATCTTAAGACGGAGGTTATAGCGAAATGAACGATTGTTCTCTTGCATTGCCTTGTCATACCGCCGCTGTAGACCTTCAAGTTTGTCATTCAGCAGATGAACTTGTTCACAGGCACGTTTGAAACGTGTCTCACTCTCGTTTAGCTCTGTGTGCAGTTCAAATGCCATATCTAAATGGTCCGATTTATAACTAGTTTGTTGCAGTGGGATTACCAGCAGATGATGGCCAAAGAGAAATTCATCCCCAATTTATGCAACAGACATGACATGCTCATCTCACAGTTCATGTATTTGGAATAATTGATGACAATAGTGAGTGCATTGAGTTACACGTGACAAAACAATCAACAGAACCGGTGAAATGTTTTTACAACTGAGTGGTGTGACGATCCATTACATCATCAATAGTCTATGTTATTAAAAGATGATTGAAAGTTGATGTGTTGGGATGTGATTAATGTAATGATTGACATTGGTACTCGAGGTGTACACTATTAATTGATTAATGAAAGAAGGCGTAGCTTCCCAAAAATTAATTTCAGGAGACCGCCAGTACCTTTTATATACTGTTTTATAGTCGTTTATTGCTGTAGATAATGTCTGTTATGAGTGCATTTTACGGGAGCTTCAAACAGTAGGCGTCGCCCACTCTAATGAAAATTTTAAGACTTGGATTGAAGATGAGAATGGCAAAAGTCGCTCAATATCAACAGGGCGTTTGTAGACGATTATTTCAACTAATTGAGTAAAATAATCCTTTGAAATAATAATGATTTATCAAGAAGAGCTCCGCCGTTAACATATGAAGCATTCGGCGCCATACTGCCAAAAATAAGCTTCCAATTTGAAAAATGGGCGTGATGGCACTCCCCTTTTTATGTCCGTCTCCAACGCTGTCTCGCTGGAGACTGGCCGTTCCGATTGTGGCACCCCTATATATAGGGTATACGTTGTAGTCATGGTGACGTCACGCATGCGCGTTGGAACTTGGAACTCTTCCAGCATTCACAAGGCAGCGACGGCGGCTTTACAGGTATGTAGCGCCTCTCAGAATCGGCCAAATTTCACCAAAATAGATGCGTTGTGTAGGGAATTCTTCACTGCATCTTTTTATTAACTTTTCGCCATGATTAAAATTCCCAATATTTTGCCAAAAGTCATTGCCCCGAGGAATAGTGCCCAGAAAATAACATAAGCTGTTTTTAAATACAGATCTATATATATATGTGGCGTGCATGTTGAAGTTTGCTTGCACACAACTCTGCATGCCTTTCCTTTGGTAGGATATTTCGTGTGTGTTTATTACTGATGAAAAGGGCAATATTAGGCCTATTATTTTATTCACAAAGAAACACAGAGGGGAGGTGGTTTTGCATTGACTCAAGCAATCTTCTTTGCATTTGTTTAGCCCTGGCAAGGGCTGTTGGTCAGACGGGAGTCGCATGTAGCATTTCCATACACCACACTGCCTTCTTGTTCAAATTTAGGCAGGTTCTATGTAGATACCAAGTATCTCAATTGGGCGATCTTCTCTGCTTTCTGAAATGCATATTCGTAGTATGCACTGCGTATGCCTTCAACTGCTGTCATCTTAAGACGGAGGTTATAGCGAAATGAACGATTGTTCTCTTGCATTGCCTTGTCATACCGCCGCTGTAGACCTTCAAGTTTGTCATTCAGCAGATGAACTTGTTCACAGGCACGTTTGAAACGTGTCTCACTCTCGTTTAGCTCTGTGTGCAGTTCAAATGCCATATCTAAATGGGCCGATTTATAACTAGTTTGTTGCAGTGGGATTACCAGCAGATGATGGCCAAAGAGAAATTCATCCCCAATTTATGCAACAGACATGACATGCTCATCTCACAGTTCATGTATTTGGAATAATTGATGACAATAGTGAGTGCATTGAGTTACACGTGACAAAACAATCAACAGAACCGGTGAAATGTTTTTACAACTGAGTGGTGTGACGATCCATTACATCATCAATAGTCTATGTTATTAAAAGATGATTGAAAGTTGATGTGTTGGGATGTGATTAATGTAATGATTGACATTGGTACTCGAGGTGTACACTATTAATTGATTAATGAAAGAAGGCGTAGCTTCCCAAAAATTAATTTCAGGAGAACGCCAGTACCTTTTATATACTGTTTTATAGTCGTTTATTGCTGTAGATAATGTCTGTTATGAGTGCATTTTACGGGAGCTTCAAACAGTAGGCGTCGCCCACTCTAATGAAAATTTTAAGACTTGGATTGAAGATGAGAATGGCAAAAGTCGCTCAATATCAACAGGGCGTTTGTTGACGATTATTTCAACTAATTGAGTAAAATAATCCTTTGAAATAATAATGATTTATCAAGAAGAGCTCCGCCGTTAACATATGAAGCATTCGGCGCCATACTGCCAAAAATAAGCTTCCAATTTGGAAAATGGGCGTGATGGCACTCCCCTTTTTATGTCCGTCTCCAACGCTGTCTCGCTGGAGACTGGCCGTTCCGATTGTGGCACCCCTATATATAGGGTATACGTTGTAGTCATGGTGACGTCACGCATGCGCGTTGGAACTTGGAACTCTTCCAGCATTCACAAGGCAGCGACGGCGGGTTTACAGGTATGTAGCGCCTCTCAGAATCGGCCAAATTTCACCAAAATAGATGCGTTGTGTAGGGAATTCTTCACTGCATCTTTTTATTAACTTTTCGCCATGATTAAAATTCCCAATATTGTGCCAAAAGTCATTGCCCCGAGGAATAGTGCCCAGAAAATAACATAAGCTGTTTTTAAATACAGATCTATATATATATGTGGCGTGCATGTTGAAGTTTGCTTGCACACAACTCTGCATGCCTTTCCTTTGGTAGGATATTTCGTGTGTGTTTATTACTGATGAAAAGGGCAATATTAGGCCTATTATTTTATTCACAAAGAAACACAGAGGGGAGGTGGTTTTGCATTGACTCAAGCAATCTTCTTTGCATTTGTTTAGCCCTGGCAAGGGCTGTTGGTCAGACGGGAGTCGCATGTAGCATTTCCATACACCACACTGCCTTCTTGTTCAAATTTAGGCAGGTTCTATGTAGATACCAAGTATCTCAATTGGGCGATCTTCTCTGCTTTCTGAAATGCATATTCGTAGTATGCACTGCGTATGCCTTCAACTGCTGTCATCTTAAGACGGAGGTTATAGCGAAATGAACGATTGTTCTCTTGCATTGCCTTGTCATACCGCCGCTGTAGACCTTCAAGTTTGTCATTCAGCAGATGAACTTGTTCACAGGCACGTTTGAAACGTGTCTCACTCTCGTTTAGCTCTGTGTGCAGTTCAAATGCCATATCTAAATGGTCCGATTTATAACTAGTTTGTTGCAGTGGGATTACCAGCAGATGATGGCCAAAGAGAAATTCATCCCCAATTTATGCAACAGACATGACATGCTCATCTCACAGTTCATGTATTTGGAATAATTGATGACAATAGTGAGTGCATTGAGTTACACGTGACAAAACAATCAACAGAACCGGTGAAATGTTTTTACAACTGAGTGGTGTGACGATCCATTACATCATCAATAGTCTATGTTATTAAAAGATGATTGAAAGTTGATGTGTTGGGATGTGATTAATGTAATGATTGACATTGGTACTCGAGGTGTACACTATTAATTGATTAATGAAAGAAGGCGTAGCTTCCCAAAAATTAATTTCAGGAGACCGCCAGTACCTTTTATATACTGTTTTATAGTCGTTTATTGCTGTAGATAATGTCTGTTATGAGTGCATTTTACGGGAGCTTCAAACAGTAGGCGTCGCCCACTCTAATGAAAATTTTAAGACTTGGATTGAAGATGAGAATGGCAAAAGTCGCTCAATATCAACAGGGCGTTTGTAGACGATTATTTCAACTAATTGAGTAAAATAATCCTTTGAAATAATAATGATTTATCAAGAAGAGCTCCGCCGTTAACATATGAAGCATTCGGCGCCATACTGCCAAAAATAAGCTTCCAATTTGAAAAATGGGCGTGATGGCACTCCCCTTTTTATGTCCGTCTCCAACGCTGTCTCGCTGGAGACTGGCCGTTCCGATTGTGGCACCCCTATATATAGGGTATACGTTGTAGTCATGGTGACGTCACGCATGCGCGTTGGAACTTGGAACTCTTCCAGCATTCACAAGGCAGCGACGGCGGCTTTACAGGTATGTAGCGCCTCTCAGAATCGGCCAAATTTCACCAAAATAGATGCGTTGTGTAGGGAATTCTTCACTGCATCTTTTTATTAACTTTTCGCCATGATTAAAATTCCCAATATTTTGCCAAAAGTCATTGCCCCGAGGAATAGTGCCCAGAAAATAACATAAGCTGTTTTTAAATACAGATCTATATATATATGTGGCGTGCATGTTGAAGTTTGCTTGCACACAACTCTGCATGCCTTTCCTTTGGTAGGATATTTCGTGTGTGTTTATTACTGATGAAAAGGGCAATATTAGGCCTATTATTTTATTCACAAAGAAACACAGAGGGGAGGTGGTTTTGCATTGACTCAAGCAATCTTCTTTGCATTTGTTTAGCCCTGGCAAGGGCTGTTGGTCAGACGGGAGTCGCATGTAGCATTTCCATACACCACACTGCCTTCTTGTTCAAATTTAGGCAGGTTCTATGTAGATACCAAGTATCTCAATTGGGCGATCTTCTCTGCTTTCTGAAATGCATATTCGTAGTATGCACTGCGTATGCCTTCAACTGCTGTCATCTTAAGACGGAGGTTATAGCGAAATGAACGATTGTTCTCTTGCATTGCCTTGTCATACCGCCGCTGTAGACCTTCAAGTTTGTCATTCAGCAGATGAACTTGTTCACAGGCACGTTTGAAACGTGTCTCACTCTCGTTTAGCTCTGTGTGCAGTTCAAATGCCATATCTAAATGGGCCGATTTATAACTAGTTTGTTGCAGTGGGATTACCAGCAGATGATGGCCAAAGAGAAATTCATCCCCAATTTATGCAACAGACATGACATGCTCATCTCACAGTTCATGTATTTGGAATAATTGATGACAATAGTGAGTGCATTGAGTTACACGTGACAAAACAATCAACAGAACCGGTGAAATGTTTTTACAACTGAGTGGTGTGACGATCCATTACATCATCAATAGTCTATGTTATTAAAAGATGATTGAAAGTTGATGTGTTGGGATGTGATTAATGTAATGATTGACATTGGTACTCGAGGTGTACACTATTAATTGATTAATGAAAGAAGGCGTAGCTTCCCAAAAATTAATTTCAGGAGACCGCCAGTACCTTTTATATACTGTTTTATAGTCGTTTATTGCTGTAGATAATGTCTGTTATGAGTGCATTTTACGGGAGCTTCAAACAGTAGGCGTCGCCCACTCTAATGAAAATTTTAAGACTTGGATTGAAGATGAGAATGGGAAAAGTCGCTCAATATCAACAGGGCGTTTGTAGACGATTATTTCAACTAATTGAGTAAAATAATCCTTTGAAATAATAATGATTTATCAAGAAGAGCTCCGCCGTTAACATATGAAGCATTCGGCGCCATACTGCCAAAAATAAGCTTCCAATTTGAAAAATGGGCGTGATGGCACTCCCCTTTTTATGTCCGTCTCCAACGCTGTCTCGCTGGAGACTGGCCGTTCCGATTGTGGCACCCCTATATATAGGGTATACGTTGTAGTCATGGTGACGTCACGCATGCGCGTTGGAACTTGGAACTCTTCCAGCATTCACAAGGCAGCGACGGCGGCTTTACAGGTATGTAGCGCCTCTCAGAATCGGCCAAATTTCACCAAAATAGATGCGTTGTGTAGGGAATTCTTCACTGCATCTTTTTATTAACTTTTCGCCATGATTAAAATTCCCAATATTTTGCCAAAAGTCATTGCCCCGAGGAATAGTGCCCAGAAAATAACATAAGCTGTTTTTAAATACAGATCTATATATATATGTGGCGTGCATGTTGAAGTTTGCTTGCACACAACTCTGCATGCCTTTCCTTTGGTAGGATATTTCGTGTGTGTTTATTACTGATGAAAAGGGCAATATTAGGCCTATTATTTTATTCACAAAGAAACACAGAGGGGAGGTGGTTTTGCATTGACTCAAGCAATCTTCTTTGCATTTGTTTAGCCCTGGCAAGGGCTGTTGGTCAGACGGGAGTCGCATGTAGCATTTCCATACACCACACTGCCTTCTTGTTCAAATTTAGGCAGGTTCTATGTAGATACCAAGTATCTCAATTGGGCGATCTTCTCTGCTTTCTGAAATGCATATTCGTAGTATGCACTGCGTATGCCTTCAACTGCTGTCATCTTAAGACGGAGGTTATAGCGAAATGAACGATTGTTCTCTTGCATTGCCTTGTCATACCGCCGCTGTAGACCTTCAAGTTTGTCATTCAGCAGATGAACTTGTTCACAGGCACGTTTGAAACGTGTCTCACTCTCGTTTAGCTCTGTGTGCAGTTCAAATGCCATATCTAAATGGGCCGATTTATAACTAGTTTGTTGCAGTGGGATTACCAGCAGATGATGGCCAAAGAGAAATTCATCCCCAATTTATGCAACAGACATGACATGCTCATCTCACAGTTCATGTATTTGGAATAATTGATGACAATAGTGAGTGCATTGAGTTACACGTGACAAAACAATCAACAGAACCGGTGAAATGTTTTTACAACTGAGTGGTGTGACGATCCATTACATCATCAATAGTCTATGTTATTAAAAGATGATTGAAAGTTGATGTGTTGGGATGTGATTAATGTAATGATTGACATTGGTACTCGAGGTGTACACTATTAATTGATTAATGAAAGAAGGCGTAGCTTCCCAAAAATTAATTTCAGGAGACCGCCAGTACCTTTTATATACTGTTTTATAGTCGTTTATTGCTGTAGATAATGTCTGTTATGAGTGCATTTTACGGGAGCTTCAAACAGTAGGCGTCGCCCACTCTAATGAAAATTTTAAGACTTGGATTGAAGATGAGAATGGGAAAAGTCGCTCAATATCAACAGGGTGTTTGTAGACGATTATTTCAACTAATTGAGTAAAATAATCCTTTGAAATAATAATGATTTATCAAGAAGAGCTCCGCAGATAACATATGAAGCATTCGGCGCCATACTGCCAAAAACAAGCTTCCAATTTGAAAAATGGGCGTGATGGCACTCCCCTTTTTATGTCCGTCTCCAACGTTGTCTCGCAGGAGACTGGCCGTTCCGATTGTGGCACCCCTATATATAGGGTATACGTTGTAGTCATGGTGACGTCACGCATGCGCGTTGGAACTTGGAACTCTTCCAGCATTCACAAGGCAGCGACGGCGGCTTTACAGTTATGTAGCGCCTCTCAGAAGCGGCCAAATCTCACCAAAATAGATGCGTTGTGTAGGGAATTCTTCACTGCATCTTTTTATTAACTTTTCGCCATGATTAAAATTCCCAATATTTTGCCAAAAGTCATTGCCCCGAGGAATAGTGCCCAGAAAATAACATAAGCTGTTTTTAAATACAGATCTATATATATATGTGGCGTGCATGTTGAAGTTTGCTTGCACACAACTCTGCATGCCTTTCCTTTGGTAGGATATTTCGTGTGTGTTTATTACTGATGAAAAGGGCAATATTAGGCCTATTATTTTATTCACAAAGAAACACAGAGGGGAGGTGGTTTTGTATTGACTCAAGCAATCTTCTTTGCATTTGTTTAGCCCTGGCAAGGGCTGTTGGTCAGACGGGAGTCGCATGTAGCATTTCCATACACCACAATGCCTGCTTGTTCAAATTTAGGCAGGTTCTATGTAGATACCAAGTATCTCAATCGGGCGATCTTCTCTGCTTTCTGAAATGCATATTCGTAGTATGCACTGCGTATGCCTTCAACTGCTGTCATCTTAAGACGGAGGTTATAGCGAAATGAACGATTGTTCTCTTGCATTGCCTTGTCATACCGCCGCTGTAGACCTTCAAGTTTGTCATTCAGCAGATGAACTTGTTCACAGGCACGTTTGAAACGTGTCTCACTCTCGTTTAGCTCTGTGTGCAGTTCAAATGCCATATCTAAATGGGCCGATTTATAACTAGTTTGTTGCAGTGGGATTACCAGCAGACGATGACGAAAGAGAAATTCATCCCCAATTTATGCAACAGACATGACATGATCATCTCACAGTTCATGTATTTGGAATAATTGATGACAATAGTGAGTGCATTGAGTTACACGTGACAAAACAATCAACAGAACCGGTGAAATGTTTTTACAACTGAGTGGTGTGACGATCCATTACATCATCAATAGTCTATGTTATTAAAAGATGATTGAAAGTTGATGTGTTGGGATGTGAGTAATGTAATGATTGACATTGGTACTCGAGGTGTACACTATTAATTGATTAATGAAAGAAGGCGTAGCTTCCCAAAAAATAGTTTCAGGAGACCGCCAGTACCTTTTATATACTGTTTTATAGTCGTTTATTGCTGTAGATAATGTCTGTTATGAGTGCATTTTACGGGAGCTTCAAACAGTAGGCGTCGCCCACTCTAATGAACATTTTAGACTTGGATTGAAGATGAGAATGGGAAAAGTCGCTCAATATCAACAGGGTGTTTGTAGACGATTATTTCAACTAATTGAGTAAAATAATCCTTTGAAATAATAATGATTTATCAAGAAGAGCTCCGCAGATAACATATGAAGCATTCGGCGCCATACTGCCAAAAACAAGCTTCCAATTTGAAAAATGGACGTGATGGCACTCCCCTTTTTATGTCCGTCTCCAACGCTGTCTCGCTGGAGACTGGCCGTTCCGATTGTGGCACCCCTATATATATAGGGTATACGTTGTAGTCATGGTGACGTCACGCATGCGCGTTGGAACTTGGAACTCTTCCAGCATTCACAAGGCAGCGACGGCGGCTTTACAGTTATGTAGCGCCTCTCAGAATCGGCCAAATTTCACCAAAATAGATGCGTTGTGTAGGGAATTCTTCACTGCATCTTTTTATTAACTTTTCGCCATGATTAAAATTCCAAATATTTTGCCAAAAGTCATTGCCCCGAGGAATAGTGCCCAGAAAATAACATAAGCTGTTTTTAAATACAGATCTATATATATGTGGCGTGCAAGTTGAAGTTTGCTTGCACACAACTCTGCATGCCTTTCCTTTGGTAGGATATTTCGTGTGTGTTTATTACTGATGAAAAGGGCAATATTAGGCCTATTATTTTATTCACAAAGAAACACAGAGGGGAGGTGGTTTTGACTTGACTCAAGCAATCTTCTTTGCATTTGTTTAGCCCTGGCAAGGGCTGTTGGTCAGACGGGAGTCGCATGTAGCATTTCCATACACCACACTGCCTTCTTGTTCAAATTTAGGCAGGTTCTATGTAGATACCAAGTGTCTCAATTGGGCGATCTTCTCTGCTTTCTGAAATGCATATTCGTAGTATGCACTGCGTATGCCTTCAACTGCTGTCATCTTAAGACGGAGGTTATAGCGAAATGAACGATTGTTCTCTTGCATTGCCTTGTCATACCGCCGCTGTAGACCTTCAAGTTTGTCATTCAGCAGATGAACTTGTTCACAGGCACGTTTGAAACGTGTCTCACTCTCGTTTAGCTCTGTGTGCAGTTCAAATGCCATATCTAAATGGGCCGATTTATAACTAGTTTGTTGCAGTGGGATTACCAGCAGATGATGGCCAAAGAGAAATTCATCCCCAATTTATGCAACAGACATGACATGCTCATCTCACAGTTCATGTATTTGGAATAATTGATGACAATAGTGAGTGCATTGAGTTACACGTGACAAAACAATCAACAGAACCGGTGAAATGTTTTTACAACTGAGTGGTGTGACGATCCATTACATCATCAATAGTCTATGTTATTAAAAGATGACTGAAAGTTGATGTGTTGGGATGTGATTAATGTAATGATTGACATTGGTACTCGAGGTGTACACTATTAATTTATTAATGAAAGGAGGCGTAGCTTCCAAAAATTAATTTCAGGAGACCGCCAGTACCTTTTATATACTGTTTTATAGTCGTTTATTGCTGTAGATAATGTCTGTTATGAGTGCATTTTACGGGAGCTTCAAACAGTAGGCGTCGCCCACTCTAATGAAAATTTTAAGACTTGGATTGAAGATGAGAATGGCAAAAGTCGCTCAATATCAACAGGGCGTTTGTAGACGATTATTTCAACTAATTGAGTAAAATAATCCTTTGAAATAATAATGATTTATCAAGAAGAGCTCCGCCGTTAACATATGAAGCATTCGGCGCCATACTGCCAAAAATAAGCTTCCAATTTGAAAAATGGGCGTGATGGCACTCCCCTTTTTATGTCCGTCTCCAACGCTGTCTCGCAGGAGACTGGCCGTTCCGATTGTGGCACCCCTATATATAGGGTATACGTTGTAGTCATGGTGACGTCACGCATGCGCGTTGGAACTTGGAACTCTTCCAGCATTCACAAGGCAGTGACGGCGGCTTTACAGTTATGTAGCGCCTCTCAGAATCGGCCAAATTTCACCAAAATAGATGCGTTGTGTAGGGAATTCTTCACTGCATCTTTTTATTAACTTTTCGCCCTGATTAAAATTCCCAATATTTTGCCAAAAGTTATTGCCCCGAGGAATAGTGCCCAGAAAATAACATAAGCTGTTTTTAAATACAGATCTATATATATATGTGGCGTGCATGTTGAAGTTTGCTTGCACACAACTCTGCATGCCTTTCCTTTGGTAGGATATTTCGTGTGTGTTTATTACTGATGAAAAGGGCAATATTAGGCCTATTATTTTATTCACAAAGAAACACAAAGGGGAGGTGGTTTTGCATTGACTCAAGCAATCTTCTTTGCATTTGTTTAGCCCTGGCAAGGGCTGTTGGTCAGACGGGAGTCGCATGTAGCATTTCCATACACCACACTGCCTTCTTGTTCAAATTTAGGCAAGTTCTATGTAGATACCAAGTATCTCAATTGGGCGATCTTCTCTGCTTTCTGAAATGCATATTCGTAGTAGGCACTGCGTATGCCTTCAACTGCTGTCATCTTAAGACGGAGGTTATAGCGAAATGAACGATTGTTCTCTTGCATTGCCTTGTCATACCGCCGCTGTAGACCTTCAAGTTTGTCATTCAGCAGATGAACTTGTTCACAGGCACGTTTGAAACGTGTCTCACTCTCGTTTAGCTCTGTGTGCAGTTCAAATGCCATATCTAAATGGGCCGATTTATAACTAGTTTGTTGCAGTGGGATTACCAGCAGATGATGGCCAAAGAGAAATTCATCCCCAATTTATGCAACAGACATGACATGCTCATCTCACAGTTCATGTATTTGGAATAATTGATGACAATAGTGAGTGCATTGAGTTACACGTGACAAAACAATCAACAGAACCGGTGAAATGTTTTTACAACTGAGTGGTGTGACGATCCATTACATCATCAATAGTCTATGTTATTAAAAGATGATTGAAAGTTGATGTGTTGGGATGTGATTAATGTAATGATTGACATTGGTACTCGAGGTGTACACTATTAATTTATTTATGAAAGAAGGCGTAGCTTCCAAAAATTAATTTCAGGAGACCGCCAGTACCTTTTATATACTGTTTTATAGTCGTTTATTGCTGTAGATAATGTCTGTTATGAGTGCATTTTACGGGAGCTTCAAACAGTAGGCGTCGCCCACTCTAATGAAAATTTTAAGACTTGGATTGAAGATGAGAATGGCAAAAGTCGCTCAATATCAACAGGGCGTTTGTAGACGATTATTTCAACTAATTGAGTAAAATAATCCTTTGAAATAATAATGATTTATCAAGAAGAGCTCCGCCGTTAACATATGAAGCATTCGGCGCCATACTGCCAAAAATAAGCTTCCAATTTGAAAAATGGGCGTGATGGCACTCCCCTTTTTATGTCCGTCTCCAACGCTGTCTCGCAGGAGACTGGCCGTTCCGATTGTGGCACCCCTATATATAGGGTATACGTTGTAGTCATGGTGACGTCACCGCATGCGCGTTGGAACTTGGAACTCTTCCAGCATTCACAAGGCAGTGACGGCGGCTTTACAGTTATGTAGCGCCTCTCAGAATCGGCCAAATTTCACCAAAATAGATGCGTTGTGTAGGGAATTCTTCACTGCATCTTTTTATTAACTTTTCGCCCTGATTAAAATTCCCAATATTTTGCCAAAAGTTATTGCCCCGAGGAATAGTGCCCAGAAAATAACATAAGCTGTTTTTAAATACAGATCTATATATATATGTGGCGTGCATGTTGAAGTTTGCTTGCACACAACTCTGCATGCCTTTCCTTTGGTAGGATATTTCGTGTGTGTTTATTACTGATGAAAAGGGCAATATTAGGCCTATTATTTTATTCACAAAGAAACACAAAGGGGAGGTGGTTTTGCATTGACTCAAGCAATCTTCTTTGCATTTGTTTAGCCCTGGCAAGGGCTGTTGGTCAGACGGGAGTCGCATGTAGCATTTCCATACACCACACTGCCTTCTTGTTCAAATTTAGGCAAGTTCTATGTAGATACCAAGTATCTCAATTGGGCGATCTTCTCTGCTTTCTGAAATGCATATTCGTAGTATGCACTGCGTATGCCTTCAACTGCTGTCATCTTAAGACGGAGGTTATAGCGAAATGAACGATTGTTCTCTTGCATTGCCTTGTCATACCGCCGCTGTAGACCTTCAAGTTTGTCATTCAGCAGATGAACTTGTTCACAGGCACGTTTGAAACGTGTCTCACTCTCGTTTAGCTCTGTGTGCAGTTCAAATGCCATATCTAAATGGGCCGATTTATAACTAGTTTGTTGCAGTGGGATTACCAGCAGATGATGGCCAAAGAGAAATTCATCCCCAATTTATGCAACAGACATGACATGCTCATCTCACAGTTCATGTATTTGGAATAATTGATGACAATAGTGAGTGCATTGAGTTACACGTGACAAAACAATCAACAGAACCGGTGAAATGTTTTTACAACTGAGTGGTGTGACGATCCATTACATCATCAATAGTCTATGTTATTAAAAGATGATTGAAAGTTGATGTGTTGGGATGTGATTAATGTAATGATTGACATTGGTACTCGAGGTGTACACTATTAATTTATTAATGAAAGAAGGCGTAGCTTCCAAAAATTAATTTCAGGAGACCGCCAGTACCTTTTATATACTGTTTTATAGTCGTTTATTGCTGTAGATAACGTCTGTTATGAGTGCATTTTACGGGAGCTTCAAACAGTAGGCGTCGCCCACTCTAATGAAAATTTTTAGACTTGGATTGAAGATGAGAATGGCAAAAGTCGCTCAATATCAACAGGGTGTTTGTAGACGATTATTTCAACTAATTGAGTAAAATAATCCTTTGAAATAATAATGATTTATCAAGAAGAGCTCCGCAGATAACATATAAAGCATTCGGCGCTATACTGCCAAAAACAAGCTTCCAATTTGAAAAATGGGCGTGATGGCACTCCCCTTTTTATGTCCGTCTCCAACGCTGTCTCGCTGGAGACTGGCCGTTCCGATTGTGGCACCCCTATATATAGGGTATACGTTGTAGTCATGGTGACGTCACGCATGCGCGTTGGAACTTGGAACTCTTCCAGCATTCACAAGGCAGCGACGGCGGCTTTACAGTTATGTAGCGCCTCTCAGAATCGGCCAAATTTCACCAAAATAGATGCGTTGTGTAGGGAATTCTTCACTGCATCTTTTTATTAACTTTTCGCCATGATTAAAATTCCCAATATTTTGCCAAAAGTCATTGCCCCCAGGAATAGTGCCCAGAAAATAACATAAGCTGTTTTTAAATACAGATCTATATATATATGTGGCGTGCATGTTGAAGTTTGCTTGCACACAACTCTGCATGCCTTTCCTTTGGTAGGATATTTCGTGTGTGTTTATTACTGATGAAAAGGGCAATATTAGGCCTATTATTTTATTCACAAAGAAACACAGAGGGTGGTGGTTTTGCATTGACTCAAGCAATCTTCTTTGCATTTGTTTAGCCCTGGCAAGGGCTGTTGGTCAGACGGGAGTCGCATGTAGCATTTCCATACACCACACTGCCTTCTTGTTCAAATTTAGGCAGGTTCTATGTAAACTAGTGTCCAAAAGAAACGATACCATCTATTTTTTAAAATATCTTTTTACAAAGTGATTTTCTTCGTATGAACACATGGTTTTGCGTATCCCACATCCCAAATGCAGTGTATTCAATCGAAAATACCGAGAACATTTTATCATATCCGAAGAAATGCTGCACTTTGAGAGAACAACATTATTTTAGGTAGCATAGTTTGCATCTGCAGATAAAGTGTATAAAACGGCTGACCATACACGTTGGTATCAAAGCAATAAAAAGCACACAAGAAAATATCGGTTTTGACAGCCATTGAGAGTGAAAGAGCCGTTGGAATTGTCACATAGCGAGTCTCACACGCCGACGACGTCAGAAGGTTCGGTTGCGCGCGCATAGCAGTCATCAGGTTAACACAACGGTTACGTGATAGAGATCGGACAACATGCAGGTCGTGAAGAAGGTGATTACGCTTATTGAAGACCGCCACATCCGGGTATTTCATCTCTGAAACCCATTCATCATTACGACGTTAACGTCAAAGACATCACTTAGACACGTGATAAGCAGACAAACTTGGTAAAAGAGATTGAAGACTGATGATATCTGAACACGTCGTCCATACCACAAAACGTTCCTGAGGCGTCAACAACGAGTAAAAAAACAGACGAATTCAACGTTGGCAACAGAGAGACTGAGAAATGGTCATGCTCTCGTATGGGAGCAGATTTTGCATCTTCAAGAACAATGGTAGACAGCGTGTGTACCAAAGAATGAGTGACCTTTATGCTCTGACTTGCGTCCATCAAGTCAGCCCATTGCCTAATTGATGAATGACAAAGCTTATCTTCTGACGTCATCCGACGTCTGACGTCATCAACCCATAGACGTGTACTTGCCCGTTCTGATGCTCGGGATGGACATACCGAATACAAATGTGACTTAGTGACCCCTCTTTTGACATTTTCAACATTTGTCTCAGTCATTTGTGTGAATGAAATTTGCATTTTCAGACCCCTCACGTCAATACAGACCTGTACAAATGAATGCACAGTACTGATTGAAATGAATTTTGTACACATGTTAAATAAATGAAATCTCAAAAGAATAATACCAATTCTAGTTTTCTGTGTCCTTAAGTTTTCCTGTAATGGTCTCTCAAAGACGTGGTATCGTTTCTTTTGGACACTAGTTTAGATACCAAGTATCTCAATTGGGCGATCTTCTCTGCTTTCTGAAATGCATATTCGTCGTATGCACTGCGTATGCCTTCAACTGCTGTCATCTTAAGACGGAGGTTATAGCGAAATGAACGATTGTTCTCTTGCATTGCCTTGTCATACCGCCGCTGTAGACCTTCAAGTTTGTCATTCAGCAGATGAACTTGTTCACAGGCACGTTTGAAACGTGTCTCACTCTCGTTTAGCTCTGTGTGCAGTTCAAATGCCATATCTAAATGGGCCGATTTATAACTAGTTTGTTGCAGTGGGATTACCAGCAGATGATGGCCAAAGAGAAATTCATCCCCAATTTATGCAACAGACATGACATGCTCATCTCACAGTTCATGTATTTGGAATAATTGATGACAATAGTGAGTGCATTGAGTTACACGTGACAAAACAATCAACAGAACCGGTGAAATGTTTTTACAACTGAGTGGTGTGACGATCCATTACATCATCAATAGTCTATGTTATTAAAAGATGATTGAAAGTTGATGTGTTGGGATGTGATTAATGTTATGATTGACATTGGTACTCGAGGTGTACACTATTAATTTATTAATGAAAGAAGGCGTAGCTTCCCAAAAATTAATTTCAGGAGACCGCCAGTACCTTTTATATACTGTTTTATAGTCGTTTATTGCTGTAGATAATGTCTGTTATGAGTGCATTTTACGGGAGCTTCAAACAGTAGGCGTCGCCCACTCTAATGAAAATTTTAAGACTTGGATTGAAGATGAGAATGGCAAAAGTCGCTCAATATCAACAGGGCGTTTGTAGACGATTATTTCAACTAATTGAGTAAAATCATCCTTTGAAATAATAATGATTTATCAAGAAGAGCTCCGCCGTTAACATATGAAGCATTCGGCGCCATACTGCCAAAAATAAGCGTGATGGCACTCCCCTTTTTATGTCCGTCTCCAACGCTGTCTCGCTGGAGACTGGCCGTTCCGATTGTGGCACCCCTATATATAGGGTATACGTTGTAGTCATGGTGACGTCACGCATGCGCGTTGGAACTTGGAACTCTTCCAGCATTCACAAGGCAGCGACGGCGGCTTTACAGTTATGTAGCGCCTCTCAGAATCGGCCAAATTTCACCAAAATAGATGCGTTGTGTAGGGAATTCTTCACTGCATCTTTTTATTAACTTTTCGCCATGATTAAAATTCCTAATATTTTGCCAAAAGTCATTGCCCCGAGGAATAGTGCCCAGAAAATAACATAAGCTGTTTTTAAATACAGATCTATATATATATGTGGCGTGCATGTTGAAGTTTGCTTGCACACAACTCTGCATGCCTTTCCTTTGGTAGGATATATCGTGTGTGTTTATTACTGATGAAAAGGGCAATATTAGGCCTATTATTTTATTCACAAAGAAACACAGAGGGGAGGTGGTTTTGCATTGACTCAAGCAATCTTCTTTGCATTTGTTTAGCCCTGGCAAGGGCTGTTGGTCAGACGGGAGTCGCATGTAGCATTTCCATACACCACACTGCCTTCTTGTTCAAATTTAGGCAGGTTCTATGTAGATACCAAGTATCTCAATTGGGCGATCTTCTCTGCTTTCTGAAATGCATATTCGTAGTATGCACTGCGTATGCCTTCAACTGCTGTCATCTTAGAGCGGAGGTTATAGCGAAATGAACGATTGTTCTCTTGCATTGCCTTGTCATACCGCCGCTGTAGACCTTCAAGTTTGTCATTCAGCAGATGAACTTGTTCACAGGCACGTTTGAAACGTGTCTCACTCTCGTTTAGCTCTGTGTGCAGTTCAAATGCCATATCTAAATGGGCCGATTTATAACTAGTTTGTTGCAGTGGGATTACCAGCAGATGATGGCCAAAGAGAAATTCATCCCCAATTTATGCAACAGACATGACATGCTCATCTCACAGTTCATGTATTTGGAATAATTGATGACAATAGTGAGTGCATTGAGTTACACGTGACAAAACAATCAACAAGACCGGTGAAATGTTTTTACAACTTAGTGGTGTGACGATCCATTACATCATCAATAGTCTATGTTATTAAAAGATGATTGAAAGTTGATGTGTTGGGATGTGAGTAATGTAATGATTGACATTGGTACTCGAGGTGTACACTATTAATTGATTAATGAAAGAAGGCGTAGCTTCCCAAAAAATAATTTCAGGAGACCGCCAGTACCTTTTATATACTGTTTTATAGTCGTTTATTGCTGTAGATAATGTCTGTTATGAGTGCATTTTACGGGAGCTTCAAACAGTAGGCGTCGCCCACTCTAATGAAAATTTTTAGACTTGGATTGAAGATGAGAATGGCAAAAGTCGCTCAATATCAACAGGGTGTTTGTAGACGATTATTTCAACTAATTGAGTAAAATAATCCTTTGAAATAATAATGATTTATCAAGAAGAGCTCCGCCGTTAACATATGAAGCATTCGGCGCCATACTGCCAAAAATAAGCGTGATGGCACTCCCCTTTTTATGTCCGTCTCCAACGCTGTCTCGCTGGAGACTGGCCTTTCCGATTGTGGCACCCCTATATATAGGGTATACGTTGTAGTCATGGTGACGTCACGCATGCGCGTTGGAACTTGGAACTCTTCCAGCATTCACAAGGCAGCGACGGCGGATTTACAGTTATGTAGCGCCTCTCAGAATCGGCCAAATTTCACCAAAATAGATGCGTTGTGTAGGGAATTCTTCACTGCATCTTTTTATTAACTTTTCGCCATGATTAAAATTCCCAATATTTTGCCAAAAGTCATTGCCCCGAGGAATAGTGCCCAGAAAATAACATAAGCTGTTTTTAAATACAGATCTATATATATATGTGGCGTGCATGTTGAAGTTTGCTTGCACACAACTCTGCATGCCTTTCCTTTGGTAGGATATTTCGTGTGTGTTTATTACTGATGAAAAGGGCAATATTAGGCCTATTATTTTATTCACAAAGAAACACAGAGGGGAGGTGGTTTTGCATTGACTCAAGCAATCTTCTTTGCATTTGTTTAGCCCTGGCAAGGGCTGTTGGTCAGACGGGAGTCGCATGTAGCATTTCCATACACCACACTGCCTTCTTGTTCAAATTTAGGCAAGTTCTATGTAGATACCAAGTATCTCAATTGGGCGATCTTCTCTGCTTTCTGAAATGCATATTCGTAGTATGCACTGCGTATGCCTTCAACTGCTGTCATCTTAGAGCGGAGGTTATAGCGAAATGAACGATTGTTCTCTTGCATTGCCTTGTCATACCGCCGCTGTTGACCTTCAAGTTTGTCATTCAGCAGATGAACTTGTTCACAGGCACGTTTGAAACGTGTCTCACTCTCGTTTAGCTCTGTGTGCAGTTCAAATGCCATATCTAAATGGGCCGATTTATAACTAGTTTGTTGCAGTGAGATTACCAGCAGATGATGGCCAAAGAGAAATTCATCCCCAATTTATGCAACAGACATGACATGCTCATCTCACAGTTCATGTATTTGGAATAATTGATGACAATAGTGAGTGCATTGAGTTACACGTGACAAAACAATCAACAAAACCGGTGAAATGTTTTTACAACTGAGTGGTGTGACGATCCATTACATCATCAATAGTCTATGTTATTAAAAGATGATTGAAAGTTGATGTGTTGGGATGTGAGTAATGTAATGATTGACATTGGTACTCGAGGTGTACACTATTAATTGATTAATGAAAGAAGGCGTAGCTTCCCAAAAATTAATTTCAGGAGACCGCCAGTACCTTTTATATACTGTTTTATAGTCGTTTATTGCTGTAGATAATGTACGTTATGAGTGCATTTTACGGGAGCTTCAAACAGTAGGCGTCGCCCACTCTAATGAAAATTTTTAGACTTGGATTGAAGATGAGAATGGCAAAAGTCGCTCAATATCAACAGGGTGTTTGTAGACGATTATTTCAACTAATTGAGTAAAATAATCCTTTGAAATAATAATGATTTATCAAGAAGAGCTCCGCAGATAACATATGAAGCATTCGGCGCCATACTGCCAAAAACAAGCTTCCAATTTGAAAATTTGTCGTGATGGCACTCCCCTTTTTATGTCCGTCTCCAACGCTGTCTCGCTGGAGACTGGCCTTTCCGATTGTGGCACCCCTATATATATATAGGGTATACGTTGTAGTCATGGTGACGTCACGCATGCGCGTTGGAACTTGGAACTCTTCCAGCATTCACAAGGCAGCGACGGCGGCTTTACAGTTTTGTAGCGCCTCTCAGAAGCGGCCAAATTTCACCAAAATAGATGCGTTGTGTAGGGAATTCTTCACTGCATCTTTTTATTAACTTTTCGCCATGATTAAAATTCCCAATATTTTGCCAAAAGTCATTGCCCAGAGGAATAGTGCCCAGAAAATAACATAAGCTGTTTTTAAATACAGATCTATATATATATGTGGCGTGCATGTTGAAGTTTGCTTGCACACAACTCTGCATGCCTTTCCTTTGGTAGGATATTTCGTGTGTGTTTATTACTGATGAAAAGGGCAATATTAGGCCTATTATTTTATTCACAAAGAAACACAGAGGGGAGGTGGTTTTGCATTGACTCAAGCAATCTTCTTTGCATTTGTTTAGCCCTGGCAAGGGCTGTTGGTCAGACGGGAGTCGCATGTAGCATTTCCATACACCACACTGCCTTCTTGTTCAAATTTAGGCAAGTTCTATGTAGATACCAAGTATCTCAATTGGGCGATCTTCTCTGCTTTCTGAAATGCATATTCGTAGTATGCACTGCGTATGCCTTCAACTGCTGTCATCTTAGAGCGGAGGTTATAGCGAAATGAACGATTGTTCTCTTGCATTGCCTTGTCATACCGCCGCTGTTGACCTTTAAGTTTGTCATTCAGCAGATGAACTTGTTCACAGGCACGTTTGAAACGTGTCTCACTCTCGTTTAGCTCTGTGTGCAGTTCAAATGCCATATCTAAATGGGCCGATTTATAACTAGTTTGTTGCAGTGAGATTACCAGCAGATGATGGCCAAAGAGAAATTCATCCCCAATTTATGCAACAGACATGACATGCTCATCTCACAGTTCATGTATTTGGAATAATTGATGACAATAGTGAGTGCATTGAGTTACACGTGACAAAACAATCAACAAAACCGGTGAAATGTTTTTACAACTGAGTGGTGTGACGATCCATTACATCATCAATAGTCTATGTTATTAAAAGATGATTGAAAGTTGATGTGTTGGGATGTGAGTAATGTAATGATTGACATTGGTACTCGAGGTGTACACTATTAATTGATTAATGAAAGAAGGCGTAGCTTCCCAAAAAATAATTTCAGGAGACCGCCAGTACCTTTTATATACTGTTTTATAGTCGTTTATTGCTGTAGATAATGTATGTTATGAGTGCATTTTACGGGAGCTTCAAACAGTAGGCGTCGCCCACTCTAATGAACATTTTTAGACTTGGATTGAAGATGAGAATGGCAAAAGTCGCTCAATATCAACAGGGTGTTTGTAGACGATTATTTCAACTAATTGAGTAAAATAATCCTTTGAAATAATAATGATTTATCAAGAAGAGCTCCGCAGATAACATATGAAGCATTCGGCGCCATACTGCCAAAAACAAGCTTCCAATTTGAAAATTTGTCGTGATGGCACTCCCCTTTTTATGTCCGTCTCCAACGCTGTCTCGCTGGAGACTGGCCTTTCCGATTGTGGCACCCCTATATATATATAGGGTATACGTTGTAGTCATGGTGACGTCACGCATGCGCGTTGGAACTTGGAACTCTTCCAGCATTCACAAGGCAGCGACGGCGGCTTTACAGTTATGTAGCGCCTCTCAGAAGCGGCCAAATTTCACCAAAATAGATGCGTTGTGTAGGGAATTCTTCACTGCATCTTTTTATTAACTTTTCGCCATGATTAAAATTCCCAATATTTTGCCAAAAGTCATTGCCCCGAGGAATAGTGCCCAGAAAATAACATAAGCTGTTTTTAAATACAGATCTATATATATATGTGGCGTGCATGTTGAAGTTTGCTTGCACACAACTCTGCATGCCTTTCCTTTGGTAGGATATTTCGTGTGTGTTTATTACTGATGAAAAGGGCAATATTAGGCCTATTATTTTATTCACAAAGAAACACAGAGGGGAGGTGGTTTTGCATTGACTCAAGCAATCTTCTTTGCATTTGTTTAGCCCTGGCAAGGGCTGTTGGTCAGACGGGAGTCGCATGTAGCATTTCCATACACCACACTGCCTTCTTGTTCAAATTTAGGCAAGTTCTATGTAGATACCAAGTATCTCAATTGGGCGATCTTCTCTGCTTTCTGAAATGCATATTCGTAGTATGCACTGCGTATGCCTTCAACTGCTGTCATCTTAAGACGGAGGTTATAGCGAAATGAACGATTGTTCTCTTGCATTGCCTTGTCATACCGCCGCTGTAGACCTTCAAGTTTGTCATTCAGCAGATGAACTTGTTCACAGGCACGTTTGAAACGTGTCTCACTCTCGTTTAGCTCTGTGTGCAGTTCAAATGCCATATCTAAATGGGCCGATTTATAACTAGTTTGTTGCAGTGGGATTACCAGCAGATGATGGCCAAAGAGAAATTCATCCCCAATTTATGCAACAGACATGACATGCTCATCTCACAGTTCATGTATTTGGAATAATTGATGACAATAGTGAGTGCATTGAGTTACACGTGACAAAACAATCAACAAAACCGGTGAAATGTTTTTACAACTGAGTGGTGTGACGATCCATTACATCATCAATAGTCTATGTTATTAAAAGATGACTGAAAGTTGATGTGTTGGGATGTGAGTAATGTAATGATTGACATAGGTACTCGAGGTGTACACTATTAATTGATTAATGAAAGAAGGCGTAGCTTCCCAAAAATTAATTTCAGGAGACCGCCAGTACCTTTTATATACTGTTTTATAGTCGTTTATTGCTGTAGATAATGTCTGTTATGAGTGCATTTTACGGGAGCTTCAAACAGTAGGCGTCGCCCACTCTAATGAAAATTTTAAGACTTGGATTGAAGATGAGAATGGCAAAAGTCGCTCAATATCAACAGGGCGTTTGTAGACGATTATTTCAACTAATTGAGTAAAATAATCCTTTGAAATAATAATGATTTATCAAGAAGAGCTCCGCCGTTAACATATGAAGCATTCGGCGCCATACTGCCAAAAATAAGCTTCCAATTTGAAAAATGGGCGTGATGGCACTCCCCTTTTTATGTCCGTCTCCAACGCTGTCTCGCTGGAGACTGGCCTTTCCGATTGTGGCACCCCTATATATAGGGTATACGTTGTAGTCATGGTGACGTCACGCATGCGCGTTGGAACTTGGAACTCTTCCAGGATTTACAAGGCAGCGACGGCGGCTTTACAGTTATGTAGCGCCTCTCAGAAGCGGCCAAATTTCACCAAAATAGATGCGTTGTGTAGGGAATTCTTCACTGCATCTTTTTATTAACTTTTCGCCATGATTAAAATTCCCAATATTTTGCCAAAAGTCATTGCCCCGAGGAATAGTGCCCAGAAAATAACATAAGCTGTTTTTAAATTCAGATCTATATATATATGTGGCGTGCATGTTGAAGTTTGCTTGCACACAACTCTGCATGCCTTTCCTTTGGTAGGATATATCGTGTGTGTTTATTACTGATGAAAAGGGCAATATTAGGCCTATTATTTTATTCACAAAGAAACACAGAGGGGAGGTGGTTTTGCATTGACTCAAGCAATCTTCTTTGCATTTGTTTAGCCCTGGCAAGGGCTGTTGGTCAGACGGGAGTCGCATGTAGCATTTCCATACACCACACTGCCTTCTTGTTCAAATTTAGGCAGGTTCTATGTAGATACCAAGTATCTCAATTGGGCGATCTTCTCTGCTTTCTGAAATGCATATTCGTAGTATGCACTGCGTATGCCTTCAACTGCTGTCATCTTAAGACGGAGGTTATAGCGAAATGAACGATTGTTCTCTTGCATTGCCTTGTCATACCGCCGCTGTAGACCTTCAAGTTTGTCATTCAGCAGATGAACTTGTTCACAGGCACGTTTGAAACGTGTCTCACTCTCGTTTAGCTCTGTGTGCAGTTCAAATGCCATATCTAAATGGGCCGATTTATAACTAGTTTGTTGCAGTGGGATTACCAGCAGATGATGGCCAAAGAGAAATTCATCCCCAATTTATGCAACAGACATGACATGCTCATCTCACAGTTCATGTATTTGGAATAATTGATGACAATAGTGAGTGCATTGAGTTACACGTGACAAAACAATCAACAAAACCGGTGAAATGTTTTTACAACTTAGTGGTGTGATGATCCATTACATCATCAATAGTCTATGTTTAACTTATTAAAAGATGATTGAAAGTTGATGTGTTGGGATGTGAGTAATGTAATGATTGACATTGTTACTCGAGGTGTACACTATTAATTGATTAATGAAAGAAGGCGTAGCTTCCCAAAAAATAATTTCAGGAGACCGCCAGTACCTTTTATATACTGTTTTATAGTCGTTTATTGCTGTAGATAATGTCTGTTATGAGTGCATTTTACGGGAGCTTCAAACAGTAGGCGTCGCCCACTCTAATGAAAATTTTTAGACTTGGATTGAAGATGAGAATGGCAAAAGTCGCTCAATATCAACAGGGTGTTTGTAGACGATTATTTCAACTAATTGAGTAAAATAATCCTTTGAAATAATAATGATTTATCAAGAAGAGCTCCGCAGATAACATATGAAGCATTCGGCGCCATACTGCCAAAAACAAGCTTCCAATTTGAAAATTTGTCGTGATGGCACTCCCCTTTTTATGTCCGTCTCCAACGCTGTCTCGCTGGAGACTGGCCGTTCCGATTGTGGCACCCCTATATATATAGGGTATACGTTGTAGTCATGGTGACGTCACGCATGCGCGTTGGAACTTGGAACTCTTCCAGCATTCACAAGGCAGCGACGGCGGCTTTACAGTTATGTAGCGCCTCTCAGAATCGGCCAAATTTCACCAAAATAGATGCGTTGTGTAGGGAATTCTTCACTGCATCTTTTTATTAACTTTTCGCCATGATTAAAATTCCCAATATTTTGCCAAAAGTCATTGCCCCGAGGAACAGTGCCCAGAAAATAACATAAGCTGTTTTTAAATACAGATCTATATATATATGTGGCGTGCATGTTGAAGTTTGCTTGCACACAACTCTGCATGCCTTTCCTTTGGTAGGATATATCGTGTGTGTTTATTACTGATGAAAAGGGCAATATTAGGCCTATTATTTTATTCACAAAGAAACACAGAGGGGAGGTGGTTTTGCATTGACTCAAGCAATCTTCTTTGCATTTGTTTAGCCCTGGCAAGGGCTGTTGGTCAGACGGGAGTCGCATGTAGCATTTCCATACACCACACTGCCTTCTTGTTCAAATTTAGGCAGGTTCTATGTAGATACCAAGTATCTCAATTGGGAGATCTTCTCTGCTTTCTGAAATGCATATTCGTAGTATGCACTGCGTATGCCTTCAACTGCTGTCATCTTAAGACGGAGGTTATAGCGAAATGAACGATTGTTCTCTTGCATTGCCTTGTCATACCGCCGCTGTAGACCTTCAAGTTTGTCATTCAGCAGATGAACTTGTTCACAGGCACGTTTGAAACGTGTCTCACTCTCGTTTAGCTCTGTGTGCAGTTCAAATGCCATATCTAAATGGGCCGATTTATAACTAGTTTGTTGCAGTGAGATTACCAGCAGATGATGGCCAAAGAGAAATTCATCCCCAATTTATGCAACAGACATGATATGCTCATCTCACAGTTCATGTATTTGGAATAATTGATGACAATAGTGAGTGCATTGAGTTACACGTGACAAAACAATCAACAAAACCGGTGAAATGTTTTTACAACTGAGTGGTGTGACGATCCATTACATCATCAATAGTCTATGTTATTAAAAGATGATTGAAAGTTGATGTGTTGGGATGTGAGTAATGTAATGATTGACATTGGTACTCGAGGTGTACACTATTAATTGATTAATGAAAGAAGGCGTAGCTTCCCAAAAATTAATTTCAGGAGACCGCCAGTACCTTTTATATACTGTTTTATAGTCGTTTATTGCTGTAGATAATGTACGTTATGAGTGCATTTTACGGGAGCTTCAAACAGTAGGCGTCGCCCACTCTAATGAAATTTTTTAGACTTGGATTGAAGATGAGAATGGCAAAAGTCGCTCAATATCAACAGGGTGTTTGTAGACGATTATTTCAACTAATTGAGTAAAATAATCCTTTGAAATAATAATGATTTATCAAGAAGAGCTCCGCAGATAACATATGAAGCATTCGGCGCCATACTGCCAAAAACAAGCTTCCAATTTGAAAATTTGTCGTGATGGCACTCCCCTTTTTATGTCCGTCTCCAACGCTGTCTCGCTGGAGACTGGCCTTTCCGATTGTTGTTGCATTAAGTGCTTAATGTCGCCTTCGCCCGTTAGGCATTTCGGCAGACAGTGTCACATTGACACACATGAAAGAGAAGATTCCAGAAGGCTAGGGTCCTGGAAAGGGTGTTCCACCTAGGAACTCATGGGGAAGGTGTTACCGGGTGTGTCACGAACAAAGTAGGCAGTTCACTTTGTTCAGGCAATTTCTATTTGGCCGTTTGGGTGATATAATTGTGCTGTTAATATTGCGTCCCTCTACTAGGCTGATCTTATAGGCAATTTCTATTACCCGGAGGTGCTAGAGTTTGGGCAGGGAGAAAGACCACAGTGTCAAGGTGGTTGAACATTGTGGTGAAACCTGCGAGCTTCGGCTGGAACTAGCTAGCCAGGGGTGTTACTACATTGTTTTAATGTGGCATTGCACCCCACCTTATTGGCTGTTTATAAGGATGCCGAGCCCCTGGCGGGATTCGAACGAACGTGCCAACCACTGCACTATCCCACCGGACCCGCGGCACATTGATATATTTCTTTCATATACACTGGCCAAGTTCACTTTTCAGGAGGAGGTTGGATAAGGGCTTGTACATTTTTTGATGTTGCGAGTGCGTCAGCAGTAGCTTCGCTGTCAATGTACTTTCTCCAATCTCCTCCCTGAGTGCTTTGCGGGCCATTTCGAACCTAGGACATTCCAGTAAGACGTGAGTGACACTGGCCTTGACGTGGCATGTTTGACAATTTAGGTACGAGGAGCGTGTTGCACCGAGTCTAAGTCTGGTGATCATTGTGTCTAGCTGCCTGTTGTGTTTCGAGTGCATAGGTCTCGATTTCACACTGGGGCGTAGACTATGAAGCCACCGGCCTTTAGGACTGGTGTCCCATACCTTCTGCCACTTCTTAGAGATCGAGTTTCTGATCATACTTTTGATTTCGCTTTTTGAATAAGGATAATCAGAAATATGTTCAATCTCTAAGCCCTGACGTGCCAGTTTGTCAGCTCTTTCATTGCCTGGAATGTCTATGTGAGAAGGTATCCAACATAGCTGTATCTCTTTTCCGTGAATATATTTGAGCTTGTGGAGGAGTTCTAATATATCACGTAGGGTATCTGGTCTACTGGCTGAGTTTTTTGTGGTCAGTGACTCCAGTGCACTAAGGGAATCAGACAGTATTACTATCTGTCTATCTCTTAAATCTCGAGAGATTCTGAGTGCATGGTGTATGGCCTCAAGTTCAGCTGTATATACAGATTGCCCATTGGGGATGCGTACTGAGATACTTTGGGTATCGGATGTGCGAGCAGAGCTAATTAGGATACCATAGGCAGTTCTATTTCTCACTGGGTCCTTTGAGCCGTCAGTGTATATGTGTGCCGCGGACTCATAGAGACTGTCTATCCTGCTAAGCGCAATGCTTCGTAGCAACAGAGGGTTCTCACTTTTTGGCACTTCCTTAGTGAGACTGGTGTCTACATTTGGGGCCTGGAGTATCCACGGTGGTACCAATCCTGGTTTAAGACTTTCAGGAGGGTCTACAGTGTCACACTCGTGTTCTCGCCTTAGCAGTTGCACCCTCAACCCGCATGGCATCATGGAGGGTTTTTTGCGTGCAAGTGCTACGAGGTTCTTACTGAAGATATCCCCCGTCCATATCTTTTTAACCAATGGATTAGTACTCCTACTCCAGAAGTTTAAGGTCAATTGTTCTCTCCTTAGATCGAGTGGTAGCTCCCCTGTTTCCACTAAAAGGGCATGCAGGGAGGTTCTGGGCATTGCTCCCGTCACCAATTTAAGAGCTTTGTATTGAATCGAATCTAGTCGCTTCAGAGTCGATGGGGCAGCACTGTGGTAAGCCTCACACCCATAATCTATTTTGCTTCGTATAAGTGACTTGTAGAGGGTTAGCAACGTGTCACTGTTTGCTCCCCATGAAGTCCCTGACACTGCTCGCATTACGTTCAGGTCGCCTTGACATCTTACTGCCACGTGGTCAATATGTTTTGACCACGTAAGATGTTGATCAAAGACGACACCGAGAAATTTCGCTTCTTTCTCGAATGCGACAGTCTTGCCCTTAAGTTGAAGCCTGGGTGTGCAGCTTACCTGGTTGCCTTTCCGTCTGAATACAACCCCCACTGTTTTCTCAGGAGAGATAATGAACCCCCATTTGTCACACCAATTTTCGACACCATCGAGTGATTCCTGCAGCAATGTTCTAATTTTGGAAATCTCTCGGTGTCTCACCCAAACTGCCCCATCATCAGCAAACTTTGAGGTGTTGATATACTTGCGTTCATGTACATGTTCAAAGAGATCATCTATCATAATGTTGAAAAGCGTTGGGCTGATAATGCTTCCCTGAGGAGTGCCATTATCTAAACTGTGTCGCTCTGACAGTTGATCCCCAACCAACACTGATATTGATCGATTCTCAAGGAAACTTTGAACATAATTTGCCATTTTCCCTTTTATACCAACATTCTCAAGTTTGGAGAGGAGTCCATCGTGCCATACCATGTCAAAAGCCTTGCTAAAATCAATAAAGACAGCAGCTAGATATTCTTTTCTTAGTTGCGCAGTCTTTATGTCATTTTCCAGGCGCAGAATATGGTCAAGACAAGAACGTTGCGGCCGAAACCCGCTCTGGTCATGAGATAACAGCCCTTGTGACTCTAAGTGGTACCTTAGGCGTTTGTTCACCATTGCCTCCATCGCTTTGCACAAGTTTGATGTAAGGGAAATCGGGCGATAGGAGTTGGCCGAGGCCTTTCCGATTGTGGCACCCCTATATATATATAGGGTATACGTTGTAGTCATGGTGACGTCACGCATGCGCGTTGGAACTTGGAACTCTTCCAGCATTCACAAGGCAGCGACGGCGGCTTTACAGTTTTGTAGCGCCTCTCAGAAGCGGCCAAATTTCACCAAAATAGATGCGTTGTGTAGGGAATTCTTCACTGCATCTTTTTATTAACTTTTCGCCATGATTAAAATTCCCAATATTTTGCCAAAAGTCATTGCCCCGAGGAATAGTGCCCAGAAAATAACATAAGCTGTTTTTAAAAACACAGATCTATATATATATGTGGCGTGCATGTTGAAGTTTGCTTGCACACAACTCTGCATGCCTTTCCTTTGGTAGGATATTTCGTGTGTGTTTATTACTGATGAAAAGGGCAATATTAGGCCTATTATTTTATTCACAAAGAAACACAGAGGGGAGGTGGTTTTGCATTGACTCAAGCAATCTTCTTTGCATTTGTTTAGCCCTGGCAAGGGCTGTTGGTCAGACGGGAGTCGCATGTAGCATTTCCATACACCACACTGCCTTCTTGTTCAAATTTAGGCAAGTTCTATGTAGATACCAAGTATCTCAATTGGGCGATCTTCTCTGCTTTCTGAAATGCATATTCGTAGTATGCACTGCGTATGCCTTCAACTGCTGTCATCTTAGAGCGGAGGTTATAGCGAAATGAACGATTGTTCTCTTGCATTGCCTTGTCATACCGCCGCTGTTGACCTTTAAGTTTGTCATTCAGCAGATGAACTTGTTCACAGGCACGTTTGAAACGTGTCTCACTCTCGTTTAGCTCTGTGTGCAGTTCAAATGCCATATCTAAATGGGCCGATTTATAACTAGTTTGTTGCAGTGAGATTACCAGCAGATGATGGCCAAAGAGAAATTCATCCCCAATTTATGCAACAGACATGACATGCTCATCTCACAGTTCATGTATTTGGAATAATTGATGACAATAGTGAGTGCATTGAGTTACACGTGACAAAACAATCAACAAAACCGGTGAAATGTTTTTACAACTGAGTGGTGTGACGATCCATTACATCATCAATAGTCTATGTTATTAAAAGATGATTGAAAGTTGATGTGTTGGGATGTGAGTAATGTAATGATTGACATTGGTACTCGAGGTGTACACTATTAATTGATTAATGAAAGAAGGCGTAGCTTCCCAAAAAATAATTTCAGGAGACCGCCAGTACCTTTTATATACTGTTTTATAGTCGTTTATTGCTGTAGATAATGTCTGTTATGAGTGCATTTTACGGGAGCTTCAAACAGTAGGCGTCGCCCACTCTAATGAAAATTTTTAGACTTGGATTGAAGATGAGAATGGCAAAAGTCGCTCAATATCAACAGGGTGTTTGTAGACGATTATTTCAACTAATTGAGTAAAATAATCCTTTGAAATAATAATGATTTATCAAGAAGAGCTCCGCAGATAACATATGAAGCATTCGGCGCCATACTGCCAAAAACAAGCTTCCAATTTGAAAATTTGTCGTGATGGCACTCCCCTTTTTATGTCCGTCTCCAACGCTGTCTCGCTGGAGACTGGCCTTTCCGATTGTGGCACCCCTATATATATATAGGGTATACGTTGTAGTCATGGTGACGTCACGCATGCGCGTTGGAACTTGGAACTCTTCCAGCATTCACAAGGCAGCGACGGCGGCTTTACAGTTTTGTAGCGCCTCTCAGAAGCGGCCAAATTTCACCAAAATAGATGCGTTGTGTAGGGAATTCTTCACTGCATCTTTTTATTAACTTTTCGCCATGATTAAAATTCCCAATATTTTGCCAAAAGTCATTGCCCCGAGGAATAGTGCCCAGAAAATAACATAAGCTGTTTTTAAAAACACAGATCTATATATATATGTGGCGTGCATGTTGAAGTTTGCTTGCACACAACTCTGCATGCCTTTCCTTTGGTAGGATATTTCGTGTGTGTTTATTACTGATGAAAAGGGCAATATTAGGCCTATTATTTTATTCACAAAGAAACACAGAGGGGAGGTGGTTTTGCATTGACTCAAGCAATCTTCTTTGCATTTGTTTAGCCCTGGCAAGGGCTGTTGGTCAGACGGGAGTCGCATGTAGCATTTCCATACACCACACTGCCTTCTTGTTCAAATTTAGGCAAGTTCTATGTAGATACCAAGTATCTCAATTGGGCGATCTTCTCTGCTTTCTGAAATGCATATTCGTAGTATGCACTGCGTATGCCTTCAACTGCTGTCATCTTAGAGCGGAGGTTATAGCGAAATGAACGATTGTTCTCTTGCATTGCCTTGTCATACCGCCGCTGTTGACCTTTAAGTTTGTCATTCAGCAGATGAACTTGTTCACAGGCACGTTTGAAACGTGTCTCACTCTCGTTTAGCTCTGTGTGCAGTTCAAATGCCATATCTAAATGGGCCGATTTATAACTAGTTTGTTGCAGTGAGATTACCAGCAGATGATGGCCAAAGAGAAATTCATCCCCAATTTATGCAACAGACATGACATGCTCATCTCACAGTTCATGTATTTGGAATAATTGATGACAATAGTGAGTGCATTGAGTTACACGTGACAAAACAATCAACAAAACCGGTGAAATGTTTTTACAACTGAGTGGTGTGACGATCCATTACATCATCAATAGTCTATGTTATTAAAAGATGATTGAAAGTTGATGTGTTGGGATGTGAGTAATGTAATGATTGACATTGGTACTCGAGGTGTACACTATTAATTGATTAATGAAAGAAGGCGTAGCTTCCCAAAAAATAATTTCAGGAGACCGCCAGTACCTTTTATATACTGTTTTATAGTCGTTTATTGCTGTAGATAATGTCTGTTATGAGTGCATTTTACGGGAGCTTCAAACAGTAGGCGTCGCCCACTCTAATGAAAATTTTTAGACTTGGATTGAAGATGAGAATGGCAAAAGTCGCTCAATATCAACAGGGTGTTTGTAGACGATTATTTCAACTAATTGAGTAAAATAATCCTTTGAAATAATAATGATTTATCAAGAAGAGCTCCGCAGATAACATATGAAGCATTCGGCGCCATACTGCCAAAAACAAGCTTCCAATTTGAAAATTTGTCGTGATGGCACTCCCCTTTTTATGTCCGTCTCCAACGCTGTCTCGCTGGAGACTGGCCGTTCCGATTGTGGCACCCCTATATATATAGGGTATACGTTGTAGTCATGGTGACGTCACGCATGCGCGTTGGAACTTGGAACTCTTCCAGCATTCACAAGGCAGCGACGGCGGCTTTACAGTTATGTAGCGCCTCTCAGAATCGGCCAAATTTCACCAAAATAGATGCGTTGTGTAGGGAATTCTTCACTGCATCTTTTTATTAACTTTTCGCCATGATTAAAATTCCCAATATTTTGCCAAAAGTCATTGCCCCGAGGAACAGTGCCCAGAAAATAACATAAGCTGTTTTTAAATACAGATCTATATATATATGTGGCGTGCATGTTGAAGTTTGCTTGCACACAACTCTGCATGCCTTTCCTTTGGTAGGATATATCGTGTGTGTTTATTACTGATGAAAAGGGCAATATTAGGCCTATTATTTTATTCACAAAGAAACACAGAGGGGAGGTGGTTTTGCATTGACTCAAGCAATCTTCTTTGCATTTGTTTAGCCCTGGCAAGGGCTGTTGGTCAGACGGGAGTCGCATGTAGCATTTCCATACACCACACTGCCTTCTTGTTCAAATTTAGGCAGGTTCTATGTAGATACCAAGTATCTCAATTGGGCGATCTTCTCTGCTTTCTGAAATGCATATTCGTAGTATGCACTGCGTATGCCTTCAACTGCTGTCATCTTAAGACGGAGGTTATAGCGAAATGAACGATTGTTCTCTTGCATTGCCTTGTCATACCGCCGCTGTAGACCTTCAAGTTTGTCATTCAGCAGATGAACTTGTTCACAGGCACGTTTGAAACGTGTCTCACTCTCGTTTAGCTCTGTGTGCAGTTCAAATGCCATATCTAAATGGGCCGATTTATAACTAGTTTGTTGCAGTGGGATTACCAGCAGATGATGGCCAAAGAGAAATTCATCCCCAATTTATGCAACAGACATGACATGCTCATCTCACAGTTCATGTATTTGGAATAATTGATGACAATAGTGAGTGCATTGAGTTACACGTGACAAAACAATCAACAAAACCGGTGAAATGTTTTTACAACTGAGTGGTGTGACGATCCATTACATCATCAATAGTCTATGTTATTAAAAGATGATTGAAAGTTGATGTGTTGGGATGTGAGTAATGTAATGATTGACATTGGTACTCGAGGTGTACACTATTAATTGATTAATGAAAGAAGGCGTAGCTTCCCAAAAATTAATTTCAGGAGACCGCCAGTACCTTTTATATACTGTTTTATAGTCGTTTATTGCTGTAGATAATGTCTGTTATGAGTGCATTTTACGGGAGCTTCAAACAGTAGGCGTCGCCCACTCTAATGAAAATTTTAAGACTTGGATTGAAGATGAGAATGGCAAAAGTCGCTCAATATCAACAGGGCGTTTGTAGACGATTATTTCAACTAATTGAGTAAAATAATCCTTTGAAATAATAATGATTTATCAAGAAGAGCTCCGCCGTTAACATATGAAGGCATTCGGCGCCATACTGCCAAAAATAAGCTTCCAATTTGAAAAATGGGCGTGATGGCACTCCCCTTTTTATGTCCGTCTCCAACGCTGTCTCGCTGGAGATTGGCCTTTCCGATTGTGGCACCCCTATATATAGGGTATACGTTGTAGTCATGGTGACGTCACGCATGCGCGTTGGAACTTGGAACTCTTCCAGGATTTACAAGGCACCGACGGCGGCTTTACAGTTATGTAGCGCCTCTCAGAATCGGCCAAATTTCACCAAAATAGATGCGTTGTGTAGGGAATTCTTCACTGCATCTTTTTATTAACTTTTCGCCATGATTTAAATTCCCAATATTTTGCCAAAAGTCATTGCCCCGAGGAATAGTGCCCAGAAAATAACATAAGCTGTTTTTAAATACAGATCTATATATATATGTGGCGTGCATGTTGAAGTTTGCTTGCACACAACTCTGCATGCCTTTCCTTTGGTAGAATATATCGTGTGTGTTTATTACTGATGAAAAGGGCAATATTAGGCCTATTATTTTATTCACAAAGAAACACAGAGGGGAGGTGGTTTTGCATTGACTCAAGCAATCTTCTTTGCATTTGTTTAGCCCTGGCAAGGGCTGTTGGTCAGACGGGAGTCGCATGTAGCATTTCCATACACCACACTGCCTTCTTGTTCAAATTTAGGCAGGTTCTATGTAGATACCAAGTATCTCAATTGGGCGATCTTCTCTGCTTTCTGAAATGCATATTCGTAGTATGCACTGCGTATGCCTTCAACTGCTGTCATCTTAAGACGGAGGTTATAGCGAAATGAACGATTGTTCTCTTGCATTGCCTTGTCATACCGCCGCTGTAGACCTTCAAGTTTGTCATTCAGCAGATGAACTTGTTCACAGGCACGTTTGAAACGTGTCTCACTCTCGTTTAGCTCTGTGTGCAGTTCAAATGCCATATCTAAATGGGCCGATTTATAACTAGTTTGTTGCAGTGGGATTACCAGCAGATGATGGCCAAAGAGAAATTCATCCCCAATTTATGCAACAGACATGACATGCTCATCTCACAGTTCATGTATTTGGAATAATTGATGACAATAGTGAGTGCATTGAGTTACACGTGACAAAACAATCAACAAAACCGGTGAAATGTTTTTACAACTTAGTGGTGTGATGATCCATTACATCATCAATAGTCTATGTTTAACTTATTAAAAGATGATTGAAAGTTGATGTGTTGGGATGTGAGTAATGTAATGATTGACATTGTTACTCGAGGTGTACACTATTAATTGATTAATGAAAGAAGGCGTAGCTTCCCAAAAAATAATTTCAGGAGACCGCCAGTACCTTTTATATACTGTTTTATAGTCGTTTATTGCTGTAGATAATGTCTGTTATGAGTGCATTTTACGGGAGCTTCAAACAGTAGGCGTCGCCCACTCTAATGAAAATTTTTAGACTTGGATTGAAGATGAGAATGGCAAAAGTCGCTCAATATCAACAGGGTGTTTGTAGACGATTATTTCAACTAATTGAGTAAAATAATCCTTTGAAATAATAATGATTTATCAAGAAGAGCTCCGCAGATAACATATGAAGCATTCGGCGCCATACTGCCAAAAACAAGCTTCCAATTTGAAAATTTGTCGTGATGGCACTCCCCTTTTTATGTCCGTCTCCAACGCTGTCTCGCTGGAGACTGGCCGTTCCGATTGTGGCACCCCTATATATATAGGGTATACGTTGTAGTCATGGTGACGTCACGCATGCGCGTTGGAACTTGGAACTCTTCCAGCATTCACAAGGCAGCGACGGCGGCTTTACAGTTATGTAGCGCCTCTCAGAATCGGCCAAATTTCACCAAAATAGATGCGTTGTGTAGGGAATTCTTCACTGCATCTTTTTATTAACTTTTCGCCATGATTAAAATTCCCAATATTTTGCCAAAAGTCATTGCCCCGAGGAATAGTGCCCAGACAATAACATAAGCTGTTTTTAAATACAGATCTATATATATATATATGTGGCGTGCATGTTGAAGTTTGCTTGCACACAACTCTGCATGCCTTTCCTTTGGTAGGATATTTCGTGTGTGTTTATTACTGATGAAAAGGGCAATATTAGGCCTATTATTTTATTCACAAAGAAACACAGAGGGGAGGTGGTTTTGCATTGACTCAAGCAATCTTCTTTGCATTTGTTTAGCCCTGGCAAGGGCTGTTGGTCAGACGGGAGTCGCATGTAGCATTTCCATACACCACACTGCCTTCTTGTTCAAATTTAGGCAGGTTCTATGTAGATACCAAGTATCTCAATTGGGCGATCTTCTCTGCTTTCTGAAATGCATATTCGTAGTATGCACTGCGTATGCCTTCAACTGCTGTCATCTTAAGACGGAGGTTATAGCGAAATGAACGATTGTTCTCTTGCATTGCCTTGTCATACCGCCGCTGTAGACCTTCAAGTTTGTCATTCAGCAGATGAACTTGTTCACAGGCACGTTTGAAACGTGTCTCACTCTCGTTTAGCTCTGTGTGCAGTTCAAATGCCATATCTAAATGGGCCGATTTATAACTAGTTTGTTGCAGTGGGATTACCAGCAGATGATGGCCAAAGAGAAATTCATCCCCAATTTATGCAACAGACATGACATGCTCATCTCACAGTTCATGTATTTGGAATAATTGATGACAATAGTGAGTGCATTGAGTTACACGTGACAAAACAATCAACAAAACCGGTGAAATGTTTTTACAACTGAGTGGTGTGACGATCCATTACATCATCAATAGTCTATGTTATTAAAAGATGATTGAAAGTTGATGTGTTGGGATGTGAGTAATGTAATGATTGACATTGGTACTCGAGGTGTACACTATTAATTGATTAATGAAAGAAGGCGTAGCTTCCCAAAAATTAATTTCAGGAGACCGCCAGTACCTTTTATATACTGTTTTATAGTCGTTTATTGCTGTAGATAATGTCTGTTATGAGTGCATTTTACGGGAGCTTCAAACAGTAGGCGTCGCCCACTCTAATGAAAATTTTAAGACTTGGATTGAAGATGAGAATGGCAAAAGTCGCTCAATATCAACAGGGTGTTTGTAGACGATTATTTCAACTAATTGAGTAAAATAATCCTTTGAAATAATAATGATTTATCAAGAAGAGCTCCGCAGATAACATATGAAGCATTCGGCGCCATACTGCCAAAAACAAGCTTCCAATTTGAAAAATGGGCGTGATGGCACTCCCCTTTTTATGTCCGTCTCCAACGCTGTCTCGCTGGAGACTGGCCGTTCCGATTGTGGCACCCCTATATATATAGGGTATACGTTGTAGTCATGGTGACGTCACGCATGCGCGTTGGAACTTGGAACTCTTCCAGCATTCACAAGGCAGCGACGGCGGCTTTACAGTTATGTAGCACCTCTCAGAATCGGCCAAATTTCACCAAAATAGATGCGTTGTATAGGGAATTCTTCACTGCATCTTTTTATTAACTTTTCGCCATGATTAAAATTCCCAATATTTTGCCAAAAGTCATTGCCCCGAGGAATAGTGCCCAGAAAATAACATAAGCTGTTTTTAAATACAGATCTATATATATATGTGGCGTGCATGTTGAAGTTTGCTTGCACACAACTCTGCATGCCTTTCCTTTGGTAGGATATTTCGTGTGTGTTTATTACTGATGAAAAGGGCAATATTAGGCCTATTATTTTATTCACAAAGAAACACAGAGGGGAGGTGGTTTTGCATTGACTCAAGCAATCTTCTTTGCATTTGTTTAGCCCTGGCAAGGGCTGTTGGTCAGACGGGAGTCGCATGTAGCATTTCAATACACCACACTGCCTTCTTGTTCAAATTTAGGCAGGTTCTATGTAGATACCAAGTATCTCAATTGGGCGATCTTCTCTGCTTTCTGAAATGCATATTCGTAGTATGCACTGCGTATGCCTTCAACTGCTGTCATCTTAAGACGGAGGTTATAGCGAAATGAACGATTGTTCTCTTGCATTGCCTTGTCATACCGCCGCTGTAGACCTTCAAGTTTGTCATTCAGCAGATGAACTTGTTCACAGGCACGTTTGAAACGTGTCTCACTCTCGTTTAGCTCTGTGTGCAGTTCAAATGCCATATCTAAATGGGCCGATTTATAACTAGTTTGTTGCAGTGGGATTACCAGCAGATGATGGCCAAAGAGAAATTCATCCCCAATTTATGCAACAGACATGACATGCTCATCTCACAGTTCATGTATTTGGAATAATTGATGACAATAGTGAGTGCATTGAGTTACACGTGACAAAACAATCAACAAAACCGGTGAAATGTTTTTACAACTGAGTGGTGTGACGATTCATTACATCATCAATAGTCTATGTTATTAAAAGATGATTGAAAGTTGATGTGTTGGGATGTGAGTAATGTAATGATTGACATTGGTACTCGAGGTGTACACTATTAATTGATTAATGAAAGAAGGCGTAGCTTCCCAAAAATTAATTTCAGGAGACCGCCAGTACCTTTTATATACTGTTTTATAGTCGTTTATTGCTGTAGATAATGTCTGTTATGAGTGCATTTTACGGGAGCTTCAAACAGTAGGCGTCGCCCACTCTAATGAAAATTTTAAGACTTGGATTGAAGATGAGAATGGCAAAAGTCGCTCAATATCAACAGGGTGTTTGTAGACGATTATTTCAACTAATTGAGTAAAATAATCCTTTGAAATAATAATGATTTATCAAGAAGAGCTCCGCAGATAACATATGAAGCATTCGGCGCCATACTGCCAAAAACAAGCTTCCAATTTGAAAAATGGGCGTGATGGCACTCCCCTTTTTATGTCCGTCTCCAACGCTGTCTCGCTGGAGACTGGCCGTTCCGATTGTGGCACCCCTATATATATAGGGTATACGTTGTAGTCATGGTGACGTCACGCATGCGCGTTGGAACTTGGAACTCTTCCAGCATTCACAAGGCAGCGACGGCGGCTTTACAGTTATGTAGCACCTCTCAGAATCGGCCAAATTTCACCAAAATAGATGCGTTGTGTAGGGAATTCTTCACTGCATCTTTTTATTAACTTTTCGCCATGATTAAAATTCCCAATATTTTGCCAAAAGTCATTGCCCCGAGGAATAGTGCCCAGAAAATAACATAAGCTGTTTTTAAATACAGATCTATATATATATGTGGCGTGCATGTTGAAGTTTGCTTGCACACAACTCTGCATGCCTTTCCTTTGGTAGGATATTTCGTGTGTGTTTATTACTGATGAAAAGGGCAATATTAGGCCTATTATTTTATTCACAAAGAAACACAGAGGGGAGGTGGTTTTGCATTGACTCAAGCAATCTTCTTTGCATTTGTTTAGCCCTGGCAAGGGCTGTTGGTCAGACGGGAGTCGCATGTAGCATTTCAATACACCACACTGCCTTCTTGTTCAAATTTAGGCAGGTTCTATGTAGATACCAAGTATCTCAATTGGGCGATCTTCTCTGCTTTCTGAAATGCATATTCGTAGTATGCACTGCGTATGCCTTCAACTGCTGTCATCTTAAGACGGAGGTTATAGCGAAATGAACGATTGTTCTCTTGCATTGCCTTGTCATACCGCCGCTGTAGACCTTCAAGTTTGTCATTCAGCAGATGAACTTGTTCACAGGCACGTTTGAAACGTGTCTCACTCTCGTTTAGCTCTGTGTGCAGTTCAAATGCCATATCTAAATGGGCCGATTTATAACTAGTTTGTTGCAGTGGGATTACCAGCAGATGATGGCCAAAGAGAAATTCATCCCCAATTTATGCAACAGACATGACATGCTCATCTCACAGTTCATGAATTTGGAATAATTGATGACAATAGTGAGTGCATTGAGTTACACGTGACAAAACAATCAACAGAACCGGTGAAATGTTTTTACAACTGAGTGGTGTGACGATCCATTACATCATCAATAGTCTATGTTATTAAAAGATGATTGAAAGTTGATGTGTTGGGATGTGAGTAATGTAATGATTGACATTGGTACTCGAGGTGTACACTATTAATTGATTAATGAAAGAAGGCGTAGCTTCCCAAAAATTAATTTCAGGAGACCGCCAGTACCTTTTATATACTGTTTTATAGTCGTTTATTGCTGTAGATAATGTATGTTATGAGTGCATTTTACGGGAGCTTCAAACAGTAGGCGTCGCCCACTCTAATGAAAATTTTAAGACTTGGATTGAAGATGAGAATGGCAAAAGTCGCTCAATATCAACAGGGCGTTTGTAGACGATTATTTCAACTAATTGAGTAAAATAATCCTTTGAAATAATAATGATTTATCAAGAAGAGCTCCGCCGTTAACATATGAAGCATTCGGCGCCATACTGCCAAAATCAAGCTTCCAATTTGAAAAATGGGCGTGATGGCACTCCCCTTTTTATGTCCGTCTCCAACGCTGTCTCGCTGGAGACTGGCCGTTCCGATTGTGTCACCCCTATATATATAGGGTATACGTTGTAGTCATGGTGACGTCACGCATGCGCGTTGGAACTTGGAACTCTTCCAGCATTCACAAGGCAGCGACGGCGGCTTTACAGTTATGTAGCACCTCTCAGAAGCGGCCAAATTTCACCAAAATAGATGCGTTGTGTAGGGAATTCTTCACTGCATCTTTTTATTAACTTTTCGCCATGATTAAAATTCCCAATATTTTGCCAAAAGTCATTGCCCCGAGGAATAGTGCCCAGACAATAACATAAGCTGTTTTTAAATACAGATCTATATATATATGATGCGTGCATGTTGAAGTTTGCTTGCACACAACTCTGCATGCCTTTCCTTTGGTAGGATATTTCGTGTGTGTTTATTACTGATGAAAAGGGCAATATTAGGCCTATTATTTTATTCACAAAGAAACACAGAGGGGAGGTGGTTTTGCATTGACTCAAGCAATCTTCTTTGCATTTGTTTAGCCCTGGCAAGGGCTGTTGGTCAGACGGGAGTCGCATGTAGCATTTCCATACACCACACTGCCTTCTTGTTCAAATTTAGGCAGGTTCTATGTAGATACCAAGTATCTCAATTGGGCGATCTTCTCTGCTTTCTGAAATGCATATTCGTAGTATGCACTGCGTATGCCTTCAACTGCTGTCATCTTAAGACGGAGGTTATAGCGAAATGAACGATTGTTCTCTTGCATTGCCTTGTCATACCGCCGCTGTAGACCTTCAAGTTTGTCATTCAGCAGATGAACTTGTTCACAGGCACGTTTGAAACGTGTCTCACTCTCGTTTAGCTCTGTGTGCAGTTCAAATGCCATATCTAAATGGGCCGATTTATAACTAGTTTGTTGCAGTGGGATTACCAGCAGATGATGGCCAAAGAGAAATTCATCCCCAATTTATGCAACAGACATGACATGCTCATCTCACAGTTCATGTATTTGGAATAATTGATGACAATAGTGAGTGCATTGAGTTACACGTGACAAAACAATCAACAAAACCGGTGAAATGTTTTTACAACTGAGTGGTGTGACGATCCATTACATCATCAATAGTCTATGTTATTAAAAGATGATTGAAAGTTGATGTGTTGGGATGTGAGTAATGTAATGATTGACATTGGTACTCGAGGTGTACACTATTAATTGATTAATGAAAGAAGGCGTAGCTTCCCAAAAATTAATTTCAGGAGACCGCCAGTACCTTTTATATACTGTTTTATAGTCGTTTATTGCTGTAGATAATGTCTGTTATGAGTGCATTTTACGGGAGCTTCAAACAGTAGGCGTCGCCCACTCTAATGAAAATTTTAAGACTTGGATTGAAGATGAGAATGGCAAAAGTCGCTCAATATCAACAGGGCGTTTGTAGACGATTATTTCAACTAATTGAGTAAAATAATCCTTTGAAATAATAATGATTTATCAAGAAGAGCTCCGCCGTTAACATATGAAGCATTCGGCGCCATACTGCCAAAAATAAGCTTCCAATTTGAAAATTTGTCGTGATGGCACTCCCCTTTTTATGTCCGTCTCCAACGCTGTCTCGCTGGAGATTGGCCTTTCCGATTGTGGCACCCCTATATATAGGGTATACGTTGTAGTCATGGTGACGTCACGCATGCGCGTTGGAACTTGGAACTCTTCCAGGATTTACAAGGCACCGACGGCGGCTTTACAGTTATGTAGCGCCTCTCAGAATCGGCCAAATTTCACCAAAATAGATGCGTTGTGTAGGGAATTCTTCACTGCATCTTTTTATTAACTTTTCGCCATGATTAAAATTCCCAATATTTTGCCAAAAGTCATTGCCCCGAGGAATAGTGCCCAGAAAATAACATAAGCTGTTTTTAAATACAGATCTATATATATATGTGGCGTGCATGTTGAAGTTTGCTTGCACACAACTCTGCATGCCTTTCCTTTGGTAGGATATATCGTGTGTGTTTATTACTGATGAAAAGGGCAATATTAGGCCTATTATTTTATTCACAAAGAAACACAGAGGGGAGGTGGTTTTGCATTGACTCAAGCAATCTTCTTTGCATTTGTTTAGCCCTGGCAAGGGCTGTTGGTCAGACGGGAGTCGCATGTAGCATTTCCATACACCACACTGCCTTCTTGTTCAAATTTAGGCAGGTTCTATGTAGATACCAAGTATCTCAATTGGGCGATCTTCTCTGCTTTCTGAAATGCATATTCGTAGTATGCACTGCGTATGCCTTCAACTGCTGTCATCTTAAGACGGAGGTTATAGCGAAATGAACGATTGTTCTCTTGCATTGCCTTGTCATACCGCCGCTGTAGACCTTCAAGTTTGTCATTCAGCAGATGAACTTGTTCACAGGCACGTTTGAAACGTGTCTCACTCTCGTTTAGCTCTGTGTGCAGTTCAAATGCCATATCTAAATGGGCCGATTTATAACTAGTTTGTTGCAGTGGGATTACCAGCAGATGATGGCCAAAGAGAAATTCATCCCCAATTTATGCAACAGACATGACATGCTCATCTCACAGTTCATGTATTTGGAATAATTGATGACAATAGTGAGTGCATTGAGTTACACGTGACAAAACAATCAACAAAACCGGTGAAATGTTTTTACAACTTAGTGGTGTGATGATCCATTACATCATCAATAGTCTATGTTTAACTTATTAAAAGATGATTGAAAGTTGATGTGTTGGGATGTGAGTAATGTAATGATTGACATTGTTACTCGAGGTGTACACTATTAATTGATTAATGAAAGAAGGCGTAGCTTCCCAAAAAATAATTTCAGGAGACCGCCAGTACCTTTTATATACTGTTTTATAGTCGTTTATTGCTGTAGATAACGTCTGTTATGAGTGCATTTTACGGGAGCTTCAAACAGTAGGCGTCGCCCACTCTAATGAAAATTTTTAGACTTGGATTGAAGATGAGAATGGCAAAAGTCGCTCAATATCAACAGGGTGTTTGTAGACGATTATTTCAACTAATTGAGTAAAATAATCCTTTGAAATAATAATGATTTATCAAGAAGAGCTCCGCAGATAACATATGAAGCATTCGGCGCCATACTGCCAAAAACAAGCTTCCAATTTGAAAATTTGTCGTGATGGCACTCCCCTTTTTATGTCCGTCTCCAACGCTGTCTCGCTGGAGACTGGCCGTTCCGATTGTTGTTGTTGCATTAAGTGCTTAATGTCGCCTTCGCCCGTTAGGCATTTCGGCAGACAGTGTCACATTGACACACATGAAAGAGAAGATTCCAGAAGGCTAGGGTCCTGGAAAGGGTGTTCCACCTAGGAACTCATGGGGAAGGTGTTACCGGGTGTGTCACGAACAAAGTAGGCAGTTCACTTTGTTCAGGCAATTTCTATTTGGCCGTTTGGGTGATATAATTGTGCTGTTAATATTGCGTCCCTCTACTAGGCTGATCTTATAGGCAATTTCTATTACCCGGAGGTGCTAGAGTTTGGGCAGGGAGAAAGACCACAGTGTCAAGGTGGTTGAACATTGTGGTGAAACCTGCGAGCTTCGGCTGGAACTAGCTAGCCAGGGGTGTTACTACATTGTTTTAATGTGGCATTGCACCCCACCTTATTGGCTGTTTATAAGGATGCCGAGCCCCTGGCGGGATTCGAACGAACGTGCCAACCACTGCACTATCCCACCGGACCCGCGGCACATTGATATATTTCTTTCATATACACTGGCCAAGTTCACTTTTCAGGAGGAGGTTGGATAAGGGCTTGTACATTTTTTGATGTTGCGAGTGCGTCAGCAGTAGCTTCGCTGTCAATGTACTTTCTCCAATCTCCTCCCTGAGTGCTTTGCGGGCCATTTCGAACCTAGGACATTCCAGTAAGACGTGAGTGACACTGGCCTTGACGTGGCATGTTTGACAATTTAGGTACGAGGAGCGTGTTGCACCGAGTCTAAGTCTGGTGATCATTGTGTCTAGCTGCCTGTTGTGTTTCGAGTGCATAGGTCTCGATTTCACACTGGGGCGTAGACTATGAAGCCACCGGCCTTTAGGACTGGTGTCCCATACCTTCTGCCACTTCTTAGAGATCGAGTTTCTGATCATACTTTTGATTTCGCTTTTTGAATAAGGATAATCAGAAATATGTTCAATCTCTAAGCCCTGACGTGCCAGTTTGTCAGCTCTTTCATTGCCTGGAATGTCTATGTGAGAAGGTATCCAACATAGCTGTATCTCTTTTCCGTGAATATATTTGAGCTTGTGGAGGAGTTCTAATATATCACGTAGGGTATCTGGTCTACTGGCTGAGTTTTTTGTGGTCAGTGACTCCAGTGCACTAAGGGAATCAGACAGTATTACTATCTGTCTATCTCTTAAATCTCGAGAGATTCTGAGTGCATGGTGTATGGCCTCAAGTTCAGCTGTATATACAGATTGCCCATTGGGGATGCGTACTGAGATACTTTGGGTATCGGATGTGCGAGCAGAGCTAATTAGGATACCATAGGCAGTTCTATTTCTCACTGGGTCCTTTGAGCCGTCAGTGTATATGTGTGCCGCGGACTCATAGAGACTGTCTATCCTGCTAAGCGCAATGCTTCGTAGCAACAGAGGGTTCTCACTTTTTGGCACTTCCTTAGTGAGACTGGTGTCTACATTTGGGGCCTGGAGTATCCACGGTGGTACCAATCCTGGTTTAAGACTTTCAGGAGGGTCTACAGTGTCACACTCGTGTTCTCGCCTTAGCAGTTGCACCCTCAACCCGCATGGCATCATGGAGGGTTTTTTGCGTGCAAGTGCTACGAGGTTCTTACTGAAGATATCCCCCGTCCATATCTTTTTAACCAATGGATTAGTACTCCTACTCCAGAAGTTTAAGGTCAATTGTTCTCTCCTTAGATCGAGTGGTAGCTCCCCTGTTTCCACTAAAAGGGCATGCAGGGAGGTTCTGGGCATTGCTCCCGTCACCAATTTAAGAGCTTTGTATTGAATCGAATCTAGTCGCTTCAGAGTCGATGGGGCAGCACTGTGGTAAGCCTCACACCCATAATCTATTTTGCTTCGTATAAGTGACTTGTAGAGGGTTAGCAACGTGTCACTGTTTGCTCCCCATGAAGTCCCTGACACTGCTCGCATTACGTTCAGGTCGCCTTGACATCTTACTGCCACGTGGTCAATATGTTTTGACCACGTAAGATGTTGGTCAAAGACGACACCGAGAAATTTCGCTTCTTTCTCGAATGCGACAGTCTTGCCCTTAAGTTGAAGCCTGGGTGTGCAGCTTACCTGGTTGCCTTTCCGTCTGAATACAACCCCCACTGTTTTCTCAGGAGAGATAATGAACCCCCATTTGTCACACCAATTTTCGACACCATCGAGTGATTCCTGCAGCAATGTTCTAATTTTGGAAATCTCTCGGTGTCTCACCCAAACTGCCCCATCATCAGCAAACTTTGAGGTGTTGATATACTTGCGTTCATGTACATGTTCAAAGAGATCATCTATCATAATGTTGAAAAGCGTTGGGCTGATAATGCTTCCCTGAGGAGTGCCATTATCTAAACTGTGTCGCTCTGACAGTTGATCCCCAACCAACACTGATATTGATCGATTCTCAAGGAAACTTTGAACATAATTTGCCATTTTCCCTTTTATACCAACATTCTCAAGTTTGGAGAGGAGTCCATCGTGCCATACCATGTCAAAAGCCTTGCTAAAATCAATAAAGACAGCAGCTAGATATTCTTTTCTTAGTTGCGCAGTCTTTATGTCATTTTCCAGGCGCAGAATATGGTCAAGACAAGAACGTTGCGGCCGAAACCCGCTCTGGTCATGAGATAACAGCCCTTGTGACTCTAAGTGGTACCTTAGGCGTTTGTTCACCATTGCCTCCATCGCTTTGCACAAGTTTGATGTAAGGGAAATCGGGCGATAGGAGTTGGCCGAGGCCGCCTCCTTGCCCGGTTTAAGAAGTGGTATTACTGAAGCATGTTTCCATGCGACAGGTACCTCCCCTATATCCCAAATCTTATTGTACAGTTTGATGAGGACGCCGATGATACCATCTGGTAACCTCTTAAGCATCTCATAGCTGACCATATCTTCACCTGGGCAAGTTGCTTTTCTGTTATGAATAGCATCTTTGAACTCTTCTACCGTGAAGCTGTAGTTAAAAGATAAGCCACACTGGGGGGGCTGTTTGGGTGGTTTGACTAACTTCTCTGACTTTTTAAATTCAACAGAGAAGTTATCATTGCTACTGACAGAGGCAAAGTGTTTGGCTAAAGTACTTGCTTTTTCTTTGATTGTTTTAGTGCCAGCTATTTTGGGAATGATCTGTGTTTTGCGTTTCCCTCTTATAGCATGTACTTTTTGCCAGACAGTCCTTGAGTTAGTTTTCTCATTTAACGTGCCACAGAATTCCTGCCAAGATTTAATCTTAGCTTTTGAAATTAATTCTTTGACTCGTTGCCTCGCCAGACATACTTCTCCTTTAGCAGATCGGTCACGTTTAGCCCTGTTCAATGCCTTTTTCCTAAGTTTTCGCGCTCTGGCTATTTCCTGATTCCACCAGGGGACCGATTTTACTCGTCCCCCTGATTTCCTCATTGGAATTGAAGCCCTGGATGCTTTCATCAGCGCTAAAGTTAGGTTTGAACAGAAAGTGTTGATATCATCAGACACTATTTCAGTTGGGTCGATCTTATTACACTCCAATCTGAACTTTGACCAATCTGCACGGGAGAAATCCCACTTTTCTGAGGGGGTGCATTCTTCCTCTAAGAGTGGTGGGATACCTAGTTGAGTGAAACACGGGCAGTGATCACTCCCCCATGTGTCATCATGAACCTGCCAGACGCAGTCTGTGGCTAAGTCTTTTGTGGCAATAGCGAGGTCTATGGCCGACCATGTTCCGTAGTTGACACAATGTCTAGTAGGGGTACCATCATTCAGTATAACGAGTCCCTCGGACTCGACCCAGTCCTCCACCATCCGCCCATGTGGGTCAGATCGGGTGGTGCTTTCACCCCACAGGCTACTGTGGGCGTTGAAATCACCTAGGATTAGGCCTGAACTTCCCACCAAGTCACTGAGTTTTTTAAGTTCAGCAATTGTGGTGGGTGTAGTTACCCTATGGTAGACATTGGCGATGCGGATTCTTTTACTATTTGCCAAAACGACTGAGATGACCTGGGTTTCTAGGTTTCCCACCTTAGCTTCAATCTGAGTGGAGGTACAGTTGTCTGCTACCAACGTTACCAATCCACCACCCCTATTGTCTCTGTCTTTTCGGTATGTTATATACCCAGGAATCTGAAACTTCGCACTCTTTCCCAATTTAGCCTCTTGTATAAGGATAATATTGGGTTTCAGAACCTGCTGTCTGACTAAGGCGTTGAGTTCGTGGCCGTTCGATCTCAGTCCATTGGCATTCCATTGTATCATTTGCATTGCCATGATGACTTATTTGAGCTTAAATTGACAGCTTAATAATTGCTTATTTAAGCTTGAGAGCTTTCCTCATTTCAATGATTGAGCGCGGGTAAGATAGGAAATTAGTGGCAAGTTCCCACATAAGTAGGAGAGTCTTGTCCATTTCGCTATCATCTTTAGTGCCTAGTTTGATTAAGGCGGCACAAAAGAATTCAACCATTTTTGGGTCAAAATGGCCGCCCGCGCAGCTCTCAGAGTCATTTCTAACAGCCTGCCTTTGGACTGGTTCCCTATTTTGTTTAGGCTTAGGCTTGCCTTGGCCTTTGCCTGCGTTACCTTTGCTAGTAGGTACGCCAGTGCTGTTCGCCTTTGCACTGTTGGGGATATCCCTTGCCTTTGGGGTTCCCTTATTTGATTTTTTATTTGTGCATTTCGCCTTTGCACTGTTGTTTGTTTCCACTGCCCTTTGTGGACCCTTGTTTTGTTTTCTGCCTTTAGCCTCGGCAGATTTTGAGGTGTTCACTGCCCGTTGTGAACCCCCATTGGCATGACTTGTGCTGGTCGCCTTAGCACTTGGGTTGGGTTTGGCCGTTTCAGCGACCTTGCCCTTCCCCTTTGGTGTACGTTTTTTGGTCTTTTTGCGTACCACCATTTGAAACCCCTCAGAATCATGAGATTCCTTAGAGTGTGACTGATCGCCTTTGTCACTCGTGCCTGTAACCTCTTTGTTGAGGTTATGTTTTTTAACTTGCCTGCTCCTGCAGAAACTGTAAAGAGACGAATGCCCTCGTTTCTTACAGTTCATACAGTATGGTGAACAGGTTCCTGTGCACTGTGACAGCAGTTTTGCACAAGTGCGACACCTTGCTTGCCCTGTGCAAGATGCGCGCACATGTCCATAACTGAGACAGTTTACACATTGCCTCGGCCGTTTCTGATAAGGGAGAGTGTCAATTTCCCTATCACGAAACTGTACTGACTTTGGGGCCGTGTTCCCCAACACTGTGAGCACCACGACTCTAGTGTTTTTTCCCTGGCTTTTGATGCGAAATAAAGAAGTTATTGTAGGATTTTGTTTTGGGAGGGTCTGGAGCTCACCATCGGTGACATTCATATCCAGATGAATAACACATCTGGTATGGTTGACCCAACCTGGCACTACCCAAGATAACTTCTCGTTTTTAATTTCAGAGGGGAGTGCCATAGAGTCCAATAAATTGTCTCCGCTGACAAAGTATCCTCTATTTACCCTCCTGACCTGACTTACTTGGATAGACTTTGTTAATTCTTCCTTCAGGGTTTGGGCCGTGACCCGATTGGCTAGGGTACTGTCATAGTCCATGGAGTAGACTAGACGTTCCCAGACCGACCCTTTAGGAGGAGAGGTTTTGGCTTTCACCTTTTTAACATTGTCTGTGGCCTTCACTTTGCCTGTCCACAGATCCGAGCAAGTTTGGCGGTCAGACTGACTGAAACTAACTGACTGTCTCTTAGTTTCCATCGGTCCTAGCTTAACCGTATCAGCATAACTACTGAATGGTTGAGATGCGACCAATTTCCTTCTCTTGGAAATGTTAGAGACAGGGCTAGTTGCAGGTCTAATCTTTCCGCTCTGGAGAGTGGTCAGTTCTCCAGATGAGCTAGGCAAGCTCTGTGTACCCCCCTGAGAGTTGGGCTGACTCTCTTGGGAGGTTATTTCAATTTCTGACATGAACTCATGGTCCATTTCGCTGTCAACTGTGGGCTCAGTTGCAGCTGTACAGACATTAATATTCGGGGCCTGAGAGTGTGGCTGTCTCTCAGTCTCAGGTACTAGGGCACCTGAATTCTGACTTGAGGGCGGCAAATCCTCAGTGTCAGAACCCCGAACTACATTCAAACTCGGGATGGGCATTCCCTTATTGTAAGAATTAAACGGTCTTTTCTTGTTAAAGTTCGGGACCTGAGTGTTGGGCTTACACTCAGTTACAGATACACTAGTACCTGAATTCTGTCTCGAGGGCGGCAAGTCCTCTGAGACAGAACCCCGAACTGAAGGAATACTCGGGGTGGGTGGCCCCTTATTTTGAGTTTTCCTATTAACGAATGTACTTTTGGTTATCAGGTCCCGTGGGGTTGGCCCTTGCTTACCCACGGTTGTGGTCACTTTCGTTTCCACATCCTGATTTACCATGGGTTTCCCCTTAAGCAAACCGGCCGTTCCGATTGTGGCACCCCTATATATATAGGGTATACGTTGTAGTCATGGTGACGTCACGCATGCGCGTTGGAACTTGGAACTCTTCCAGCATTCACAAGGCAGCGACGGCGGCTTTACAGTTATGTAGCGCCTCTCAGAATCGGCCAAATTTCACCAAAATAGATGCGTTGTGTAGGGAATTCTTCACTGCATCTTTTTATTAACTTTTCGCCATGATTAAAATTCCCAATATTTTGCCAAAAGTCATTGCCCCGAGGAATAGTGCCCAGAAAATAACATAAGCTGTTTTTAAATACAGATCTATATATATATGTGGCGTGCATGTTGAAGTTTGCTTGCACACAACTCTGCATGCCTTTCCTTTGGTAGGATATTTCGTGTGTGTTTATTACTGATGAAAAGGGCAATATTAGGCCTATTATTTTATTCACAAAGAAACACAGAGGGGAGGTGGTTTTGCATTGACTCAAGCAATCTTCTTTGCATTTGTTTAGCCCTGGCAAGGGCTGTTGGTCAGACGGGAGTCGCATGTAGCATTTCCATACACCACACTGCCTTCTTGTTCAAATTTAGGCAGGTTCTATGTAGATACCAAGTATCTCAATTGGGCGATCTTCTCTGCTTTCTGAAATGCATATTCGTAGTATGCACTGCGTATGCCTTCAACTGCTGTCATCTTAAGACGGAGGTTATAGCGAAATGAACGATTGTTCTCTTGCATTGCCTTGTCATACCGCCGCTGTAGACCTTCAAGTTTGTCATTCAGCAGATGAACTTGTTCACAGGCACGTTTGAAACGTGTCTCACTCTCGTTTAGCTCTGTGTGCAGTTCAAATGCCATATCTAAATGGGCCGATTTATAACTAGTTTGTTGCAGTGGGATTACCAGCAGATGATGGCCAAAGAGAAATTCATCCCCAATTTATGCAACAGACATGACATGCTCATCTCACAGTTCATGAATTTGGAATAATTGATGACAATAGTGAGTGCATTGAGTTACACGTGACAAAACAATCAACAGAACCGGTGAAATGTTTTTACAACTGAGTGGTGTGACGATCCATTACATCATCAATAGTCTATGTTATTAAAAGATGATTGAAAGTTGATGTGTTGGGATGTGAGTAATGTAATGATTGACATTGGTACTCGAGGTGTACACTATTAATTGATTAATGAAAGAAGGCGTAGCTTCCCAAAAATTAATTTCAGGAGACCGCCAGTACCTTTTATATACTGTTTTATAGTCGTTTATTGCTGTAGATAATGTCTGTTATGAGTGCATTTTACGGGAGCTTCAAACAGTAGGCGTCGCCCACTCTAATGAAAATTTTAAGACTTGGATTGAAGATGAGAATGGCAAAAGTCGCTCAATATCAACAGGGTGTTTGTAGACGATTATTTCAACTAATTGAGTAAAATAATCCTTTGAAATAATAATGATTTATCAAGAAGAGCTCCGCAGATAACATATGAAGCATTCGGCGCCATACTGCCAAAAATAAGCTTCCAATTTGAAAAATGGGCGTGATGGCACTCCCCTTTTTATGTCCGTCTCCAACGCTGTCTCGCTGGAGACTGGCCGTTCCGATTGTGGCACCCCTATATATATAGGGTATACGTTGTAGTCATGGTGACGTCACGCATGCGCGTTGGAACTTGGAACTCTTCCAGCATTCACAAGGCAGCGACGGCGGCTTTACAGTTATGTAGCACCTCTCAGAATCGGCCAAATTTCACCAAAATAGATGCGTTGTGTAGGGAATTCTTCACTGCATCTTTTTATTAACTTTTCGCCATTATTAAAATTCCCAATATTTTGCCAAAAGTCATTGCCCCGAGGAATAGTGCCCAGAAAATAACATAAGCTGTTTTTAAATACAGATCTATATATATATGTGGCGTGCATGTTGAAGTTTGCTTGCACACAACTCTGCATGCCTTTCCTTTGGTAGGATATTTCGTGTGTGTTTATTACTGATGAAAAGGGCAATATTAGGCCTATTATTTTATTCACAAAGAAACACAGAGGGGAGGTGGTTTTGCATTGACTCAAGCAATCTTCTTTGCATTTGTTTAGCCCTGGCAAGGGCTGTTGGTCAGACGGGAGTCGCATGTAGCATTTCAATACACCACACTGCCTTCTTGTTCAAATTTAGGCAGGTTCTATGTAGATACCAAGTATCTCAATTGGGCGATCTTCTCTGCTTTCTGAAATGCATATTCGTAGTATGCACTGCGTATGCCTTCAACTGCTGTCATCTTAAGACGGAGGTTATAGCGAAATGAACGATTGTTCTCTTGCATTGCCTTGTCATACCGCCGCTGTAGACCTTCAAGTGTGTCATTCAGCAGATGAACTTGTTCACAGGCACGTTTGAAACGTGTCTCACTCTCGTTTAGCTCTGTGTGCAGTTCAAATGCCATATCTAAATGGGCCGATTTATAACTAGTTTGTTGCAGTGGGATTACCAGCAGATGATGGCCAAAGAGAAATTCATCCCCAATTTATGCAACAGACATGACATGCTCATCTCACAGTTCATGTATTTGGAATAATTGATGACAATAGTGAGTGCATTGAGTTACACGTGACAAAACAATCAACAGAACCGGTGAAATGTTTTTACAACTGAGTGGTGTGACGATCCATTACATCATCAATAGTCTATGTTATTAAAAGATGATTGAAAGTTGATGTGTTGGGATGTGATTAATGTAATGATTGACATTGGTACTCGAGGTGTACACTATTAATTGATTAATGAAAGAAGGCGTAGCTTCCCAAAAAATAATTTCAGGAGACCGCCAGTACCTTTTATATACTGTTTTATAGTCGTTTATTGCTGTAGATAATGTCTGTTATGAGTGCATTTTACGGGAGCTTCAAACAGTAGGCGTCGCCCACTCTAATGACAATTTTTAGACTTGGATTGAAGATGAGAATGGCAAAAGTCGCTCAATATCAACAGGGTGTTTGTAGACGATTATTTCAACTAATTGAGTAAAATAATCCTTTGAAATAATAATGATTTATCAAGAAGAGCTCCGCAGAAAACATATGAAGCATTCGGCGCCATACTGCCAAAAACAAGCTTCCAATTTGAAAAATGGGCGTGATGGCACTCCCCTTTTTATGTCCGTCTCCAACGCTGTCTCGCTGGAGACTGGCCGTTCCGATTGTGGCACCCCTATATATATAGGGTATACGTTGTAGTCATGGTGACGTCACGCATGCGCGTTGGAACTTGGAACTCTTCCAGCATTCACAAGGCAGCGACGGCGGCTTTACAGTTATGTAGCGCCTCTCAGAATCGGCCAAATTTCACCAAAATAGATGCGTTGTGTAGGGAATTCTTCACTGCATCTTTTTATTAACTTTTCGCCATGATTAAAATTCCCAATATTTTGCCAAAAGTCATTGCCCCGAGGAATAGTGCCCAGAAAATAACATAAGCTGTTTTTAAATACAGATCTATATATATATGTGGCGTGCATGTTGAAGTTTGCTTGCACACAACTCTGCATGCCTTTCCTTTGGTAGGATATTTCGTGTGTGTTTATTACTGATGAAAAGGGCAATATTAGGCCTATTATTTTATTCACAAAGAAACACAGAGGGGAGGTGGTTTTGCATTGACTCAAGCAATCTTCTTTGCATTTGTTTAGCCCTGGCAAGGGCTGTTGGTCAGACGGGAGTCGCATGTAGCATTTCCATACACCACACTGCCTTCTTGTTCAAATTTAGGCAGGTTCTATGTAGATACCAAGTATCTCAATTGGGCGATCTTCTCTGCTTTCTGAAATGCATATTCGTAGTATGCACTGCGTATGCCTTCAACTGCTGTCATCTTAAGACGGAGGTTATAGCGAAATGAACGATTGTTCTCTTGCATTGCCTTGTCATACCGCCGCTGTAGACCTTCAAGTTTGTCATTCAGCAGATGAACTTGTTCACAGGCACGTTTGAAACGTGTCTCACTCTCGTTTAGCTCTGTGTGCAGTTCAAATGCCATATCTAAATGGGCCGATTTATAACTAGTTTGTTGCAGTGGGATTACCAGCAGATGATGGCCAAAGAGAAATTCATCCCCAATTTATGCAACAGACATGACATGCTCATCTCACAGTTCATGTATTTGGAATAATTGATGACAATAGTGAGTGCATTGAGTTACACGTGACAAAACAATCAACAGAACCGGTGAAATGTTTTTACAACTGAGTGGTGTGACGATCCATTACATCATCAATAGTCTATGTTATTAAAAGATGATTGAAAGTTGATGTGTTGGGATGTGATTAATGTAATGATTGACATTGGTACTCGAGGTGTACACTATTAATTGATTAATGAAAGAAGGCGTAGCTTCCCAAAAATTAATTTCAGGAGACCGCCAATACCTTTTATATACTGTTTTATAGTCGTTTATTGCTGTAGATAATGTCTGTTATGAGTGCATTTTACGGGAGCTTCAAACAGTAGGCGTCGCCCACTCTAATGAAAATTTTAAGACTTGGATTGAAGATGAGAATGGCAAAAGTCGCTCAATATCAACAGGGCGTTTGTAGACGATTATTTCAACTAATTGAGTAAAATAATCCTTTGAAATAATAATGATTTATCAAGAAGAGCTCCGCCGTTAACATATGAAGCATTCGGCGCCATACTGCCAAAAACAAGCTTCCAATTTGAAAAATGGGCGTGATGGCACTCCCCTTTTTATGTCCGTCTCCAACGCTGTCTCGCTGGAGACTGGCCGTTCCGATTGTGGCACCCCTATATATATAGGGTATACGTTGTAGTCATGGTGACGTCACGCATGCGCGTTGGAACTTGGAACTCTTCCAGCATTCACAAGGCAGCGACGGCGGCTTTACAGTTATGTAGCACCTCTCAGAATCGGCCAAATTTCACCAAAATAGATGCGTTGTGTAGGGAATTCTTCACTGCATCTTTTTATTAACTTTTCGCCATGATTAAAATTCCCAATATTTTGCCAAAAGTCATTGCCCCGAGGAATAGTGCCCAGAAAATAACATAAGCTGTTTTTAAATACAGATCTATATATATATGTGGCGTGCATGTTGAAGTTTGCTTGCACACAACTCTGCATGCCTTTCCTTTGGTAGGATATTTCGTGTGTGTTTATTACTGATGAAAAGGGCAATATTAGGCCTATTATTTTATTCACAAAGAAACACAGAGGGGAGGTGGTTTTGCATTGACTCAAGCAATCTTCTTTGCATTTGTTTAGCCCTGGCAAGGGCTGTTGGTCAGACGGGAGTCGCATGTAGCATTTCAATACACCACACTGCCTTCTTGTTCAAATTTAGGCAGGTTCTATGTAGATACCAAGTATCTCAATTGGGCGATCTTCTCTGCTTTCTGAAATGCATATTCGTAGTATGCACTGCGTATGCCTTCAACTGCTGTCATCTTAAGACGGAGGTTATAGCGAAATGAACGATTGTTCTCTTGCATTGCCTTGTCATACCGCCGCTGTAGACCTTCAAGTTTGTCATTCAGCAGATGAACTTGTTCACAGGCACGTTTGAAACGTGTCTCACTCTCGTTTAGCTCTGTGTGCAGTTCAAATGCCATATCTAAATGGGCCGATTTATAACTAGTTTGTTGCAGTGGGATTACCAGCAGATGATGGCCAAAGAGAAATTCATCCCCAATTTATGCAACAGACATGACATGCTCATCTCACAGTTCATGTATTTGGAATAATTGATGACAATAGTGAGTGCATTGAGTTACACGTGACCAAACAATCAACAGAACCGGTGAAATGTTTTTACAACTGAGTGGTGTGACGATCCATTACATCATCAATAGTCTATATATGTTATTAAAAGATGATTGAAAGTTGATGTGTTGGGATGTGAGTAATGTAATGATTGACATTGGTACTCGAGGTGTACACTATTAATTGATTAATGAAAGAAGGCGTAGCTTCCCAAAAAATAATTTCAGGAGACCGCCAGTACCTTTTATATACTGTTTTATAGTCGTTTATTGCTGTAGATAATGTCTGTTATGAGTGCATTTTACGGGAGCTTCAAACAGTAGGCGTCGCCCACTCTAATGACAATTTTTAGACTTGGATTGAAGATGAGAATGGCAAAAGTCGCTCAATATCAACAGGGTGTTTGTAGACGATTATTTCAACTAATTGAGTAAAATAATCCTTTGAAATAATAATGATTTATCAAGAAGAGCTCCGCAGAAAACATATGAAGCATTCGGCGCCATACTGCCAAAAACAAGCTTCCAATTTGAAAAATGGGCGTGATGGCACTCCCCTTTTTATGTCCGTCTCCAACGCTGTCTCGCTGGAGACTGGCCGTTCCGATTGTGGCACCCCTATATATATAGGGTATACGTTGTAGTCATGGTGACGTCACGCATGCGCGTTGGAACTTGGAACTCTTCCAGCATTCACAAGGCAGCGACGGCGGCTTTACAGTTATGTAGCGCCTCTCAGAATCGGCCAAATTTCACCAAAATAGATGCGTTGTGTAGGGAATTCTTCACTGCATCTTTTTATTAACTTTTCGCCATGATTAAAATTCCCAATATTTTGCCAAAAGTCATTGCCCCGAGGAATAGTGCCCAGAAAATAACATAAGCTGTTTTTAAATACAGATCTATATATATATGTGGCGTGCATGTTGAAGTTTGCTTGCACACAACTCTGCATGCCTTTCCTTTGGTAGGATATTTCGTGTGTGTTTATTACTGATGAAAAGGGCAATATTAGGCCTATTATTTTATTCACAAAGAAACACAGAGGGGAGGTGGTTTTGCATTGACTCAAGCAATCTTCTTTGCATTTGTTTAGCCCTGGCAAGGGCTGTTGGTCAGACGGGAGTCGCATGTAGCATTTCAATACACCACACTGCCTTCTTGTTCAAATTTAGGCAGGTTCTATGTAGATACCAAGTATCTCAATTGGGCGATCTTCTCTGCTTTCTGAAATGCATATTCGTAGTATGCACTGCGTATGCCTTCAACTGCTGTCATCTTAAGACGGAGGTTATAGCGAAATGAACGATTGTTCTCTTGCATTGCCTTGTCATACCGCCGCTGTAGACCTTCAAGTTTGTCATTCAGCAGATGAACTTGTTCACAGGCACGTTTGAAACGTGTCTCACTCTCGTTTAGCTCTGTGTGCAGTTCAAATGCCATATCTAAATGGGCCGATTTATAACTAGTTTGTTGCAGTGGGATTACCAGCAGATGATGGCCAAAGAGAAATTCATCCCCAATTTATGCAACAGACATGACATGCTCATCTCACAGTTCATGTATTTGGAATAATTGATGACAATAGTGAGTGCATTGAGTTACACGTGACAAAACAATCAACAGAACCGGTGAAATGTTTTTACAACTGAGTGGTGTGACGATCCATTACATCATCAATAGTCTATATATGTTATTAAAAGATGATTGAAAGTTGATGTGTTGGGATGTGAGTAATGTAATGATTGACATTGGTACTCGAGGTGTACACTATTAATTGATTAATGAAAGAAGGCGTAGCTTCCCAAAAAATAATTTCAGGAGACCGCCAGTACCTTTTATATACTGTTTTATAGTCGTTTATTGCTGTAGATAATGTCTGTTATGAGTGCATTTTACGGGAGCTTCAAACAGTAGGCGTCGCCCACTCTAATGACAATTTTTAGACTTGGATTGAAGATGAGAATGGCAAAAGTCGCTCAATATCAACAGGGTGTTTGTAGACGATTATTTCAACTAATTGAGTAAAATAATCCTTTGAAATAATAATGATTTATCAAGAAGAGCTCCGCAGAAAACATATGAAGCATTCGGCGCCATACTGCCAAAAACAAGCTTCCAATTTGAAAAATGGGCGTGATGGCACTCCCCTTTTTATGTCCGTCTCCAACGCTGTCTCGCTGGAGACTGGCCGTTCCGATTGTGGCACCCCTATATATATAGGGTATACGTTGTAGTCATGGTGACGTCACGCATGCGCGTTGGAACTTGGAACTCTTCCAGCATTCACAAGGCAGCGACGGCGGCTTTACAGTTATGTAGCGCCTCTCAGAATCGGCCAAATTTCACCAAAATAGATGCGTTGTGTAGGGAATTCTTCACTGCATCTTTTTATTAACTTTTCGCCATGATTAAAATTCCCAATATTTTGCCAAAAGTCATTGCCCCGAGGAATAGTGCCCAGAAAATAACATAAGCTGTTTTTAAATACAGATCTATATATATATGTGGCGTGCATGTTGAAGTTTGCTTGCACACAACTCTGCATGCCTTTCCTTTGGTAGGATATTTCGTGTGTGTTTATTACTGATGAAAAGGGCAATATTAGGCCTATTATTTTATTCACAAAGAAACACAGAGGGGAGGTGGTTTTGCATTGACTCAAGCAATCTTCTTTGCATTTGTTTAGCCCTGGCAAGGGCTGTTGGTCAGACGGGAGTCGCATGTAGCATTTCAATACACCACACTGCCTTCTTGTTCAAATTTAGGCAGGTTCTATGTAGATACCAAGTATCTCAATTGGGCGATCTTCTCTGCTTTCTGAAATGCATATTCGTAGTATGCACTGCGTATGCCTTCAACTGCTGTCATCTTAAGACGGAGGTTATAGCGAAATGAACGATTGTTCTCTTGCATTGCCTTGTCATACCGCCGCTGTAGACCTTCAAGTTTGTCATTCAGCAGATGAAATTGTTCACAGGCACGTTTGAAACGTGTCTCACTCTCGTTTAGCTCTGTGTGCAGTTCAAATGCCATATCTAAATGGGCCGATTTATAACTAGTTTGTTGCAGTGGGATTACCAGCAGATGATGGCCAAAGAGAAATTCATCCCCAATTTATGCAACAGACATGACATGCTCATCTCACAGTTCATGTATTTGGAATAATTGATGACAATAGTGAGTGCATTGAGTTACACGTGACAAAACAATCAACAGAACCGGTGAAATGTTTTTACAACTGAGTGGTGTGACGATCCATTACATCATCAATAGTCTATATATGTTATTAAAAGATGATTGAAAGTTGATGTGTTGGGATGTGAGTAATGTAATGATTGACATTGGTACTCGAGGTGTACACTATTAATTGATTAATGAAAGAAGGCGTAGCTTCCCAAAAAATAATTTCAGGAGACCGCCAGTACCTTTTATATACTGTTTTATAGTCGTTTATTGCTGTAGATAATGTCTGTTATGAGTGCATTTTACGGGAGCTTCAAACAGTAGGCGTCGCCCACTCTAATGACAATTTTTAGACTTGGATTGAAGATGAGAATGGCAAAAGTCGCTCAATATCAACAGGGTGTTTGTAGACGATTATTTCAACTAATTGAGTAAAATAATCCTTTGAAATAATAATGATTTATCAAGAAGAGCTCCGCAGAAAACATATGAAGCATTCGGCGCCATACTGCCAAAAACAAGCTTCCAATTTGAAAAATGGGCGTGATGGCACTCCCCTTTTTATGTCCGTCTCCAACGCTGTCTCGCTGGAGACTGGCCGTTCCGATTGTGGCACCCCTATATATATAGGGTATACGTTGTAGTCATGGTGACGTCACGCATGCGCGTTGGAACTTGGAACTCTTCCAGCATTCACAAGGCAGCGACGGCGGCTTTACAGTTATGTAGCGCCTCTCAGAATCGGCCAAATTTCACCAAAATAGATGCGTTGTGTAGGGAATTCTTCACTGCATCTTTTTATTAACTTTTCGCCATGATTAAAATTCCCAATATTTTGCCAAAAGTCATTGCCCCGAGGAATAGTGCCCAGAAAATAACATAAGCTGTTTTTAAATACAGATCTATATATATATGTGGCGTGCATGTTGAAGTTTGCTTGCACACAACTCTGCATGCCTTTCCTTTGGTAGGATATTTCGTGTGTGTTTATTACTGATGAAAAGGGCAATATTAGGCCTATTATTTTATTCACAAAGAAACACAGAGGGGAGGTGGTTTTGCATTGACTCAAGCAATCTTCTTTGCATTTGTTTAGCCCTGGCAAGGGCTGTTGGTCAGACGGGAGTCGCATGTAGCATTTCCATACACCACACTGCCTTCTTGTTCAAATTTAGGCAGGTTCTATGTAGATACCAAGTATCTCAATTGGGCGATCTTCTCTGCTTTCTGAAATGCATATTCGTAGTATGCACTGCGTGTGCCTTCAACTGCTGTCATCTTAAGACGGAGGTTATAGCGAAATGAACGATTGTTCTCTTGCATTGCCTTGTCATACCGCCGCTGTAGACCTTCAAGTTTGTCATTCAGCAGATGAACTTGTTCACAGGCACGTTTCAAACGTGTCTCACTCTCGTTTAGCTCTGTGTGCAGTTCAAATGCCATATCTAAATGGGCCGATTTATAACTAGTTTGTTGCAGTGGGATTACCAGCAGATGATGGCCAAAGAGAAATTCATCCCCAATTTATGCAACAGACATGACATGCTCATCTCACAGTTCATGTATTTGGAATAATTGATGACAATAGTGAGTGCATTGAGTTACACGTGACAAAACAATCAACAGAACCGGTGAAATGTTTTTACAACTGAGTGGTGTGACGATCCATTACATCATCAATAGTCTATGTTATTAAAAGATGATTGAAAGTTGATGTGTTGGGATGTGATTAATGTAATGATTGACATTGGTACTCGAGGTGTACACTATTAATTGATTAATGAAAGAAGGCGTAACTTCCCAAAAAATAATTTCAGGAGACCGCCAGTACCTTTTATATACTGTTTTATAGTCGTTTATTGCTGTAGATAATGTCTGTTATGAGTGCATTTTACGGGAGCTTCAAACAGTAGGCGTCGCCCACTCCAATGAAAATTTTAAGACTTGGATTGAAGATGAGAATGGCAAAAGTCGCTCAATATCAACAGGGCGTTTGTAGACGATTATTTCAACTAATTGAGTAAAATAATCCTTTGAAATAATAATGATTTATCAAGAAGAGCTCCGCCGTTAACATATGAAGCATTCGGCGCCATACTGCCAAAAATAAGCTTCCAATTTGAAAAATGGGCGTGATGGCACTCCCCTTTTTATGTCCGTCTCCAACGCTGTCTCGCTGGAGACTGGCCGTTCTGATTGTGGCACCCCTATATATATAGGGTATACGTTGTAGTCATGGTGACGTCACGCATGCGCGTTGGAACTTGGGACTCTTCCAGCATTCACAAGGCAGCGACGGCGGCTTTACAGTTATGTAGCACCTCTCAGAATCGGCCAAATTTCACCAAAATAGATGCGTTGTGTAGGGAATTCTTCACTGCATCTTTTTATTAACTTTTCGCCATGATTAAAATTCCCAATATTTTGCCAAAAGTCATTGCCCCGAGGAATAGTGCCCAGAAAATAACATAAGCTGTTTTTAAATACAGATCTATATATATATGTGGCGTGCATGTTGAAGTTTGCTTGCACACAACTCTGCATGCCTTTCCTTTGGTAGGATATTTCGTGTGTGTTTATTACTGATGAAAAGGGCAATATTAGGCCTATTATTTTATTCACAAAGAAACACAGAGGGGAGGTGGTTTTGCATTGACTCAAGCAATCTTCTTTGCATTTGTTTAGCCCTGGCAAGGGCTGTTGGTCAGACGGGAGTCGCATGTAGCATTTCAATACACCACACTGCCTTCTTGTTCAAATTTAGGCAGGTTCTATGTAGATACCAAGTATCTCAATTGGGCGATCTTCTCTGCTTTCTGAAATGCATATTCGTAGTATGCACTGCGTATGCCTTCAACTGCTGTCATCTTAAGACGGAGGTTATAGCGAAATGAACGATTGTTCTCTTGCATTGCCTTGTCATACCGCCGCTGTAGACCTTCAAGTTTGTCATTCAGCAGATGAACTTGTTCACAGGCACGTTTGAAACGTGTCTCACTCTCGTTTAGCTCTGTGTGCAGTTCAAATGCCATATCTAAATGGGCCGATTTATAACTAGTTTGTTGCAGTGGGATTACCAGCAGATGATGGCCAAAGAGAAATTCATCCCCAATTTATGCAACAGACATGACATGCTCATCTCACAGTTCATGTATTTGGAATAATTGATGACAATAGTGAGTGCATTGAGTTACACGTGACAAAACAATCAACAGAACCGGTGAAATGTTTTTACAACTGAGTGGTGTGACGATCCATTACATCATCAATAGTCTATGTTATTAAAAGATGATTGAAAGTTGATGTGTTGGGATGTGAGTAATGTAATGATTGACATTGGTACTCGAGGTGTACACTATTAATTGATTAATGAAAGAAGGCGTAGCTTCCCAAAAAATAATTTCAGGAGACCGCCAGTACCTTTTATATACTGTTTTATAGTCGTTTATTGCTGTAGATAATGTCTGTTATGAGTGCATTTTACGGGAGCTTCAAACAGTAGGCGTCGCCCACTCTAATGAAAATTTTTAGACTTGGATTGAAGATGAGAATGGCAAAAGTCGCTCAATATCAACAGGGTGTTTGTAGACGATTATTTCAACTAATTGAGTAAAATAATCCTTTGAAATAATAATGATTTATCAAGAAGAGCTCCGCAGATAACATATGAAGCATTCGGCGCCATACTGCCAAAAACAAGCTTCCAATTTGAAAAATGGGCGTGATGGCACTTCCCTTTTTATGTCCGTCTCCAACGCTGTCTCGCTGGAGACTGGCCGTTCCGATTGTGGCACCCCTATATATATAGGGTATACGTTGTAGTCATGGTGACGTCACGCATGCGCGTTGGAACTTGGAACTCTTCCAGCATTCACAAGGCAGCGACGGCGGCTTTACAGTTATGTAGCGCCTCTCAGAATCGGCCAAATTTCACCAAAATAGATGCGTTGTGTAGGGAATTCTTCACTGCATCTTTTTATTAACTTTTCGCCATGATTAAAATTCCCAATATTTTGCCAAAAGTCATTGCCCCGAGGAATAGTGCCCAGAAAATAACATAAGCTGTTTTTAAATACAGATCTATATATATATATATATGTGGCGTGCATGTTGAAGTTTGCTTGCACACAACTCTGCATGCCTTTCCTTTGGTAGGATATTTCGTGTGTGTTTATTACTGATGAAAAGGGCAATATTAGGCCTATTATTTTATTCACAAAGAAACACAGAGGGGAGGTGGTTTTGCATTGACTCAAGCAATCTTCTTTGCATTTGTTTAGCCCTGGCAAGGGCTGTTGGTCAGACGGGAGTCGCATGTAGCATTTCCATACACCACACTGCCTTCTTGTTCAAATTTAGGCAGGTTCTATGTAGATACCAAGTATCTCAATTGGGCGATCTTCTCTGCTTTCTGAAATGCATATTCGTAGTATGCACTGCGTATGCCTTCAACTGCTGTCATCTTAAGACGGAGGTTATAGCGAAATGAACGATTGTTCTCTTGCATTGCCTTGTCATACCGCCGCTGTAGACCTTCAAGTTTGTCATTCAGCAGATGAACTTGTTCACAGGCACGTTTGAAACGTGTCTCACTCTCGTTTAGCTCTGTGTGCAGTTCAAATGCCATATCTAAATGGGCCGATTTATAACTAGTTTGTTGCAGTGGGATTACCAGCAGATGATGGCCAAAGAGAAATTCATCCCCAATTTATGCAACAGACATGACATGCTCATCTCACAGTTCATGTATTTAGAATAATTGATGACAATAGTGAGTGCATTGAGTTACACGTGACAAAACAATCAACAGAACCGGTGAAATGTTTTTACAACTGAGTGGTGTGACGATCCATTACATCATCAATAGTCTATGTTATTAAAAGATGATTGAAAGTTGATGTGTTGGGATGTGATTAATGTAATGATTGACATTGGTACTCGAGGTGTACACTATTAATTGATTAATGAAAGAAGGCGTAACTTCCCAAAAAATAATTTCAGGAGACCGCCAGTACCTTTTATATACTGTTTTATAGTCGTTTATTGCTGTAGATAATGTCTGTTATGAGTGCATTTTACGGGAGCTTCAAACAGTAGGCGTCGCCCACTCCAATGAAAATTTTAAGACTTGGATTGAAGATGAGAATGGCAAAAGTCGCTCAATATCAACAGGGCGTTTGTAGACGATTATTTCAACTAATTGAGTAAAATAATCCTTTGAAATAATAATGATTTATCAAGAAGAGCTCCGCCGTTAACATATGAAGCATTCGGCGCCATACTGCCAAAAATAAGCTTCCAATTTGAAAAATGGGCGTGATGGCACTCCCCTTTTTATGTCCGTCTCCAACGCTGTCTCGCTGGAGACTGGCCGTTCCGATTGTGGCACCCCTATATATAGGGTATATGTTGTAGTCATGGTGACGTCACGCATGCGCGTTGGAACTTGGAACTCTTCCAGCATTCACAAGGCAGCGACGGCGGCTTTACAGTTATGTAGCGCCTCTCAGAATCGGCCAAATTTCACCAAAATAGATGCGTTGTGTAGGGAATTCTTCACTGCATCTTTTTATTAACTTTTCGCCATGATTAAAATTCCCAATATTTTGCCAAAAGTCATTGCCCCGAGGAATAGTGCCCAGAAAATAACATAAGCTGTTTTTAAATACAGATCTATATATATATATATGTGGCGTGCATGTTGAAGTTTGCTTGCACACAACTCTGCATGCCTTTCCTTTGGTAGGATATTTCGTGTGTGTTTATTACTGATGAAAAGGGTAATATTAGGCCTATTATTTTATTCACAAAGAAACACAGAGGGGAGGTGGTTTTGCATTGACTCAAGCAATCTTCTTTGCATTTGTTTAGCCCTGGCAAGGGCTGTTGGTCAGACGGGAGTCGCATGTAGCATTTCCATACACCACACTGCCTTCTTGTTCAAATTTAGGCAGGTTCTATGTAGATACCAAGTATCTCAATTGGGCGATCTTCTCTGCTTTCTGAAATGCATATTCGTAGTATGCACTGCGTATGCCTTCAACTGCTGTCATCTTAAGACGGAGGTTATAGCGAAATGAACGATTGTTCTCTTGCATTGCCTTGTCATACCGCCGCTGTAGACCTTCAAGTTTGTCATTCAGCAGATGAACTTGTTCACAGGCACGTTTGAAACGTGTCTCACTCTCGTTTAGCTCTGTGTGCAGTTCAAATGCCATATCTAAATGGGCCGATGTATAACTAGTTTGTTGCAGTGGGATTACCAGCAGATGATGGCCTAAGAGAAGTTCATCCCCAATTTATGCAACAGACATGACATGCTCATCTCACAGTTCATGTATTTGGAATAATTGATGACAATAGTGAGTGCATTGAGTTACACGTGACAAAACAATCAACAGAACCGGTGAAATGTTTTTACAACTGAGTGGTGTGACGATCCATTACATCATCAATAGTCTATGTTATTAAAAGATGATTGAAAGTTGATGTGTTGGGATGTGAGTAATGTAATGATTGACATTGGTACTCGAGGTGTACACTATTAATTGATTAATGAAAGAAGGCGTAGCTTCCCAAAAAATAATTTCAGGAGACCGCCAGTACCTTTTATATACTGTTTTATAGTCGTTTATTGCTGTAGATAATGTCTGTTATGAGTGCATTTTACGGGAGCTTCAAACAGTAGGTGTCGCCCACTCTAATGAAAATTTTAAGACTTGGATTGAAGATGAGAATGGCAAAAGTCGCTCAATATCAACAGGGCGTTTGTAGACGATTATTTCAACTAATTGAGTAAAATAATCCTTTGAAATAATAATGATTTATCAAGAAGAGCTCCGCCGTTAACATATGAAGCATTCGGCGCCATACTGCCAAAAATAAGCTTCCAATTTGAAAAATGGGCGTGATGGCACTCCCCTTTTTATGTCCGTCTCCAACGCTGTCTCGCTGGAGACTGGCCGTTCCGATTGTGGCACCCCTATATATAGGGTATATGTTGTAGTCATGGTGACGTCACGCATGCGCGTTGGAACTTGGAACTCTTCCAGCATTCACAAGGCAGCGACGGCGGCTTTACAGTTATGTAGCGCCTCTCAGAATCGGCCAAATTTCACCAAAATAGATGCGTTGTGTAGGAAATTCTTCACTGCATCTTTTTATTAACTTTTCGCCATGATTAAAATTCCCAATATTTTGCCAAAAGTCATTGCCCCGAGGAATAGTGCCCAGAAAATAACATAAGCTGTTTTTAAATACAGATCTATATATATATGTGGCGTGCATGTTGAAGTTTGCTTGCACACAACTCTGCATGCCTTTCCTTTGGTAGGATATTTCGTGTGTGTTTATTACTGATGAAAAGGGTAATATTAGGCCTATTATTTTATTCACAAAGAAACACAGAGGGGAGGTGGTTTTGCATTGACTCAAGCAATCTTCTTTGCATTTGTTTAGCCCTGGCAAAGGCTGTTGGTCAGACGGGAGTCGCATGTAGCATTTCCATACACCACACTGCCTTCTTGTTCAAATTTAGGCAGGTTCTATGTAGATACCAAGTATCTCAATTGGGCGATCTTCTCTGCTTTCTGAAATGCATATTCGTAGTATGCACTGCGTATGCCTTCAACTGCTGTCATCTTAAGACGGAGGTTATAGCGAAATGAACGATTGTTCTCTTGCATTGCCTTGTCATACCGCCGCTGTAGACCTTCAAGTTTGTCATTCAGCAGATGAACTTGTTCACAGGCACGTTTGAAACGTGTCTCACTCTCGTTTAGCTCTGTGTGCAGTTCAAATGCCATATCTAAATGGGCCGATTTATAACTAGTTTGTTGCAGTGGGATTACCAGCAGATGATGGCCAAAGAGAAATTCATCCCCAATTTATGCAACAGACATGACATGCTCATCTCACAGTTCATGTATTTGGAATAATTGATGACAATAGTGAGTGCATTGAGTTACACGTGACAAAACAATCAACAGAACCGGTGAAATGTTTTTACAACTGAGTGGTGTGACGATCCATTACATCATCAATAGTCTATGTTATTAAAAGATGATTGAAAGTTGATGTGTTGGGATGTGATTAATGTAATGATTGACATTGGTACTCGAGGTGTACACTATTAATTGATTAATGAAAGAAGGCGTAGCTTCCCAAAAATTAATTTCAGGAGACCGCCAGTACCTTTTATATACTGTTTTATAGTCGTTTATTGCTGTAGATAATGTCTGTTATGAGTGCATTTTACGGGAGCTTCAAACAGTAGGTGTCGCCCACTCTAATGAAAATTTTAAGACTTGGATTGAAGATGAGAATGGCAAAAGTCGCTCAATATCAACAGGGCGTTTGTAGACGATTATTTCAACTAATTGAGTAAAATAATCCTTTGAAATAATAATGATTTATCAAGAAGAGCTCCGCCGTTAACATATGAAGCATTCGGCGCCATACTGCCAAAAATAAGCTTCCAATTTGAAAAATGGGCGTGATGGCACTCCCCTTTTTATGTCCGTCTCCAACGCTGTCTCGCTGGAGACTGGCCGTTCCGATTGTGGCACCCCTATATATAGGGTATACGTTGTAGTCATGGTGACGTCACGCATGCGCGTTGGAACTTGGAACTCTTCCAGCATTCACAAGGCAGCGACGGCGGCTTTACAGTTATGTAGCGCCTCTCAGAATCGGCCAAATTTCACCAAAATAGATGCGTTGTGTAGGGAATTCTTCACTGCATCTTTTTATTAACTTTTCGCCATGATTAAAATTCCCAATATTTTGCCAAAAGTCATTGCCCCGAGGAATAGTGCCCAGAAAATAACATAAGCTGTTTTTAAATACAGATCTATATATATATATATATGTGGCGTGCATGTTGAAGTTTGCTTGCACACAACTCTGCATGCCTTTCCTTTGGTAGGATATTTCGTGTGTGTTTATTACTGATGAAAAGGGCAATATTAGGCCTATTATTTTATTCACAAAGAAACACAGAGGGGAGGTGGTTTTGCATTGACTCAAGCAATCTTCTTTGCATTTGTTTAGCCCTGGCAAGGGCTGTTGGTCAGACGGGAGTCGCATGTAGCATTTCCATACACCACACTGCCTTCTTGTTCAAATTTAGGCAGGTTCTATGTAGATACCAAGTATCTCAATTGGGCGATCTTCTCTGCTTTCTGAAATGCATATTCGTAGTATGCACTGCGTATGCCTTCAACTGCTGTCATCTTAAGACGGAGGTTATAGCGAAATGAACGATTGTTCTCTTGCATTGCCTTGTCATACCGCCGCTGTAGACCTTCAAGTTTGTCATTCAGCAGATGAACTTGTTCACAGGCACGTTTGAAACGTGTCTCACTCTCGTTTAGCTCTGTGTGCAGTTCAAATGCCATATCTAAATGGGCCGATTTACAACTAGTTTGTTGCAGTGGGATTACCAGCAGATGATGGCCAAAGAGAAATTCATCCCCAATTTATGCAACAGACATGACATGCTCATCTCACAGTTCATGTATTTGGAATAATTGATGACAATAGTGAGTGCATTGAGTTACACGTGACAAAACAATCAACAGAACCGGTGAAATGTTTTTACAACTGAGTGGTGTGACGATCCATTACATCATCAATAGTCTATGTTATTAAAAGATGATTGAAAGTTGATGTGTTGGGATGTGATTAATGTAATGATTGACATTGGTACTCGAGGTGTACACTATTAATTTATTAATGAAAAAAGGCGTAGCTTCCCAAAAATTAATTTCAGGAGACCGCCAGTACCTTTTATATACTGTTTTATAGTCGTTTATTGCTGTAGATAATGTCTGTTATGAGTGCATTTTACGGGAGCTTCAAACAGTAGGCTAGGCGTCGCCCACTCTAATGAAAATTTTAAGACTTGGATTGAAGATGAGAATGGCAAAAGTCGCTCAATATCAACAGGGCGTTTGTAGACGATTATTTCAACTAATTGAGTAAAATAATCCTTTAAAATTATAATGATTTATCAAAAGAGCTCCGCCGTTAACATATGAAGCATTCGGCGCCATACTGCCAAAAATAAGCTTCCAATTTGAAAAATGGGCGTGATGGCACTCCCCTTTTGATGTCCGTCTCCAACGCTGTCTCGCTGGAGACTGGCCGTTCCGATTGTGGCACCCCTATTTATAGGGTATACGTTGTAGTCATGGTGACGTCACGCATGCGCGTTGGAACTTGGAACACTTCCAGCATTCACAAGGCAGCGACGGCGGCTTTACAGTTATGTAGCGCCTCTCAGAATCGGCCAAATTTCACCAAAATAGATGCGTTGTGTAGGGAATTCTTCACTGCATCTTTTTATTAACTTTTCGCCATGATTAAAATTCCCAATATTTTGCCAAAAGTCATTGCCCCGAGGAATAGTGCCCAGAAAATAACATAAGCTGTTTTTAAATACAGATCTATATATATATATATGTGGCGTGCATGTTGAAGTTTGTTTGCACACAACTCTGCATGCCTTTCCTTTGGTAGGATATTTCGTGTGTGTTTATTACTGATGAAAAGGGCAATATTAGGCCTATTATTTTATTCACAAAGAAACACAGAGGGGAGGTGGTTTTGCATTGACTCAAGCAATCTTCTTTGCATTTGTTTAGCCCTAGCAAGGGCTGTTGGTCAGACGGGAGTCGCATGTAGCATTTCCATACACCACACTGCCTTCTTGTTCAAATTTAGGCAGGTTCTATGTAGATACCAAGTATCTCAATTGGGCGATCTTCTCTGCTTTCTGAAATGCATATTCGTAGTATGCACTGCGTATGCCTTCAACTGCTGTCATCTTAAGACGGAGGTTATAGCGAAATGAACGATTGTTCTCTTGCATTGCCTTGTCATACCGCCGCTGTAGACCTTCAAGTTTGTCATTCAGCAGATGAACTTGTTCACAGGCACGTTTGAAACGTGTCTCACTCTCGTTTAGCTCTGTGTGCAGTTCAAATGCCATATCTAAATGGGCCGATTTATAACTAGTTTGTTGCAGTGGGATTACCAGCAGATGATGGCCAAAGAGAAGTTCATCCCAAATTTATGCAACAGACATGACATGCTCATCTCACAGTTCATGTATTTGGAATAATTGATGACAATAGTGAGTGCATTGAGTTACACGTGACAAAACAATCAACAGAACCGGTGAAATGTTTTTACAACTGAGTGGTGTGACGATCCATTACATCATCAATAGTCTATGTTATTAAAAGATGATTGAAAGTTGATGTGTTGGGATGTGATTAATGTAATGATTGACATTGGTACTCGAGGTGTACACTATTAATTGATTAATGAAAGAAGGCGTAGCTTCCCAAAAATTAATTTCAGGAGACCGCCAGTACCTTTTATATACTGTTTTATAGTCGTTTATTGCTGTAGATAATGTCTGTTATGAGTGCATTTTACGGGAGCTTCAAACAGTAGGCGTCGCCCACTCTAATGAAAATTTTAAGACTTGGATTGAAGATGAGAATGGCAAAAGTCGCTCAATATCAACAGGGCGTTTGTAGACGATTATTTCAACTAATTGAGTAAAATAATCCTTTGAAATAATAATGATTTATCAAGAAGAGCTCCGCCGTTAACATATGAAGCATTCGGCGCCATACTGCCAAAAATAAGCTTCCAATTTGAAAAATGGGCGTGATGGCACTCCCTTTTTTATATCCGTCTCCAACGCTGTCTCGCTGGAGACTGGCCGTTCCGATTGTGGCACCCCTATATATAGGGTATACGTTGTAGTCATGGTGACGTCACGCATGCGCGTTGGAACTTGGAACACTTCCAGCATTCACAAGGCAGCGACGGCGGCTTTACAGTTATGTAGCGCCTCTCAGAATCGGCCAAATTTCACCAAAATAGATGCGTTGTGTAGGGAATTCTTCACTGCATCTTTTTATTAACTTTTCGCCATGATTAAAATTCCCAATATTTTGCCAAAAGTCATTGCCCCGAGGAATAGTGCCCAGAAAATAACATAAGCTGTTTTTAAATACAGATCTATATATATATGTGGCGTGCATGTTGAAGTTTGCTTGCACACAACTCTGCATGCCTTTCCTTTGGTAGGATATTTCGTGTGTGTTTATTACTGATGAAAAGGGCAATATTAGGCCTATTATTTTATTCACAAAGAAACACAGAGGGGAGGTGGTTTTGCATTGACTCAAGCAATCTTCTTTGCATTTGTTTAGCCCTGGCAAGGGCTGTTGGTCAGACGGGAGTCGCATGTAGCATTTCCATACACCACACTGCCTTCTTGTTCAAATTTAGGCAGGTTCTATGTAGATACCAAGTATCTCAATTGGGCGATCTTCTCTGCTTTCTGAAATGCATATTCGTAGTATGCACTGCGTATGCCTTCAACTGCTGTCATCTTAAGACGGAGGTTATAGCGAAATGAACGATTGTTCTCTTGCATTGCCTTGTCATACCGCCGCTGTAGACCTTCAAGTTTGTCATTCAGCAGATGAACTTGTTCACAGGCACGTTTGAAACGTGTCTCACTCTCGTTTAGCTCTGTGTGCAGTTCAAATGCCATATCTAAATGGGCCGATTTACAACTAGTTTGTTGCAGTGGGATTACCAGCAGATGATGGCCAAAGAGAAATTCATCCCCAATTTATGCAACAGACATGACATGCTCATCTCACAGTTCATGTATTTGGAATAATTGATGACAATAGTGAGTGCATTGAGTTACACGTGACAAAACAATCAACAGAACCGGTGAAATGTTTTTACAACTGAGTGGTGTGACGATCCATTACATCATCAATAGTCTATGTTATTAAAAGATGATTGAAAGTTGATGTGTTGGGATGTGATTAATGTAATGATTGACATTGGTACTCGAGGTGTACACTATTAATTTATTAATGAAAAAAGGCGTAGCTTCCCAAAAATTAATTTCAGGAGACCGCCAGTACCTTTTATATACTGTTTTATAGTCGTTTATTGCTGTAGATAATGTCTGTTATGAGTGCATTTTACGGGAGCTTCAAACAGTAGGCTAGGCGTCGCCCACTCTAATGAAAATTTTAAGACTTGGATTGAAGATGAGAATGGCAAAAGTCGCTCAATATCAACAGGGCGTTTGTAGACGATTATTTCAACTAATTGAGTAAAATAATCCTTTGAAATTATAATGATTTATCAAAAGAGCTCCGCCGTTAACATATGAAGCATTCGGCGCCATACTGCCAAAAATAAGCTTCCAATTTGAAAAATGGGCGTGATGGCACTCCCCTTTTGATGTCCGTCTCCAACGCTGTCTCGCTGGAGACTGGCCGTTCCGATTGTGGCACCCCTATTTATAGGGTATACGTTGTAGTCATGGTGACGTCACGCATGCGCGTTGGAACTTGGAACACTTCCAGCATTCACAAGGCAGCGACGGCGGCTTTACAGTTATGTAGCGCCTCTCAGAATCGGCCAAATTTCACCAAAATAGATGCGTTGTGTAGGGAATTCTTCACTGCATCTTTTTATTAACTTTTCGCCATGATTAAAATTCCCAATATTTTGCCAAAAGTCATTGCCCCGAGGAATAGTGCCCAGAAAATAACATAAGCTGTTTTTAAATACAGATCTATATATATATATATGTGGCGTGCATGTTGAAGTTTGTTTGCACACAACTCTGCATGCCTTTCCTTTGGTAGGATATTTCGTGTGTGTTTATTACTGATGAAAAGGGCAATATTAGGCCTATTATTTTATTCACAAAGAAACACAGAGGGGAGGTGGTTTTGCATTGACTCAAGCAATCTTCTTTGCATTTGTTTAGCCCTAGCAAGGGCTGTTGGTCAGACGGGAGTCGCATGTAGCATTTCCATACACCACACTGCCTTCTTGTTCAAATTTAGGCAGGTTCTATGTAGATACCAAGTATCTCAATTGGGCGATCTTCTCTGCTTTCTGAAATGCATATTCGTAGTATGCACTGCGTATGCCTTCAACTGCTGTCATCTTAAGACGGAGGTTATAGCGAAATGAACGATTGTTCTCTTGCATTGCCTTGTCATACCGCCGCTGTAGACCTTCAAGTTTGTCATTCAGCAGATGAACTTGTTCACAGGCACGTTTGAAACGTGTCTCACTCTCGTTTAGCTCTGTGTGCAGTTCAAATGCCATATCTAAATGGGCCGATTTATAACTAGTTTGTTGCAGTGGGATTACCAGCAGATGATGGCCAAAGAGAAGTTCATCCCAAATTTATGCAACAGACATGACATGCTCATCTCACAGTTCATGTATTTGGAATAATTGATGACAATAGTGAGTGCATTGAGTTACACGTGACAAAACAATCAACAGAACCGGTGAAATGTTTTTACAACTGAGTGGTGTGACGATCCATTACATCATCAATAGTCTATGTTATTAAAAGATGATTGAAAGTTGATGTGTTGGGATGTGATTAATGTAATGATTGACATTGGTACTCGAGGTGTACACTATTAATTGATTAATGAAAGAAGGCGTAGCTTCCCAAAAATTAATTTCAGGAGACCGCCAGTACCTTTTATATACTGTTTTATAGTCGTTTATTGCTGTAGATAATGTCTGTTATGAGTGCATTTTACGGGAGCTTCAAACAGTAGGCGTCGCCCACTCTAATGAAAATTTTAAGACTTGGATTGAAGATGAGAATGGCAAAAGTCGCTCAATATCAACAGGGCGTTTGTAGACGATTATTTCAACTAATTGAGTAAAATAATCCTTTGAAATAATAATGATTTATCAAGAAGAGCTCCGCCGTTAACATATGAAGCATTCGGCGCCATACTGCCAAAAATAAGCTTCCAATTTGAAAAATGGGCGTGATGGCACTCCCTTTTTTATATCCGTCTCCAACGCTGTCTCGCTGGAGACTGGCCGTTCCGATTGTGGCACCCCTATATATAGGGTATACGTTGTAGTCATGGTGACGTCACGCATGCGCGTTGGAACTTGGAACACTTCCAGCATTCACAAGGCAGCGACGGCGGCTTTACAGTTATGTAGCGCCTCTCAGAATCGGCCAAATTTCACCAAAATAGATGCGTTGTGTAGGGAATTCTTCACTGCATCTTTTTATTAACTTTTCGCCATGATTAAAATTCCCAATATTTTGCCAAAAGTCATTGCCCCGAGGAATAGTGCCCAGAAAATAACATAAGCTGTTTTTAAATACAGATCTATATATATATGTGGCGTGCATGTTGAAGTTTGCTTGCACACAACTCTGCATGCCTTTCCTTTGGTAGGATATTTCGTGTGTGTTTATTACTGATGAAAAGGGCAATATTAGGCCTATTATTTTATTCACAAAGAAACACAGAGGGGAGGTGGTTTTGCATTGACTCAAGCAATCTTCTTTGCATTTGTTTAGCCCTGGCAAGGGCTGTTGGTCAGACGGGAGTCGCATGTAGCATTTCCATACACCACACTGCCTTCTTGTTCAAATTTAGGCAGGTTCTATGTAGATACCAAGTATCTCAATTGGGCGATCTTCTCTGCTTTCTGAAATGCATATTCGTAGTATGCACTGCGTATGCCTTCAACTGCTGTCATCTTAAGACGGAGGTTATAGCGAAATGAACGATTGTTCTCTTGCATTGCCTTGTCATACCGCCGCTGTAGACCTTCAAGTTTGTCATTCAGCAGATGAACTTGTTCACAGGCACGTTTGAAACGTGTCTCACTCTCGTTTAGCTCTGTGTGCAGTTCAAATGCCATATCTAAATGGGCCGATTTATAACTAGTTTGTTGCAGTGGGATTACCAGCAGATGATGGCCAAAGAGAAATTCATCCCCAATTTATGCAACAGACATGACATGCTCATCTCACAGTTCATGTATTTGGAATAATTGATGACAATAGTGAGTGCATTGAGTTACACGTGACAAAACAATCAACAGAACCGGTGAAATGTTTTTACAACTGAGTGGTGTGACGATCCATTACATCATCAATAGTCTATGTTATTAAAAGGTGATTGAAAGTTGATGTGTTGGGATGTGATTAATGTAATGATTGACATTGGTACTCGAGGTGTACACTATTAATTGATTAATGAAAGAAGGCGTAGCTTCCCAAAAATTAATTTCAGGAGACCGCCAGTACCTTTTATATACTGTTTTATAGTCGTTTATTGCTGTAGATAATGTCTGTTATGAGTGCATTTTACGGGAGCTTCAAACAGTAGGCGTCGCCCACTCTAATGAAAATTTTAAGACTTGGATTGAAGATGAGAATGGCAAAAGTCGCTCAATATCAACAGGGCGTTTGTAGACGATTATTTCAACTAATTGAGTAAAATAATCCTTTGAAATAATAATGATTTATCAAAAGAGCTCCGCCGTTAACATATGAAGCATTCGGCGCCATACTGCCAAAAATAAGCTTCCAATTTGAAAAATGGGCGTGATGGCAGTCCCCTTTTTATGTCCGTCTCCAACGCTGTCTCGCTGGAGACTGGCCGTTCCGATTGTGGCACCCCTATATATAGGGTATACGTTGTAGTCATGGTGACGTCACGCATGCGCGTTGGAACTTGGAACACTTCCAGCATTCACAAGGCAGCGACGGCGGCTTTACAGTTATGTAGCGCCTCTCAGAATCGGCCAAATTTCACCAAAATAGATGCGTTGTGTAGGGAATTCTTCACTGCATCTTTTTATTAACTTTTCGCCATGATTAAAATTCCCAATATTTTGCCAAAAGTCATTGCCCCGAGGAATAGTGCCCAGAAAATAACATAAGCTGTTTTTAAATACAGATCTATATATATATGTGGCGTGCATGTTGAAGTTTGCTTGCACACAACTCTGCATGCCTTTCCTTTGGTAGGATATTTCGTGTGTGTTTATTACTGATGAAAAGGGCAATATTAGGCCTATTATTTTATTCACAAAGAAACACAGAGGGGAGGTGGTTTTGCATTGACTCAAGCAATCTTCTTTGCATTTGTTTAGCCCTGGCAAGGGCTGTTGGTCAGACGGGAGTCGCATGTAGCATTTCAATACACCACATTGCCTTCTTGTTCAAATTTAGGCAGGTTCTATGTAGATACCAAGTATCTCAATTGGGCGATCTTCTCTGCTTTCTGAAATGCATATTCGTAGTATGCACTGCGTATGCCTTCAACTGCTGTCATCTTAAGACGGAGGTTATAGCGAAATGAACGATTGTTCTCTTGCATTGCCTTGTCATACCGCCGCTGTAGACCTTCAAGTTTGTCATTCAGCAGATGAACTTGTTCACAGGCACGTTTGAAACGTGTCTCACTCTCGTTTAGCTCTGTGTGCAGTTCAAATGCCATATCTAAATGGGCCGATTTATAACTAGTTTGTTGCAGTGGGATTACCAGCAGATGATGGCCAAAGAGAAATTCATCCCCAATTTATGCAACAGACATGACATGCTCATCTCACAGTTCATGTATTTGGAATAATTGATGACAATAGTGAGTGCATTGAGTTACACGTGACAAAACAATCAACAGAACCGGTGAAATGTTTTTACAACTGAGTGGTGTGACGATCCATTACATCATCAATAGTCTATGTTATTAAAAGATGATTGAAAGTTGATGTGTTGGGATGTGATTAATGTAATGATTGACATTGGTACTCGAGGTGTACACTATTAATTGATTAATGAAAGAAGGCGTAGCTTCCCAAAAATTAATTTCAGGAGACCGCCAGTACCTTTTATATACTGTTTTATAGTCGTTTATTGCTGTAGATAATGTCTGTTATGAGTGCATTTTACGGGAGCTTCAAACAGTAGGCGTCGCCCACTCTAATGAAAATTTTAAGACTTGGATTGAAGATGAGAATGGCAAAAGTCGCTCAATATCAACAGGGCGTTCGTAGACGATTATTTCAACTAATTGAGTAAAATAATCCTTTGAAATAATAATGATTTATCAAAAGAGCTCCGCCGTTAACATATGAAGCATTCGGCGCCATACTGCCAAAAATAAGCTTCCAATTTGAAAAATGGGCGTGATGGCACTCCCTTTTTTATATCCGTCTCCAACGCTGTCTCGCTGGAGACTGGCCGTTCCGATTGTGGCACCCCTATATATAGGGTATACGTTGTAGTCATGGTGACGTCACGCATGCGCGTTGGAACTTGGAACACTTCCAGCATTCACAAGGCAGCGACGGCGGCTTTACAGTTATGTAGCGCCTCTCAGAATCGGCCAAATTTCACCAAAATAGATGCGTTGTGTAGGGAATTCTTCACTGCATCTTTTTATTAACTTTTCGCCATGATTAAAATTCCCAATATTTTGCCAAAAGTCATTGCCCCGAGGAATAGTGCCCAGAAAATAACATAAGCTGTTTTTAAATACAGATCTATATATATATGTGGCGTGCATGTTGAAGTTTGCTTGCACACAACTCTGCATGGCTTTCCTTTGGTAGGATATTTCGTGTGTGTTTATTACTGATGAAAAGGGCAATATTAGGCCTATTATTTTATTCACAAAGAAACACAGAGGGGAGGTGGTTTTGCATTGACTCAAGCAATCTTCTTTGCATTTGTTTAGCCCTGGCAAGGGCTGTTGGTCAGACGGGAGTCGCATGTAGCATTTCCAGACACCACACTGCCTTCTTGTTCAAATTTAGGCAGGTTCTATGTAGATACCAAGTATCTCAATTGGGCGATCTTCTCTGCTTTCTGAAATGCATATTCGTAGTATGCACTGCGTATGCCTTCAACTGCTGTCATCTTAAGACGGAGGTTATAGCGAAATGAACGATTGTTCTCTTGCATTGCCTTGTCATACCGCCGCTGTAGACCTTCAAGTTTGTCATTCAGCAGATGAACTTGTTCACAGGCACGTTTGAAACGTGTCTCACTCTCGTTTAGCTCTGTGTGCAGTTCAAATGCCATATCTAAATGGGCCGATTTATAACTAGTTTGTTGCAGTGGGATTACCAGCAGATGATGGCCAAAGAGAAATTCATCCCCAATTTATGCAACAGACATGACATGCTCATCTCACAGTTCATGTATTTGGAATAATTGATGACAATAGTGAGTGCATTGAGTTACACGTGACAAAACAATCAACAGAACCGGTGAAATGTTTTTACAACTGAGTGGTGTGACGATCCATTACATCATCAATAGTCTATGTTATTAAAAGGTGATTGAAAGTTGATGTGTTGGGATGTGATTAATGTAATGATTGACATTGGTACTCGAGGTGTACACTATTAATTGATTAATGAAAGAAGGCGTAGCTTCCCAAAAATTAATTTCAGGAGACCGCCAGTACCTTTTATATACTGTTTTATAGTCGTTTATTGCTGTAGATAATGTCTGTTATGAGTGCATTTTACGGGAGCTTCAAACAGTAGGCGTCGCCCACTCTAATGAAAATTTTAAGACTTGGATTGAAGATGAGAATGGCAAAAGTCGCTCAATATCAACAGGGCGTTTGTAGACGATTATTTCAACTAATTGAGTAAAATAATCCTTTGAAATAATAATGATTTATCAAAAGAGCTCCGCCGTTAACATATGAAGCATTCGGCGCCATACTGCCAAAAATAAGCTTCCAATTTGAAAAATGGGCGTGATGGCAGTCCCCTTTTTATGTCCGTCTCCAACGCTGTCTCGCTGGAGACTGGCCGTTCCGATTGTGGCACCCCTATATATAGGGTATACGTTGTAGTCATGGTGACGTCACGCATGCGCGTTGGAACTTGGAACACTTCCAGCATTCACAAGGCAGCGACGGCGGCTTTACAGTTATGTAGCGCCTCTCAGAATCGGCCAAATTTCACCAAAATAGATGCGTTGTGTAGGGAATTCTTCACTGCATCTTTTTATTAACTTTTCGCCATGATTAAAATTCCCAATATTTTGCCAAAAGTCATTGCCCCGAGGAATAGTGCCCAGAAAATAACATAAGCTGTTTTTAAATACAGATCTATATATATATGTGGCGTGCATGTTGAAGTTTGCTTGCACACAACTCTGCATGCCTTTCCTTTGGTAGGATATTTCGTGTGTGTTTATTACTGATGAAAAGGGCAATATTAGGCCTATTATTTTATTCACAAAGAAACACAGAGGGGAGGTGGTTTTGCATTGACTCAAGCAATCTTCTTTGCATTTGTTTAGCCCTGGCAAGGGCTGTTGGTCAGACGGGAGTCGCATGTAGCATTTCCATACACCACACTGCCTTCTTGTTCAAATTTAGGCAGGTTCTATGTAGATACCAAGTATCTCAATTGGGCGATCTTCTCTGCTTTCTGAAATGCATATTCGTAGTATGCACTGCGTATGCCTTCAACTGCTGTCATCTTAAGACGGAGGTTATAGCGAAATGAACGATTGTTCTCTTGCATTGCCTTGTCATACCGCCGCTGTAGACCTTCAAGTTTGTCATTCAGCAGATGAACTTGTTCACAGGCACGTTTGAAACGTGTCTCACTCTCGTTTAGCTCTGTGTGCAGTTCAAATGCCATATCTAAAGGGGCGATTTACAACTAGTTTGTTGCAGTGGGATTACCAGCAGATGATGGCCAAAGAGAAGTTCATCCCAAATTTATGCAACAGACATGACATGCTCATCTCACAGTTCATGTATTTGGAATAATTGATGACAATAGTGAGTGCATTGAGTTACACGTGACAAAACAATCAACAGAACCGGTGAAATGTTTTTACAACTGAGTGGTGTGACGATCCATTACATCATCAATAGTCTATGTTATTAAAAGATGATTGAAAGTTGATGTGTTGGGATGTGATTAATGTAATGATTGACATTGGTACTCGAGGTGTACACTATTAATTGATTAATGAAAGAAGGCGTAGCTTCCCAAAAATTAATTTCAGGAGACCGCCAGTACCTTTTATATACTGTTTTATAGTCGTTTATTGCTGTAGATAATGTCTGTTATGAGTGCATTTTACGGGAGCTTCAAACAGTAGGCGTCGCCCACTCTAATGAAAATTTTAAGACTTGGATTGAAGATGAGAATAGCAAAAGTCGCTCAATATCAACAGGGCGTTTGTAGACGATTATTTCAACTAATTGAGTAAAATAATCCTTTGAAATAATAATGATTTATCAAGAAGAGCTCCGCCGTTAACATATGAAGCATTCGGCGCCATACTGCCAAAAATAAGCTTCCAATTTGAAAAATGGGCGTGATGGCACTCCCTTTTTTATATCCGTCTCCAACGCTGTCTCGCTGGAGACTGGCCGTTCCGATTGTGGCACCCCTATATATAGGGTATACGTTGTAGTCATGGTGACGTTACGCATGCGCGTTGGAACTTGGAACACTTCCAGCATTCACAAGGCAGCGACGGCGGCTTTACAGTTATGTAGCGCCTCTCAGAATCGGCCAAATTTCACCAAAATAGATGCGTTGTGTAGGGAATTCTTCACTGCATCTTTTTATTAACTTTTCGCCATGATTAAAATTCCCAATATTTTGCCAAAAGTCATTGCCCCGAGGAATAGTGCCCAGAAAATAACATAAGCGGTTTTTAAATACAGATCTATATATATATGTGGCGTGCATGTTGAAGTTTGCTTGCACACAACTCTGCATGCCTTTCCTTTGGTAGGATATTTCGTGTGTGTTTATTACTGATGAAAAGGGCAATATTAGGCCTATTATTTTATTCACAAAGAAACACAGAGGGGAGGTGGTTTTGCATTGACTCAAGCAATCTTCTTTGCATTTGTTTAGCCCTGGCAAGGGCTGTTGGTCAGACGGGAGTCGCATGTAGCATTTCCATACACCACACTGCCTTCTTGTTCAAATTTAGGCAGGTTCTATGTAGATACCAAGTATCTCAATTGGGCGATCTTCTCTGCTTTCTGAAATGCATATTCGTAGTATGCACTGCGTATGCCTTCAACTGCTGTCATCTTAAGACGGAGGTTATAGCGAAATGAACGATTGTTCTCTTGCATTGCCTTGTCATACCGCCGCTGTAGACCTTCAAGTTTGTCATTCAGCAGATGAACTTGTTCACAGGCACGTTTGAAACGTGTCTCACTCTCGTTTAGCTCTGTGTGCAGTTCAAATGCCATATCTAAATGGGCCGATTTACAACTAGTTTGTTGCAGTGGGATTACCAGCAGATGATGGCCAAAGAGAAATTCATCCCCAATTTATGCAACAGACATGACATGCTCATCTCACAGTTCATGTATTTGGAATAATTGATGACAATAGTGAGTGCATTGAGTTACACGTGACAAAACAATCAACAGAACCGGTGAAATGTTTTTACAACTGAGTGGTGTGACGATCCATTACATCATCAATAGTCTATGTTATTAAAAGATGATTGAAAGTTGATGTGTTGGGATGTGATTAATGTAATGATTGACATTGGTACTCGAGGTGTACACTATTAATTGATTAATGAAAGAAGGCGTAGCTTCCCAAAAATTAATTTCAGGAGACCGCCAGTACCTTTTATATACTGTTTTATAGTCGTTTATTGCTGTAGATAATGTCTGTTATGAGTGCATTTTACGGGAGCTTCAAACAGTAGGTGTCGCCCACTCTAATGAAAATTTTAAGACTTGGATTGAAGATGAGAATGGCAAAAGTCGCTCAATATCAACAGGGCGTTTGTAGACGATTATTTCAACTAATTGAGTAAAATAATCCTTTGAAATAATAATGATTTATCAAAAGAGCTCCGCCGTTAACATATGAAGCATTCGGCGCCATACTGCCAAAAATAAGCTTCCAATTTGAAAAATGGGCGTGATGGCACTCCCCTTTTGATGTCCGTCTCCAACGCTGTCTCGCTGGAGACTGGCCGTTCCGATGTTGTTGCATTAAGTGCTTAATGTCGCCTTCGCCCGTTAGGCATTTCGGCAGACAGTGTCACATTGACACACATGAGAGAGAAGATTCCAGAAGGCTAGGGTCCTGGAAAGGGTGTTCCACCTAGGAACTCATGGGGAAGGTGTTACCGGGTGTGTCACGAACAAAGTAGGCAGTTCACTTTGTTCAGGCAATTTCTATTTGGCCGTTTAGGTGATATAATTGTGCTGTTAATATTGCGTCCCTCTACTAGGCTGATCTTATAGGCAATTTCTATTACCCGGAGGTGCTAGAGTTTGGGCAGGGAGAAAGACCACAGTGTCAAGGTGGTTGAACATTGTGGTGAAACCTGCGAGCTTCGGCTGGAACTAGCTAGCCAGGGGTGTTACTACATTGTTTTAATGTGGCATTGCACCCCACCTTATTGGCTGTTTATAAGGATGCCGAGCCCCTGGCGGGATTCGAACGAACGTGCCAACCACTGCACTATCCCACCGGACCCGCGGCACATTGATATATTTCTTTCATATACACTGGCCAAGTTCACTTTTCAGGAGGAGGTTGGATAAGGGCTTGTACATTTTTTGATGTTGCGAGTGCGCCAGCAGTAGCTTCGCTGTCAATGTACTTTCTCCAATCTCCTCCCTGAGTGCTTTGCGGGCCATTTCGAACCTAGGACATTCCAGTAAGACGTGAGTGACACTGGCTTTGACGTGGCATGTTTGACAATTTAGGTACGAGGAGCGTGTTGCACCGAGTCTAAGTCTGGTGATCATTGTGTCTAGCTGCCTGTTGTGTTTCGAGTGCATAGGTCTCGATTTCACACTGGGGCGTAGACTATGAAGCCACCGGCCTTTAGGACTGGTGTCCCATACCTTCTGCCACTTCTTAGAGATCGAGTTTCTGATCATACTTTTGATTTCGCTTTTTGAATAAGGATAATCAGAAATATGCTCAATCTCTAAGCCCTGACGTGCCAGTTTGTCAGCTCTTTCATTGCCTGGAATGTCTATGTGAGAAGGTATCCAACATAGCTGTATCTCTTTTCCGTGAATATATTTGAGCTTGTGGAGGAGTTCTAATATATCACGTAGGGTATCTGGTCTACTGGCTGAGTTTTTTGTGGTCAGTGACTCCAGTGCACTAAGGGAATCAGACAGTATTACTATCTGTCTATCTCTTAAATCTCGAGAGATTCTGAGTGCATGGTGTATGGCCTCAAGTTCAGCTGTATATACAGATTGCCCATTGGGGATGCGTACTGAGATACTTTGGGTATCGGATGTGCGAGCAGAGCTAATTAGGATACCATAGGCAGTTCTATTTCTCACTGGGTCCTTTGAGCCGTCAGTGTATATGTGTGCCGCGGACTCATAGAGACTGTCTATCCTGCTAAGCGCAATGCTTCGTAGCAACAGAGGGTTCTCACTTTTTGGCACTTCCTTAGTGAGACTGGTGTCTACATTTGGGGCCTGGAGTATCCACGGGGGTACCAATCCTGGTTTAAGACTTTCAGGGGGGTCTACAGTGTCACACTCGTGTTCTCGCCTTAGCAGTTGCACCCTCAACCCGCATGGCATCATGGAGGGTTTTTTGCGTGCAAGTGCTACGAGGTTCTTACTGAAGATATCCCCCGTCCATATCTTTTTAACCAATGGATTAGTACTCCTACTCCAGAAGTTTAAGGTCAATTGTTCTCTCCTTAGATCGAGTGGTAGCTCCCCTGTTTCCACTAAAAGGGCATGCAGGGAGGTTCTGGGCATTGCTCCCGTCACCAATTTAAGAGCTTTGTATTGAATCGAATCTAGTCGCTTCAGAGTCGATGGGGCAGCACTGTGGTAAGCCTCACACCCATAATCTATTTTGCTTCGTATAAGTGACTTGTAGAGGGTTAGCAACGTGTCACTGTTTGCTCCCCATGAAGTCCCTGACACTGCTCGCATTACGTTCAGGTCGCCTTGACATCTTACTGCCACGTGGTCAATATGTTTTGACCACGTAAGATGTTGGTCAAAGACGACACCGAGAAATTTCGCTTCTTTCTCGAATGCGACAGTCTTGCCCTTAAGTTGGAGCCTGGGTGTGCAGCTTACCTGGTTGCCTTTCCGTCTGAATACAACCCCCACTGTTTTCTCAGGAGAGATAATGAACCCCCATTTGTCACACCAATTTTCGACACCATCGAGTGATTCCTGCAGCAATGTTCTAATTTTGGAAATCTCTCGGTGTCTCACCCAAACTGCCCCATCATCAGCAAACTTTGAGGTGTTGATATACTTGCGTTCATGTACATGTTCAAAGAGATCGTCTATCATAATGTTGAAAAGCGTTGGGCTGATAATGCTTCCCTGAGGAGTGCCATTATCTAAACTGTGTCGCTCTGACAGTTGATCCCCAACCAACACTGATATTGATCGATTCTCAAGGAAACTTTGAACATAATTTGCCATTTTCCCTTTTATACCAACATTCTCAAGTTTGGAGAGGAGTCCATCGTGCCATACCATGTCAAAAGCCTTGCTAAAATCAATAAAGACAGCAGCTAGATATTCTTTTCTTAGTTGCGCAGTCTTTATGTCATTTTCCAGGCGCAGAATATGGTCAAGACAAGAACGTTGCGGCCGAAACCCGCTCTGGTCATGAGATAACAGCCCTTGTGACTCTAAGTGGTACCTTAGGCGTTTGTTCACCATTGCCTCCATCGCTTTGCACAAGTTTGATGTAAGGGAAATCGGGCGATAGGAGTTGGCCGAGGCCGCCTCCTTGCCCGGTTTAAGAAGTGGTATTACTGAAGCATGTTTCCATGCGACAGGTACCTCTCCTATATCCCAAATCTTATTGTACAGTTTGATGAGGACGCCGATGATACCATCTGGTAACCTCTTAAGCATCTCATAGCTGACCATATCTTCACCTGGGCAAGTTGCTTTTCTGTTATGAATAGCATCTTTGAACTCTTCTACCGTGAAGCTGTAGTTAAAAGATAAGCCACACTGGGGGGGCTGTTTGGGTGGTTTGACTAACTTCTCTGACTTTTTAAATTCAACAGAGAAGTTATCATTGCTACTGACAGAGGCAAAGTGTTTGGCTAAAGTACTTGCTTTTTCTTTGATTGTTTTAGTGCCAGCTATTTTGGGAATGATCTGTGTTTTGCGTTTCCCTCTTATAGCATGTACTTTTTGCCAGACAGTCCTTGAGTTAGTTTTCTCATTTAACGTGCCACAGAATTCCTGCCAAGATTTAATCTTAGCTTTTGAAATTAATTCTTTGACTCGTTGCCTCGCCAGACATACTTCTCCTTTAGCAGATCGGTCACGTTTAGCCCTGTTCAATGCCTTTTTCCTAAGTTTTCGCGCTCTGGCTATTTCCTGATTCCACCAGGGGACCGATTTTACTCGTCCCCCTGATTTCCTCATTGGAATTGAAGCCCTGGATGCTTTCATCAGCGCTAAAGTTAGGTTTGAACAGAAAGTGTTGATATCATCAGTCACTATTTCAGTTGGGTCGATCTTATTACACTCCAATCTGAACTTTGACCAATCTGCACGGGAGAAATCCCACTTTTCTGAGGGGGTACATTCTTCCTCTAGGAGTGGTGGGATACCTAGTTGAGTGAAACACGGGCAATGATCACTCCCCCATGTGTCATCATGAACCTGCCAGACGCAGTCTGTGGCTAAGTCTTTTGTGGCAATAGCGAGGTCTATGGCCGACCATGTTCCGTAGTTGACACAATGTCTAGTCGGGGTACCATCATTCAGTATAACGAGTCCCTCGGACTCGACCCAGTCCTCCACCATCCGCCCATGTGGGTCAGATCGGGTGGTGCTTTCACCCCACAGGCTACTGTGGGCGTTGAAATCACCTAGGATTAGGCCTGAACTTCCCACCAAGTCACTGAGTTTTTTAAGTTCAGCAATTGTGGTGGGTGTAGTTACCCTATGGTAGACATTGGCGATGCGGATTCTTTTACTATTTGCCAAAACGACTGAGATGACCTGGGTTTCTAGGTTTCCCACCTTAGCTTCAATCTGAGTGGAGGTACAGTTGTCTGCTACCAACGTTACCAATCCACCACCCCTATTGTCTCTGTCTTTTCGGTATGTTATATACCCAGGAATCTGAAACTTCGCACTCTTTCCCAATTTAGCCTCTTGTATAAGGATAATATTGGGTTTCAGAACCTGCTGTCTGACTAAGGCGTTGAGTTCGTGGCCGTTCGATCTCAGTCCATTGGCATTCCATTGTATCATTTGCAGTGCCATGATGACTTATTTGAGCTTAAATTGACAGCTTAATAATTGCTTATTTAAGCTTGAGAGCTTTCCTCATTTCAATGATTGAGCGCGGGTAAGATAGGAAATTAGTGGCAAGTTCCCACATAAGTAGGAGTGTCTTGTCCATTTCGCTATCATCTTTAGTGCCTAGTTTGATTAAGGCGGCACAAAAGAATTCAACCATTTTTGGGTCAAAATGGCCGCCCGCGCAGCTCTCAGAGTCATTTCTAACAGCCTGCCTTTGGACTGGTTCCCTATTTTGTTTAGGCTTAGGCTTGCCTTGGCCTTTGCCTGCGTTACCTTTGCTAGTAGGTACGCCAGTGCTGTTCGCCTTAGCACTGTTGGGGATATCCCTTGCCTTTGGGGTGCCCTTATTTGATTTTTTATTAGTGCATTTCGCCTTTGCACTGTTGTTTGTTTCCACTGCCCTTTGTGGACCCTTGTTTTGTTTTCTGCCTTTAGCCTCGGCAGATTTTGAGGTGTTCACTGCCCGTTGTGAACCCCCATTGGCATGACTTGTGCTGGTCGCCTTAGCACTTGGGTTGGGTTTGGCCGTTTCAGCGACCTTGCCCTTCCCCTTTGGTGTACGTTTTTTGGTCTTTTTGCGTACCACCACTTGAAACCCTTCAGAATCATGAGATTCCTTAGAGTGTGACTGATCGCCTTTGTCACTCGTGCCTGTAACCTCTTTGTTGAGGTTATGTTTTTTAACTTGCCTGCTCCTGCAGAAACTGTGAAGAGACGAATGCCCTCGTTTCTTACAGTTCATACAGTATGGTGAACAGGTTCCTGTGCACTGTGACAGCAGTTTTGCACAAGTGCGGCACCTTGCTTGCCCTGTGCAAGATGCGCGCACATGCCCATAACTGAGACAGTTTACACATTGCCTCGGCCGTTTCTGATAAGGGAGAGTGTCAATTTCCCTATCATGAAAGTATACTGACTTTGGGGCCGTGTTCCCCAACACTGTGAGCACCACGACTCTAGTGTTTTTACCCTGGCTTTTGATGCGAAATAAAGAAGTTATTGTAGGATTTTGTTTTGGGAGGGTCTGGAGATCACCATCGGTGATATTCATATCCAGATGAATAACACATCTGGTATGATTGACCCAACCTGGCACTACCCAAGATAACTTCTCGTTTTTAATTTCAGAGGGGAGTGCCATAGAGTCCAATAAATTGTCTCCGCTGACAAAGTATCCTCTATTTACCCTCCTGACCTGACTTACTTGGATAGACTTTGTTAATTCTTCCTTAAGGGTTTGGGCCGTGACCCGATTGGCTAGGGTACTGTCATAGTCCATGGAGTAGACTAGACGTTCCCAGACCGACCCTTTAGGAGGAGAGGTTTTGGCTTTCACCTTTTTAACATTGTCTGTGGCCTTCACTTTGCCTGTCCACAGATCCGAGCAAGTTTGGCGGTCAGACTGACTGAAACTAACTGACTGTCTCTTAGTTTCCATCGGTCCTAGCTTAACCGTATCAGCATAACTACTGAATGGCTGAGATGCGACCAATTTCCTTCTCTTGGAAATGTTAGAGACAGGGCTAGGTGCAGGTCTAATCTTTCCGCTCTGGAGAGTGGTCAGTTCTCCAGATGAGCTAGGCAAGCTCTGTGTACCCCCCTGAGAGTTGGGCTGACTCTCTTGGGAGGTTATTTCAATGTCTGACATGGACTCAAGGTCCATTTCGCTATCAACTGTGGGCTCAGTTGCAGCTGTACTGACATTAATATTCGGGGCCTGAGAGTGTGGCTGTCTCTCAGTCTCAGATACTAGGGTACCTGAATTCTGACTTGAGGGCGGCAAATCCTCAGTGTCAGAACCCCGAACTACATTCAAACTCGGGATGGGCAGTCCCTTATTGTGAAAATTAAACGGTCTTTTCTTATTAAAGTTCGGGACCTGAGTGTTGGGCTTACACTCAGTTACAGATACACTAGTACCTGAATTCTGTCTCGAGGGCGGCAAATCCTCTGAGACAGAACCCCGAACTGAAGGAATACTCGGGATGGGTGGCCCCTTATTTTGAGTTTTCCTATTAATGATAGTACTTTTGGTTATCAGGTCCCGTGGGGTTGGCCCTTGCTTACCCACGGTTGTGGTCACTTTCGTTTCCACATCCTGATTTACCATGGGTTTCCCCTTAAGTAAACCAGAAACCTGAATTACCTCTTTTGCTTTGGTCTTACTTACCATCGCCTTGGAAGGGGCTTTGGTAGTAGTCCTTGGTCCTGGTGTCGCTGTGAAGACGATCCTGTCAGCGTGGCTCCAGTCCATGTTCTTAGATTTACTCCCCATATTGGGAATACTAAGAATTACAAATGGACGTAGTCCTCCTTTTGCACTGATATCCTCTCCTACAGCTCCACTGTGTTGGTGTGTTACTCCTCCTTTTAGAAAAGTTCACTAAGTTCACTCCATGAAATGTCCGAGATGAAAATCACATAAATTCCCTTTTGAATCACTCCATGTAATGTCCGTTAGTAGTCCTCTTCGAAAAGTTTAACAATTCACTCCATGAATCAGTAGAAATAGTTCAAACTGTCACTCCATGAAATGTCCGTAGCTCTCTGGTCAAGATCCAAGATGGCCGCCTTTGTTTACATCCTCGCGCACTTTGAAATACGTCTGGTTGTGTCAACAGTCAGCTATATATCCGTTCCGATTGTGGCACCCCTATTTATAGGGTATACGTTGTAGTCATGGTGACGTCACGCATGCGCGTTGGAACTTGGAACACTTCCAGCATTCACAAGGCAGCGACGGCGGCTTTACAGTTATGTAGCGCCTCTCAGAATCGGCCAAATTTCACCAAAATAGATGCGTTGTGTAGGGAATTCTTCACTGCATCTTTTTATTAACTTTTCGCCATGATTAAAATTCCCAATATTTTGCCAAAAGTCATTGCCCCGAGGAATAGTGCCCAGAAAATAACATAAGCTGTTTTTAAATACAGATCTATATATATATATATATATGTGGCGGGCATGTTGAAGTTTGCTTGCACACAACTCTGCATGCCTTTCCTTTGGTAGGATATTTCGTGTGTGTTTATTACTGATGAAAAGGGCAATATTAGGCCTATTATTTTATTCACAAAGAAACACAGAGGGGAGGTGGTTTTGCATTGACTCAAGCAATCTTCTTTGCATTTGTTTAGCCCTGGCAAGGGCTGTTGGTCAGACGGGAGTCGCATGTAGCATTTCCATACACCACACTGCCTTCTTGTTCAAATTTAGGCAGGTTCTATGTAGATACCAAGTATCTCAATTGGGCGATCTTCTCTGCTTTCTGAAATGCATATTCGTAGTATGCACTGCGTATGCCTTCAACTGCTGTCATCTTAAGACGGAGGTTATAGCGAAATGAACGATTGTTCTCTTGCATTGCCTTGTCATACCGCCGCTGTAGACCTTCAAGTTTGTCATTCAGCAGATGAACTTGTTCACAGGCACGTTTGAAACGTGTCTCACTCTCGTTTAGCTCTGTGTGCAGTTCAAATGCCATATCTAAATGGGCCGATTTATAACTAGTTTGTTGCAGTGGGATTACCAGCAGATGATGGCCAAAGAGAAATTCATCCCCAATTTATGCAACAGACATGACATGCTCATCTCACAGTTCATGTATTTGGAATAATTGATGACAATAGTGAGTGCATTGAGTTACACGTGACAAAACAATCAACAGAACCGGTGAAATGTTTTTACAACTGAGTGGTGTGACGATCCATTACATCATCAATAGTCTATGTTATTAAAAGATGATTGAAAGTTGATGTGTTGGGATGTGATTAATGTAATGATTGACATTGGTACTCGAGGTGTACACTATTAATTGATTAATGAAAGAAGGCGTAGCTTCCCAAAAATTAATTTCAGGAGACCGCCAGTACCTTTTATATACTGTTTTATAGTCGTTTATTGCTGTAGATAATGTCTGTTATGAGTGCATTTTACGGGAGCTTCAAACAGTAGGCGTCGCCCACTCTAATGACAATTTTAAGACTTGGATTGAAGATGAGAATGGCAAAAGTCGCTCAATATCAACAGGGCGTTTGTAGACGATTATTTCAACTAATTGAGTAAAATAATCCTTTGAAATAATAATGATTTATCAAGAAGAGCTCCGCCGTTAACATATGAAGCATTCGGCGCCATACTGCCAAAAATAAGCTTCCAATTTGAAAAATGGGCGTGATGGCACTCCCCTTTTTATGTCCGTCTCCAACGCTGTCTCGCTGGAGACTGGCCGTTCCGATTGTGGCACCCCTATATATAGGGTATACGTTGTAGTCATGGTGACGTCACGCATGCGCGTTGGAACTTGGAACACTTCCAGCATTCACAAGGCAGCGACGGCGGCTTTACAGTTATGTAGCGCCTCTCAGAATCGGCCAAATTTCACCAAAATAGATGCGTTGTGTAGGGAATTCTTCACTGCATCTTTTTATTAACTTTTCGCCATGATTAAAATTCCCAATATTTTGCCAAAAGTCATTGCCCCGAGGAATAGTGCCCAGAAAATAACATAAGCTGTTTTTAAATACAGATCTATATATATATGTGGCGTGCATGTTGAAGTTTGCTTGCACACAACTCTGCATGCCTTTCCTTTGGTAGGATATTTCGTGTGTGTTTATTACTGATGAAAAGGGCAATATTAGGCCTATTATTTTATTCACAAAGAAACACAGAGGGGAGGTGGTTTTGCATTGACTCAAGCAATCTTCTTTGCATTTGTTTAGCCCTGGCAAGGGCTGTTGGTCAGACGGGAGTCGCATGTAGCATTTCCATACACCACACTGCCTTCTTGTTCAAATTTAGGCAGGTTCTATGTAGATACCAAGTATCTCAATTGGGCGATCTTCTCTGCTTTCTGAAATGCATATTCGTAGTATGCACTGCGTATGCCTTCAACTGCTGTCATCTTAAGACGGAGGTTATAGCGAAATGAACGATTGTTCTCTTGCATTGCCTTGTCATACCGCCGCTGTAGACCTTCAAGTTTGTCATTCAGCAGATGAACTTGTTCACAGGCACGTTTGAAACGTGTCTCACTCTCGTTTAGCTCTGTGTGCAGTTCAAATGCCATATCTAAATGGGCCGATTTATAACTAGTTTGTTGCAGTGGGATTACCAGCAGATGATGGCCAAAGAGAAATTCATCCCCAATTTATGCAACAGACATGACATGCTCATCTCACAGTTCATGTATTTGGAATAATTGATGACAATAGTGAGTGCATTGAGTTACACGTGACAAAACAATCAACAGAACCGGTGAAATGTTTTTACAACTGAGTGGTGTGACGATCCATTACATCATCAATAGTCTATGTTATTAAAAGATGATTGAAAGTTGATGTGTTGGGATGTGATTAATGTAATGATTGACATTGGTACTCGAGGTGTACACTATTAATTGATTAATGAAAGAAGGCGTAGCTTCCCAAAAATTAATTTCAGGAGACCGCCAGTACCTTTTATATACTGTTTTATAGTCGTTTATTGCTGTAGATAATGTCTGTTATGAGTGCATTTTACGGGAGCTTCAAACAGTAGGCGTCGCCCACTCTAATGACAATTTTAAGACTTGGATTGAAGATGAGAATGGCAAAAGTCGCTCAATATCAACAGGGCGTTTGTAGACGATTATTTCAACTAATTGAGTAAAATAATCCTTTGAAATAATAATGATTTATCAAGAAGAGCTCCGCCGTTAACATATGAAGCATTCGGCGCCATACTGCCAAAAATAAGCTTCCAATTTGAAAAATGGGCGTGATGGCACTCCCCTTTTTATGTCCGTCTCCAACGCTGTCTCGCTGGAGACTGGCCGTTCCGATTGTGGCACCCCTATATATAGGGTATACGTTGTAGTCATGGTGACGTCACGCATGCGCGTTGGAACTTGGAACTCTTCCAGCATTCACAAGGCAGCGACGGCGGCTTTACAGTTATGTAGCGCCTCTCAGAATCGGCCAAATTTCACCAAAATAGATGCGTTGTGTAGGGAATTCTTCACTGCATCTTTTTATTAACTTTTCGCCATGATTAAAATTCCCAATATTTTGCCAAAAGTCATTGCCCCGAGGAATAGTGCCCAGAAAATAACATAAGCTGTTTTTAAATACAGATCTATATATATATATATGTGGCGTGCATGTTGAAGTTTGCTTGCACACAACTCTGCATGCCTTTCCTTTGGTAGGATATTTCGTGTGTGTTTATTACTGATGAAAAGGGCAATATTAGACCTATTATTTTATTCACAAAGAAACACAGAGGGGAGGTGGTTTTGCTTTGACTCAAGCAATCTTCTTTGCATTTGTTTAGCCCTGGCAAGGGCTGTTGGTCAGACGGGAGTCGCATGTAGCATTTCCATACACCACATTGCCTTCTTGTTCAAATTTAGGCAGGTTCTATGTAGATACCAATTATCTCAATTGGGCGATCTTCTCTGCTTTCTGAAATGCATATTCGTAGTATGCACTGCGTATGCCTTCAACTGCTGTCATCTTAAGACGGAGGTTATAGCGAAATGAACGATTGTTCTCTTGCATTGCCTTGTCATACCGCCGCTGTAGACCTTCAAGTTTGTCATTCAGCAGATGAACTTGTTCACAGGCACGTTTGAAACGTGTCTCACTCTCGTTTAGCTCTGTGTGCAGTTCAAATGCCATATCTAAATGGGCCGATTTATAACTAGTTTGTTGCAGTGGGATTACCAGCAGATGATGGCCAAAGAGAAATTCATCCCCAATTTATGCAACAGACATGACATGCTCATCTCACAGTTCATGTATTTGGAATAATTGATGACAATAGTGAGTGCATTGAGTTACACGTGACAAAACAATCAACAGAACCGGTGAAATGTTTTTACAACTGAGTGGTGTGACGATCCATTACATCATCAATAGTCTATGTTATTAAAAGATGATTGAAAGTTGATGTGTTGGGATGTGATTAATGTAATGATTGACATTGGTACTCGAGGTGTACACTATTAATTGATTAATGAAAGAAGGCGTAGCTTCCCAAAAATTAATTTCAGGAGACCGCCAGTACCTTTTATATACTGTTTTATAGTCGTTTATTGCTGTAGATAATGTCTGTTATGAGTGCATTTTACGGGAGCTTCAAACAGTAGGCGTCGCCCACTCTAATGACAATTTTAAGACTTGGATTGAAGATGAGAATGGCAAAAGTCGCTCAATATCAACAGGGCGTTTGTAGACGATTATTTCAACTAATTGAGTAAAATAATCCTTTGAAATAATAATGATTTATCAAGAAGAGCTCCGCCGTTAACATATGAAGCATTCGGCGCCATACTGCCAAAAATAAGCTTCCAATTTGAAAAATGGGCGTGATGGCACTCCCCTTTTTATGTCCGTCTCCAACGCTGTCTCGCTGGAGACTGGCCGTTCCGATTGTGGCACCCCTATATATAGGGTATACGTTGTAGTCATGGTGACGTCACGCATGCGCGTTGGAACTTGGAACTCTTCCAGCATTCACAAGGCAGCGACGGCGGCTTTACAGTTATGTAGCGCCTCTCAGAATCGGCCAAATTTCACCAAAATAGATGCGTTGTGTAGGGAATTCTTCACTGCATCTTTTTATTAACTTTTCGCCATGATTAAAATTCCCAATATTTTGCCAAAAGTCATTGCCCCGAGGAATAGTGCCCAGAAAATAACATAAGCTGTTTTTAAATACAGATCTATATATATATATATGTGGCGTGCATGTTGAAGTTTGCTTGCACACAACTCTGCATGCCTTTCCTTTGGTAGGATATTTCGTGTGTGTTTATTACTGATGAAAAGGGCAATATTAGACCTATTATTTTATTCACAAAGAAACACAGAGGGGAGGTGGTTTTGCTTTGACTCAAGCAATCTTCTTTGCATTTGTTTAGCCCTGGCAAGGGCTGTTGGTCAGACGGGAGTCGCATGTAGCATTTCCATACACCACATTGCCTTCTTGTTCAAATTTAGGCAGGTTCTATGTAGATACCAAGTATCTCAATTGGGCGATCTTCTCTGCTTTCTGAAATGCATATTCGTAGTATGCACTGCGTATGCCTTCAACTGCTGTCATCTTAAGACGGAGGTTATAGCGAAATGAACGATTGTTCTCTTGCATTGCCTTGTCATACCGCCGCTGTAGACCTTCAAGTTTGTCATTCAGCAGATGAACTTGTTCACAGGCACGTTTGAAACGTGTCTCACTCTCGTTTAGCTCTGTGTGCAGTTCAAATGCCATATCTAAATGGGCCGATTTATAACTAGTTTGTTGCAGTGGGATTACCAGCAGATGATGGCCAAAGAGAAATTCATCCCCAATTTATGCAACAGACATGACATGCTCATCTCACAGTTCATGTATTTGGAATAATTGATGACAATAGTGAGTGCATTGAGTTACACGTGACAAAACAATCAACAGAACCGGTGAAATGTTTTTACAACTGAGTGGTGTGACGATCCATTACATCATCAATAGTCTATGTTATTAAAAGATGATTGAAAGTTGATGTGTTGGGATGTGATTAATGTAATGATTGACATTTGTACTCGAGGTGTACACTATTAATTGATTAATGAAAGAAGGCGTAGCTTCCCAAAAATTAATTTCAGGAGACCGCCAGTACCTTTTATATACTGTTTTATAGTCGTTTATTGCTGTAGATAATGTCTGTTATGAGTGCATTTTACGGGAGCTTCAAACAGTAGGCGTCGCCCACTCTGATGACAATTTTAAGACTTGGATTGAAGATGAGAATGGCAAAAGTCGCTCAATATCAACAGGGCGTTTGTAGACGATTATTTCAACTAATTGAGTAAAATAATCCTTTGAAATAATAATGATTTATCAAGAAGAGCTCCGCCGTTAACATATGAAGCATTCGGCGCCATACTGCCAAAAATAAGCTTCCAATTTGAAAAATGGGCGTGATGGCACTCCCCTTTTTATGTCCGTCTCCAACGCTGTCTCGCTGGAGACTGGCCGTTCCGATTGTGGCACCCCTATATATAGGGTATACGTTGTAGTCATGGTAACGTCACGCATGCGCGTTGGAACTTGGAACTCTTCCAGCATTCACAAGGCAGCGACGGCGGCTTTACAGTTATGTAGCGCCTCTCAGAATCGGCCAAATTTCACCAAAATAGATGCGTTGTGTAGGGAATTCTTCACTGCATCTTTTTATTAACTTTTCGCCATGATTAAAATTCCCAATATTTTGCCAAAAGTCATTGCCCCGAGGAATAGTGCCCAGAAAATAACATAAGCTGTTTTTAAATACAGATCTATATATATATATATGTGGCGTGCATGTTGAAGTTTGCTTGCACACAACTCTGCATGCCTTTCCTTTGGTAGGATATTTCGTGTGTGTTTATTACTGATGAAAAGGGCAATATTAGACCTATTATTTTATTCACAAAGAAACACAGAGGGGAGGTGGTTTTGCTTTGACTCAAGCAATCTTCTTTGCATTTGTTTAGCCCTGGCAAGGGCTGTTGGTCAGACGGGAGTCGCATGTAGCATTTCCATACACCACATTGCCTTCTTGTTCAAATTTAGGCAGGTTCTATGTAGATACCAAGTATCTCAATTGGGCGATCTTCTCTGCTTTCTGAAATGCATATTCGTAGTATGCACTGCGTATGCCTTCAACTGCTGTCATCTTAAGACGGAGGTTATAGCGAAATGAACGATTGTTCTCTTGCATTGCCTTGTCATACCGCCGCTGTAGACCTTCAAGTTTGTCATTCAGCAGATGAACTTGTTCACAGGCACGTTTGAAACGTGTCTCACTCTCGTTTAGCTCTGTGTGCAGTTCAAATGCCATATCTAAATGGGCCGATTTATAACTAGTTTGTTGCAGTGGGATTACCAGCAGATGATGGCCAAAGAGAAATTCATCCCCAATTTATGCAACAGACATGACATGCTCATCTCACAGTTCATGTATTTGGAATAATTGATGACAATAGTGAGTGCATTGAGTTACACGTGACAAAACAATCAACAGAACCGGTGAAATGTTTTTACAACTGAGTGGTGTGACGATCCATTACATCATCAATAGTCTATGTTATTAAAAGATGATTGAAAGTTGATGTGTTGGGATGTGATTAATGTAATGATTGACATTTGTACTCGAGGTGTACACTATTAATTGATTAATGAAAGAAGGCGTAGCTTCCCAAAAATTAATTTCAGGAGACCGCCAGTACCTTTTATATACTGTTTTATAGTCGTTTATTGCTGTAGATAATGTCTGTTATGAGTGCATTTTACGGGAGCTTCAAACAGTAGGCGTCGCCCACTCTGATGACAATTTTAAGACTTGGATTGAAGATGAGAATGGCAAAAGTCGCTCAATATCAACAGGGCGTTTGTAGACGATTATTTCAACTAATTGAGTAAAATAATCCTTTGAAATAATAATGATTTATCAAGAAGAGCTCCGCCGTTAACATATGAAGCATTCGGCGCCATACTGCCAAAAATAAGCTTCCAATTTGAAAAATGGGCGTGATGGCACTCCCCTTTTTATGTCCGTCTCCAACGCTGTCTCGCTGGAGACTGGCCGTTCCGATTGTGGCACCCCTATATATAGGGTATACGTTGTAGTCATGGTGACGTCACGCATGCGCGTTGGAACTTGGAACTCTTCCAGCATTCACAAGGCAGCGACGGCGGCTTTACAGTTATGTAGCGCCTCTCAGAATCGGCCAAATTTCACCAAAATAGATGCGTTGTGTAGGGAATTCTTCACTGCATCTTTTTATTAACTTTTCGCCATGATTAAAATTCCCAATATTTTGCCAAAAGTCATTGCCCCGAGGAATAGTGCCCAGAAAATAACATAAGCTGTTTTTAAATACAGATCTATATATATATGTGGCGTGCATGTTGAAGTTTGCTTGCACACAACTCTGCATGCCTTTCCTTTGGTAGGATATTTCGTGTGTGTTTATTACTGATGAAAAGGGCAATATTAGGCCTATTATTTTATTCACAAAGAAACACAGAGGGGAGGTGGTTTTGCATTGACTCAAGCAATCTTCTTTGCATTTGTTTAGCCCTGGCAAGGGCTGTTGGTCAGACGGGAGTCGCATGTAGCATTTCCATACACCACATTGCCTTCTTGTTCAAATTTAGGCAGGTTCTATGTAGATACCAAGTATCTCAATTGGGCGATCTTCTCTGCTTTCTGAAATGCATATTCGTAGTATGCACTGCGTATGCCTTCAACTGCTGTCATCTTAAGACGGAGGTTATAGCGAAATGAACGATTGTTCTCTTGCATTGCCTTGTCATACCGCCGCTGTAGACCTTCAAGTTTGTCATTCAGCAGATGAACTTGTTCACAGGCACGTTTGAAACGTGTCTCACTCTCGTTTAGCTCTGTGTGCAGTTCAAATGCCATATCTAAATGGGCCGATTTATAACTAGTTTGTTGCAGTGGGATTACCAGCAGATGATGGCCAAAGAGAAATTCATCCCCAATTTATGCAACAGACATGACATGCTCATCTCACAGTTCATGTATTTGGAATAATTGATGACAATAGTGAGTGCATTGAGTTACACGTGACAAAACAATCAACAGAACCGGTGAAATGTTTTTACAACTGAGTGGTGTGACGATCCATTACATCATCAATAGTCTATGTTATTAAAAGATGATTGAAAGTTGATGTGTTGGGATGTGATTAATGTAATGATTGACATTGGTACTCGAGGTGTACACTATTAATTGATTAATGAAAGAAGGCGTAGCTTCCCAAAAATTAATTTCAGGAGACCGCCAGTACCTTTTATATACTGTTTTATAGTCGTTTATTGCTGTAGATAATGTCTGTTATGAGTGCATTTTACGGGAGCTTCAAACAGTAGGCGTCGCCCACTCTAATGACAATTTTAAGACTTGGATTGAAGATGAGAATGGCAAAAGTCGCTCAATATCAACAGGGCGTTTGTAGACGATTATTTCAACTAATTGAGTAAAATAATCCTTTGAAATAATAATGATTTATCAAGAAGAGCTCCGCCGTTAACATATGAAGCATTCGGCGCCATACTGCCAAAAATAAGCTTCCAATTTGAAAAATGGGCGTGATGGCACTCCCCTTTTTATGTCCGTCTCCAACGCTGTCTCGCTGGAGACTGGCCGTTCCGATTGTGGCACCCCTATATATAGGGTATACGTTGTAGTCATGGTGACGTCACGCATGCGCGTTGGAACTTGGAACTCTTCCAGCATTCACAAGGCAGCGACGGCGGCTTTACAGTTATGTAGCGCCTCTCAGAATCGGCCAAATTTCACCAAAATAGATGCGTTGTGTAGGGAATTCTTCACTGCATCTTTTTATTAACTTTTCGCCATGATTAAAATTCCCAATATTTTGCCAAAAGTCATTGCCCCGAGGAATAGTGCCCAGAAAATAACATAAGCTGTTTTTAAATACAGATCTATATATATATGTGGCGTGCATGTTGAAGTTTGCTTGCACACAACTCTGCATGCCTTTCCTTTGGTAGGATATTTCGTGTGTGTTTATTACTGATGAAAAGGGCAATATTAGGCCTATTATTTTATTCACAAAGAAACACAGAGGGGAGGTGGTTTTGCATTGACTCAAGCAATCTTCTTTGCATTTGTTTAGCCCTGGCAAGGGCTGTTGGTCAGACGGGAGTCGCATGTAGCATTTCCATACACCACATTGCCTTCTTGTTCAAATTTAGGCAGGTTCTATGTAGATACCAAGTATCTCAATTGGGCGATCTTCTCTGCTTTCTGAAATGCATATTCGTAGTATGCACTGCGTATGCCTTCAACTGCTGTCATCTTAAGACGGAGGTTATAGCGAAATGAACGATTGTTCTCTTGCATTGCCTTGTCATACCGCCGCTGTAGACCTTCAAGTTTGTCATTCAGCAGATGAACTTGTTCACAGGCACGTTTGAAACGTGTCTCACTCTCGTTTAGCTCTGTGTGCAGTTCAAATGCCATATCTAAATGGGCCGATTTATAACTAGTTTGTTGCAGTGGGATTACCAGCAGATGATGGCCAAAGAGAAATTCATCCCCAATTTATGCAACAGACATGACATGCTCATCTCACAGTTCATGTATTTGGAATAATTGATGACAATAGTGAGTGCATTGAGTTACACGTGACAAAACAATCAACAGAACCGGTGAAATGTTTTTACAACTGAGTGGTGTGACGATCCATTACATCATCAATAGTCTATGTTATTAAAAGATGATTGAAAGTTGATGTGTTGGGATGTGATTAATGTAATGATTGACATTGGTACTCGAGGTGTACACTATTAATTGATTAATGAAAGAAGGCGTAGCTTCCCAAAAATTAATTTCAGGAGACCGCCAGTACCTTTTATATACTGTTTTATAGTCGTTTATTGCTGTAGATAATGTCTGTTATGAGTGCATTTTACGGGAGCTTCAAACAGTAGGCGTCGCCCACTCTAATGACAATTTTAAGACTTGGATTGAAGATGAGAATGGCAAAAGTCGCTCAATATCAACAGGGCGTTTGTAGACGATTATTTCAACTAATTGAGTAAAATAATCCTTTGAAATAATAATGATTTATCAAGAAGAGCTCCGCCGTTAACATATGAAGCATTCGGCGCCATACTGCCAAAAATAAGCTTCCAATTTGAAAAATGGGCGTGATGGCACTCCCCTTTTTATGTCCGTCTCCAACGCTGTCTCGCTGGAGACTGGCCGTTCCGATTGTGGCACCCCTATATATAGGGTATACGTTGTAGTCATGGTGACGTCACGCATGCGCGTTGGAACTTGGAACTCTTCCAGCATTCACAAGGCAGCGACGGCGGCTTTACAGTTATGTAGCGCCTCTCAGAATCGGCCAAATTTCACCAAAATAGATGCGTTGTGTAGGGAATTCTTCACTGCATCTTTTTATTAACTTTTCGCCATGATTAAAATTCCCAATATTTTGCCAAAAGTCATTGCCCCGAGGAATAGTGCCCAGAAAATAACATAAGCTGTTTTTAAATACAGATCTATATATATATATGTGGCGTGCATGTTGAAGTTTGCTTGCACACAACTCTGCATGCCTTTCCTTTGGTAGGATATTTCGTGTGTGTTTATTACTGATGAAAAGGGCAATATTAGGCCTATTATTTTATTCACAAAGAAACACAGAGGGGAGGTGGTTTTGCATTGACTCAAGCAATCTTCTTTGCATTTGTTTAGCCCTGGCAAGGGCTGTTGGTCAGACGGGAGTCGCATGTAGCATTTCCATACACCACATTGCCTTCTTGTTCAAATTTAGGCAGGTTCTATGTAGATACCAAGTATCTCAATTGGGCGATCTTCTCTGCTTTCTGAAATGCATATTCGTAGTATGCACTGCGTATGCCTTCAACTGCTGTCATCTTAAGACGGAGGTTATAGCGAAATGAACGATTGTTCTCTTGCATTGCCTTGTCATACCGCCGCTGTAGACCTTCAAGTTTGTCATTCAGCAGATGAACTTGTTCACAGGCACGTTTGAAACGTGTCTCACTCTCGTTTAGCTCTGTGTGCAGTTCAAATGCCATATCTAAATGGGCCGATTTATAACTAGTTTGTTGCAGTGGGATTACCAGCAGATGATGGCTTAAATTCATCCCCAATTTATGCAACAGACATGACATGCTCATCTCACAGTTCATGTATTTGGAATAATTGATGACAATAGTGAGTGCATTGAGTTACACGTGACAAAACAATCAACAGAACCGGTGAAATGTTTTTACAACTGAGTGGTGTGACGATCCATTACATCATCAATAGTCTATGTTATTAAAAGATGATTGAAAGTTGATGTGTTGGGATGTGATTAATGTAATGATTGACATTGGTACTCGAGGTGTACACTATTAATTGATTAATGAAAGAAGGCGTAGCTTCCCAAAAATTAATTTCAGGAGACCGCCAGTACCTTTTATATACTGTTTTATAGTCGTTTATTGCTGTAGATAATGTCTGTTATGAGTGCATTTTACGGGAGCTTCAAACAGTAGGTGTCGCCCACTCTAATGAAAATTTTAAGACTTGGATTGAAGATGAGAATGGCAAAAGTCGCTCAATATCAACAGGGCGTTTGTAGACGATTATTTCAACTAATTGAGTAAAATAATCCTTTGAAATAATAATGATTTATCAAGAAGAGCTCCGCCGTTAACATATGAAGCATTCGGCGCCATACTGCCAAAAATAAGCTTCCAATTTGAAAAATGGGCGTGATGGCACTCCCCTTTTTATGTCCGTCTCCAACGCTGTCTCGCTGGAGACTGGCCGTTCCGATTGTGGCACCCCTATATATAGGGTATACGTTGTAGTCATGGTGACGTCACGCATGCGCGTTGGAACTTGGAACTCTTCCAGCATTCACAAGGCAGCGACGGCGGCTTTACAGTTATGTAGCGCCTCTCAGAATCGGCCAAATTTCACCAAAATAGATGCGTTGTGTAGGGAATTCTTCACTGCATCTTTTTATTAACTTTTCGCCATGATTAAAATTCCCAATATTTTGCCAAAAGTCATTGCCCCGAGGAATAGTGCCCAGAAAATAACATAAGCTGTTTTTAAATGCAGATCTATATATATATGTGGCGTGCATGTTGAAGTTTGCTTGCACACAACTCTGCATGCCTTTCCTTTGGTAGGATATTTCGTGTGTGTTTATTACTGATGAAAAGGGCAATATTAGGCCTATTATTTTATTCACAAAGAAACACAGAGGGGAGGTGGTTTTGCATTGACTCAAGCAATCTTCTTTGCATTTGTTTAGCCCTGGCAAGGGCTGTTGGTCAGACGGGAGTCGCATGTAGCATTTCCATACACCACACTGCCTTCTTGTTCAAATTTAGGCAGGTTCTATGTAGATACCAAGTATCTCAATTGGGCGATCTTCTCTGCTTTCTGAAATGCATATTCGTAGTATGCACTGCGTATGCCTTCAACTGCTGTCATCTTAAGACGGAGGTTATAGCGAAATGAACGATTGTTCTCTTGCATTGCCTTGTCATACCGCCGCTGTAGACCTTCAAGTTTGTCATTCAGCAGATGAACTTGTTCACAGGCACGTTTGAAACGTGTCTCACTCTCGTTTAGCTCTGTGTGCAGTTCAAATGCCATATCTAAATGGGCCGATTTATAACTAGTTTGTTGCAGTGGGATTACCAGCAGATGATGGCTTAAATTCATCCCCAATTTATGCAACAGACATGACATGCTCATCTCACAGTTCATGTATTTGGAATAATTGATGACAATAGTGAGTGCATTGAGTTACACGTGACAAAACAATCAACAGAACCGGTGAAATGTTTTTACAACTGAGTGGTGTGACGATCCATTACATCATCAATAGTCTATGTTATTAAAAGATGATTGAAAGTTGATGTGTTGGGATGTGATTAATGTAATGATTGACATTGGTACTCGAGGTGTACACTATTAATTGATTAATGAAAGAAGGCGTAGCTTCCCAAAAATTAATTTCAGGAGACCGCCAGTACCTTTTATATACTGTTTTATAGTCGTTTATTGCTGTAGATAATGTCTGTTATGAGTGCATTTTACGGGAGCTTCAAACAGTAGGTGTCGCCCACTCTAATGAAAATTTTAAGACTTGGATTGAAGATGAGAATGGCAAAAGTCGCTCAATATCAACAGGGCGTTTGTAGACGATTATTTCAACTAATTGAGTAAAATAATCCTTTGAAATAATAATGATTTATCAAGAAGAGCTCCGCCGTTAACATATGAAGCATTCGGCGCCATACTGCCAAAAATAAGCTTCCAATTTGAAAAATGGGCGTGATGGCACTCCCCTTTTTATGTCCGTCTCCAACGCTGTCTCGCTGGAGACTGGCCGTTCCGATTGTGGCACCCCTATATATAGGGTATACGTTGTAGTCATGGTGACGTCACGCATGCGCGTTGGAACTTGGAACTCTTCCAGCATTCACAAGGCAGCGACGGCGGCTTTACAGTTATGTAGCGCCTCTCAGAATCGGCCAAATTTCACCAAAATAGATGCGTTGTGTAGGGAATTCTTCACTGCATCTTTTTATTAACTTTTCGCCATGATTAAAATTCCCAATATTTTGCCAAAAGTCATTGCCCCGAGGAATAGTGCCCAGAAAATAACATAAGCTGTTTTTAAATACAGATCTATATATATATATGTGGCGTGCATGTTGAAGTTTGCTTGCACACAACTCTGCATGCCTTTCCTTTGGTAGGATATTTCGTGTGTGTTTATTACTGATGAAAAGGGCAATATTAGGCCTATTATTTTATTCACAAAGAAACACAGAGGGGAGGTGGTTTTGCATTGACTCAAGCAATCTTCTTTGCATTTGTTTAGCCCTGGCAAGGGCTGTTGGTCAGACGGGAGTCGCATGTAGCATTTCCATACACCACACTGCCTTCTTGTTCAAATTTAGGCAGGTTCTATGTAGATACCAAGTATCTCAATTGGGCGATCTTCTCTGCTTTCTGAAATGCATATTCGTAGTATGCACTGCGTATGCCTTCAACTGCTGTCATCTTAAGACGGAGGTTATAGCGAAATGAACGATTGTTCTCTTGCATTGCCTTGTCATACCGCCGCTGTAGACCTTCAAGTTTGTCATTCAGCAGATGAACTTGTTCACAGGCACGTTTGAAACGTGTCTCACTCTCGTTTAGCTCTGTGTGCAGTTCAAATGCCATATCTAAATGGGCCGATTTATAACTAGTTTGTTGCAGTGGGATTACCAGCAGATGATGGCCAAAGAGAAATTCATCCCCAATTTATGCAACAGACATGACATGCTCATCTCACAGTTCATGTATTTGGAATAATTGATGACAATAGTGAGTGCATTGAGTTACACGTGACAAAACAATCAACAGAACCGGTGAAATGTTTTTACAACTGAGTGGTGTGACGATCCATTACATCATCAATAGTCTATGTTATTAAAAGATGATTGAAAGTTGATGTGTTGGGATGTGATTAATGTAATGATTGACATTGGTACTCGAGGTGTACACTATTAATTGATTAATGAAAGAAGGCGTAGCTTCCCAAAAATTAATTTCAGGAGACCGCCAGTACCTTTTATATACTGTTTTATAGTCGTTTATTGCTGTAGATAATGTCTGTTATGAGTGCATTTTACGGGAGCTTCAAACAGTAGGTGTCGCCCACTCTAATGAAAATTTTAAGACTTGGATTGAAGATGAGAATGGCAAAAGTCGCTCAATATCAACAGGGCGTTTGTAGACGATTATTTCAACTAATTGAGTAAAATAATCCTTTGAAATAATAATGATTTATCAAGAAGAGCTCCGCCGTTAACATATGAAGCATTCGGCGCCATACTGCCAAAAATAAGCTTCCAATTTGAAAAATGGGCGTGATGGCACTCCCCTTTTTATGTCCGTCTCCAACGCTGTCTCGCTGGAGACTGGCCGTTCCGATTGTGGCACCCCTATATATAGGGTATACGTTGTAGTCATGGTGACGTCACGCATGCGCGTTGGAACTTGGAACTCTTCCAGCATTCACAAGGCAGCGACGGCGGCTTTACAGTTATGTAGCGCCTCTCAGAATCGGCCAAATTTCACCAAAATAGATGCGTTGTGTAGGGAATTATTCACTGCATCTTTTTATTAACTTTTCGCCATGATTAAAATTCCCAATATTTTGCCAAAAGTCATTGCCCCGAGGAATAGTGCCCAGAAAATAACATAAGCTGTTTTTAAATACAGATCTATATATATATATGTGGCGTGCATGTTGAAGTTTGCTTGCACACAACTCTGCATGCCTTTCCTTTGGTAGGATATTTCGTGTGTGTTTATTACTGATGAAAAGGGCAATATTAGGCCTATTATTTTATTCACAAAGAAACACAGAGGGGAGGTGGTTTTGCATTGACTCAAGCAATCTTCTTTGCATTTGTTTAGCCCTGGCAAGGGCTGTTGGTCAGACGGGAGTCGCATGTAGCATTTCCATACACCACATTGCCTTCTTGTTCAAATTTAGGCAGGTTCTATGTAGATACCAAGTATCTCAATTGGGCGATCTTCTCTGCTTTCTGAAATGCATATTCGTAGTATGCACTGCGTATGCCTTCAACTGCTGTCATCTTAAGACGGAGGTTATAGCGAAATGAACGATTGTTCTCTTGCATTGCCTTGTCATACCGCCGCTGTAGACCTTCAAGTTTGTCATTCAGCAGATGAACTTGTTCACAGGCACGTTTGAAACGTGTCTCACTCTCGTTTAGCTCTGTGTGCAGTTCAAATGCCATATCTAAATGGGCCGATTTATAACTAGTTTGTTGCAGTGGGATTACCAGCAGATGATGGCCAAAGAGAAATTCATCCCCAATTTATGCAACAGACATGACATGCTCATCTCACAGTTCATGTATTTGGAATAATTGATGACAATAGTGAGTGCATTGAGTTACACGTGACAAAACAATCAACAGAACCGGTGAAATGTTTTTACAACTGAGTGGTGTGACGATCCATTACATCATCAATAGTCTATGTTATTAAAAGATGATTGAAAGTTGAGTTGTTGGGATGTGATTAATGTAATGATTGACATTGGTACTCGAGGTGTACACTATTAATTGATTAATGAAAGAAGGCGTAGCTTCCCAAAAATTAATTTCAGGAGACCGCCAGTACCTTTTATATACTGTTTTATAGTCGTTTATTGCTGTAGATAATGTCTGTTATGAGTGCATTTTACGGGAGCTTCAAACAGTAGGTGTCGCCCACTCTAATGAAAATTTTAAGACTTGGATTGAAGATGAGAATGGCAAAAGTCGCTCAATATCAACAGGGCGTTTGTAGACGATTATTTCAACTAATTGAGTAAAATAATCCTTTGAAATAATAATGATTTATCAAGAAGAGCTCCGCCGTTAACATATGAAGCATTCGGCGCCATACTGCCAAAAATAAGCTTCCAATTTGAAAAATGGGCGTGATGGCACTCCCCTTTTTATGTCCGTCTCCAACGCTGTCTCGCTGGAGACTGGCCGTTCCGATTGTGGCACCCCTATATATAGGGTATACGTTGTAGTCATGGTGACGTCACGCATGCGCGTTGGAACTTGGAACTCTTCCAGCATTCACAAGGCAGCGACGGCGGCTTTACAGTTATGTAGCGCCTCTCAGAATCGGCCAAATTTCACCAAAATAGATGCGTTGTGTAGGGAATTCTTCACTGCATCTTTTTATTAACTTTTCGCCATGATTAAAATTCCCAATATTTTGCCAAAAGTCATTGCCCCGAGGAATAGTGCCCAGAAAATAACATAAGCTGTTTTTAAATACAGATCTATATATATATGTGGCGTGCATGTTGAAGTTTGCTTGCACACAACTCTGCATGCCTTTCCTTTGGTAGGATATTTCGTGTGTGTTTATTACTGATGAAAAGGGCAATATTAGGCCTATTATTTTATTCACAAAGAAACACAGAGGGGAGGTGGTTTTGCATTGACTCAAGCAATCTTCTTTGCATTTGTTTAGCCCTGGCAAGGGCTGTTGGTCAGACGGGAGTCGCATGTAGCATTTCCATACACCACACTGCCTTCTTGTTCAAATTTAGGCAGGTTCTATGTAGATACCAAGTATCTCAATTGGGCGATCTTCTCTGCTTTCTGAAATGCATATTCGTAGTATGCACTGCGTATGCCTTCAACTGCTGTCATCTTAAGACGGAGGTTATAGCGAAATGAACGATTGTTCTCTTGCATTGCCTTGTCATACCGCCGCTGTAGACCTTCAAGTTTGTCATTCAGCAGATGAACTTGTTCACAGGCACGTTTGAAACGTGTCTCACTCTCGTTTAGCTCTGTGTGCAGTTCAAATGCCATATCTAAATGGGCCGATTTATAACTAGTTTGTTGCAGTGGGATTACCAGCAGATGATGGCCAAAGAGAAATTCATCCCCAATTTATGCAACAGACATGACATGCTCATCTCACAGTTCATGTATTTGGAATAATTGATGACAATAGTGAGTGCATTGAGTTACACGTGACAAAACAATCAACAGAACCGGTGAAATGTTTTTACAACTGAGTGGTGTGACGATCCATTACATCATCAATAGTCTATGTTATTAAAAGATGATTGAAAGTTGATGTGTTGGGATGTGATTAATGTAATGATTGACATTGGTACTCGAGGTGTACACTATTAATTGATTAATGAAAGAAGGCGTAGCTTCCCAAAAATTAATTTCAGGAGACCGCCAGTACCTTTTATATACTGTTTTATAGTCGTTTATTGCTGTAGATAATGTCTGTTATGAGTGCATTTTACGGGAGCTTCAAACAGTAGGTGTCGCCCACTCTAATGAAAATTTTAAGACTTGGATTGAAGATGAGAATGGCAAAAGTCGCTCAATATCAACAGGGCGTTTGTAGACGATTATTTCAACTAATTGAGTAAAATAATCCTTTGAAATAATAATGATTTATCAAGAAGAGCTCCGCCGTTAACATATGAAGCATTCGGCGCCATACTGCCAAAAATAAGCTTCCAATTTGAAAAATGGGCGTGATGGCACTCCCCTTTTTATGTCCGTCTCCAACGCTGTCTCGCTGGAGACTGGCCGTTCCGATTGTGGCACCCCTATATATAGGGTATACGTTGTAGTCATGGTGACGTCACGCATGCGCGTTGGAACTTGGAACTCTTCCAGCATTCACAAGGCAGCGACGGCGGCTTTACAGTTATGTAGCGCCTCTCAGAATCGGCCAAATTTCACCAAAATAGATGCGTTGTGTAGGGAATTATTCACTGCATCTTTTTATTAACTTTTCGCCATGATTAAAATTCCCAATATTTTGCCAAAAGTCATTGCCCCGAGGAATAGTGCCCAGAAAATAACATAAGCTGTTTTTAAATACAGATCTATATATATATATGTGGCGTGCATGTTGAAGTTTGCTTGCACACAACTCTGCATGCCTTTCCTTTGGTAGGATATTTCGTGTGTGTTTATTACTGATGAAAAGGGCAATATTAGGCCTATTATTTTATTCACAAAGAAACACAGAGGGGAGGTGGTTTTGCATTGACTCAAGCAATCTTCTTTGCATTTGTTTAGCCCTGGCAAGGGCTGTTGGTCAGACGGGAGTCGCATGTAGCATTTCCATACACCACATTGCCTTCTTGTTCAAATTTAGGCAGGTTCTATGTAGATACCAAGTATCTCAATTGGGCGATCTTCTCTGCTTTCTGAAATGCATATTCGTAGTATGCACTGCGTATGCCTTCAACTGCTGTCATCTTAAGACGGAGGTTATAGCGAAATGAACGATTGTTCTCTTGCATTGCCTTGTCATACCGCCGCTGTAGACCTTCAAGTTTGTCATTCAGCAGATGAACTTGTTCACAGGCACGTTTGAAACGTGTCTCACTCTCGTTTAGCTCTGTGTGCAGTTCAAATGCCATATCTAAATGGGCCGATTTATAACTAGTTTGTTGCAGTGGGATTACCAGCAGATGATGGCCAAAGAGAAATTCATCCCCAATTTATGCAACAGACATGACATGCTCATCTCACAGTTCATGTATTTGGAATAATTGATGACAATAGTGAGTGCATTGAGTTACACGTGACAAAACAATCAACAGAACCGGTGAAATGTTTTTACAACTGAGTGGTGTGACGATCCATTACATCATCAATAGTCTATGTTATTAAAAGATGATTGAAAGTTGATGTGTTGGGATGTGATTAATGTAATGATTGACATTGGTACTCGAGGTGTACACTATTAATTGATTAATGAAAGAAGGCGTAGCTTCCCAAAAATTAATTTCAGGAGACCGCCAGTACCTTTTATATACTGTTTTATAGTCGTTTATTGCTGTAGATAATGTCTGTTATGAGTGCATTTTACGGGAGCTTCAAACAGTAGGTGTCGCCCACTCTAATGAAAATTTTAAGACTTGGATTGAAGATGAGAATGGCAAAAGTCGCTCAATATCAACAGGGCGTTTGTAGACGATTATTTCAACTAATTGAGTAAAATAATCCTTTGAAATAATAATGATTTATCAAGAAGAGCTCCGCCGTTAACATATGAAGCATTCGGCGCCATACTGCCAAAAATAAGCTTCCAATTTGAAAAATGGGCGTGATGGCACTCCCCTTTTTATGTCCGTCTCCAACGCTGTCTCGCTGGAGACTGGCCGTTCCGATTGTGGCACCCCTATATATAGGGTATACGTTGTAGTCATGGTGACGTCACGCATGCGCGTTGGAACTTGGAACTCTTCCAGCATTCACAAGGCAGCGACGGCGGCTTTACAGTTATGTAGCGCCTCTCAGAATCGGCCAAATTTCACCAAAATAGATGCGTTGTGTAGGGAATTATTCACTGCATCTTTTTATTAACTTTTCGCCATGATTAAAATTCCCAATATTTTGCCAAAAGTCATTGCCCCGAGGAATAGTGCCCAGAAAATAACATAAGCTGTTTTTAAATACAGATCTATATATATATATGTGGCGTGCATGTTGAAGTTTGCTTGCACACAACTCTGCATGCCTTTCCTTTGGTAGGATATTTCGTGTGTGTTTATTACTGATGAAAAGGGCAATATTAGGCCTATTATTTTATTCACAAAGAAACACAGAGGGGAGGTGGTTTTGCATTGACTCAAGCAATCTTCTTTGCATTTGTTTAGCCCTGGCAAGGGCTGTTGGTCAGACGGGAGTCGCATGTAGCATTTCCATACACCACATTGCCTTCTTGTTCAAATTTAGGCAGGTTCTATGTAGATACCAAGTATCTCAATTGGGCGATCTTCTCTGCTTTCTGAAATGCATATTCGTAGTATGCACTGCGTATGCCTTCAACTGCTGTCATCTTAAGACGGAGGTTATAGCGAAATGAACGATTGTTCTCTTGCATTGCCTTGTCATACCGCCGCTGTAGACCTTCAAGTTTGTCATTCAGCAGATGAACTTGTTCACAGGCACGTTTGAAACGTGTCTCACTCTCGTTTAGCTCTGTGTGCAGTTCAAATGCCATATCTAAATGGGCCGATTTATAACTAGTTTGTTGCAGTGGGATTACCAGCAGATGATGGCCAAAGAGAAATTCATCCCCAATTTATGCAACAGACATGACATGCTCATCTCACAGTTCATGTATTTGGAATAATTGATGACAATAGTGAGTGCATTGAGTTACACGTGACAAAACAATCAACAGAACCGGTGAAATGTTTTTACAACTGAGTGGTGTGACGATCCATTACATCATCAATAGTCTATGTTATTAAAAGATGATTGAAAGTTGAGTTGTTGGGATGTGATTAATGTAATGATTGACATTGGTACTCGAGGTGTACACTATTAATTGATTAATGAAAGAAGGCGTAGCTTCCCAAAAATTAATTTCAGGAGACCGCCAGTACCTTTTATATACTGTTTTATAGTCGTTTATTGCTGTAGATAATGTCTGTTATGAGTGCATTTTACGGGAGCTTCAAACAGTAGGTGTCGCCCACTCTAATGAAAATTTTAAGACTTGGATTGAAGATGAGAATGGCAAAAGTCGCTCAATATCAACAGGGCGTTTGTAGACGATTATTTCAACTAATTGAGTAAAATAATCCTTTGAAATAATAATGATTTATCAAGAAGAGCTCCGCCGTTAACATATGAAGCATTCGGCGCCATACTGCCAAAAATAAGCTTCCAATTTGAAAAATGGGCGTGATGGCACTCCCCTTTTTATGTCCGTCTCCAACGCTGTCTCGCTGGAGACTGGCCGTTCCGATTGTGGCACCCCTATATATAGGGTATACGTTGTAGTCATGGTGACGTCACGCATGCGCGTTGGAACTTGGAACTCTTCCAGCATTCACAAGGCAGCGACGGCGGCTTTACAGTTATGTAGCGCCTCTCAGAATCGGCCAAATTTCACCAAAATAGATGCGTTGTGTAGGGAATTCTTCACTGCATCTTTTTATTAACTTTTCGCCATGATTAAAATTCCCAATATTTTGCCAAAAGTCATTGCCCCGAGGAATAGTGCCCAGAAAATAACATAAGCTGTTTTTAAATACAGATCTATATATATATGTGGCGTGCATGTTGAAGTTTGCTTGCACACAACTCTGCATGCCTTTCCTTTGGTAGGATATTTCGTGTGTGTTTATTACTGATGAAAAGGGCAATATTAGGCCTATTATTTTATTCACAAAGAAACACAGAGGGGAGGTGGTTTTGCATTGACTCAAGCAATCTTCTTTGCATTTGTTTAGCCCTGGCAAGGGCTGTTGGTCAGACGGGAGTCGCATGTAGCATTTCCATACACCACACTGCCTTCTTGTTCAAATTTAGGCAGGTTCTATGTAGATACCAAGTATCTCAATTGGGCGATCTTCTCTGCTTTCTGAAATGCATATTCGTAGTATGCACTGCGTATGCCTTCAACTGCTGTCATCTTAAGACGGAGGTTATAGCGAAATGAACGATTGTTCTCTTGCATTGCCTTGTCATACCGCCGCTGTAGACCTTCAAGTTTGTCATTCAGCAGATGAACTTGTTCACAGGCACGTTTGAAACGTGTCTCACTCTCGTTTAGCTCTGTGTGCAGTTCAAATGCCATATCTAAATGGGCCGATTTATAACTAGTTTGTTGCAGTGGGATTACCAGCAGATGATGGCCAAAGAGAAATTCATCCCCAATTTATGCAACAGACATGACATGCTCATCTCACAGTTCATGTATTTGGAATAATTGATGACAATAGTGAGTGCATTGAGTTACACGTGACAAAACAATCAACAGAACCGGTGAAATGTTTTTACAACTGAGTGGTGTGACGATCCATTACATCATCAATAGTCTATGTTATTAAAAGATGATTGAAAGTTGATGTGTTGGGATGTGATTAATGTAATGATTGACATTGGTACTCGAGGTGTACACTATTAATTGATTAATGAAAGAAGGCGTAGCTTCCCAAAAATTAATTTCAGGAGACCGCCAGTACCTTTTATATACTGTTTTATAGTCGTTTATTGCTGTAGATAATGTCTGTTATGAGTGCATTTTACGGGAGCTTCAAACAGTAGGTGTCGCCCACTCTAATGAAAATTTTAAGACTTGGATTGAAGATGAGAATGGCAAAAGTCGCTCAATATCAACAGGGCGTTTGTAGACGATTATTTCAACTAATTGAGTAAAATAATCCTTTGAAATAATAATGATTTATCAAGAAGAGCTCCGCCGTTAACATATGAAGCATTCGGCGCCATACTGCCAAAAATAAGCTTCCAATTTGAAAAATGGGCGTGATGGCACTCCCCTTTTTATGTCCGTCTCCAACGCTGTCTCGCTGGAGACTGGCCGTTCCGATTGTGGCACCCCTATATATAGGGTATACGTTGTAGTCATGGTGACGTCACGCATGCGCGTTGGAACTTGGAACTCTTCCAGCATTCACAAGGCAGCGACGGCGGCTTTACAGTTATGTAGCGCCTCTCAGAATCGGCCAAATTTCACCAAAATAGATGCGTTGTGTAGGGAATTATTCACTGCATCTTTTTATTAACTTTTCGCCATGATTAAAATTCCCAATATTTTGCCAAAAGTCATTGCCCCGAGGAATAGTGCCCAGAAAATAACATAAGCTGTTTTTAAATACAGATCTATATATATATATGTGGCGTGCATGTTGAAGTTTGCTTGCACACAACTCTGCATGCCTTTCCTTTGGTAGGATATTTCGTGTGTGTTTATTACTGATGAAAAGGGCAATATTAGGCCTATTATTTTATTCACAAAGAAACACAGAGGGGAGGTGGTTTTGCATTGACTCAAGCAATCTTCTTTGCATTTGTTTAGCCCTGGCAAGGGCTGTTGGTCAGACGGGAGTCGCATGTAGCATTTCCATACACCACATTGCCTTCTTGTTCAAATTTAGGCAGGTTCTATGTAGATACCAAGTATCTCAATTGGGCGATCTTCTCTGCTTTCTGAAATGCATATTCGTAGTATGCACTGCGTATGCCTTCAACTGCTGTCATCTTAAGACGGAGGTTATAGCGAAATGAACGATTGTTCTCTTGCATTGCCTTGTCATACCGCCGCTGTAGACCTTCAAGTTTGTCATTCAGCAGATGAACTTGTTCACAGGCACGTTTGAAACGTGTCTCACTCTCGTTTAGCTCTGTGTGCAGTTCAAATGCCATATCTAAATGGGCCGATTTATAACTAGTTTGTTGCAGTGGGATTACCAGCAGATGATGGCCAAAGAGAAATTCATCCCCAATTTATGCAACAGACATGACATGCTCATCTCACAGTTCATGTATTTGGAATAATTGATGACAATAGTGAGTGCATTGAGTTACACGTGACAAAACAATCAACAGAACCGGTGAAATGTTTTTACAACTGAGTGGTGTGACGATCCATTACATCATCAATAGTCTATGTTATTAAAAGATGATTGAAAGTTGATGTGTTGGGATGTGATTAATGTAATGATTGACATTGGTACTCGAGGTGTACACTATTAATTGATTAATGAAAGAAGGCGTAGCTTCCCAAAAATTAATTTCAGGAGACCGCCAGTACCTTTTATATACTGTTTTATAGTCGTTTATTGCTGTAGATAATGTCTGTTATGAGTGCATTTTACGGGAGCTTCAAACAGTAGGTGTCGCCCACTCTAATGAAAATTTTAAGACTTGGATTGAAGATGAGAATGGCAAAAGTCGCTCAATATCAACAGGGCGTTTGTAGACGATTATTTCAACTAATTGAGTAAAATAATCCTTTGAAATAATAATGATTTATCAAGAAGAGCTCCGCCGTTAACATATGAAGCATTCGGCGCCATACTGCCAAAAATAAGCTTCCAATTTGAAAAATGGGCGTGATGGCACTCCCCTTTTTATGTCCGTCTCCAACGCTGTCTCGCTGGAGACTGGCCGTTCCGATTGTGGCACCCCTATATATAGGGTATACGTTGTAGTCATGGTGACGTCACGCATGCGCGTTGGAACTTGGAACTCTTCCAGCATTCACAAGGCAGCGACGGCGGCTTTACAGTTATGTAGCGCCTCTCAGAATCGGCCAAATTTCACCAAAATAGATGCGTTGTGTAGGGAATTCTTCACTGCATCTTTTTATTAACTTTTCGCCATGATTAAAATTCCGAATATTTGGCCAAAAGTCATTGCCCCGAGGAATAGTGCCCAGAAAATAACATAAGCTGTTTTTAAATGCAGATCTATATATATATGTGGCGTGCATGTTGAAGTTTGCTTGCACACAACTCTGCATGCCTTTCCTTTGGTAGGATATTTCGTGTGTGTTTATTACTGATGAAAAGGGCAATATTAGGCCTATTATTTTATTCACAAAGAAACACAGAGGGGAGGTGGTTTTGCATTGACTCAAGCAATCTTCTTTGCATTTGTTTAGCCCTGGCAAGGGCTGTTGGTCAGACGGGAGTCGCATGTAGCATTTCCATACACCACACTGCCTTCTTGTTCAAATTTAGGCAGGTTCTATGTAGATACCAAGTATCTCAATTGGGCGATCTTCTCTGCTTTCTGAAATGCATATTCGTAGTATGCACTGCGTATGCCTTCAACTGCTGTCATCTTAAGACGGAGGTTATAGCGAAATGAACGATTGTTCTCTTGCATTGCCTTGTCATACCGCCGCTGTAGACCTTCAAGTTTGTCATTCAGCAGATGAACTTGTTCACAGGCACGTTTGAAACGTGTCTCACTCTCGTTTAGCTCTGTGTGCAGTTCAAATGCCATATCTAAATGGGCCGATTTATAACTAGTTTGTTGCAGTGGGATTACCAGCAGATGATGGCCAAAGAGAAATTCATCCCCAATTTATGCAACAGACATGACATGCTCATCTCACAGTTCATGTATTTGGAATAATTGATGACAATAGTGAGTGCATTGAGTTACACGTGACAAAACAATCAACAGAACCGGTGAAATGTTTTTACAACTGAGTGGTGTGACGATCCATTACATCATCAATAGTCTATGTTATTAAAAGATGATTGAAAGTTGATGTGTTGGGATGTGATTAATGTAATGATTGACATTGGTACTCGAGGTGTACACTATTAATTGATTAATGAAAGAAGGCGTAGCTTCCCAAAAATTAATTTCAGGAGACCGCCAGTACCTTTTATATACTGTTTTATAGTCGTTTATTGCTGTAGATAATGTCTGTTATGAGTGCATTTTACGGGAGCTTCAAACAGTAGGCTAGGCGTCGCCCACTCTAATGAAAATTTTAAGACTTGGATTGAAGATGAGAATGGCAAAAGTCGCTCAATATCAACAGGGCGTTTGTAGACGATTATTTCAACTAATTGAGTAAAATAATCCTTTGAAATAATAATGATTTATCAAGAAGAGCTCCGCCGTTAACATATGAAGCATTCGGCGCCATACTGCCAAAAATAAGCTTCCAATTTGAAAAATGGGCGTGATGGCACTCCCCTTTTTATGTCCGTCTCCAACGCTGTCTCGCTGGAGACTGGCCGTTCCGATTGTGGCACCCCTATATATAGGGTATACGTTGTAGTCATGGTGACGTCACGCATGCGCGTTGGAACTTGGAACTCTTCCAGCATTCACAAGGCAGCGACGGCGGCTTTACAGTTATGTAGCGCCTCTCAGAATCGGCCAAATTTCACCAAAATAGATGCGTTGTGTAGGGAATTCTTCACTGCATCTTTTTATTAACTTTTCGCCATGATTAAAATTCCGAATATTTGGCCAAAAGTCATTGCCCCGAGGAATAGTGCCCAGAAAATAACATAAGCTGTTTTTAAATGCAGATCTATATATATATGTGGCGTGCATGTTGAAGTTTGCTTGCACACAACTCTGCATGCCTTTCCTTTGGTAGGATATTTCGTGTGTGTTTATTACTGATGAAAAGGGCAATATTAGGCCTATTATTTTATTCACAAAGAAACACAGAGGGGAGGTGGTTTTGCATTGACTCAAGCAATCTTCTTTGCATTTGTTTAGCCCTGGCAAGGGCTGTTGGTCAGACGGGAGTCGCATGTAGCATTTCCATACACCACACTGCCTTCTTGTTCAAATTTAGGCAGGTTCTATGTAGATACCAAGTATCTCAATTGGGCGATCTTCTCTGCTTTCTGAAATGCATATTCGTAGTATGCACTGCGTATGCCTTCAACTGCTGTCATCTTAAGACGGAGGTTATAGCGAAATGAACGATTGTTCTCTTGCATTGCCTTGTCATACCGCCGCTGTAGACCTTCAAGTTTGTCATTCAGCAGATGAACTTGTTCACAGGCACGTTTGAAACGTGTCTCACTCTCGTTTAGCTCTGTGTGCAGTTCAAATGCCATATCTAAATGGGCCGATTTATAACTAGTTTGTTGCAGTGGGATTACCAGCAGATGATGGCCAAAGAGAAATTCATCCCCAATTTATGCAACAGACATGACATGCTCATCTCACAGTTCATGTATTTGGAATAATTGATGACAATAGTGAGTGCATTGAGTTACACGTGACAAAACAATCAACAGAACCGGTGAAATGTTTTTACAACTGAGTGGTGTGACGATCCATTACATCATCAATAGTCTATGTTATTAAAAGATGATTGAAAGTTGATGTGTTGGGATGTGATTAATGTAATGATTGACATTGGTACTCGAGGTGTACACTATTAATTGATTAATGAAAGAAGGCGTAGCTTCCCAAAAATTAATTTCAGGAGACCGCCAGTACCTTTTATATACTGTTTTATAGTCGTTTATTGCTGTAGATAATGTCTGTTATGAGTGCATTTTACGGGAGCTTCAAACAGTAGGCTAGGCGTCGCCCACTCTAATGAAAATTTTAAGACTTGGATTGAAGATGAGAATGGCAAAAGTCGCTCAATATCAACAGGGCGTTTGTAGACGATTATTTCAACTAATTGAGTAAAATAATCCTTTGAAATAATAATGATTTATCAAGAAGAGCTCCGCCGTTAACATATGAAGCATTCGGCGCCATACTGCCAAAAATAAGCTTCCAATTTGAAAAATGGGCGTGATGGCACTCCCCTTTTTATGTCCGTCTCCAACGCTGTCTCGCTGGAGACTGGCCGTTCCGATTGTGGCACCCCTATATATAGGGTATACGTTGTAGTCATGGTGACGTCACGCATGCGCGTTGGAACTTGGAACACTTCCAGCATTCACAAGGCAGCGACGGCGGCTTTACAGTTATGTAGCGCCTCTCAGAATCGGCCAAATTTCACCAAAATGGATGCGTTGTGTAGGGAATTCTTCACTGCATCTTTTTATTAACTTTTCGCCATGATTAAAATTCCCAATATTTTGCCAAAAGTCATTGCCCCGAGGAATAGTGCCCAGAAAATAACATAAGCTGTTTTTAAATACAGATCTATATATATATATGTGGCGTGCATGTTGAAGTTTGCTTGCACACAACTCTGCATGCCTTTCCTTTGGTAGGATATTTCGTGTGTGTTTATTACTGATGAAAAGGGCAATATTAGGCCTATTATTTTATTCACAAAGAAACACAGAGGGGAGGTGGTTTTGCATTGACTCAAGCAATCTTCTTTGCATTTGTTTAGCCCTGGCAAGGGCTGTTGGTCAGACGGGAGTCGCATGTAGCATTTCCATACACCACACTGCCTTCTTGTTCAAATTTAGGCAGGTTCTATGTAGATACCAAGTATCTCAATTGGGCGATCTTCTCTGCTTTCTGAAATGCATATTCGTAGTATGCACTGCGTATGCCTTCAACTGCTGTCATCTTAAGACGGAGGTTATAGCGAAATGAACGATTGTTCTCTTGCATTGCCTTGTCATACCGCCGCTGTAGACCTTCAAGTTTGTCATTCAGCAGATGAACTTGTTCACAGGCACGTTTGAAACGTGTCTCACTCTCGTTTAGCTCTGTGTGCAGTTCAAATGCCATATCTAAATGGGCCGATTTATAACTAGTTTGTTGCAGTGGGATTACCAGCAGATGATGGCCAAAGAGAAATTCATCCCCAATTTATGCAACAGACATGACATGCTCATCTCACAGTTCATGTATTTGGAATAATTGATGACAATAGTGAGTGCATTGAGTTACACGTGACAAAACAATCAACAGAACCGGTGAAATGTTTTTACAACTGAGTGGTGTGACGATCCATTACATCATCAATAGTCTATGTTATTAAAAGATGATTGAAAGTTGATGTGTTGGGATGTGATTAATGTAATGATTGACATTGGTACTCGAGGTGTACACTATTAATTGATTAATGAAAGAAGGCGTAGCTTCCCAAAAATTAATTTCAGGAGACCGCCAGTACCTTTTATATACTGTTTTATAGTCGTTTATTGCTGTAGATAATGTCTGTTATGAGTGCATTTTACGGGAGCTTCAAACAGTAGGCTAGGCGTCGCCCACTCTAATGAAAATTTTAAGACTTGGATTGAAGATGAGAATGGCAAAAGTCGCTCAATATCAACAGGGCGTTTGTAGACGATTATTTCAACTAATTGAGTAAAATAATCCTTTGAAATAATAATGATTTATCAAGAAGAGCTCCGCCGTTAACATATGAAGCATTCGGCGCCATACTGCCAAAAATAAGCTTCCAATTTGAAAAATGGGCGTGATGGCACTCCCCTTTTTATGTCCGTCTCCAACGCTGTCTCGCTGGAGACTGGCCGTTCCGATTGTGGCACCCCTATATATAGGGTATACGTTGTAGTCATGGTGACGTCACGCATGCGCGTTGGAACTTGGAACACTTCCAGCATTCACAAGGCAGCGACGGCGGCTTTACAGTTATGTAGCGCCTCTCAGAATCGGCCAAATTTCACCAAAATGGATGCGTTGTGTAGGGAATTCTTCACTGCATCTTTTTATTAACTTTTCGCCATGATTAAAATTCCCAATATTTTGCCAAAAGTCATTGCCCCGAGGAATAGTGCCCAGAAAATAACATAAGCTGTTTTTAAATACAGATCTATATATATATATGTGGCGTGCATGTTGAAGTTTGCTTGCACACAACTCTGCATGCCTTTCCTTTGGTAGGATATTTCGTGTGTGTTTATTACTGATGAAAAGGGCAATATTAGGCCTATTATTTTATTCACAAAGAATCACAGAGGGGAGGTGGTTTTGCATTGACTCAAGCAATCTTCTTTGCATTTGTTTAGCCCTGGCAAGGGCTGTTGGTCAGACGGGAGTCGCATGTAGCATTTCCATACACCACACTGCCTTCTTGTTCAAATTTAGGCAGGTTCTATGTAGATACCAAGTATCTCAATTGGGCGATCTTCTCTGCTTTCTGAAATGCATATTCGTAGTATGCACTGCGTATGCCTTCAACTGCTGTCATCTTAAGACGGAGGTTATAGCGAAATGAACGATTGTTCTCTTGCATTGCCTTGTCATACCGCCGCTGTAGACCTTCAAGTTTGTCATTCAGCAGATGAACTTGTTCACAGGCACGTTTGAAACGTGTCTCACTCTCGTTTAGCTCTGTGTGCAGTTCAAATGCCATATCTAAATGGGCCGATTTATAACTAGTTTGTTGCAGTGGGATTACCAGCAGATGATGGCCAAAGAGAAATTCATCCCCAATTTATGCAACAGACATGACATGCTCATCTCACAGTTCATGTATTTGGAATAATTGATGACAATAGTGAGTGCATTGAGTTACACGTGACAAAACAATCAACAGAACCGGTGAAATGTTTTTACAACTGAGTGGTGTGACGATCCATTACATCATCAATAGTCTATGTTATTAAAAGATGATTGAAAGTTGATGTGTTGGGATGTGATTAATGTAATGATTGACATTGGTACTCGAGGTGTACACTATTAATTGATTAATGAAAGAAGGCGTAGCTTCCCAAAAATTAATTTCAGGAGACCGCCAGTACCTTTTATATACTGTTTTATAGTCGTTTATTGCTGTAGATAATGTCTGTTATGAGTGCATTTTACGGGAGCTTCAAACAGTAGGCTAGGCGTCGCCCACTCTAATGAAAATTTTAAGACTTGGATTGAAGATGAGAATGGCAAAAGTCGCTCAATATCAACAGGGCGTTTGTAGACGATTATTTCAACTAATTGAGTAAAATAATCCTTTGAAATAATAATGATTTATCAAGAAGAGCTCCGCCGTTAACATATGAAGCATTCGGCGCCATACTGCCAAAAATAAGCTTCCAATTTGAAAAATGGGCGTGATGGCACTCCCCTTTTTATGTCCGTCTCCAACGCTGTCTCGCTGGAGACTGGCCGTTCCGATTGTGGCACCCCTATATATAGGGTATACGTTGTAGTCATGGTGACGTCACGCATGCGCGTTGGAACTTGGAACACTTCCAGCATTCACAAGGCAGCGACGGCGGCTTTACAGTTATGTAGCGCCTCTCAGAATCGGCCAAATTTCACCAAAATGGATGCGTTGTGTATGGAATTCTTCACTGCATCTTTTTATTAACTTTTCGCCATGATTAAAATTCCCAATATTTTGCCAAAAGTCATTGCCCCGAGGAATAGTGCCCAGAAAATAACATAAGCTGTTTTTAAATACAGATCTATATATATATATGTGGCGTGCATGTTGAAGTTTGCTTGCACACAACTCTGCATGCCTTTCCTTTGGTAGGATATTTCGTGTGTGTTTATTACTGATGAAAAGGGCAATATTAGGCCTATTATTTTATTCACAAAGAAACACAGAGGGGAGGTGGTTTTGCATCGACTCAAGCAATCTTCTTTGCATTTGTTTAGCCCTGGCAAGGGCTGTTGGTCAGACGGGAGTCGCATGTAGCATTTCCATACACCACACTGCCTTCTTGTTCAAATTTAGGCAGGTTCTATGTAGATACCAAGTATCTCAATTGGGCGATCTTCTCTGCTTTCTGAAATGCATATTCGTAGTATGCACTGCGTATGCCTTCAACTGCTGTCATCTTAAGACGGAGGTTATAGCGAAATGAACGATTGTTCTCTTGCATTGCCTTGTCATACCGCCGCTGTAGACCTTCAAGTTTGTCATTCAGCAGATGAACTTGTTCACAGGCACGTTTGAAACGTGTCTCACTCTCGTTTAGCTCTGTGTGCAGTTCAAATGCCATATCTAAATGGGCCGATTTATAACTAGTTTGTTGCAGTGGGATTACCAGCAGATGATGGCCAAAGAGAAATTCATCCCCAATTTATGCAACAGACATGACATGCTCATCTCACAGTTCATGTATTTGGAATAATTGATGACAATAGTGAGTGCATTGAGTTACACGTGACAAAACAATCAACAGAACCGGTGAAATGTTTTTACAACTGAGTGGTGTGACGATCCATTACATCATCAATAGTCTATGTTATTAAAAGATGATTGAAAGTTGATGTGTTGGGATGTGATTAATGTAATGATTGACATTGGTACTCGAGGTGTACACTATTAATTGATTAATGAAAGAAGGCGTAGCTTCCCAAAAATTAATTTCAGGAGACCGCCAGTACCTTTTATATACTGTTTTATAGTCGTTTATTGCTGTAGATAATGTCTGTTATGAGTGCATTTTACGGGAGCTTCAAACAGTAGGCTAGGCGTCGCCCACTCTAATGAAAATTTTAAGACTTGGATTGAAGATGAGAATGGCAAAAGTCGCTCAATATCAACAGGGCGTTTGTAGACGATTATTTCAACTAATTGAGTAAAATAATCCTTTGAAATAATAATGATTTATCAAGAAGAGCTCCGCCGTTAACATATGAAGCATTCGGCGCCATACTGCCAAAAATAAGCTTCCAATTTGAAAAATGGGCGTGATGGCACTCCCCTTTTTATGTCCGTCTCCAACGCTGTCTCGCTGGAGACTGGCCGTTCCGTTGTTGCATTAAGTGCTTAATGTCGCCTTCGCCCGTTAGGCATTTCGGCAGACAGTGTCACATTGACACACATGAAAGAGAAGATTCCAGAAGGCTAGGGTCCTGGAAAGGGTGTTCCACCTAGGAACTCATGGGGAAGGTGTTACCGGGTGTGTCACGAACAAAGTAGGCAGTTCACTTTGTTCAGGCAATTTCTATTTGGCCGTTTGGGTGATATAATTGTGCTGTTAATATTGCGTCCCTCTACTAGGCTGATCTTATAGGCAATTTCTATTACCCGGAGGTGCTAGAGTTTGGGCAGGGAGAAAGACCACAGTGTCAAGATGGTTGAACATTGTGGTGAAACCTGCGAGCTTCGGCTGGAACTAGCTAGCCAGGGGTGTTACTACATTGTTTTAATGTGGCATTGCACCCCACCTTATTGGTTGTTTATAAGGATGCCGAGCCCCTGGCGGGATTCGAACGAACGTGCCAACCACTGCACTATCCCACCGGACCCGCGGCACATTGATATATTTCTTTCATATACACTGGCCAAGTTCACTTTTCAGGAGGAGGTTGGATAAGGGCTTGTACATTTTTTGATGTTGCGAGTGCGCCAGCAGTAGCTTCGCTGTCAATGTACTTTCTCCAATCTCCTCCCTGAGTGCTTTGCGGGCCATTTCGAACCTAGGACATTCCAGTAAGACGTGAGTGACACTGGCTTTGACGTGGCATGTTTGACAATTTAGGTACGAGGAGCGTGTTGCACCGAGTCTAAGTCTGGTGATCATTGTGTCTAGCTGCCTGTTGTGTTTCGAGTGCATAGGTCTCGATTTCACACTGGGGCGTAGACTATGAAGCCACCGGCCTTTAGGACTGGTGTCCCATACCTTCTGCCACTTCTTAGAGATCGAGTTTCTGATCATACTTTTGATTTCGCTTTTTGAATAAGGATAATCAGAAATATGCTCAATCTCTAAGCCCTGACGTGCCAGTTTGTCAGCTCTTTCATTGCCTGGAATGTCTATGTGAGAAGGTATCCAACATAGCTGTATCTCTTTTCCGTGAATATATTTGAGCTTGTGGAGGAGTTCTAATATATCACGTAGGGTATCTGGTCTACTGGCTGAGTTTTTTGTGGTCAGTGACTCCAGTGCACTAAGGGAATCAGACAGTATTACTATCTGTCTATCTCTTAAATCTCGAGAGATTCTGAGTGCATGGTGTATGGCCTAAAGTTCAGCTGTATATACAGATTGCCCATTGGGGGTGCGTACTGAGATACTTTGGGTATCGGATGTGCGAGCAGAGCTAATTAGGATACCATAGGCAGTTCTATTTCTCACTGGGTCCTTTGAGCCGTCAGTGTATATGTGTGCCGCGGACTCATAGAGACTGTCTATCCTGCTAAGCGCAATGCTTCGTAGCAACAGAGGGTTCTCACTTTTTGGCACTTCCTTAGTGAGACTGGTGTCTACATTTGGGGCCTGGAGTATCCACGGGGGTACCAATCCTGGTTTAAGACTTTCAGGGGGGTCTACAGTGTCACACTCGTGTTCTCGCCTTAGCAGTTGCACCCTCAACCCGCATGGCATCATGGAGGGTTTTTTGCGTGCAAGTGCTACGAGGTTCTTACTGAAGATATCCCCCGTCCATATCTTTTTAACCAATGGATTAGTACTCCTACTCCAGAAGTTTAAGGTCAATTGTTCTCTCCTTAGATCGAGTGGTAGCTCCCCTGTTTCCACTAAAAGGGCATGCAGGGAGGTTCTGGGCATTGCTCCCGTCACCAATTTAAGAGCTTTGTATTGAATCGAATCTAGTCGCTTCAGAGTCGATGGGGCAGCACTGTGGTAAGCCTCACACCCATAATCTATTTTGCTTCGTATAAGTGACTTGTAGAGGGTTAGCAACGTGTCACTGTTTGCTCCCCATGAAGTCCCTGACACTGCTCGCATTACGTTCAGGTCGCCTTGACATCTTACTGCCACGTGGTCAATATGTTTTGACCACGTAAGATGTTGGTCAAAGACGACACCGAGAAATTTCGCTTCTTTCTCGAATGCGACAGTCTTGCCCTTAAGTTGAAGCCTGGGTGTGCAGCTTACCTGGTTGCCTTTCCGTCTGAATACAACCCCCACTGTTTTCTCAGGAGAGATAATGAACCCCCATTTGTCACACCAATTTTCGACACCATCGAGTGATTCCTGCAGCAATGTTCTAATTTTGGAAATCTCTCGGTGTCTCACCCAAACTGCCCCATCATCAGCAAACTTTGAGGTGTTGATATACTTGCGTTCATGTACATGTTCAAAGAGATCGTCTATCATAATGTTGAAAAGCGTTGGGCTGATAATGCTTCCCTGAGGAGTGCCATTATCTAAACTGTGTCGCTCTGACAGTTGATCCCCAACCAACACTGATATTGATCGATTCTCAAGGAAACTTTGAACATAATTTGCCATTTTCCCTTTTATACCAACATTCTCAAGTTTGGAGAGGAGTCCATCGTGCCATACCATGTCAAAAGCCTTGCTAAAATCAATAAAGACAGCAGCTAGATATTCTTTTCTTAGTTGCGCAGTCTTTATGTCATTTTCCAGGCGCAGAATATGGTCAAGACAAGAACGTTGCGGCCGAAACCCGCTCTGGTCATGAGATAACAGCCCTTGTGACTCTAAGTGGTACCTTAGGCGTTTGTTCACCATTGCCTCCATCGCTTTGCACAAGTTTGATGTAAGGGAAATCGGGCGATAGGAGTTGGCCGAGGCCGCCTCCTTGCCCGGTTTAAGAAGTGGTATTACTGAAGCATGTTTCCATGCGACAGGTACCTCTCCTATATCCCAAATCTTATTGTACAGTTTGATGAGGACGCCGGTGATACCATCTGGTAACCTCTTAAGCATCTCATAGCTGACCATATCTTCACCTGGGCAAGTTGCTTTTCTGTTATGAATAGCATCTTTGAACTCTTCTACCGTGAAGCTGTAGTTAAAAGATAAGCCACACTGGGGGGGCTGTTTGGGTGGTTTGACTAACTTCTCTGACTTTTTAAATTCAACAGAGAAGTTATCATTGCTACTGACAGAGGCAAAGTGTTTGGCTAAAGTACTTGCTTTTTCTTTGATTGTTTTAGTGCCAGCTATTATGGGAATGATCTGTGTTTTGCGTTTCCCTCTTATAGCATGTACTTTTTGCCAGACAGTCCTTGAGTTAGTTTTCTCATTTAACGTGCCACAGAATTCCTGCCAAGATTTAATCTTAGCTTTTGAAATTAATTCTTTGACTCGTTGCCTCGCCAGACATACTTCTCCTTTAGCAGATCGGTCACGTTTAGCCCTGTTCAATGCCTTTTTCCTAAGTTTTCGCGCTCTGGCTATTTCCTGATTCCACCAGGGGACCGATTTTACTCGTCCCCCTGATTTCCTCATTGGAATTGAAGCCCTGGATGCTTTCATCAGCGCTAAAGTTAGGTTTGAACAGAAAGTGTTGATATCATCAGACACTATTTCAGTTGGGTCGATCTTATTACACTCCAATCTGAACTTTGACCAATCTGCACGGGAGAAATCCCACTTTTCTGAGGGGGTGCATTCTTCCTCTAGGAGTGGTGGGATACCTAGTTGAGTGAAACACGGGCAATGATCACTCCCCCATGTGTCATCATGAACCTGCCAGACGCAGTCTGTGGCTAAGTCTTTTGTGGCAATAGCGAGGTCTATGGCCGACCATGTTCCGTAGTTGACACAATGTCTAGTCGGGGTACCATCATTCAGTATAACGAGTCCCTCGGACTCGACCCAGTCCTCCACCATCCGCCCATGTGGGTCAGATCGGGTGGTGCTTTCACCCCACAGGCTACTGTGGGCGTTGAAATCACCTAGGATTAGGCCTGAACTTCCCACCAAGTCACTGAGTTTTTTAAGTTCAGCAATTGTGGTGGGTGTAGTTACCCTATGGTAGACATTGGCGATGCGGATTCTTTTACTATTTGCCAAAACGACTGAGATGACCTGGGTTTCTAGGTTTCCCACCTTAGCTTCAATCTGAGTGGAGGTACAGTTGTCTGCTACCAACGTTACCAATCCACCACCCCTATTGTCTCTGTCTTTTCGGTATGTTATATACCCAGGAATCTGAAACTTCGCACTCTTTCCCAATTTAGCCTCTTGTATAAGGATAATATTGGGTTTCAGAACCTGCTGTCTGACTAAGGCGTTGAGTTCGTGGCCGTTCGATCTCAGTCCATTGGCATTCCATTGTATCATTTGCAGTGCCATGATGACTTATTTGAGCTTAAATTGACAGCTTAATAATTGCTTATTTAAGCTTGAGAGCTTTCCTCATTTCAATGATTGAGCGCGGGTAAGATAGGAAATTAGTGGCAAGTTCCCACATAAGTAGGAGTGTCTTGTCCATTTCGCTATCATCTTTAGTGCCTAGTTTGATTAAGGCGGCACAAAAGAATTCAACCATTTTTGGGTCAAAATGGCCGCCCGCGCAGCTCTCAGAGTCATTTCTAACAGCCTGCCTTTGGACTGGTTCCCTATTTTGTTTAGGCTTAGGCTTGCCTTGGCCTTTGCCTGCGTTACCTTTGCTAGTAGGTACGCCAGTGCTGTTCGCCTTAGCACTGTTGGGGATATCCCTTGCCTTTGGGGTGCCCTTATTTGATTTTTTATTAGTGCATTTCGCCTTTGCACTGTTGTTTGTTTCCACTGCCCTTTGTGGACCCTTGTTTTGTTTTCTGCCTTTAGCCTCGGCAGATTTTGAGGTGTTCACTGCCCGTTGTGAACCCCCATTGGCATGACTTGTGCTGGTCGCCTTAGCACTTGGGTTGGGTTTGGCCGTTTCAGCGACCTTGCCCTTCCCCTTTGGTGTACGTTTTTTGGTCTTTTTGCGTACCACCACTTGAAACCCTTCAGAATCATGAGATTCCTTAGAGTGTGACTGATCGCCTTTGTCACTCGTGCCTGTAACCTCTTTGTTGAGGTTATGTTTTTTAACTTGCCTGCTCCTGCAGAAACTGTGAAGAGACGAATGCCCTCGTTTCTTACAGTTCATACAGTATGGTGAACAGGTTCCTGTGCACTGTGACAGCAGTTTTGCACAAGTGCGGCACCTTGCTTGCCCTGTGCAAGATGCGCGCACATGCCCATAACTGAGACAGTTTACACATTGCCTTGGCCGTTTCTGATAAGGGAGAGTGTCAATTTCCCTATCATGAAAGTATACTGACTTTGGGGCCGTGTTCCCCAACACTGTGAGCACCACGACTCTAGTGTTTTTACCCTGGCTTTTGATGCGAAATAAAGAAGTTATTGTAGGATTTTGTTTTGGGAGGGTCTGGAGATCACCATCGGTGATATTCATATCCAGATGAATAACACATCTGGTATGATTGACCCAACCTGGCACTACCCAAGATAACTTCTCGTTTTTAATTTCAGAGGGGAGTGCCATAGAGTCCAATAAATTGTCTCCGCTGACAAAGTACCCTCTATTTACCCTCCTGACCTGACTTACTTGGATAGACTTTGTTAATTCTTCCTTCAGGGTTTGGGCCGTGACCCGATTGGCTAGGGTACTGTCATAGTCCATGGAGTAGACTAGACGTTCCCAGACCGACCCTTTAGGAGGAGAGGTTTTGGCTTTCACCTTTTTAACATTGTCTGTGGCCTTCACTTTGCCTGTCCACAGATCCGAGCAAGTTTGGCGGTCAGACTGACTGAAACTAACTGACTGTCTCTTAGTTTCCATCGGTCCTAGCTTAACCGTATCAGCATAACTACTGAATGGCTGAGATGCGACCAATTTCCTTCTCTTGGAAATGTTAGAGACAGGGCTAGGTGCAGGTCTAATCTTTCCGCTCTGGAGAGTGGTCAGTTCTCCAGATGAGCTAGGCAAGCTCTGTGTACCCCCCTGAGAGTTGGGCTGACTCTCTTGGGAGGTTATTTCAATGTCTGACATGGACTCAAGGTCCATTTCGCTATCAACTGTGGGCTCAGTTGCAGCTGTACTGACATTAATATTCGGGGCCTGAGAGTGTGGCTGTCTCTCAGTCTCAGATACTAGGGTACCTGAATTCTGACTTGAGGGCGGCAAATCCTCAGTGTCAGAACCCCGAACTACATTCAAACTCGGGATGGGCAGTCCCTTATTGTGAAAATTAAACGGTCTTTTCTTATTAAAGTTCGGGACCTGAGTGTTGGGCTTACACTCAGTTACAGATACACTAGTACCTGAATTCTGTCTCGAGGGCGGCAAATCCTCTGAGACAGAACCCCGAACTGAAGGAATACTCGGGGTGGGTGACCCCTTATTTTGAGTTTTCCTATTAATGATAGTACTTTTGGTTATCAGGTCCCGTGGGGTTGGCCCTTGCTTACCCACGGTTGTGGTCACTTTCGTTTCCACATCCTGATTTACCATGGGTTTCCCCTTAAGTAAACCAGAAACCTGAATTACCTCTTTTGCTTTGGTCTTACTTACCATCGCCTTGGAAGGGGCTTTGGTAGTAGTCCTTGGTCCTGGTGTCGCTGTGAAGACGATCCTGTCAGCGTGGCTCCAGTCCATGTTCTTAGATTTACTCCCCATATTGGGAATACTAAGAATTACAAATGGACGTAGTCCTCCTTTTGCACTGATATCCTCTCCTACAGCTCCACTGTGTTGGTGTGTTACTCCTCCTTTTAGAAAAGTTCACTAAGTTCACTCCATGAAATGTCCGAGATGAAAATCACATAAATTCCCTTTTGAATCACTCCATGTAATGTCCGTTAGTAGTCCTCTTCGAAAAGTTTAACAATTCACTCCATGAATCAGTAGAAATAGTTCAAACTGTCACTCCATGAAATGTCCGTAGCTCTCTGGTCAAGATCCAAGATGGCCGCCTTTGTTTACATCCTCGCGCACTTTGAAATACGTCTGGTTGTGTCCTGGCCGTTCCGATTGTGGCACCCCTATATATAGGGTATACGTTGTAGTCATGGTGACGTCACGCATGCGCGTTGGAACTTGGAACATTTCCAGCATTCACAAGGCAGCGACGGCGGCTTTACAGTTATGTAGCGCCTCTCAGAATCGGCCAAATTTCACCAAAATGGATGCGTTGTGTATGGAATTCTTCACTGCATCTTTTTATTAACTTTTCGCCATGATTAAAATTCCCAATATTTTGCCAAAAGTCATTGCCCCGAGGAATAGTGCCCAGAAAATAACATAAGCTGTTTTTAAATACAGATCTATATATATATATGTGGCGTGCATGTTGAAGTTTGCTTGCACACAACTCTGCATGCCTTTCCTTTGGTAGGATATTTCGTGTGTGTTTATTACTGATGAAAAGGGCAATATTAGGCCTATTATTTTATTCACAAAGAAACACAGAGGGGAGGTGGTTTTGCATTGACTCAAGCAATCTTCTTTGCATTTGTTTAGCCCTGGCAAGGGCTGTTGGTCAGACGGGAGTCGCATGTAGCATTTCCATACACCACACTGCCTTCTTGTTCAAATTTAGGCAGGTTCTATGTAGATACCAAGTATCTCAATTGGGCGATCTTCTCTGCTTTCTGAAATGCATATTCGTAGTATGCACTGCGTATGCCTTCAACTGCTGTCATCTTAAGACGGAGGTTATAGCGAAATGAACGATTGTTCTCTTGCATTGCCTTGTCATACCGCCGCTGTAGACCTTCAAGTTTGTCATTCAGCAGATGAACTTGTTCACAGGCACGTTTGAAACGTGTCTCACTCTCGTTTAGCTCTGTGTGCAGTTCAAATGCCATATCTAAATGGGCCGATTTACAACTAGTTTGTTGCAGTGGGATTACCAGCAGATGATGGCCAAAGAGAAATTCATCCCCAATTTATGCAACAGACATGACATGCTCATCTCACAGTTCATGTATTTGGAATAATTGATGACAATAGTGAGTGCATTGAGTTACACGTGACAAAACAATCAACAGAACCGGTGAAATGTTTTTACAACTGAGTGGTGTGACGATCCATTACATCATCAATAGTCTATGTTATTAAAAGATGATTGAAAGTTGATGTGTTGGGATGTGATTAATGTAATGATTGACATTGGTACTCGAGGTGTACACTATTAATTGATTAATGAAAGAAGGCGTAGCTTCCCAAAAATTAATTTCAGGAGACCGCCAGTACCTTTTATATACTGTTTTATAGTCGTTTATTGCTGTAGATAATGTCTGTTATGAGTGCATTTTACGGGAGCTTCAAACAGTAGGTGTCGCCCACTCTAATGAAAATTTTAAGACTTGGATTGAAGATGAGAATGGCAAAAGTCGCTCAATATCAACAGGGCGTTTGTAGACGATTATTTCAACTAATTGAGTAAAATAATCCTTTGAAATAATAATGATTTATCAAGAAGAGCTCCGCCGTTAACATATGAAGCATTCGGCGCCATACTGCCAAAAATAAGCTTCCAATTTGAAAAATGGGCGTGATGGCACTCCCCTTTTTATGTCCGTCTCCAACGCTGTCTCGCTGGAGACTGGCCGTTCCTTTTTTTTTTTTTTTGCATTAAGTGCTTAATGTCGCCTTCGCCCGTTAGGCATTTCGGCAGACAGTGTCACTTTGACACACATGAAAGAAAAGATTTCCAGAAGGCTAGGGTCCTGGAAAGGGCGTTCCACCTAGGAACTCATGGGGAAGATGTTACCGGGTGTGTCACGAACAAAGTAGGCAGTTCACTTTGTTCAGGCAATTTCTATTTGGCCGTTTGGGTGATATAATTGTGCTGTTAATATTGCGTCCCTCTACTAGGCTGATCTTATAGGCGATTTCTATTACCCGGAGGTGCTAGTGTTTGGGCAGGGAGAAAGACCACAGTGTCAAGGTGGCTGAACATTGTGGTGAAACCTGCGAGCTTCGGCTGGAACTAGCTAGCCAGGGGTGTTACTACATTGTTTTAATGTGGCATTGCACCCCACCTTATTGGCTGTTTATAAGGATGCCGAGCCCCTGGCGGGATTCGAACGAACGTGCCAACCACTGCACTATCCCACCGGACCCGCGGCACATTGATATATTTCTTTCATATACACTGGCCAAGGTCACTTTTCAGGAGGAGGTTGGATAAGGGCTTGTACATTTTTTGATGTTGCGAGTGTGCCAGCATTAGCTTCGCTGTCAATGTACTTTCTCCAATCTCCTCCCTGAGTGCTTTGCGGGCCATTTCGAACCTAGGACATTCCAGTAAGACATGAGTGACACTGGCCTTGACGTGGCATGTTTGACAATTTAGGTACGAGGAGCGTGTTGCACCGAGTCTAAGTCTGGTGATCATTGTGTCTAGCTGCCTGTTGTGTTTCGAGTGCATAGGTCTCGATTTCACACTGGGGCGTAGACTATGAAGCCACCGGCCTTTAGGACTGGTGTCCAATACCTTCTGCCACTTCTTAGAGATTGAGTTTCTGATCATACTTTTGATTTCGCTTTTTGAATAAGGATAATCAGAAATATGCTCTATCTCTAAGCCCTGACGTGCCAGTTTGTCAGCTCTTTCATTGCCTGGAATGTCTATGTGAGACGGTATCCAACATAGCTGTATCTCTTTTCCGTGAATATATTTGAGCTTGTGGAGGAGTTCTAATATATCACGTAGGGTATCTGGTCTACTGGCTGAGTTTTTTGTGGTCAGGGACTCCAATGCACTAAGGGAATCAGACAGTATTACTATCTGTCTATCTCTTAAATCTCGAGAGATTCTGAGTGCATGGTGTATGGCCTCAAGTTCAGCTGTATATACAGATTGCCCATTGGGGATGCGTACTGAGATACTTTGGGTATCGGATGTGCGTGCAGAGCTAATTAGGATACCATAGGCAGTTCTATTTCTCACTGGGTCCTTTGAGCCGTCAGTGTATATGTGTGCCGCGGACTCATAGAGACTGTCTATCCTGCTAAGCGCAATGCTTCGTAGCAACAGAGGGTTCTCACTTTTTGGCACTTCCTTAGTGAGACTGGTGTCTACATTTGGGGCCTGGAGTATCCACGGGGGTACCAATCCTGGTTTAAGACTTTCAGGGGGGTCTACAGTGCCACACTCGTGTTCTCGCCTTAGCAGTTGCACCCTCAACCCGCATGGCATCATGGAGGGTTTTTTGCGTGCAAGTGCTACGAGGTTCTTACTGAAGATATCCCCCGTCCATATCTTTTTAACCAATGGATTAGTACTCCTACTCCAGAAGTTTAAGGTCAATTGTTCTCTCCTTAGATCGAGTGGGAGCTCCCCTGTTTCCACTAAAAGGGCATGGAGGGAGGTTCTGGGCATTGCTCCCGTCACCAATTTAAGAGCTTTGTATTGAATCGAATCTAGTCGCTTCAGAGTCGATGGGGCAGCACTGTGGTAAGCCTCACACCCATAATCTATTTTGCTCCGAATAAGTGACTTGTAGAGGGTGAGCAACGTGTCACTGTTTGCTCCCCATGAAGTCCCTGACACTGCTCGCATTACGTTCAGGTCGCCTTGACATCTTACTGCCACGTGGTCAATGTGTTTTGACCACGTAAGATGTTGGTCAAAGACGACACCGAGAAATTTCGCTTCTTTCTCGAATGCGACAGTCTTGCCCTTAAGTTGAAGCCTGGGTGTGCAGCTTACCCGGTTGCCTTTCCGTCTGAATACAACCCCCACTGTTTTCTCAGGAGAGATAATGAACCCCCATTTGTCACACCAATTTTCGACACCATCGAGTGATTCCTGCAGCAATGTTCTAATTTTGGAAATCTCTCGGTGTCTCACCCAAACTGCCCCATCATCAGCAAACTTTGAGGTGTTGATATACTTGCGTTCATGTACATGCTCAAAGAGATCGTCTATCATAATGTTGAAAAGCGTTGGGCTGATAATGCTTCCCTGAGGAGTGCCATTATCTAAACTGTGTCGCTCTGACAGTTTATCCCCAACCAACACTGATATTGATCGATTCTCAAGGAAACTTTGAACATAATTTGCCATTTTCCCTTTTATACCAACATTCTCAAGTTTGGAGAGGAGTCCATCATGCCATACCATGTCAAAAGCCTTGCTAAAATCAATAAAGACAGCAGCTAGATATTCTTTTCTTAGTTGCGCAGTCTTTATGTCATTTTCCAGGCGCAGAATATGGTCAAGACAAGAACGTTGCGGCCGAAACCCGCTCTGGTCATGAGATAACAGCCCTTGTGACTCTAAGTGGTACCTTAGGCGTTTGTTCACCATTGCCTCCATCGCTTTGCACAAGTTTGATGTAAGGGAAATCGGGCGATAGGAGTTGGCCGAGGCCGCCTCCTTGCCCGGTTTAAGGAGTGGTATTACTGAAGCATGTTTCCATGCGACAGGTACCTCTCCTATATCCCAAATCTTATTGTACAGTTTGATGAGGACGCCGATGATACCATCTGGTAACCTCTTAAGCATCTCATAGCTGACCATATCTTCACCTGGGCAAGTTGCTTTTCTGTTATGAATAGCATCTTTGAACTCTTCTACCGTGAAGCTGTAGTTAAAAGATAAGCCACACTGGGGGGGCTGTTTGGGTGGTTTGACTAACTTCTCTGACTTTTTAAATTCAACAGAGAAGTTATCATTGCTACTGACAGAGGCAAAGTGTTTGGCTAAAGTACTTGCTTTTTCTTTGATTGTTTTAGTGCCAGCTAATTTGGGAATGATCTGTGTTTTGCGTTTCCCTCTTATAGCATGTACTTTTTGCCAGACAGTCCTTGAGTTAGTTTTCTCATTTAACGTTCCACAGAATTCCTGCCAAGATTTTATCTTAGCTTTTGGAATTAATTCTTTGACTCGTTGCCTCGCCAGACATACTTCTCCTTTAGCAGCAAGGCCGTTCCGATTGTGGCACCCCTATATATAGGGTATACGTTGTAGTCATGGTGACGTCACGCATGCGCGTTGGAACTTGGAACACTTCCAGCATTCACAAGGCAGCGACGGCGGCTTTACAGTTATGTAGCGCCTCTCAGAATCGGCCAAATTTCACCAAAATGGATGCGTTGTGTAGGGAATTCTTCACTGCATCTTTTTATTAACTTTTCGCCATGATTAAAATTCCCAATATTTTGCCAAAAGTCATTGCCCCAAGGAATAGTGCCCAGAAAATAACATAAGCTGTTTTTAAATACAGATCTATATATATATATATGTGGCGTGCATGTTGAAGTTTGCTTGCACACAACTCTGCATGCCTTTCCTTTGGTAGGATATTTCGTGTGTGTTTATTACTGATGAAAAGGGCAATATTAGGCCTATTATTTTATTCACAAAGAAACACAGAGGGGAGGTGGTTTTGCATTGACTCAAGCAATCTTCTTTGCATTTGTTTAGCCCTGGCAAGGGCTGTTGGTCAGACGGGAGTCGCATGTAGCATTTCCATACACCACACTGCCTTCTTGTTCAAATTTAGGCAGGTTCTATGTAGATACCAAGTATCTCAATTGGGCGATCTTCTCTGCTTTCTGAAATGCATATTCGTAGTATGCACTGCGTATGCCTTCAACTGCTGTCATCTTAAGACGGAGGTTATAGCGAAATGAACGATTGTTCTCTTGCATTGCCTTGTCATACCGCCGCTGTAGACCTTCAAGTTTGTCATTCAGCAGATGAACTTGTTCACAGGCACGTTTGAAACGTGTCTCACTCTCGTTTAGCTCTGTGTGCAGTTCAAATGCCATATCTAAATGGGCCGGTTTATAACTAGTTTGTTGCAGTGGGATTACCAGCAGATGATGGCCAAAGAGAAATTCATCCCCAATTTATGCAACAGACATGACATGCTCATCTCACAGTTCATGTATTTGGAATAATTGATGACAATAGTGAGTGCATTGAGTTACACGTGACAAAACAATCAACAGAACCGGTGAAATGTTTTTACAACTGAGTGGTGTGACGATCCATTACATCATCAATAGTCTATGTTATTAAAAGATGATTGAAAGTTGATGTGTTGGGATGTGATTAATGTAATGATTGACATTGGTACTCGAGGTGTACACTATTAATTGATTAATGAAAGAAGGCATAGCTTCCCAAAAAATAATTTCAGGAGACCGCCAGTACCTTTTATATACTGTTTTATAGTCGTTTATTGCTGTAGATAATGTCTGTTATGAGTGCATTTTACGGGAGCTTCAAACAGTAGGCTAGGCGTCGCCCACTCTAATGAAAATTTTAAGACTTGGATTGAAGATGAGAATGGCAAAAGTCGCTCAATATCAACAGGGCGTTTGTAGACGATTATTTCAACTAATTGAGTAAAATAATCCTTTGAAATAATAATGATTTATCAAAAGAGCTCCGCCGTTAACATATGAAGCATTCGGCGCCATACTGCCAAAAATAAGCTTCCAATTTGAAAAATGGGCGTGATGGCACTCCCCTTTTGATGTCCGTCTCCAACGCTGTCTCGCTGGAGACTGGCCGTTCCGATTGTGGCACCCCTATTTATAGGGTATACGTTGTAGTCATGGTGACGTCACGCATGCGCGTTGGAACTTGGAACACTTCCAGCATTCACAAGGCAGCGACGGCGGCTTTACAGTTATGTAGCGCCTCTCAGAATCGGCCAAATTTCACCAAAATAGATGCGTTGTGTAGGGAATTCTTCACTGCATCTTTTTATTAACTTTTCGCCATGATTAAAATTCCCAATATTTTGCCAAAAGTCATTGCCCCGAGGAATAGTGCCCAGAAAATAACATAAGCTGTTTTTAAATACAGATCTATATATATATATATGTGGCGTGCATGTTGAAGTTTGCTTGCACACAACTCTGCATGCCTTTCCTTTGGTAGGATATTTCGTGTGTGTTTATTACTGATGAAAAGGGCAATATTAGGCCTATTATTTTATTCACAAAGAAACACAGAGGGGAGGTGGTTTTGCATTGACTCAAGCAATCTTCTTTGCATTTGTTTAGCCCTGGCAAGGGCTGTTGGTCAGACGGGAGTCGCATGTAGCATTTCCATACACCACACTGCCTTCTTGTTCAAATTTAGGCAGGTTCTATGTAGATACCAAGTATCTCAATTGGGCGATCTTCTCTGCTTTCTGAAATGCATATTCGTAGTATGCACTGCGTATGCCTTCAACTGCTGTCATCTTAAGACGGAGGTTATAGCGAAATGAACGATTGTTCTCTTGCATTGCCTTGTCATACCGCCGCTGTAGACCTTCAAGTTTGTCATTCAGCAGATGAACTTGTTCACAGGCACGTTTGAAACGTGTCTCACTCTCGTTTAGCTCTGTGTGCAGTTCAAATGCCATATCTAAATGGGCCGATTTATAACTAGTTTGTTGCAGTGGGATTACCAGCAGATGATGGCCAAAGAGAAATTCATCCCCAATTTATGCAACAGACATGACATGCTCATCTCACAGTTCATGTATTTGGAATAATTGATGACAATAGTGAGTGCATTGAGTTACACGTGACAAAACAATCAACAGAACCGGTGAAATGTTTTTACAACTGAGTGGTGTGACGATCCATTACATCATCAATAGTCTATGTTATTAAAAGATGATTGAAAGTTGATGTGTTGGGATGTGATTAATGTAATGATTGACATTGGTACTCGAGGTGTACACTATTAATTGATTAATGAAAGAAGGCGTAGCTTCCCAAAAAATAATTTCAGGAGACCGCCAGTACCTTTTATATACTGTTTTATAGTCGTTTATTGCTGTAGATAATGTCTGTTATGAGTGCATTTTACGGGAGCTTCAAACAGTAGGCTAGGCGTCGCCCACTCTAATGAAAATTTTAAGACTTGGATTGAAGATGAGAATGGCAAAAGTCGCTCAATATCAACAGGGCGTTTGTAGACGATTATTTCAACTAATTGAGTAAAATAATCCTTTGAAATAATAATGATTTATCAAAAGAGCTCCGCCGTTAACATATGAAGCATTCGGCGCCATACTGCCAAAAATAAGCTTCCAATTTGAAAAATGGGCGTGATGGCACTCCCCTTTTGATGTCCGTCTCCAACGCTGTCTCGCTGGAGACTGGCCGTTCCGATTGTGGCACCCCTATTTATAGGGTATACGTTGTAGTCATGGTGACGTCACGCATGCGCGTTGGAACTTGGAACACTTCCAGCATTCACAAGGCAGCGACGGCGGCTTTACAGTTATGTAGCGCCTCTCAGAATCGGCCAAATTTCACCAAAATAGATGCGTTGTGTAGGGAATTCTTCACTGCATCTTTTTATTAACTTTTCGCCATGATTAAAATTCCCAATATTTTGCCAAAAGTCATTGCCCCGAGGAATAGTGCCCAGAAAATAACATAAGCTGTTTTTAAATACAGATCTATATATATATATATGTGGCGTGCATGTTGAAGTTTGCTTGCACACAACTCTGCATGCCTTTCCTTTGGTAGGATATTTCGTGTGTGTTTATTACTGATGAAAAGGGCAATATTAGGCCTATTATTTTATTCACAAAGAAACACAGAGGGGAGGTGGTTTTGCATTGACTCAAGCAATCTTCTTTGCATTTGTTTAGCCCTGGCAAGGGCTGTTGGTCAGACGGGAGTCGCATGTAGCATTTCCATACACCACACTGCCTTCTTGTTCAAATTTAGGCAGGTTCTATGTAGATACCAAGTATCTCAATTGGGCGATCTTCTCTGCTTTCTGAAATGCATATTCGTAGTATGCACTGCGTATGCCTTCAACTGCTGTCATCTTAAGACGGAGGTTATAGCGAAATGAACGATTGTTCTCTTGCATTGCCTTGTCATACCGCCGCTGTAGACCTTCAAGTTTGTCATTCAGCAGATGAACTTGTTCACAGGCACGTTTGAAACGTGTCTCACTCTCGTTTAGCTCTGTGTGCAGTTCAAATGCCATATCTAAATGGGCCGATTTATAACTAGTTTGTTGCAGTGGGATTACCAGCAGATGATGGCCAAAGAGAAGTTCATCCCCAATTTATGCAACAGACATGACATGCTCATCTCACAGTTCATGTATTTGGAATAATTGATGACAATAGTGAGTGCATTGAGTTACACGTGACAAAACAATCAACAGAACCGGTGAAATGTTTTTACAACTGAGTGGTGTGACGATCCATTACATCATCAATAGTCTATGTTATTAAAAGATGATTGAAAGTTGATGTGTTGGGATGTGATTAATGTAATGATTGACATTGGTACTCGAGGTGTACACTATTAATTGATTAATGAAAGAAGGCGTAGCTTCCCAAAAATTAATTTCAGGAGACCGCCAGTACCTTTTATATACTGTTTTATAGTCGTTTATTGCTGTAGATAATGTCTGTTATGAGTGCATTTTACGGGAGCTTCAAACAGTAGGCGTCGCCCACTCTAATGAAAATTTTAAGACTTGGATTGAAGATGAGAATGGCAAAAGTCGCTCAATATCAACAGGGCGTTTGTAGACGATTATTTCAACTAATTGAGTAAAATAATCCTTTGAAATAATAATGATTTATCAAGAAGAGCTCCGCCGTTAACATATGAAGCATTCGGCGCCATACTGCCAAAAATAAGCTTCCAATTTGAAAAATGGGCGTGATGGCACTCCCTTTTTTATATCCGTCTCCAACGCTGTCTCGCTGGAGACTGGCCGTTCCGATTGTGGCACCCCTATATATATATAGGGTATACGTTGTAGTCATGGTGACGTCACGCATGCGCGTTGGAACTTGGAACTCTTCCAGCATTCACAAGGCAGCGACGGCGGCTTTACAGTTATGTAGCGCCTCTCAGAAGCGGCCAAATTTCACCAAAATAGATGCGTTGTGTAGGGAATTCTTCACTGCATCTTTTTATTAACTTTTCGCCATGATTAAAATTCCCAATATTTTGCCAAAAGTCATTGCCCCGAGGAATAGTGCCCAGAAAATAACATAAGCTGTTTTTAAATACAGATCTATATATATATATATGTGGCGTGCATGTTGAAGTTTGCTTGCACACAACTCTGCATGCCTTTCCTTTGGTAGGATATTTCGTGTGTGTTTATTACTGATGAAAAGGGCAATATTAGGCCTATTATTTTATTCACAAAGAAACACAGAGGGGAGGTGGTTTTGCATTGACTCAAGCAATCTTCTTTGCATTTGTTTAGCCCTGGCAAGGGCTGTTGGTCAGACGGGAGTCGCATGTAGCATTTCCATACACCACACTGCCTTCTTGTTCAAATTTAGGCAGGTTCTATGTAGATACCAAGTATCTCAATTGGGCGATCTTCTCTGCTTTCTGAAATGCATATTCGTAGTATGCACTGCGTATGCCTTCAACTGCTGTCATCTTAAGACGGAGGTTATAGCGAAATGAACGATTGTTCTCTTGCATTGCCTTGTCATACCGCCGCTGTAGACCTTCAAGTTTGTCATTCAGCAGATGAACTTGTTCACAGGCACGTTTGAAACGTGTCTCACTCTCGTTTAGCTCTGTGTGCAGTTCAAATGCCATATCTAAATGGGCCGATTTATAACTAGTTTGTTGCAGTGGGATTACCAGCAGATGATGGCCAAAGAGAAGTTCATCCCCAATTTATGCAACAGACATGACATGCTCATCTCACAGTTCATGTATTTGGAATAATTGATGACAATAGTGAGTGCATTGAGTTACACGTGACAAAACAATCAACAGAACCGGTGAAATGTTTTTACAACTGAGTGGTGTGACGATCCATTACATCATCAATAGTCTATGTTATTAAAAGATGATTGAAAGTTGATGTGTTGGGATGTGATTAATGTAATGATTGACATTGGTACTCGAGGTGTACACTATTAATTGATTAATGAAAGAAGGCGTAGCTTCCCAAAAATTAATTTCAGGAGACCGCCAGTACCTTTTATATACTGTTTTATAGTCGTTTATTGCTGTAGATAATGTCTGTTATGAGTGCATTTTACGGGAGCTTCAAACAGTAGGCGTCGCCCACTCTAATGAAAATTTTAAGACTTGGATTGAAGATGAGAATGGCAAAAGTCGCTCAATATCAACAGGGCGTTTGTAGACGATTATTTCAACTAATTGAGTAAAATAATCCTTTGAAATAATAATGATTTATCAAGAAGAGCTCCGCCGTTAACATATGAAGCATTCGGCGCCATACTGCCAAAAATAAGCTTCCAATTTGAAAAATGGGCGTGATGGCACTCCCTTTTTTATATCCGTCTCCAACGCTGTCTCGCTGGAGACTGGCCGTTCCGATTGTGGCACCCCTATATATATATAGGGTATACGTTGTAGTCATGGTGACGTCACGCATGCGCGTTGGAACTTGGAACTCTTCCAGCATTCACAAGGCAGCGACGGCGGCTTTACAGTTATGTAGCGCCTCTCAGAAGCGGCCAAATTTCACCAAAATAGATGCGTTGTGTAGGGAATTCTTCACTGCATCTTTTTATTAACTTTTCGCCATGATTAAAATTCCCAATATTTTGCCAAAAGTCATTGCCCCGAGGAATAGTGCCCAGAAAATAACATAAGCTGTTTTTAAATACAGATCTATATATATATGTGGCGTGCATGTTGAAGTTTGCTTGCACACAACTCTGCATGCCTTTCCTTTGGTAGGATATTTCGTGTGTGTTTATTACTGATGAAAAGGGCAATATTAGGCCTATTATTTTATTCACAAAGAAACACAGAGGGGAGGTGGTTTTGCATTGACTCAAGCAATCTTCTTTGCATTTGTTTAGCCCTGGCAAGGGCTGTTGGTCAGACGGGAGTCGCATGTAGCATTTCCATACACCACACTGCCTTCTTGTTCAAATTTAGGCAGGTTCTATGTAGATACCAAGTATCTCAATTGGGCGATCTTCTCTGCTTTCTGAAATGCATATTCGTAGTATGCACTGCGTATGCCTTCAACTGCTGTCATCTTAAGACGGAGGTTATAGCGAAATGAACGATTGTTCTCTTGCATTGCCTTGTCATACCGCCGCTGTAGACCTTCAAGTTTGTCATTCAGCAGATGAACTTGTTCACAGGCACGTTTGAAACGTGTCTCACTCTCGTTTAGCTCTGTGTGCTGTTCAAATGCCATATCTAAATGGGTCGATTTATAACTAGTTTGTTGCAGTGGGATTACCAGCAGATGATGGCCAAAGAGAAATTCATCCCCAATTTATGCAACAGACATGACATGCTCATCTCACAGTTCATGTATTTGGAATAATTGATGACAATAGTGAGTGCATTGAGTTACACGTGACAAAACAATCAACAGAACCGGTGAAATGTTTTTACAACTGAGTGGTGTGACGATCCATTACATCATCAATAGTCTATGTTATTAAAAGATGATTGAAAGTTGATGTGTTGGGATGTGATTAATGTAATGATTGACATTGGTACTCGAGGTGTACACTATTAATTGATTAACGAAAGAAGGCGTAGCTTCCCAAAAATTAATTTCAGGAGACCGCCAGTACCTTTTATATACTGTTTTATAGTCGTTTATTGCTGTAGATAAAGCTGTTATGAGTGCATTTTACGGGAGCTTCAAACAGTAGGCGTCGCCCACTCTAATGAAAATTTTAAGACTTGGATTGAAGATGAGAATGGCAAAAGTCGCTCAATATCAACAGGGCGTTTGTAGACGATTATTTCAACTAATTGAGTAAAATAATCCTTTGAAATAATAATGATTTATCAAGAAGAGCTCCGCCGTTAACATATGAAGCATTCGGCGCCATACTGCCAAAAATAAGCTTCCAATTTGAAAAATGGGCGTGATGGCACTCCCCTTTTGATGTCCGTCTCCAACGCTGTCTCGCTGGAGACTGGCCGTTCCGATTGTGGCACCCCTATTTATAGGGTATACGTTGTAGTCATGGTGACGTCACGCATGCGCGTTGGAACTTGGAACACTTCCAGCATTCACAAGGCAGAGACGGCGGCTTTACAGTTATGTAGCGCCTCTCAGAATCGGCCAAATTTCACCAAAATAGATGCGTTGTGTAGGGAATTCTTCACTGCATCTTTTTATTAACTTTTCGCCATGATTAAAATTCCCAATATTTTGCCAAAAGTCATTGCCCCGAGGAATAGTGCCCAGAAAATAACATAAGCTGTTTTTAAATACAGATCTATATATATATGTGGCGTGCATGTTGAAGTTTGCTTGCACACAACTCTGCATGCCTTTCCTTTGGTAGGATATTTCGTGTGTGTTTATTACTGATGAAAAGGGCAATATTAGGCCTATTATTTTATTCACAAAGAAACACAGAGGGGAGGTGGTTTTGCATTGACTCAAGCAATCTTCTTTGCATTTGTTTAGCCCTGGCAAGGGCTGTTGGTCAGACGGGAGTCGCATGTAGCATTTCCATACACCACACTGCCTTCTTGTTCAAATTTAGGCAGGTTCTATGTAGATACCAAGTATCTCAATTGGGCGATCTTCTCTGCTTTCTGAAATGCATATTCGTAGTATGCACTGCGTATGCCTTCAACTGCTGTCATCTTAAGACGGAGGTTATAGCGAAATGAACGATTGTTCTCTTGCATTGCCTTGTCATACCGCCGCTGTAGACCTTCAAGTTTGTCATTCAGCAGATGAACTTGTTCACAGGCACGTTTGAAACGTGTCTCACTCTCGTTTAGCTCTGTGTGCTGTTCAAATGCCATATCTAAATGGGCCGATTTATAACTAGTTTGTTGCAGTGGGATTACCAGCAGATGATGGCCAAAGAGAAATTCATCCCCAATTTATGCAACAGACATGACATGCTCATCTCACAGTTCATGTATTTGGAATAATTGATGACAATAGTGAGTGCATTGAGTTACACGTGACAAAACAATCAACAGAACCGGTGAAATGTTTTTACAACTGAGTGGTGTGACGATCCATTACATCATCAATAGTCTATGTTATTAAAAGATGATTGAAAGTTGATGTGTTGGGATGTGATTAATGTAATGATTGACATTGGTACTCGAGGTGTACACTATTAATTGATTAACGAAAGAAGGCGTAGCTTCCCAAAAATTAATTTCAGGAGACCGCCAGTACCTTTTATATACTGTTTTATAGTCGTTTATTGCTGTAGATAATGTCTGTTATGAGTGCATTTTACGGGAGCTTCAAACAGTAGGCGTCGCCCACTCTAATGAAAATTTTAAGACTTGGATTGAAGATGAGAATGGCAAAAGTCGCTCAATATCAACAGGGCGTTTGTAGACGATTATTTCAACTAATTGAGTAAAATAATCCTTTGAAATAATAATGATTTATCAAGAAGAGCTCCGCCGTTAACATATGAAGCATTCGGCGCCATACTGCCAAAAATAAGCTTCCAATTTGAAAAATGGGCGTGATGGCACTCCCCTTTTGATGTCCGTCTCCAACGCTGTCTCGCTGGAGACTGGCCGTTCCGATTGTGGCACCCCTATTTATAGGGTATACGTTGTAGTCATGGTGACGTCACGCATGCGCGTTGGAACTTGGAACACTTCCAGCATTCACAAGGCAGCGACGGCGGCTTTACAGTTATGTAGCGCCTCTCAGAATCGGCCAAATTTCACCAAAATAGATGCGTTGTGTAGGGAATTCTTCACTGCATCTTTTTATTAACTTTTCGCCATGATTAAAATTCCCAATATTTTGCCAAAAGTCATTGCCCCGAGGAATAGTGCCCAGAAAATAACATAAGCTGTTTTTAAATACAGATCTATATATATATGTGGCGTGCATGTTGAAGTTTGCTTGCACACAGCTCTGCATGCCTTTCCTTTGGTAGGATATTTCGTGTGTGTTTATTACTGATGAAAAGGGCAATATTAGGCCTATTATTTTATTCACAAAGAAACACAGAGGGGAGGTGGTTTTGCATTGACTCAAGCAATCTTCTTTGCATTTGTTTAGCCCTGGCAAGGGCTGTTGGTCAGACGGGAGTCGCATGTAGCATTTCCATACACCACACTGCCTTCTTGTTCAAATTTAGGCAGGTTCTATGTAGATACCAAGTATCTCAATTGGGCGATCTTCTCTGCTTTCTGAAATGCATATTCGTAGTATGCACTGCGTATGCCTTCAACTGCTGTCATCTTCAGATTCAGATTCTTTATTACTTTTATCTTTACAGATAATCAGTACATAATAAAGACGGGAATTGGTACAGGTGGATAGTGACTAAACAATGATCATAATAATTATTTTGGGGAGAATGTACAGCAATTCATTATTCATTAACAATCAATTCATTCCTTAAACAACTAGCTTTATACAAATATTTCCCAAGGTTACAGAGTTCTTTTACGTTGCTAACACTTAATAGTTGGATAAGCTTAAATACAGATGGACGTCGATAATAATAAGGTTTAATATAAGCTTGCCTATAATCAATATAACATGGGCATACTAATATGAAATGAAATTCATCTTCGACATTATCTTTACAGAATATACATTTTCGTTCATTAGTGCTAACATTATTGTATCTGCCAGTTTCAATAGCAAGGTTATGTGAGCTAAGTCGAAATTTAGCTAGATATTTTCTATATAAATAGGGAACCGATTTACAAAGATAATATTGCAATGTACAGGTATCAATAATATTTCTATAAATGACACATTTTGAAGAAGACACTAAATTACTAAAAATATGTTGTGATGCCTGATCTAATATCCGTTGTTTTACAAGAAGTAATTCTGTAGGAGAGAGTTCTTGCCTCAGCCAAACTTCATTAAAACCAATGCTAGTCAATATTGCCTTCACCTGATACGCCAAATTATTTAAGCCACGAGTCTCCACTTCCTCATATAAACATTCATAACAACCTCGAAGGACAGAATTGTTTGTATTTAATAACTTGCGCCAATATTTTATCATACTAAACTGTCTTAGATACAAAAGGGGGAATCGACCTAATTCTGCATAAACCATAGCGTTACAAGTACATTTCTTAACTCCCAATAATCTCTTACAGAAATCTAAGTGTAACCTCTCAATATTTACTCCTTTATGGCAACCCCAGACCTCTGACGCATAACCTAATATACTGCAGACATAGCAATCAAAAACTGACAACAAGGATTCCGGATTTAGAGAGAGTGTACGTATATTATTATAGAGTGAAAACAATGCCTTCCTGCCTTGATCTGCAAGCTGTAATTGAGCCTTTGTAAACTTATTATTATAGTTAAAGACCACTCCCAAGTATGTGAAACTATCAACAACCTCAATTACACAATTATTATAACACCAACTTTCAGAAAACCTACGCTTACCACCTTTCCGGAAACAAACTATTTTAGTCTTAGCAATATTAACCTCTAGTCCCCAGCGATTAGAGTAACTCAACAACGAATCTAATTGCGACTGTAATCCTTGAATTGATTCTGAAATTAAAACTAAGTCATCTGCATACATTAACAAAAAGATACTGAGAGTTTTACAATTAAAGGGAACGCATTTATCTTCTAAAAACGAGACCTCAAAATCGCTGAGATAAAACGAGAATAAAATTGGAGATAAAACTTCACCTTGCATTAAGCCAATACTATTCTTGAAATATTCACTATCGAAACCACCAACACTTACACATGATCTAACATTCAAATACAACGAATAAATAACTGACATCAGCTTACCCTTTATACCCATTTTCGACAACTTAAACCATAGCTTAGACCGATCTATAGAATCAAATGCGCGCTTAAAGTCCACAAAGGCACAATACATACGTTTATTATTATTAAGACTGAGGCTTATCATGGAGTGAAGAGAAAATATAGCATCAACAGTACTAAGCTGTGGGCGAAAGCCAAACTGAAAATCCGGTATACTATCATTAACCGAGGACCAGTCCAAAAGTCTTTGATTAAAGATTCTAGTTAAGAGCTTCCCGAAACAGCTAATGAGACTTATACCACGATAATTTTCTGGAATACAGCTATCCCCTTTCTTGAAAACTGGAATTATGACAGCAGATGACCAACTTTTGGGGAAAAAGCCTGTTGATAAAATACAGTTAAATATTCTGTGTATAAGAGGCGTTAAATATGCATCAAATTCAATGAAATATTCATTTATTATACAGTCAGGGCCATGTGATTTATCACGCTTTAAACAGCGAATAGCTTGCTTAATCTCAGCTGTGGTAATCTCCTTATCCAGTTCATGTACAACAATGTCCTCAAACACACCAGCTGTATTTTGTTGGGTACTATCAGAGTCACCAGCAAGCCCTTTAAAATAATCATGAAAGTCAGCCAATGGCACATCAATATTTGTCTTTTTACGTCTGTTAAATTTAGCATGAAATTGTTTTGGGTTAGTTTTCCTGAGTTGGTCTAATCTGTTGCCTTCCGATCTTAAATAACGTCTTTTGCACTTTCTTTCGTTCAGTTTATATATTGTTTTCTTTTCATGCAGTTGAACATGGTTTTCATGGGCTTTATTTTGGTTAAATGCCTTAAGTGCGCGGGAATAGTCCATGTAGTTCGTCTTCAGCGAGTCGTCGAACCAGGGCCTGTCGTTGACACGAGAATGGGGGCGTGGCTTACGCGCTTCTGCATCGGGTAGGTCACGTGATGGATGTCGATTGCAAGAGCTGAAGAAAGGGGTCATAGCATCTGATAAAACTGCAGTGAAATTGTCAACGCTGTTATCCATAGATGTTTGGGATGAAATATTATCCTTCTTAAAACTGTTGTCTAACTTGTCAATAACTGAAACTAGTGCTGCTCTACCTTCGTTAAGGCAATCTGGGCGCCATCGATGATTGACGTGTGGCTGACCTTCACCCTGGCTTTGGTTGTCGATTTCAAATGTAGGTTGAAGTTGTGTTGTCAGCTCCACGTGTAAGGGGGCGTGGTCCGAAAACATAGTGAAACTGCTCACAACAAACGATGGGAACATTTCAAACATATCAGGAGGGCATATCAAATAGTCAATCACACTTAAACCATTTGATCCATTAAAAGTATAATCATTTGACATGTTTTTGTTGTGTCTACCATTTAGAATTCTTAGTCCAGTAGTTTTACACAGTGAGAGCAGTCTATTTCCAAAGCAATTTTGACCAGTGTCTGGGTTTACACGATCTACCATTTCAGAATCTTCTTTATACATGAATGAGTCATTAAGGTGATCGGTGATAGTAGAAGGTAGTTTATCGTTACTAATGAAATCCTGTTTTGTTTGAGTCCGGCTGTTGAAATCACCTAGTAGGAATACTTTTCCCATTGAGAAATATTTGGAAATTTGATCTTCCAGCTCATAGAACACATCACAGTTGTAGTGTTTATAATATGAAGAACCATTTGGGGGTACGTAAACAAATGCACAATACACATCCTTGCGATGCAAAGATATTGATTTATCAAATTTTATCCAAACTATAGAGTCACAGGATATTTCAGAGAGAGTAACTAACTTTGAAAGTTTATTCTTAATGAGGACAATACTTCCGCCTCCCTGCTTTGATTGTGTATGCGATCTAGGCACTATATGTGAAGTGTAACCAGGGACATCAAGACTGTATGAGTTTTCAATCCAGCACTCTGTGAGATGTACAATGTCATACGTACATATGAAATTGTTGAAGGATGGGTCATTCCATTTATGGTGAAAACCGCCGTTTATGTTCCATGAGATGATGGATACATGTTCAGAGAGTACATCCTCCAGGGATTCCTAGCTGGAAGTAATTCCTTCTGTGCTAGCTAGGTGAAGCTTGCCATCCACATAAAGTTTGTCACGTACAAATACAGCCTTCTTATTCTGTGACTTCGCCTTCTTGAAGACTGGCATCAAAGATTTCCTCCTGTCCAATTTCACGGGGCAACTGCTCGGAGATGGAGTAAGGCGATTGTTTCAGTTTGTGGCTATTCTTTCTTATCACATCACGCTGTTGGGACTTTTGGAATTTCACAACAATTGGGCGAGTTTTACCTGTGACGGGTTTACCCATTCTGTGAGCCCTGTCAATCTCCAGAGTGTCGGTGAGAGACAATTTTTCTGCCACGAAACGTTGAATAGTCACAGCACAGTCCTCTGCCTCACCGCCCTCCTGTATGTTGAAGAAGAGGAGGTTGTCCCTCATGCTTCTACACTGGATTTCTATCATGTCTTCTTTCAGTTTAGAGTTAGTGGATTTTGTTTCTTCAACTATTTTGTTAAGTGCAATAAGACTTGCATCTTGTTTCGAAAAATGTTTGTCATTATGATTTCTATTTTCTTCCCATATGTTGCTGAGTAACTGTTGGCTAGTTTCAACTTCATTAATTCTATCCACCACATTTTTTATTTGATCCTTCATTTGAATCATAGACTGTTCAATCACATCTAATTTTTGAAGCCGTTTTGAAATATTGAATATCTTAAGACGGAGGTTATAGCGAAATGAACGATTGTTCTCTTGCATTGCCTTGTCATACCGCCGCTGTAGACCTTCAAGTTTGTCATTCAGCAGATGAACTTGTTCACAGGCACGTTTGAAACGTGTCTCACTCTCGTTTAGCTCTGTGTGCTGTTCAAATGCCATATCTAAATGGGCCGATTTATAACTAGTTTGTTGCAGTGGGATTACCAGCAGATGATGGCCAAAGAGAAATTCATCCCCAATTTATGCAACAGACATGACATGCTCATCTCACAGTTCATGTATTTGGAATAATTGATGACAATAGTGAGTGCATTGAGTTACACGTGACAAAACAATCAACAGAACCGGTGAAATGTTTTTACAACTGAGTGGTGTGACGATCCATTACATCATCAATAGTCTATGTTATTAAAAGATGATTGAAAGTTGATGTGTTGGGATGTGATTAATGTAATGATTGACATTGGTACTCGAGGTGTACACTATTAATTGATTAACGAAAGAAGGCGTAGCTTCCCAAAAATTAATTTCAGGAGACCGCCAGTACCTTTTATATACTGTTTTATAGTCGTTTATTGCTGTAGATAATGTCTGTTATGAGTGCATTTTACGGGAGCTTCAAACAGTAGGCGTCGCCCACTCTAATGAAAATTTTAAGACTTGGATTGAAGATGAGAATGGCAAAAGTCGCTCAATATCAACAGGGCGTTTGTAGACGATTATTTCAACTAATTGAGTAAAATAATCCTTTGAAATAATAATGATTTATCAAGAAGAGCTCCGCCGTTAACATATGAAGCATTCGGCGCCATACTGCCAAAAATAAGCTTCCAATTTGAAAAATGGGCGTGATGGCACTCCCTTTTTTATATCCGTCTCCAACGCTGTCTCGCTGGAGACTGGCCGTTCCGATTGTGGCACCCCTATATATATATAGGGTATACGTTGTAGTCATGGTGACGTCACGCATGCGCGTTGGAACTTGGAACACTTCCAGCATTCACAAGGCAGCGACGGCGGCTTTACAGTTATGTAGCGCCTCTCAGAATCGGCCAAATTTCACCAAAATAGATGCGTTGTGTAGGGAATTCTTCACTGCATCTTTTTATTAACTTTTCGCCATGATTAAAATTCCCAATATTTTGCCAAAAGTCATTGCCCCGAGGAATAGTGCCCAGAAAATAACATAAGCTGTTTTTAAATACAGATCTATATATATATATATGTGGCGTGCATGTTGAAGTTTGCTTGCACACAACTCTGCATGCCTTTCCTTTGGTAGGATATTTCGTGTGTGTTTATTACTGATGAAAAGGGCAATATTAGGCCTATTATTTTATTCACAAAGAAACACAGAGGGGAGGTGGTTTTGCATTGACTCAAGCAATCTTCTTTGCATTTGTTTAGCCCTGGCAAGGGCTGTTGGTCAGACGGGAGTCGCATGTAGCATTTCCATACACCACACTGCCTTCTTGTTCAAATTTAGGCAGGTTCTATGTAGATACCAAGTATCTCAATTGGGCGATCTTCTCTGCTTTCTGAAATGCATATTCGTAGTATGCACTGCGTATGCCTTCAACTGCTGTCATCTTAAGACGGAGGTTATAGCGAAATGAACGATTGTTCTCTTGCATTGCCTTGTCATACCGCCGCTGTAGACCTTCAAGTTTGTCATTCAGCAGATGAACTTGTTCACAGGCACGTTTGAAACGTGTCTCACTCTCGTTTAGCTCTGTGTGCAGTTCAAATGCCATATCTAAATGGGCCGATTTATAACTAGTTTGTTGCAGTGGGATTACCAGCAGATGATGGCCAAAGAGAAGTTCATCCCAAATTTATGCAACAGACATGACATGCTCATCTCACAGTTCATGTATTTGGAATAATTGATGACAATAGTGAGTGCATTGAGTTACACGTGACAAAACAATCAACAGAACCGGTGAAATGTTTTTACAACTGAGTGGTGTGACGATCAATTACATCATCAATAGTCTATGTTATTAAAAGATGATTGAAAGTTGATGTGTTGGGATGTGATTAATGTAATGATTGACATTGGTACTCGAGGTGTACACTATTAATTGATTAATGAAAGAAGGCGTAGCTTCCCAAAAATTAATTTCAGGAGACCGCCAGTACCTTTTATTTAAGAAATAAAGTTCGCTGTACCCCAATGTGTTTTGTAATAAAGTATAGTTTTGCCCTGAACTATTATAGTTAAAGTACGAGGACGTTAGTCCGAGTACTTTGACGTTATAATAGTTCAGGGCAAAACTATACTTTATTACAAAACACATTGGGGTACAGCGAACTTTATTACTTTTCTAAGATAACCCATAACACAACATTCTGCTTTGAGTAATTTTGCAAGAAAAATAGAGTTTACTTCCTTAATATTAATAATCCATGATCAGGGCCAACTGACGAGCCGTGCGACAACAGCGACTATGACGTCATTGTTCTGTTGTGACGTCATAGTGGTTCCTGGGGTTGCCTAATGCGGATTTCGTCGTTTTGGTTCAAGTACAAATGTAGCTTAACATTTTAGACTAATTCGGATACAAAAGAACACATTCCTTGAATAATTAGTATAACAACGCTATCGTTGTTTTAGAACATTATCATTTGCAGGAAAACACGGTCTTTTCAACTGCCCTCTTTCGTTGGGTTACCATGGGCACACGTGACTACGAGGGGAGCGGAAACGTCATTCAATTGTTACGTCATCTCAAAAACTATACCTTTATCGTCTGATAAAGTACTTTTATTTCGATTGTTCCACCCGCTAGGCATCTTAGAAATACTGTTTTATAGTCGTTTATTGCTGTAGATAATGTCTGTTATGAGTGCATTTTACGGGAGCTTCAAACAGTAGGCGTCGCCCACTTTAATGAAAATTTTAAGACTTGGATTGAAGATGAGAATGGCAAAAGTCGCTCAATATCAACAGGGCGTTTGTAGACGATTATTTCAACTAATTGAGTAAAATAATCCTTTGAAATAATAATGATTTATCAAGAAGAGCTCCGCCGTTAACATATGAAGCATTCGGCGCCATACTGCCAAAAATAAGCTTCCAATTTGAAAAATGGGCGTGATGGCACTCCCCTTTTTATGTCCGTCTCCAACGCTGTCTCGCTGGAGACTGGCCGTACCGATTGTGGCACCCCTATATATATATAGGGTATACGTTGTAGTCATGGTGACGTCACGCATGCGCGTTGGAACTTGGAACTCTTCCAGCATTCACAAGGCAGCGACGGCGGCTTTACAGTTATGTAGCGCCTCTCAGAAGCGGCCAAATTTCACCAAAATAGATGCGTTGTGTAGGGAATTCTTCACTGCATCTTTTTATTAACTTTTCGCCATGATTAAAATTCCCAATATTTTGCCAAAAGTCATTGCCCCGAGGAAAAGTGCCCAGAAAATAACATAAGCTGTTTTTAAATACAGATCTATATATATATGTGGCGTGCATGTTGAAGTTTGCTTGCACACAACTCTGCATGCCTTTCCTTTGGTAGGATATTTCGTGTGTGTTTATTACTGATGAAAAGGGCAATATTAGGCCTATTATTTTATTCACAAAGAAACACAGAGGGGAGGTGGTTTTGCATTGACTCAAGCAATCTTCTCTGCATTTGTTTAGCCCTGGCAAGGGCTGTTGGTCAGACGGGAGTCGCATGTAGCATTTCCATACACCACACTGCCTTCTTGTTCAAATTTAGGCAGGTTCTATGTGGATACCAAGTATCTCAATTGGGCGATCTTCTCTGCTTTCTGAAATGCATATTCGTAGTATGCACTGCGTATGCCTTCAACTGCTGTCATCTTAAGACGGAGGTTATAGCGAAATGAACGATTGTTCTCTTGCATTGCCTTGTCATACCGCCGCTGTAGACCTTCAAGTTTGTCATTCAGCAGATGAACTTGTTCACAGGCACGTTTGAAACGTGTCTCACTCTCGTTTAGCCCTGTGTGCAGTTCAAATGCCATATCTAAATGGGCCGATTTATAACTAGTTTGTTGCAGTGGGATAACCAGCAGATGATGGCCAAAGAGAAATTCATCCCCAATTTATGCAACAGACATGACATGCTCATCTCACAGTTCATGTATTTGGAATAATTGATGACAATAGTGAGTGCATTGAGTTACACGTGACAAAACAATCACCGGTGAAATGTTTTTACAACTGAGTGGTGTGACGATCCATTACATCATCAATAGTCTATGTTATTAAAAGATGATTGAAAGTTGATGTGTTGGGATGTGATTAATGTAATGATTGACATTGGTACTCGAGGTGTACACTATTAATTGATTAATGAAAGAAGGCGTAGCTTCCCAAAAATTAATTTCAGGAGACCGCCAGTACCTTTTATATACTGTTTTATAGTCGTTTATTGCTGTAGATAATGTCTGTTATGAGTGCATTTTACGGGAGCTTCAAACAGTAGGTGTCGCCCACTCTAATGATAATTTTAAGACTTGGATTGAAGATGAGAATGGCAAAAGTCGCTCAATATCAACAGGGCGTTTGTAGACGATTATTTCAACTAATTGAGTAAAATAATCCTTTGAAATAATAATGATTTATCAAGAAGAGCTCCGCCGTTAACATATGAAGCATTCGGCGCCATACTGCCAAAAATAAGCTTCCAATTTGAAAAATGGGCGTGATGGCACTCCCCTTTTTATGTCCGTCTCCAACGCTGTCTCGCTAGAGACTGGCCGTTCCGATTGTGTTGTTGTTGCATTAAGTGCTTAATGTCGCCTTCGCCCGTTAGGCATTTCGGCAGACAGTGTCACATTGACACACATGAAAGAGAAGATTCCAGAAGGCTAGGGTCCTGGAAAGGGTGTTCCACCTAGGAACTCATGGGGAAGGTGTTACCGGGTGTGTCACGAACAAAGTAGGCAGTTCACTTTGTTCAGGCAATTTCTATTTGGCCGTTTGGGTGATATAATTGTGCTGTTAATATTGCGTCCCTCTACTAGGCTGATCTTATAGGCAATTTCTATTACCCGGAGGTGCTAGAGTTTGGGCAGGGAGAAAGACCACAGTGTCAAGGTGGTTGAACATTGTGGTGAAACCTGCGAGCTTCGGCTGGAACTAGCTAGCCAGGGGTGTTACTACATTGTTTTAATGTGGCATTGCACCCCACCTTATTGGCTGTTTATAAGGATGCCGAGCCCCTGGCGGGATTCGAACGAACGTGCCAACCACTGCACTATCCCACCGGACCCGCGGCACATTGATATATTTCTTTCATATACACTGGCCAAGTTCACTTTTCAGGAGGAGGTTGGATAAGGGCTTGTACATTTTTTGATGTTGCGAGTGCGCCAGCAGTAGCTTCGCTGTCAATGTACTTTCTCCAATCTCCTCCCTGAGTGCTTTGCGGGCCATTTCGAACCTAGGACATTCCAGTAAGACGTGAGTGACACTGGCCTTGACGTGGCATGTTTGACAATTTAGGTACGAGGAGCGTGTTGCACCGAGTCTAAGTCTGGTGATCATTGTGTCTAGCTGCCTGTTGTGTTTCGAGTGCATAGGTCTCGATTTCACACTGGGGCGTAGACTATGAAGCCACCGGCCTTTAGGACTGGTGTCCCATACCTTCTGCCACTTCTTAGAGATCGAGTTTCTGATCATACTTTTGATTTCGCTTTTTGAATAAGGATAATCAGAAATATGTTCAATCTCTAAGCCCTGACGTGCCAGTTTGTCAGCTCTTTCATTGCCTGGAATGTCTATGTGAGAAGGTATCCAACATAGCTGTATCTCTTTTCCGTGAATATATTTGAGCTTGTGGAGGAGTTCTAATATATCACGTAGGGTATCTGGTCTACTGGCTGAGTTTTTTGTGGTCAGTGACTCCAGTGCACTAAGGGAATCAGACAGTATTACTATCTGTCTATCTCTTAAATCTCGAGAGATTCTGAGTGCATGGTGTATGGCCTCAAGTTCAGCTGTATATACAGATTGCCCATTGGGGATGCGTACTGAGATACTTTGGGTATCGGATGTGCGAGCAGAGCTAATTAGGATACCATAGGCAGTTCTATTTCTCACTGGGTCCTTTGAGCCGTCAGTGTATATGTGTGCCGCGGACTCATAGAGACTGTCTATCCTGCTAAGCGCAATGCTTCGTAGCAACAGAGGGTTCTCACTTTTTGGCACTTCCTTAGTGAGACTGGTGTCTACATTTGGGGCCTGGAGTATCCACGGTGGTACCAATCCTGGTTTAAGACTTTCAGGAGGGTCTACAGTGTCACACTCGTGTTCTCGCCTTAGCAGTTGCACCCTCAACCCGCATGGCATCATGGAGGGTTTTTTGCGTGCAAGTGCTACGAGGTTCTTACTGAAGATATCCCCCGTCCATATCTTTTTAACCAATGGATTAGTACTCCTACTCCAGAAGTTTAAGGTCAATTGTTCTCTCCTTAGATCGAGTGGTAGCTCCCCTGTTTCCACTAAAAGGGCATGCAGGGAGGTTCTGGGCATTGCTCCCGTCACCAATTTAAGAGCTTTGTATTGAATCGAATCTAGTCGCTTCAGAGTCGATGGGGCAGCACTGTGGTAAGCCTCACACCCATAATCTATTTTGCTTCGTATAAGTGACTTGTAGAGGGTTAGCAACGTGTCACTGTTTGCTCCCCATGAAGTCCCTGACACTGCTCGCATTACGTTTAGGTCGCCTTGACATCTTACTGCCACGTGGTCAATATGTTTTGACCACGTAAGATGTTGGTCAAAGACGACACCGAGAAATTTCGCTTCTTTCTCGAATGCGACAGTCTTGCCCTTAAGTTGAAGCCTGGGTGTGCAGCTTACCTGGTTGCCTTTCCGTCTGAATACAACCCCCACTGTTTTCTCAGGAGAGATAATGAACCCCCATTTGTCACACCAATTTTCGACACCATCGAGTGATTCCTGCAGCAATGTTCTAATTTTGGAAATCTCTCGGTGTCTCACCCAAACTGCCCCATCATCAGCAAACTTTGAGGTGTTGATATACTTGCGTTCATGTACATGTTCAAAGAGATCATCTATCATAATGTTGAAAAGCGTTGGGCTGATAATGCTTCCCTGAGGAGTGCCATTATCTAAACTGTGTCGCTCTGACAGTTGATCCCCAACCAACACTGATATTGATCGATTCTCAAGGAAACTTTGAACATAATTTGCCATTTTCCCTTTTATACCAACATTCTCAAGTTTGGAGAGGAGTCCATCGTGCCATACCATGTCAAAAGCCTTGCTAAAATCAATAAAGACAGCAGCTAGATATTCTTTTCTTAGTTGCGCAGTCTTTATGTCATTTTCCAGGCGCAGAATATGGTCAAGACAAGAACGTTGCGGCCGAAACCCGCTCTGGTCATGAGATAACAGCCCTTGTGACTCTAAGTGGTACCTTAGGCGTTTGTTCACCATTGCCTCCATCGCTTTGCACAAGTTTGATGTAAGGGAAATCGGGCGATAGGAGTTGGCCGAGGCCGCCTCCTTGCCCGGTTTAAGAAGTGGTATTACTGAAGCATGTTTCCATGCGACAGGTACCTCTCCTATATCCCAAATCTTATTGTACAGTTTGATGAGGACGCCGATGATACCATCTGGTAACCTCTTAAGCATCTCATAGCTGACCATATCTTCACCTGGGCAAGTTGCTTTTCTGTTATGAATAGCATCTTTGAACTCTTCTACCGTGAAGCTGTAGTTAAAAGATAAGCCACACTGGGGGGGCTGTTTGGGTGGTTTGACTAACTTCTCTGACTTTTTAAATTCAACAGAGAAGTTATCATTGCTACTGACAGAGGCAAAGTGTTTGGCTAAAGTACTTGCTTTTTCTTTGATTGTTTTAGTGCCAGCTATTTTGGGAATGATCTGTGTTTTGCGTTTCCCTCTTATAGCATGTACTTTTTGCCAGACAGTCCTTGAGTTAGTTTTCTCATTTAACGTGCCACAGAATTCCTGCCAAGATTTAATCTTAGCTTTTGAAATTAATTCTTTGACTCGTTGCCTCGCCAGACATACTTCTCCTTTAGCAGATCGGTCACGTTTAGCCCTGTTCAATGCCTTTTTCCTAAGTTTTCGCGCTCTGGCTATTTCCTGATTCCACCAGGGGACCGATTTTACTCGTCCCCCTGATTTCCTCATTGGAATTGAAGCCCTGGATGCTTTCATCAGCGCTAAAGTTAGGTTTGAACAGAAAGTGTTGATATCATCAGACACTATTTCAGTTGGGTCGATCTTATTACACTCCAATCTGAACTTTGACCAATCTGCACGGGAGAAATCCCACTTTTCTGAGGGGGTGCATTCTTCCTCTAAGAGTGGTGGGATACCTAGTTGAGTGAAACACGGGCAGTGATCACTCCCCCATGTGTCATCATGAACCTGCCAGACGCAGTCTGTGGCTAAGTCTTTTGTGGCAATAGCGAGGTCTATGGCCGACCATGTTCCGTAGTTGACACAATGTCTAGTAGGGGTACCATCATTCAGTATAACGAGTCCCTCGGACTCGACCCAGTCCTCCACCATCCGCCCATGTGGGTCAGATCGGGTGGTGCTTTCACCCCACAGGCTACTGTGGGCGTTGAAATCACCTAGGATTAGGCCTGAACTTCCCACCAAGTCACTGAGTTTTTTAAGTTCAGCAATTGTGGTGGGTGTAGTTACCCTATGGTAGACATTGGCGATGCGGATTCTTTTACTATTTGCCAAAACGACTGAGATGACCTGGGTTTCTAGGTTTCCCACCTTAGCTTCAATCTGAGTGGAGGTACAGTTGTCTGCTACCAACGTTACCAATCCACCACCCCTATTGTCTCTGTCTTTTCGGTATGTTATATACCCAGGAATCTGAAACTTCGCACTCTTTCCCAATTTAGCCTCTTGTATAAGGATAATATTGGGTTTCAGAACCTGCTGTCTGACTAAGGCGTTGAGTTCGTGGCCGTTCGATCTCAGTCCATTGGCATTCCATTGTATCATTTGCATTGCCATGATGACTTATTTGAGCTTAAATTGACAGCTTAATAATTGCTTATTTAAGCTTGAGAGCTTTCCTCATTTCAATGATTGAGCGCGGGTAAGATAGGAAATTAGTGGCAAGTTCCCACATAAGTAGGACAGTCTTGTCCATTTCGCTATCATCTTTAGTGCCTAGTTTGATTAAGGCGGCACAAAAGAATTCAACCATTTTTGGGTCAAAATGGCCGCCCGCGCAGCTCTCAGAGTCATTTCTAACAGCCTGCCTTTGGACTGGTTCCCTATTTTGTTTAGGCTTAGGCTTGCCTTGGCCTTTGCCTGCGTTACCTTTGCTAGTAGGTACGCCAGTGCTGTTCGCCTTTGCACTGTTGGGGATATCCCTTGCCTTTGGGGTTCCCTTATTTGATTTTTTATTTGTGCATTTCGCCTTTGCACTGTTGTTTGTTTCCACTGCCCTTTGTGGACCCTTGTTTTGTTTTCTGCCTTTAGCCTCGGCAGATTTTGAGGTGTTCACTGCCCGTTGTGAACCCCCATTGGCATGACTTGTGCTGGTCGCCTTAGCACTTGGGTTGGGTTTGGCCGTTTCAGCGACCTTGCCCTTCCCCTTTGGTGTACGTTTTTTGGTCTTTTTGCGTACCACCATTTGAAACCCCTCAGAATCATGAGATTCCTTAGAGTGTGACTGATCGCCTTTGTCACTCGTGCCTGTAACCTCTTTGTTGAGGTTATGTTTTTTAACTTGCCTGCTCCTGCAGAAACTGTAAAGAGACGAATGCCCTCGTTTCTTACAGTTCATACAGTATGGTGAACAGGTTCCTGTGCACTGTGACAGCAGTTTTGCACAAGTGCGGCACCTTGTTTGCCCTGTGCAAGATGCGCGCACATGTCCATAACTGAGACAGTTTACACATTGCCTCGGCCGTTTCTGATAAGGGAGAGTGTCAATTTCCCTATCACGAAACTGTACTGACTTTGGGGCCGTGTTCCCCAACACTGTGAGCACCACGACTCTAGTGTTTTTTCCCTGGCTTTTGATGCGAAATAAAGAAGTTATTGTAGGATTTTGTTTTGGGAGGGTCTGGAGCTCACCATCGGTGACATTCATATCCAGATGAATAACACATCTGGTATGGTTGACCCAACCTGGCACTACCCAAGATAACTTCTCGTTTTTAATTTCAGAGGGGAGTGCCATAGAGTCCAATAAATTGTCTCCGCTGACAAAGTACCCTCTATTTACCCTCCTGACCTGACTTACTTGGATAGACTTTGTTAATTCTTCCTTCAGGGTTTGGGCCGTGACCCGATTGGCTAGGGTACTGTCATAGTCCATGGAGTAGACTAGACGTTCCCAGACCGACCCTTTAGGAGGAGAGGTTTTGGCTTTCACCTTTTTAACATTGTCTGTGGCCTTCACTTTGCCTGTCCACAGATCCGAGCAAGTTTGGCGGTCAGACTGACTGAAACTAACTGACTGTCTCTTAGTTTCCATCGGTCCTAGCTTAACCGTATCAGCATAACTACTGAATGGTTGAGATGCGACCAATTTCCTTCTCTTGGAAATGTTAGAGACAGGGCTAGTTGCAGGTCTAATCTTTCCGCTCTGGAGAGTGGTCAGTTCTCCAGATGAGCTAGGCAAGCTCTGTGTACCCCCCTGAGAGTTGGGCTGACTCTCTTGGGAGGTTATTTCAATTTCTGACATGAACTCATGGTCCATTTCGCTGTCAACTGTGGGCTCAGTTGCAGCTGTACAGACATTAATATTCGGGGCCTGAGAGTGTGGCTGTCTCTCAGTCTCAGGTACTAGGGCACCTGAATTCTGACTTGAGGGTGGCAAATCCTCAGTGTCAGAACCCCGAACTACATTCAAACTCGGGATGGGCATTCCCTTATTGTAAGAATTAAATGGTCTTTTCTTATTAAAGTTCGGGACCTGAGTGTTGGGCTTACACTCAGTTACAGATACACTAGTACCTGAATTCTGTCTCGAGGGCGGCAAATCCTCTGAGACAGAACCCCGAACTGAAGGAATACTCGGGGTGGGTGGCCCCTTATTTTGAGTTTTCCTATTAACGAATGTACTTTTGGTTATCAGGTCCCGTGGGGTTGGCCCTTGCTTACCTACGGTTGTGGTCACTTTCGTTTCCACATCCTGATTTACCATGGGTTTCCCCTTAAGCAAACCAGAAACCTGAATTACCTCTTTTGCTTTGGTCTTACTTACCATCGCCTTGGAAGGGGCTTTGGTAGTAGTCCTTGGTCCTGGGGTCGCTGTGAAGACGATCCTGTCAGCGTGGCTCCAGTCCATGTTCTTAGATTTACTCCCCATATTGGGAATACTAAGAATTACAAATGGACGTAGTCCTCCTTTTGCACTGATATCCTCTCCTACAGCTCCACTGTGTTGGTGTGTTACTCCTCCTTTTAGAAAAGTTCACTAAGTTCACTCCATGAAATGTCCGAGATGAAAATCACATAAATTCCCTTTTGAATCACTCCATGTAATGTCCGTTAGTAGTCCTCTTCGAAAAGTTTAACAATTCACTCCATGAATCAGTAGAAATAGTTCAAACTGTCACTCCATGAAATGTCCGTAGCTCTCTGGTCAAGATCCAAGATGGCCGCCTTTGTTTACATCCTCGCGCACTTTGAAATACGTCTGGTTGTCCGATTGTGGCACCCCTATATATATATAGGGTATACGTTGTAGTCATGGTGACGTCACGCATGCGCGTTGGAACTTGGAACTCTTCCAGCATTCACAAGGCAGCGACGGCGGCTTTACAGTTATGTAGCGCCTCTCAGAAGCGGCCAAATTTCACCAAAATAGATGCGTTGTGTAGGGAATTCTTCACTGCATCTTTTTATTAACTTTTCGCCATGATTAAAATTCCCAATATTTTGCCAAAAGTCATTGCCCCGAGGAATAGTGCCCAGAAAATAACATAAGCTGTTTTTAAATACAGATCTATATATATATGTGGCGTGCATGTTGAAGTTTGCTTGCACACAACTCTGCATGCCTTTCCTTTGGTAGGATATTTCGTGTGTGTTTATTACTGATGAAAAGGGCAATATTAGGCCTATTATTTTATTCACAAAGAAACACAGAGGGGAGGTGGTTTTGCATTGACTCAAGCAATCTTCTTTGCATTTGTTTAGCCCTGGCAAGGGCTGTTGGTCAGACGGGAGTCGCATGTAGCATTTCCATACACCACACTGCCTTCTTGTTCAAATTTAGGCAGGTTCTATGTAGATACCAAGTATCTCAATTGGGCGATCTTCTCTGCTTTCTGAAATGCATATTCGTAGTATGCACTGCGTATGCCTTCAACTGCTGTCATCTTAAGACGGAGGTTATAGCGAAATGAACGATTGTTCTCTTGCATTGCCTTGTCATACCGCCGCTGTAGACCTTCAAGTTTGTCATTCAGCAGATGAACTTGTTCACAGGCACATTTGAAACGTGTCTCACTCTCGTTTAGCTCTGTGTGCAGTTCAAATGCCATATCTAAATGGGCCGATTTATAACTAGTTTGTTGCAGTGGGATTACCAGCAGATGATGGCCAAAGAGAAATTCATCCCCAATTTATGCAACAGACATGACATGCTCATCTCACAGTTCATGTATTTGGAATAATTGATGACAATAGTGAGTGCATTGAGTTACACGTGACAAAACAATCACCGGTGAAATGTTTTTACAACTGAGTGGTGTGACGATCCATTACATCATCAATAGTCTATGTTATTAAAAGATGATTGAAAGTTGATGTGTTGGGATGTGATTAATGTAATGATTGACATTGGTACTCGAGGTGTACACTATTAATTGATTAATGAAAGAAGGCGTAGCTTCCCAAAAATTAATTTCAGGAGACCGCCAGTACCTTTTATATACTGTTTTATAGTCGTTTATTGCTGTAGATAATGTCTGTTATGAGTGCATTTTACGGGAGCTTCAAACAGTAGGTGTCGCCCACTCTAATGATAATTTTAAGACTTGGATTGAAGATGAGAATGGCAAAAGTCGCTCAATATCAACAGGGCGTTTGTAGACGATTATTTCAACTAATTGAGTAAAATAATCCTTTGAAATAATAATGATTTATCAAGAAGAGCTCCGCCGTTAACATATGAAGCATTCGGCGCCATACTGCCAAAAATAAGCTTCCAATTTGAAAAATGGGCGTGATGGCACTCCCCTTTTTATGTCCGTCTCCAACGCTGTCTCGCTGGAGACTGGCCGTTCCGATTGTGGCACCCCTATATATAGGGTATACGTTGTAGTCATGGTGACGTCACGCATGCGCGTTGGAACTTGGAACACTTCCAGCATTCACAAGGCAGCGACGGCGGCTTTACAGTTATGTAGCGCCTCTCAGAATCGGCCAAATTTCACCAAAATAGATGCGTTGTGTAGGGAATTCTTCACTGCATCTTTTTATTAACTTTTCGCAATGATTAAAATTCCCAATATTTTGCAAAAAGTCATTGCCCCGAGGAATAGTGCCCAGAAAATAACATAAGCTGTTTTTAAATACAGATCTATATATATATATGTGGCGTGCATGTTGAAGTTTGCTTGCACACAACTCTGCATGCCTTTCCTTTGGTAGGATATTTCGTGTGTGTTTATTACTGATGAAAAGGGCAATATTAGGCCTATTATTTTATTCACAAAGAAACACAGAGGGGAGGTGGTTTTGCATTGACTCAAGCAATCTTCTTTGCATTTGTTTAGCCCTGGCAAGGGCTGTTGGTCAGACGGGAGTCGCATGTAGCATTTCCATACACCACACTGCCTTCTTGTTCAAATTTAGGCAGGTTCTATGTAGATACCAAGTATCTCAATTGGGCGATCTTCTCTGCTTTCTGAAATGCATATTCGTAGTATGCACTGCGTATGCCTTCAACTGCTGTCATCTTAAGACGGAGGTTATAGCGAAATGAACGATTGTTCTCTTGCATTGCCTTGTCATACCGCCGCTGTAGACCTTCAAGTTTGTCATTCAGCAGATGAACTTGTTCACAGGCACGTTTGAAACGTGTCTCACTCTCGTTTAGCTCTGTGTGCAGTTCAAATGCCATATCTAAATGGGCCGATTTATAACTAGTTTGTTGCAGTGGGATTACCAGCAGATGATGGCCAAAGAGAAATTCATCCCCAATTTATGCAACAGACATGACATGCTCATCTCACAGTTCATGTATTTGGAATAATTGATGACAATAGTGAGTGCATTGAGTTACACGTGACAAAACAATCACCGGTGAAATGTTTTTACAACTGAGTGGTGTGACGATCCATTACATCATCAATAGTCTATGTTATTAAAAGATGATTGAAAGTTGATGTGTTGGGATGTGATTAATGTAATGATTGACATTGGTACTCGAGGTGTACACTATTAATTGATTAATGAAAGAAGGCGTAGCTTCCCAAAAATTAATTTCAGGAGACCGCCAGTACCTTTTATATACTGTTTTATAGTCGTTTATTGCTGTAGATAATGTCTGTTATGAGTGCATTTTACGGGAGCTTCAAACAGTAGGTGTCGCCCACTCTAATGATAATTTTAAGACTTGGATTGAAGATGAGAATGGCAAAAGTCGCTCAATATCAACAGGGCGTTTGTAGACGATTATTTCAACTAATTGAGTAAAATAATCCTTTGAAATAATAATGATTTATCAAGAAGAGCTCCGCCGTTAACATATGAAGCATTCGGCGCCATACTGCCAAAAATAAGCTTCCAATTTGAAAAATGGGCGTGATGGCACTCCCCTTTTTATGTCCGTCTCCAACGCTGTCTCGCTGGAGACTGGCCGTTCCGATTGTGGCACCCCTATATATAGGGTATACGTTGTAGTCATGGTGACGTCACGCATGCGCGTTGGAACTTGGAACACTTCCAGCATTCACAAGGCAGCGACGGCGGCTTTACAGTTATGTAGCGCCTCTCAGAATCGGCCAAATTTCACCAAAATAGATGCGTTGTGTAGGGAATTCTTCACTGCATCTTTTTATTAACTTTTCGCAATGATTAAAATTCCCAATATTTTGCAAAAAGTCATTGCCCCGAGGAATAGTGCCCAGAAAATAACATAAGCTGTTTTTAAATACAGATCTATATATATATATGTGGCGTGCATGTTGAAGTTTGCTTGCACACAACTCTGCATGCCTTTCCTTTGGTAGGATATTTCGTGTGTGTTTATTACTGATGAAAAGGGCAATATTAGGCCTATTATTTTATTCACAAAGAAACACAGAGGGGAGGTGGTTTTGCATTGACTCAAGCAATCTTCTTTGCATTTGTTTAGCCCTGGCAAGGGCTGTTGGTCAGACGGGAGTCGCATGTAGCATTTCCATACACCACACTGCCTTCTTGTTCAAATTTAGGCAGGTTCTATGTAGATACCAAGTATCTCAATTGGGCGATCTTCTCTGCTTTCTGAAATGCATATTCGTAGTATGCACTGCGTATGCCTTCAACTGCTGTCATCTTAAGACGGAGGTTATAGCGAAATGAACGATTGTTCTCTTGCATTGCCTTGTCATACCGCCGCTGTAGACCTTCAAGTTTGTCATTCAGCAGATGAACTTGTTCACAGGCACGTTTGAAACGTGTCTCACTCTCGTTTAGCTCTGTGTGCAGTTCAAATGCCATATCTAAATGGGCCGATTTATAACTAGTTTGTTGCAGTGGGATTACCAGCAGATGATGGCCAAAGAGAAATTCATCCCCAATTTATGCAACAGACATGACATGCTCATCTCACAGTTCATGTATTTGGAATAATTGATGACAATAGTGAGTGCATTGAGTTACACGTGACAAAACAATCACCGGTGAAATGTTTTTACAACTGAGTGGTGTGACGATCCATTACATCATCAATAGTCAATGTTATTAAAACATGATTGAAAGTTGATGTGTTGGGATGTGATTAATGTAATGATTGACATTGGTACTCGAGGTGTACACTATTAATTGATTAATGAAAGAAGGCGTAGCTTCCCAAAAATTAATTTCAGGAGACCGCCAGTACCTTTTATATACTGTTTTATAGTCGTTTATTGCTGTAGATAATGTCTGTTATGAGTGCATTTTACGGGAGCTTCAAACAGTAGGTGTCGCCCACTCTAATGAAAATTTTAAGACTTGGATTGAAGATGAGAATGGCAAAAGTCGCTCAATATCAACAGGGCGTTTGTAGACGATTATTTCAACTAATTGAGTAAAATAATCCTTTGAAATAATAATGATTTATCAAGAAGAGCTCCGCCGTTAACATATGAAGCATTCGGCGCCATACTGCCAAAAATAAGCTTCCAATTTGAAAAATGGGCGTGATGGCACTCCCCTTTTTATGTCCGTCTCCAACGCTGTCTCGCTGGAGACTGGCCGTTCCGATTGTGGCACCCCTATATATAGGGTATACGTTGTAGTCATGGTGACGTCACGCATGCGCGTTGGAACTTGGAACACTTCCAGCATTCACAAGGCAGCGACGGCGGCTTTACAGTTATGTAGCGCCTCTCAGAATCGGCCAAATTTCACCAAAATAGATGCGTTGTGTAGGGAATTCTTCACTGCATCTTTTTATTAACTTTTCGCCATGATTAAAATTCCCAATATTTTGCCAAAAGTCATTGCCCCGAGGAATAGTGCCCAGAAAATAACATAAGCTGTTTTTAAATACAGATCTATATATATATGTGGCGTGCATGTTGAAGTTTGCTTGCACACAACTCTGCATGCCTTTCCTTTGGTAGGATATTTCGTGTGTGTTTATTACTGATGAAAAGGGCAATATTAGGCCTATTATTTTATTCACAAAGAAACACAGAGGGGAGGTGGTTTTGCATTGACTCAAGCAATCTTCTTTGCATTTGTTTAGCCCTGGCAAGGGCTGTTGGTCAGACGGGAGTCGCATGTAGCATTTCCATACACCACACTGCCTTCTTGTTCAAATTTAGGCAGGTTCTATGTAGATACCAAGTATCTCAATTGGGCGATCTTCTCTGCTTTCTGAAATGCATATTCGTAGTATGCACTGCGTATGCCTTCAACTGCTGTCATCTTAAGACGGAGGTTATAGCGAAATGAACGATTGTTCTCTTGCATTGCCTTGTCATACCGCCGCTGTAGACCTTCAAGTTTGTCATTCAGCAGATGAACTTGTTCACAGGCACGTTTGAAACGTGTCTCACTCTCGTTTAGCTCTGTGTGCAGTTCAAATGCCATATCTAAATGGGCCGATTTATAACTAGTTTGTTGCAGTGGGATTACCAGCAGATGATGGCCAAAGAGAAATTCATCCCCAATTTATGCAACAGACATGACATGCTCATCTCACAGTTCATGTATTTGGAATAATTGATGACAATAGTGAGTGCATTGAGTTACACGTGACAAAACAATCACCGGTGAAATGTTTTTACAACTGAGTGGTGTGACGATCCATTACATCATCAATAGTCTATGTTATTAAAAGATGATTGAAAGTTGATGTGTTGGGATGTGATTAATGTAATGATTGACATTGGTACTCGAGGTGTACACTATTAATTGATTAATGAAAGAAGGCGTAGCTTCCCAAAAATTAATTTCAGGAGACCGCCAGTACTTTTTATATACTGTTTTATAGTCGTTTATTGCTGTAGATAATGTCTGTTATGAGTGCATTTTACGGGAGCTTCAAACAGTAGGTGTCGCCCACTCTAATGAAAATTTTAAGACTTGGATTGAAGATGAGAATGGCAAAAGTCGCTCAATATCAACAGGGCGTTTGTAGACGATTATTTCAACTAATTGAGTAAAATAATCCTTTGAAATAATAATGATTTATCAAGAAGAGCTCCGCCGTTAACATATGAAGCATTCGGCGCCATACTGCCAAAAATAAGCTTCCAATTTGAAAAATGGGCGTGATGGCACTCCCCTTTTTATGTCCGTCTCCAACGCTGTCTCGCTGGAGACTGGCCGTTCCGATGTTGTTGCATTAAGTGCTTAATGTCGCCTTCGCCCGTTAGGCATTTCGGCAGACAGTGTCACATTGACACACATGAAAGAGAAGATTCCAGAAGGCTAGGGTCCTGGAAAGGGTGTTCCACCTAGGAACTCATGGGGAAGGTGTTACCGGGTGTGTCACGAACAAAGTAGGCAGTTCACTTTGTTCAGGCAATTTCTATTTGGCCGTTTGGGTGATATAATTGTGCTGTTAATATTGCGTCCCTCTACTAGGCTGATCTTATAGGCAATTTCTATTACCCGGAGGTGCTAGAGTTTGGGCAGGGAGAAAGACCACAGTGTCAAGGTGGTTGAACATTGTGGTGAAACCTGCGAGCTTCGGCTGGAACTAGCTAGCCAGGGGTGTTACTACATTGTTTTAATGTGGCATTGCACCCCACCTTATTGGCTGTTTATAAGGATGCCGAGCCCCTGGCGGGATTCGAACGAACGTGCCAACCACTGCACTATCCCACCGGACCCGCGGCACATTGATATATTTCTTTCATATACACTGGCCAAGTTCACTTTTCAGGAGGAGGTTGGATAAGGGCTTGTACATTTTTTGATGTTGCGAGTGCGCCAGCAGTAGCTTCGCTGTCAATGTACTTTCTCCAATCTCCTCCCTGAGTGCTTTGCGGGCCATTTCGAACCTAGGACATTCCAGTAAGACGTGAGTGACACTGGCCTTGACGTGGCATGTTTGACAATTTAGGTACGAGGAGCGTGTTGCACCGAGTCTAAGTCTGGTGATCATTGTGTCTAGCTGCCTGTTGTGTTTCGAGTGCATAGGTCTCGATTTCACACTGGGGCGTAGACTATGAAGCCACCGGCCTTTAGGACTGGTGTCCCATACCTTCTGCCACTTCTTAGAGATCGAGTTTCTGATCATACTTTTGATTTCGCTTTTTGAATAAGGATAATCAGAAATATGTTCAATCTCTAAGCCCTGACGTGCCAGTTTGTCAGCTCTTTCATTGCCTGGAATGTCTATGTGAGAAGGTATCCAACATAGCTGTATCTCTTTTCCGTGAATATATTTGAGCTTGTGGAGGAGTTCTAATATATCACGTAGGGTATCTGGTCTACTGGCTGAGTTTTTTGTGGTCAGTGACTCCAGTGCACTAAGGGAATCAGACAGTATTACTATCTGTCTATCTCTTAAATCTCGAGAGATTCTGAGTGCATGGTGTATGGCCTCAAGTTCAGCTGTATATACAGATTGCCCATTGGGGATGCGTACTGAGATACTTTGGGTATCGGATGTGCGAGCAGAGCTAATTAGGATACCATAGGCAGTTCTATTTCTCACTGGGTCCTTTGAGCCGTCAGTGTATATGTGTGCCGCGGACTCATAGAGACTGTCTATCCTGCTAAGCGCAATGCTTCGTAGCAACAGAGGGTTCTCACTTTTTGGCACTTCCTTAGTGAGACTGGTGTCTACATTTGGGGCCTGGAGTATCCACGGTGGTACCAATCCTGGTTTAAGACTTTCAGGAGGGTCTACAGTGTCACACTCGTGTTCTCGCCTTAGCAGTTGCACCCTCAACCCGCATGGCATCATGGAGGGTTTTTTGCGTGCAAGTGCTACGAGGTTCTTACTGAAGATATCCCCCGTCCATATCTTTTTAACCAATGGATTAGTACTCCTACTCCAGAAGTTTAAGGTCAATTGTTCTCTCCTTAGATCGAGTGGTAGCTCCCCTGTTTCCACTAAAAGGGCATGCAGGGAGGTTCTGGGCATTGCTCCCGTCACCAATTTAAGAGCTTTGTATTGAATCGAATCTAGTCGCTTCAGAGTCGATGGGGCAGCACTGTGGTAAGCCTCACACCCATAATCTATTTTGCTTCGTATAAGTGACTTGTAGAGGGTTAGCAACGTGTCACTGTTTGCTCCCCATGAAGTCCCTGACACTGCTCGCATTACGTTTAGGTCGCCTTGACATCTTACTGCCACGTGGTCAATATGTTTTGACCACGTAAGATGTTGGTCAAAGACGACACCGAGAAATTTCGCTTCTTTCTCGAATGCGACAGTCTTGCCCTTAAGTTGAAGCCTGGGTGTGCAGCTTACCTGGTTGCCTTTCCGTCTGAATACAACCCCCACTGTTTTCTCAGGAGAGATAATGAACCCCCATTTGTCACACCAATTTTCGACACCATCGAGTGATTCCTGCAGCAATGTTCTAATTTTGGAAATCTCTCGGTGTCTCACCCAAACTGCCCCATCATCAGCAAACTTTGAGGTGTTGATATACTTGCGTTCATGTACATGTTCAAAGAGATCATCTATCATAATGTTGAAAAGCGTTGGGCTGATAATGCTTCCCTGAGGAGTGCCATTATCTAAACTGTGTCGCTCTGACAGTTGATCCCCAACCAACACTGATATTGATCGATTCTCAAGGAAACTTTGAACATAATTTGCCATTTTCCCTTTTATACCAACATTCTCAAGTTTGGAGAGGAGTCCATCGTGCCATACCATGTCAAAAGCCTTGCTAAAATCAATAAAGACAGCAGCTAGATATTCTTTTCTTAGTTGCGCAGTCTTTATGTCATTTTCCAGGCGCAGAATATGGTCAAGACAAGAACGTTGCGGCCGAAACCCGCTCTGGTCATGAGATAACAGCCCTTGTGACTCTAAGTGGTACCTTAGGCGTTTGTTCACCATTGCCTCCATCGCTTTGCACAAGTTTGATGTAAGGGAAATCGGGCGATAGGAGTTGGCCGAGGCCGCCTCCTTGCCCGGTTTAAGAAGTGGTATTACTGAAGCATGTTTCCATGCGACAGGTACCTCTCCTATATCCCAAATCTTATTGTACAGTTTGATGAGGACGCCGATGATACCATCTGGTAACCTCTTAAGCATCTCATAGCTGACCATATCTTCACCTGGGCAAGTTGCTTTTCTGTTATGAATAGCATCTTTGAACTCTTCTACCGTGAAGCTGTAGTTAAAAGATAAGCCACACTGGGGGGGCTGTTTGGGTGGTTTGACTAACTTCTCTGACTTTTTAAATTCAACAGAGAAGTTATCATTGCTACTGACAGAGGCAAAGTGTTTGGCTAAAGTACTTGCTTTTTCTTTGATTGTTTTAGTGCCAGCTATTTTGGGAATGATCTGTGTTTTGCGTTTCCCTCTTATAGCATGTACTTTTTGCCAGACAGTCCTTGAGTTAGTTTTCTCATTTAACGTGCCACAGAATTCCTGCCAAGATTTAATCTTAGCTTTTGAAATTAATTCTTTGACTCGTTGCCTCGCCAGACATACTTCTCCTTTAGCAGATCGGTCACGTTTAGCCCTGTTCAATGCCTTTTTCCTAAGTTTTCGCGCTCTGGCTATTTCCTGATTCCACCAGGGGACCGATTTTACTCGTCCCCCTGATTTCCTCAATGGAATTGAAGCCCTGGATGCTTTCATCAGCGCTAAAGTTAGGTTTGAACAGAAAGTGTTGATATCATCAGACACTATTTCAGTTGGGTCGATCTTATTACACTCCAATCTGAACTTTGACCAATCTGCACGGGAGAAATCCCACTTTTCTGAGGGGGTGCATTCTTCCTCTAAGAGTGGTGGGATACCTAGTTGAGTGAAACACGGGCAGTGATCACTCCCCCATGTGTCATCATGAACCTGCCAGACGCAGTCTGTGGCTAAGTCTTTTGTGGCAATAGCGAGGTCTATGGCCGACCATGTTCCGTAGTTGACACAATGTCTAGTAGGGGTACCATCATTCAGTATAACGAGTCCCTCGGACTCGACCCAGTCCTCCACCATCCGCCCATGTGGGTCAGATCGGGTGGTGCTTTCACCCCACAGGCTACTGTGGGCGTTGAAATCACCTAGGATTAGGCCTGAACTTCCCACCAAGTCACTGAGTTTTTTAAGTTCAGCAATTGTGGTGGGTGTAGTTACCCTATGGTAGACATTGGCGATGCGGATTCTTTTACTATTTGCCAAAACGACTGAGATGACCTGGGTTTCTAGGTTTCCCACCTTAGCTTCAATCTGAGTGGAGGTACAGTTGTCTGCTACCAACGTTACCAATCCACCACCCCTATTGTCTCTGTCTTTTCGGTATGTTATATACCCAGGAATCTGAAACTTCGCACTCTTTCCCAATTTAGCCTCTTGTATAAGGATAATATTGGGTTTCAGAACCTGCTGTCTGACTAAGGCGTTGAGTTCGTGGCCGTTCGATCTCAGTCCATTGGCATTCCATTGTATCATTTGCATTGCCATGATGACTTATTTGAGCTTAAATTGACAGCTTAATAATTGCTTATTTAAGCTTGAGAGCTTTCCTCATTTCAATGATTGAGCGCGGGTAAGATAGGAAATTAGTGGCAAGTTCCCACATAAGTAGGAGAGTCTTGTCCATTTCGCTATCATCTTTAGTGCCTAGTTTGATTAAGGCGGCACAAAAGAATTCAACCATTTTTGGGTCAAAATGGCCGCCCGCGCAGCTCTCAGAGTCATTTCTAACAGCCTGCCTTTGGACTGGTTCCCTATTTTGTTTAGGCTTAGGCTTGCCTTGGCCTTTGCCTGCGTTACCTTTGCTAGTAGGTACGCCAGTGCTGTTCGCCTTTGCACTGTTGGGGATATCCCTTGCCTTTGGGGTTCCCTTATTTGATTTTTTATTTGTGCATTTCGCCTTTGCACTGTTGTTTGTTTCCACTGCCCTTTGTGGACCCTTGTTTTGTTTTCTGCCTTTAGCCTCGGCAGATTTTGAGGTGTTCACTGCCCGTTGTGAACCCCCATTGGCATGACTTGTGCTGGTCGCCTTAGCACTTGGGTTGGGTTTGGCCGTTTCAGCGACCTTGCCCTTTCCCTTTGGTGTACGTTTTTTGGTCTTTTTGCGTACCACCATTTGAAACCCCTCAGAATCATGAGATTCCTTAGAGTGTGACTGATCGCCTTTGTCACTCGTGCCTGTAACCTCTTTGTTGAGGTTATGTTTTTTAACTTGCCTGCTCCTGCAGAAACTGTAAAGAGACGAATGCCCTCGTTTCTTACAGTTCATACAGTATGGTGAACAGGTTCCTGTGCACTGTGACAGCAGTTTTGCACAAGTGCGGCACCTTGCTTGCCCTGTGCAAGATGCGCGCACATGTCCATAACTGAGACAGTTTACACATTGCCTCGGCCGTTTCTGATAAGGGAGAGTGTCAATTTCCCTATCACGAAACTGTACTGACTTTGGGGCCGTGTTCCCCAACACTGTGAGCACCACGACTCTAGTGTTTTTTCCCTGGCTTTTGATGCGAAATAAAGAAGTTATTGTAGGATTTTGTTTTGGGAGGGTCTGGAGCTCACCATCGGTGACATTCATATCCAGATGAATAACACATCTGGTATGGTTGACCCAACCTGGCACTACCCAAGATAACTTCTCGTTTTTAATTTCAGAGGGGAGTGCCATAGAGTCCAATAAATTGTCTCCGCTGACAAAGTACCCTCTATTTACCCTCCTGACCTGACTTACTTGGATAGACTTTGTTAATTCTTCCTTCAGGGTTTGGGCCGTGACCCGATTGGCTAGGGTACTGTCATAGTCCATGGAGTAGACTAGACGTTCCCAGACCGACCCTTTAGGAGGAGAGGTTTTGGCTTTCACCTTTTTAACATTGTTTGTGGCCTTCACTTTGCCTGTCCACAGATCCGAGCAAGTTTGGCGGTCAGACTGACTGAAACTAACTGACTGTCTCTTAGTTTCCATCGGTCCTAGCTTAACCGTATCAGCATAACTACTGAATGGTTGAGATGCGACCAATTTCCTTCTCTTGGAAATGTTAGAGACAGGGCTAGTTGCAGGTCTAATCTTTCCGCTCTGGAGAGTGGTCAGTTCTCCAGATGAGCTAGGCAAGCTCTGTGTACCCCCCTGAGAGTTGGGCTGACTCTCTTGGGAGGTTATTTCAATTTCTGACATGAACTCATGGTCCATTTCGCTGTCAACTGTGGGCTCAGTTGCAGCTGTACAGACATTAATATTCGGGGCCTGAGAGTGTGGCTGTCTCTCAGTCTCAGGTACTAGGGCACCTGAATTCTGACTTGAGGGTGGCAAATCCTCAGTGTCAGAACCCCGAACTACATTCAAACTCGGGATGGGCATTCCCTTATTGTAAGAATTAAATGGTCTTTTCTTATTAAAGTTCGGGACCTGAGTGTTGGGCTTACACTCAGTTACAGATACACTAGTACCTGAATTCTGTCTCGAGGGCGGCAAATCCTCTGAGACAGAACCCCGAACTGAAGGAATACTCGGGGTGGGTGGCCCCTTATTTTGAGTTTTCCTATTAACGAATGTACTTTTGGTTATCAGGTCCCGTGGGGTTGGCCCTTGCTTACCCACGGTTGTGGTCACTTTCGTTTCCACATCCTGATTTACCATGGGTTTCCCCTTAAGCAAACCAGAAACCTGAATTACCTCTTTTGCTTTGGTCTTACTTACCATCGCCTTGGAAGGGGCTTTGGTAGTAGTCCTTGGTCCTGGGGTCGCTGTGAAGACGATCCTGTCAGCGTGGCTCCAGTCCATGTTCTTAGATTTACTCCCCATATTGGGAATACTAAGAATTACAAATGGACGTAGTCCTCCTTTTGCACTGATATCCTCTCCTACAGCTCCACTGTGTTGGTGTGTTACTCCTCCTTTTAGAAAAGTTCACTAAGTTCACTCCATGAAATGTCCGAGATGAAAATCACATAAATTCCCTTTTGAATCACTCCATGTAATGTCCGTTAGTAGTCCTCTTCGAAAAGTTTAACAATTCACTCCATGAATCAGTAGAAATAGTTCAAACTGTCACTCCATGAAATGTCCGTAGCTCTCTGGTCAAGATCCAAGATGGCCGCCTTTGTTTACATCCTCGCGCACTTTGAAATACGTCTGGTTGTGTCAACAGTCCGGCCGTTCCGATTGTGGCACCCCTATATATAGGGTATACGTTGTAGTCATGGTGACGTCACGCATGCGCGTTGGAACTTGGAACACTTCCAGCATTCACAAGGCAGCGACGGCGGCTTTACAGTTATGTAGCGCCTCTCAGAATCGGCCAAATTTCACCAAAATAGATGCGTTGTGTAGGGAATTCTTCACTGCATCTTTTTATTAAGTTTTCGCCATGATTAAAATTCCCAATATTTTGCCAAAAGTCATTGCCCCGAGGAATAGTGCCCAGAAAATAACATAAGCTGTTTTTAAATACAGATCTATATATATATATGTGGCGTGCATGTTGAAGTTTGCTTGCACACAACTCTGCATGCCTTTCCTTTGGTAGGATATTTCGTGTGTGTTTATTACTGATGAAAAGGGCAATATTAGGCCTATTATTTTATTCACAAAGAAACACAGAGGGGAGGTGGTTTTGCATTGACTCAAGCAATCTTCTTTGCATTTGTTTAGCCCTGGCAAGGGCTGTTGGTCAGACGGGAGTCGCATGTAGCATTTCCATACACCACACTGCCTTCTTGTTCAAATTTAGGCAGGTTCTATGTAGATACCAAGTATCTCAATTGGGCGATCTTCTCTGCTTTCTGAAATGCATATTCGTAGTATGCACTGCGTATGCCTTCAACTGCTGTCATCTTAAGACGGAGGTTATAGCGAAATGAACGATTGTTCTCTTGCATTGCCTTGTCATACCGCCGCTGTAGACCTTCAAGTTTGTCATTCAGCAGATGAACTTGTTCACAGGCACGTTTGAAACGTGTCTCACTCTCGTTTAGCTCTGTGTGCAGTTCAAATGCCATATCTAAATGGGCCGATTTATAACTAGTTTGTTGCAGTGGGATTACCAGCAGATGATGGCCAAAGAGAAATTCATCCCCAATTTATGCAACAGACATGACATGCTCATCTCACAGTTCATGTATTTGGAATAATTGATGACAATAGTGAGTGCATTGAGTTACACGTGACAAAACAATCACCGGTGAAATGTTTTTACAACTGAGTGGTGTGACGATCCATTACATCATCAATAGTCTATGTTATTAAAACATGATTGAAAGTTGATGTGTTGGGATGTGATTAATGTAATGATTGACATTGGTACTCGAGGTGTACACTATTAATTGATTAATGAAAGAAGGCGTAGCTTCCCAAAAATTAATTTCAGGAGACCGCCAGTACCTTTTATATACTGTTTTATAGTCGTTTATTGCTGTAGATAATGTCTGTTATGAGTGCATTTTACGGGAGCTTCAAACAGTAGGTGTCGCCCACTCTAATGAAAATTTTAAGACTTGGATTGAAGATGAGAATGGCAAAAGTCGCTCAATATCAACAGGGCGTTTGTAGACGATTATTTCAACTAATTGAGTAAAATAATCCTTTGAAATAATAATGATTTATCAAGAAGAGCTCCGCCGTTAACATATGAAGCATTCGGCGCCATACTGCCAAAAATAAGCTTCCAATTTGAAAAATGGGCGTGATGGCACTCCCCTTTTTATGTCCGTCTCCAACGCTGTCTCGCTGGAGACTGGCCGTTCCGATTGTGGCACCCCTATATATAGGGTATACGTTGTAGTCATGGTGACGTCACGCATGCGCGTTGGAACTTGGAACACTTCCAGCATTCACAAGGCAGCGACGGCGGCTTTACAGTTATGTAGCGCCTCTCAGAATCGGCCAAATTTCACCAAAATAGATGCGTTGTGTAGGGAATTCTTCACTGCATCTTTTTATTAAGTTTTCGCCATGATTAAAATTCCCAATATTTTGCCAAAAGTCATTGCCCCGAGGAATAGTGCCCAGAAAATAACATAAGCTGTTTTTAAATACAGATCTATATATATATATGTGGCGTGCATGTTGAAGTTTGCTTGCACACAACTCTGCATGCCTTTCCTTTGGTAGGATATTTCGTGTGTGTTTATTACTGATGAAAAGGGCAATATTAGGCCTATTATTTTATTCACAAAGAAACACAGAGGGGAGGTGGTTTTGCATTGACTCAAGCAATCTTCTTTGCATTTGTTTAGCCCTGGCAAGGGCTGTTGGTCAGACGGGAGTCGCATGTAGCATTTCCATACACCACACTGCCTTCTTGTTCAAATTTAGGCAGGTTCTATGTAGATACCAAGTATCTCAATTGGGCGATCTTCTCTGCTTTCTGAAATGCATATTCGTAGTATGCACTGCGTATGCCTTCAACTGCTGTCATCTTAAAGGTACATCCATTGTGTTGTTGGGGGTCACATATTGGAAACGTTATAAATGGTGTTACTCCATCGAGAAGTATCGACTGTTGCCGTAAACTACCATTTTGATGATAGTAGACTTAGCAAATTGACGATATGAAGGTAATAGTAGTGATTTCTGATCGAAAACCGGACAACGCACAGCGTGTGGCGCGCGCCAATGAGTCAAACGTTATTTTGGAATCTTATTTTTAATAGACAAACAGATAATTTTGAGTTGATAATGTTTAATAGGTCTTATAGCTACTGTGCATGTAAATGGGACGTGCAGTTTCGGTTTCTGCACATGCATAATGATGTTACTCAATTTTTATTTGAAACTAGTAATTATGATATATTTGGCGATTGGGGATAAATATGCATGCTGAGTGAATTTAGTTGTATTGTAGACATCACATGTGGTGAGTTGGAACGTATAAAAGCCAAAAAAAATTTTATGAAACACAATGGATGTACCTTTAAGACGGAGGTTATAGCGAAATGAACGATTGTTCTCTTGCATTGCCTTGTCATACCGCCGCTGTAGACCTTCAAGTTTGTCATTCAGCAGATGAACTTGTTCACAGGCACGTTTGAAACGTGTCTCACTCTCGTTTAGCTCTGTGTGCAGTTCAAATGCCATATCTAAATGGGCCGATTTATAACTAGTTTGTTGCAGTGGGATTACCAGCAGATGATGGCCAAAGAGAAATTCATCCCCAATTTATGCAACAGACATGACATGCTCATCTCACAGTTCATGTATTTGGAATAATTGATGACAATAGTGAGTGCATTGAGTTACACGTGACAAAACAATCACCGGTGAAATGTTTTTACAACTGAGTGGTGTGACGATCCATTACATCATCAATAGTCTATGTTATTAAAACATGATTGAAAGTTGATGTGTTGGGATGTGATTAATGTAATGATTGACATTGGTACTCGAGGTGTACACTATTAATTGATTAATGAAAGAAGGCGTAGCTTCCCAAAAATTAATTTCAGGAGACCGCCAGTACCTTTTATATACTGTTTTATAGTCGTTTATTGCTGTAGATAATGTCTGTTATGAGTGCATTTTACGGGAGCTTCAAACAGTAGGTGTCGCCCACTCTAATGAAAATTTTAAGACTTGGATTGAAGATGAGAATGGCAAAAGTCGCTCAATATCAACAGGGCGTTTGTAGACGATTATTTCAACTAATTGAGTAAAATAATCCTTTGAAATAATAATGATTTATCAAGAAGAGCTCCGCCGTTAACATATGAAGCATTCGGCGCCATACTGCCAAAAATAAGCTTCCAATTTGAAAAATGGGCGTGATGGCACTCCCCTTTTTATGTCCGTCTCCAACGCTGTCTCGCTGGAGACTGGCCGTTCCGATTGTGGCACCCCTATATATAGGGTATACGTTGTAGTCATGGTGACGTCACGCATGCGCGTTGGAACTTGGAACACTTCCAGCATTCACAAGGCAGCGACGGCGGCTTTACAGTTATGTAGCGCCTCTCAGAATCGGCCAAATTTCACCAAAATAGATGCGTTGTGTAGGGAATTCTTCACTGCATCTTTTTATTAACTTTTCGCCATGATTAAAATTCCCAATATTTTGCCAAAAGTCATTGCCCCGAGGAATAGTGCCCAGAAAATAACATAAGCTGTTTTTAAATACAGATCTATATATATATATGTGGCGTGCATGTTGAAGTTTGCTTGCACACAACTCTGCATGCCTTTCCTTTGGTAGGATATTTCGTGTGTGTTTATTACTGATGAAAAGGGCAATATTAGGCCTATTATTTTATTCACAAAGAAACACAGAGGGGAGGTGGTTTTGCATTGACTCAAGCAATCTTCTTTGCATTTGTTTAGCCCTGGCAAGGGCTGTTGGTCAGACGGGAGTCGCATGTAGCATTTCCATACACCACACTGCCTTCTTGTTCAAATTTAGGCAGGTTCTATGTAGATACCAAGTATCTCAATTGGGCGATCTTCTCTGCTTTCTGAAATGCATATTCGTAGTATGCACTGCGTATGCCTTCAACTGCTGTCATCTTAAGACGGAGGTTATAGCGAAATGAACGATTGTTCTCTTGCATTGCCTTGTCATACCGCCGCTGTAGACCTTCAAGTTTGTCATTCAGCAGATGAACTTGTTCACAGGCACGTTTGAAACGTGTCTCACTCTCGTTTAGCTCTGTGTGCAGTTCAAATGCCATATCTAAATGGGCCGATTTATAACTAGTTTGTTGCAGTGGGATTACCAGCAGATGATGGCCAAAGAGAAATTCATCCCCAATTTATGCAACAGACATGACATGCTCATCTCACAGTTCATGTATTTGGAATAATTGATGACAATAGTGAGTGCATTGAGTTACACGTGACAAAACAATCACCGGTGAAATGTTTTTACAACTGAGTGGTGTGACGATCCATTACATCATCAATAGTCTATGTTATTAAAACATGATTGAAAGTTGATGTGTTGGGATGTGATTAATGTAATGATTGACATTGGTACTCGAGGTGTACACTATTAATTGATTAATGAAAGAAGGCGTAGCTTCCCAAAAATTAATTTCAGGAGACCGCCAGTACCTTTTATATACTGTTTTATAGTCGTTTATTGCTGTAGATAATGTCTGTTATGAGTGCATTTTACGGGAGCTTCAAACAGTAGGTGTCGCCCGCTCTAATGAAAATTTTAAGACTTGGATTGAAGATGAGAATGGCAAAAGTCGCTCAATATCAACAGGGCGTTTGTAGACGATTATTTCAACTAATTGAGTAAAATAATCCTTTGAAATAATAATGATTTATCAAGAAGAGCTCCGCCGTTAACATATGAAGCATTCGGCGCCATACTGCCAAAAATAAGCTTCCAATTTGAAAAATGGGCGTGATGGCACTCCCCTTTTTATGTCCGTCTCCAACGCTGTCTCGCTGGAGACTGGCCGTTCCGATTGTGGCACCCCTATATATAGGGTATACGTTGTAGTCATGGTGACGTCACGCATGCGCGTTGGAACTTGGAACACTTCCAGCATTCACAAGGCAGCGACGGCGGCTTTACAGTTATGTAGCGCCTCTCAGAATCGGCCAAATTTCACCAAAATAGATGCGTTGTGTAGGGAATTCTTCACTGCATCTTTTTATTAAGTTTTCGCCATGATTAAAATTCCCAATATTTTGCCAAAAGTCATTGCCCCGAGGAATAGTGCCCAGAAAATAACATAAGCTGTTTTTAAATACAGATCTATATATATATATGTGGCGTGCATGTTGAAGTTTGCTTGCACACAACTCTGCATGCCTTTCCTTTGGTAGGATATTTCGTGTGTGTTTATTACTGATGAAAAGGGCAATATTAGGCCTATTATTTTATTCACAAAGAAACACAGAGGGGAGGTGGTTTTGCATTGACTCAAGCAATCTTCTTTGCATTTGTTTAGCCCTGGCAAGGGCTGTTGGTCAGACGGGAGTCGCATGTAGCATTTCCATACACCACACTGCCTTCTTGTTCAAATTTAGGCAGGTTCTATGTAGATACCAAGTATCTCAATTGGGCGATCTTCTCTGCTTTCTGAAATGCATATTCGTAGTATGCACTGCGTATGCCTTCAACTGCTGTCATCTTAAGACGGAGGTTATAGCGAAATGAACGATTGTTCTCTTGCATTGCCTTGTCATACCGCCGCTGTAGACCTTCAAGTTTGTCATTCAGCAGATGAACTTGTTCACAGGCACGTTTGAAACGTGTCTCACTCTCGTTTAGCTCTGTGTGCAGTTCAAATGCCATATCTAAATGGGCCGATTTATAACTAGTTTGTTGCAGTGGGATTACCAGCAGATGATGGCCAAAGAGAAATTCATCCCCAATTTATGCAACAGACATGACATGCTCATCTCACAGTTCATGTATTTGGAATAATTGATGACAATAGTGAGTGCATTGAGTTACACGTGACAAAACAATCAACAGAACCGGTGAAATGTTTTTACAACTGAGTGGTGTGACGATCCATTACATCATCAATAGTCTATGTTATTAAAAGATGATTGAAAGTTGATGTGTTGGGATGTGATTAATGTAATGATTGACATTGGTACTCGAGGTGTACACTATTAATTGATTAATGAAAGAAGGCGTAGCTTCCCAAAAATTAATTTCAGGAGACCGCCAGTACCTTTTATATACTGTTTTATAGTCGTTTATTGCTGTAGATAATGTCTGTTATGAGTGCATTTTACGGGAGCTTCAAACAGTAGGCGTCGCCCACTCTAATGACAATTTTAAGACTTGGATTGAAGATGAGAATGGCAAAAGTCGCTCAATATCAACAGGGCGTTTGTAGACGATTATTTCAACTAATTGAGTAAAATAATCCTTTGAAATAATAATGATTTATCAAGAAGAGCTCCGCCGTTAACATATGAAGCATTCGGCGCCATACTGCCAAAAATAAGCTTCCAATTTGAAAAATGGGCGTGATGGCACTCCCCTTTTTATGTCCGTCTCCAACGCTGTCTCGCTGGAGACTGGCCGTTCCGATTGTGGCACCCCTATATATAGGGTATACGTTGTAGTCATGGTGACGTCACGCATGCGCGTTGGAACTTGGAACTCTTCCAGCATTCACAAGGCAGCGACGGCGGCTTTACAGTTATGTAGCGCCTCTCAGAATCGGCCAAATTTCACCAAAATAGATGCGTTGTGTAGGGAATTCTTCACTGCATCTTTTTATTAACTTTTCGCCATGATTAGAATTCCCAATATTTTGCCAAAAGTCATTGCCCCGAGGAATAGTGCCCAGAAAATAACATAAGCTGTTTTTAAATACAGATCTATATATGTGGCGTGCATGTTGAAGTTTGCTTGCACACAACTCTGCATGCCTTTCCTTTGGTAGGATATTTCGTGTGTGTTTATTACTGATGAAAAGGGCAATCTTAGGCCTATTATTTTATTCACAAAGAAACACAGAGGGGAGGTGGTTTTGCATTGACTCAAGCAATCTTCTTTGCATTTGTTTAGCCCTGGCAAGGGCTGTTGGTCAGACGGGAGTCGCATGTAGCATTTCCATACACCACACTGCCTTCTTGTTCAAATTTAGGCAGGTTCTATGTAGATACCAAGTATCTCAATTGGGCGATCTTCTCTGCTTTCTGAAATGCATATTCGTAGTATGCACTGCGTATGCCTTCAACTGCTGTCATCTTAAGACGGAGGTTATAGCGAAATGAACGATTGTTCTCTTGCATTGCCTTGTCATACCGCCGCTGTAGACCTTCAAGTTTGTCATTCAGCAGATGAACTTGTTCACAGGCACGTTTGAAACGTGTCTCACTCTCGTTTAGCTCTGTGTGCAGTTCAAATGCCATATCTAAATCGGCCGATTTATAACTAGTTTGTTGCAGTGGGATTTCCAGCAGATGATGGCCAAAGAGAAATTCATCCCCAATTTATGCAACAGACATGACATGCTCATCTCACAGTTCATGTATTTGGAATAATTGATGACAATAGTGAGTGCATTGAGTTACACGTGACAAAACAATCAACAGAACCGGTGAAATGTTTTTACAACTGAGTGGTGTGACGATCCATTACATCATCAATAGTCTATGTTATTAAAAGATGATTGAAAGTTGATGTGTTGGGATGTGAGTAATGTAATGATTGACATTGGTACTCGAGGTGTACACTATTAATTGATTAATGAAAGAAGGCGTGGCTTCCCAAAAATTAATTTCAGGAGACCTCCAGTAGGCTACCTTTTATATACTGTTTTATAGTCGTTTATTGCTGTAGATAATGTCTGTTATGAGTGCATTTACGGGAGCTTCAAACAGTAGGCGTCGCCCACTCTAATGAAAGATTTTAGACTTGGATTGAAGATGAGAATGACAAAAGTCGCTCAATATCAACAGGGCGTTTGTAGACGATTATTTCAACTAATTGAGTAAAATAATCCTTTGAAATAATAATGATTTATCAAGAAGAGCTCCGCCGATAACATATGAAGCATTCGGCGCCATACTGCCAAAAACAAGCTTCCAATTTGAAAAATGGGCGTGATGGCACTCCCCTTTTTATGTCCGTCTCCAACGCTGTCTCGCTGGAGACTGGCCGTTCCGATTGTGGCACCCCTATATATAGGGTATACGTTGTAGTCATGGTGACGTCACGCATGCGCGTTGGAACTTGGAACTCTTCCAGCATTCACAAGGCAGCGACGGCGGCTTTACAGTTATGTAGCGCCTCTCAGAATCGGCCAAATTTCACCAAAATAGATGCGTTGTGTAGGGAATTCTTCACTGCATCTTTTTATTAACTTTTCGCCATGATTAGAATTCCCAATATTTTGCCAAAAGTCATTGCCCCGAGGAATAGTGCCCAGAAAATAACATAAGCTGTTTTTAAATACAGATCTATATATGTGGCGTGCATGTTGAAGTTTGCTTGCACACAACTCTGCATGCCTTTCCTTTGGTAGGATATTTCGTGTGTGTTTATTACAGATGAAAAGGGCAATCTTAGGCCTATTATTTTATTCACAAAGAAACACAGAGGGGAGGTGGTTTTGCATTGACTCAAGCAATCTTCTTTGCATTTGTTTAGCCCTGGCAAGGGCTGTTGGTCAGACGGGAGTCGCATGTAGCATTTCCATACACCACACTGCCTTCTTGTTCAAATTTAGGCAGGTTCTATGTAGATACCAAGTATCTCAATTGGGCGATCTTCTCTGCTTTCTGAAATGCATATTCGTAGTATGCACTGCGTATGCCTTCAACTGCTGTCATCTTAAGACGGAGGTTATAGCGAAATGAACGATTGTTCTCTTGCATTGCCTTGTCATACCGCCGCTGTAGACCTTCAAGTTTGTCATTCAGCAGATGAACTTGTTCACAGGCACGTTTGAAACGTGTCTCACTCTCGTTTAGCTCTGTGTGCAGTTCAAATGCCATATCTAAATGGGCCGATTTATAACTAGTTTGTTGCAGTGGGATTACCAGCAGATGATGGCCAAAGAGAAATTCATCCCCAATTTATGCAACAGACATGACATGCTCATCTCACAGTTCATGTATTTGGAATAATTGATGACAATAGTGAGTGCATTGAGTTACACGTGACAAAACAATCAACAGAACCGGTGAAATGTTTTTACAACTGAGTGGTGTGACGATCCATTACATCATCAATAGTCTATGTTATTAAAAGATGATTGAAAGTTGATGTGTTGGGATGTGAGTAATGTAATGATTGACATTGGTACTCGAGGTGTACACTATTAATTGATTAATGAAAGAAGGCGTAGCTTCCCAAAAATTAATTTCAGGAGACCGCCAGTACCTTTTATATACTGTTTTATAGTCGTTTATTGCTGTAGATAATGTCTGTTATGAGTGCATTTTACGGGAGCTTCAAACAGTAGGCGTCGCCCACTCTAATGACAATTTTAAGACTTGGATTGAAGATGAGAATGGCAAAAGTCGCTCAATATCAACAGGGCGTTTGTAGACGATTATTTCAACTAATTGAGTAAAATAATCTTTTAAAATAATACTGATTGATCAAGAAGAGCTGTGTCGATAACAACTAAAACATTCGGCGCCATATACTGCCAAGAACACAGGAATAGCATTTGAAAGACATATACCTATATAGACTCTAGCCTTTAACTTTTATATAGGTAGGGTATATATAGGTAGGTGTTTCAAATGTTATTTCTAAGCGATACACGCCCCTGTGGTCACACGCTGACATTGCTATATGTTGCGAGATATTTCCAGCCTATTATTACAGCCCACCTACAACTGTCAAGTTTCATGCCCTCATGAAGACGAGAAATATCAAAGTTCTCAAAGGGATATGTATATTCTTAAAGAAACACGTACGTTAATTATTATTGTAATAACATATATTGTTATCTGTTCCACACACCATGCCATGTTTTTGTAAAACCTGATGTACTCTGGGCCACTTGGCCTTTAATTCTGAATAAAGTGATTGATTTGACGATTTTGACGATTTTGACAGTGAACGAAAAGTTTTTAAACTTAGCATGTCTGAAACCCAACATCTTGAGATTATGTTCATAATGTTCAAATTCATTAAATTTGAGCATTGTTTCGAAAAAGGCATAGTAATGACTGGGCAGTTTCACTGTACGGCCACCCCCTCATTGTCACCATTATGTAACCAGACGTAAAGGACAGACACAATGGACTTAGCTCGGTAGTCTTTTAACTATTTTGTGAAATAACGTTTTATCCAAAATCAGAAATTTTGTATGTGTTGCAGAGTAGATTTTCTGTTTTCCAGTCAATTTTAAGTAAAATATTGTGAAAATTGAAACAATTAAAATTATCTATGCTAGACTGAATTAACATGGAATCTTATGGAGAAACAGTGCAATACTCTTGGCACGTCACTGTACGTTAAACGATTCACATTTGACAACGAATAACATCACCTTTTCAAATAAATAAGAGTTTTAGACCATTAAACAGAATACTGGTGTCTGTTGTGGTCTCAGTATAAGCTTTTATGACACTTCTTTATTTCATGAGTTACCTCCCATGGACCGCTCGATTTCCTTTCAAACTGTAAAACCTTTCATAGAAATGATTAATTTTGTTAACTTTGGGTACAAGTTACCCAACTGAGTGAAACCCTCTCCTATTATCCTATATGTACAGTGCTGACATATAACATATATGCAATATATGTTCAATGATAGAAGAGAGAAAGAAATGTTGCATATTTGAAGAAAGAAAGAATGATTTAAATAAAAGACAGTTTCTTAGATATTTTACACATAGACGCTCGACCCTAAATATATGTTACATAGATATATATTTCTCAATCCTTTAAACTAGATACATTTATCATAATAGATTTTGGAGCCAAACTCCGAGTATGTGCTGGCCAAAGAGATATGTTTGCAAAATCAAAAGCTCGATTTAAGGAAGGTAGACACAAATATTGACGTATAAAAGATTACTAGAGTTCGAAAAAGACATATGTTAAGTTGATAACATACCTAATGGAAGCAAAATGCGCATATATAAAAAGATATCATTTATCAATATATTTATATATAAACATACGCGTTATTTCCAAATGCCAAAATCCGCCAGTTTTTCCGGTTTGTTTTGAGCTCGCTTTAGTTTACTGATCGATACTTTTTGGCAGATTGGCAGAAGAATCACAGGAATTCGATATGGTAATTATATTGGCAAATAATATCGTGGCAAAATCATTTCTGTCACTAGTGCTGATCTAGAACACAGGGGCTTGTATTGCTGAAAACAAACAGTTCCTAGGTCCAATACTACGATGCGATATATACCCTATACTCTTTATTTATTATATTGATTGATTATATTTATTCAATTGAAAAGATTGGGTACAAGTTATCCAACTGAGTGAAACCCTCTCCTATTATCCTATATGTACAGTGCTGACATATAACATATGTAATATATGTTCAATGATATATATAGAAGAGAGAAAGAAATGTTGCATATTTGAAGAAAGAAAGAAAAACATAGACATGTAAAATATTAGGAAAGAACAAAGAGTAATACTAACAATGATAGATTATATGCGGGTTAATTTCAAATCTTCCTGATAAAGATATATACTTTTGAACTTCCTTTTTTTGTATTGTCTATTGGGTTTAACTTTTGTTTATAAATAGTTACATAGTCATCAATCAGAAATATGTAAATGGAAAAGGTTGATGCTTTCACTTGTGCTGATAGCTCCGTGAAAATTATTGTCGAAATAATGCACAGGTGCATACAATTTACGTATATATCTGCCATGTTTTAGTGTAATATATAGAGGATATTTGTCTTTTCTTGACTAATACCATGTTTATCTCATCGAGTGAGGTAGAAGGGTTATATTTCACAAGTGGCGCAGCCACGAGTGAAAATATATAACTTTTCTACCTCACGAGATGAGATAAACATGGTATTTGTCAAGAAAGGCAATTTTTCTATTTATTATAAGACCAAATCCTTGCATTAACAATGTGACGTCATGAACGTGTCATGACGTCGGAGCATTGTTTTATGACGTCAGGTCATTGTTATATCAGACTGATAACACGTTCCATTGTTATTTTCATTAGTGCCTGATAACGCGGTTTATTTTCAGTGATAGATCCCGGTATTTCACCTGCAATAATAAAAAAATTATTAAATCGAGTTTAGGAACGTATTGTCATCCTACCGTTAGAACATAGTTGAACACAATGCTCAGATAATTCAGAGTCAACAAAACTAAAGTATTATGATAAACAAAACTGAAGTGCAAAAGAAAGTACACACCTCATGCAGTTGGTTTCGATTAATTAAATATTATAAAAGAAATGAGATGCATTTGATTATGGCATGATACAATAACATGCACATATATTCTGTAGTTTGAATGAATTACATTGGTGACTGGCTATTTTTTTTAGTTAGAATACCTTTTATCATCCAAAACCGGCTCCCACAGTAGATATCGCTTGAGTGAGTCATGTGATATCTATCTTCAATCAAATCGTCATAATCCTATGACATCACAATACCTTGACATCACTGAGAACATTGCTGACAATGTTATGACGTCACAAAGTTGATGACGCACAATGCTATGAGGCCACAATGCTGATGACGTCATGATGCTATGACATCACTGAGCTCACTGCTGAAGTAGTCAAATGGCAGTTTTGTGAAGCAGATATGTTCATTATTTTGCTAATAATTGTTGAAGAATGATTTTGAATGATAAATAAAATCTCACCCTCGTGTCTTCTGATATCCAATACATCAACACTCGTTCATTAAAGTAAAAAGATCCGCGGCAAGCCTCGTATATTTGTAACTTTAATCAACTCGTGTTGATATATTTGATATCAGAAGACACTTGGGTGAGATTCTCTATTTCTTCATGTAGACAGGGACAAGAAATGAAATTTACACCAACAAGACCCCTAACATGTTTACAAATTTGTAAATGTGTGCAAAATAAGAAACATCTATTTATTTATAGAAGATAGAAGATGGCTTATTTGTCGATGAACAGTTGTGTTTTATCCATATTAATTTTGAAGAATGTTTATAAGTATTCCTTGGCTGATGACTTAACACCTACACCTTTCAGTTTTAGAGTAGGACGTATTTGTAATTGAAAATCATACGTATGATAAAACAATCAAACCAAGTGAGGTGTGTACAGATTACATCGTGAAAAATAGCTGTCTTCTGACACACAGTCCAAATTTACCTGTAAAAATTCATATAAATATATTTTGAATTACATTTTCAAAACCTCGATAATAGGGATGCGTTTGTTCCCTTGTATGTCAATAAAAATATTTTTCACAGATGTGAATTTAATTTGACATGTGTTTGAGAATAACCCCCCAGTTTTTAAATAAATCAAAGATTTAGATTGTTCTTGTTTTGATTGAAATGTGCACGATAATGGGACTCACCGTCGTATACTCCGAAACAACGGTCGTATATTTTCACATTAAAAAAGATGTTGCTAAGAACATCGTCCTGTTCTTCTTCTGTTTCTACTCATTTGAGAAACACTCATAGCAACAAATTATCATCGAAGGTAGAGTCGCCTTTAGAAAACCTATCTTATATTTCCCCCATGACACAATGACTATATTTAGCTATAGTTTAATCACGTGACACACGATTTGCACGTGCGACGATAATTGCGTCATCAACTGGGTACCCGAGTACACGCAAACTCGCTGCAATGGAGGCCAAATGGGTGATTAATTTGTCGAAAATCTTCACATTCACTCGAACGTCATCTTAAAATTTAACATATTTATTCTATTAATCGCTTCGTCCTGATGTTCACAAAGATCAAGAGGAAATTGACATCGTCCGATCGTCGATCATCGATTGATCGAACACATTCACAAATACTGAAATAGTGATGTCGTCACTTTGGCTACAATTAGCTGATTAACAGAAGCGATCGAAGTCTCCAAATGGTGAAATTGAGGTAGGAAGAGATTTAACAAATTATAAATCTATTCAATGCCTATCAATATTTTCTGATTTAAGAAAAATCCCGTATGTGCGTTGCTTATCTTACCAATGACATTGACATGACAACACTGTCAACACTAGTCACAACAGTTTCACTTGTCAATCACTCAATGGTCAAGCACGTTCTTGCGGGTTTGAGTAGCGTGAAGAGATTCGATGTTGTCTATAGGAAATTGACAAAGGTAGCGAACATCTTTCCCAACAATATGCATTTTAAACTTTCGGATTATCACAGTCCCTATACTGTTTATCATTACATCAAGCAATGGCCGACACTAAAAAAAATTAAATCTTTTCAAAAGAAAATTTAAAACATGAATACTGCAGTAGGGTAATTGGTAAGTTCAAGTTCTTGTAGTCTCATACACTATAGGCTAATAAAGTATTAATCGAAGGGTTTAATGTGAGTCATACCATAATATAGTAATCAAAGTTTACATAGATTTTATTAATTTCTATAATTTCTAAAATGCCTTTTAAAAAAGACCAATAATTAAAGTTGTATGATTATGGAAATGTGAAATTCAATATTCAGATTAAAAACATAAGCCCCTCATTGTTTGTACAGATATTGAGTGGTATATATTACCTGCAGTGTTAGAAATACTTTATAGCTTCTTCTGGCGAACAGGGTTTGTGGTTTAAAAAATCAACCAGTCCTACAAATTTAACAGGCCCAGCAGTATATGTTTTATAGAAAATCATACCAGCCAGACAGACTAAATTTCCCATTTTGCAATTTTCCCAATCTGAAATTAACCAGCAATTGGCTGACGGGCGGGAAGCTATATCGAGCACTGGTTACAACAACTTATTGACAGCTTTTCACAAACTTAAAAGAGGTTAGTCATGTATATGTTCTCATGACATAATTATTAATATAAAGTTCCGTCAATAAATTTTCCTCCTATTTCCCCAAAATGATGAACAGGCGACTGCAAAACCAAATATCAAGTCTGTAAAACTAAGCACCAAAGTTTAGCGCCAAAGGACATGCACTTGGCAGTCTCTGAGCAGATAATGATAGCATAAACAGTTTATTTTCTCACAAACCAAGAAGCAAGGATTCATACCTTGATGTCATGCTTTGACCTCCGGTTCCGATACCTATCTTCTCAGTTCCACGTCGGAATAACAAGCATCCCAGAATTCCTCCCCAATCTCTCACTAAAGCATTGTCCAAATTTCAGTCTATGTTTTGTTGAGATGAGACAACAGATAAGCCTATCTCGGAGTCTGCCCTTTTACTTTTAGATTGTGTTCCCGATTGGAAGCTCTGATAGGGTGGTGCTGGTTAGCACCCTGGGGGGTGGGCCTGAGGGGTCAGGCAGTTTGTTATTGTATGGATAAGGGATAAGGGCACCGCTAGTGTTCTTAGGTTCCTGCAATTAGATCTAAATGGTAAATGTTTCTGAAATGCTTCTCTGGAGATACAGTGACTCCATGGTATTGTCATTATCTGACTTACCTTGTATAGCCAGACATTTCTTTAGATGTCTAAGGTTTTTCAAGTTAATCTTGAAGGTGGGCTGGATTGTTCATGCAGTTTGTTATTGTGTGGATAAGGGCAGTCTCCATGCTTTTGTTGATGCCAATTTGATTGAAATGGTAAAAGAGTTTGAAATGCTTCTTTGGTGATAAGGTAACTTCATGGTTTTGACATTATCTGAGTGACTTGGTAAAATCTGATTTCTTTTGAAAGACTATGGTTTTTCAAGTTATCTTCAGGGCAAGAGCTGCATGATGGTTCAAGACGTTGGGTTTTGTGGGACCTAGTCTTACACTCAGACTATGAAAAAAATATTCTGAAAATATCACCATCTTATTAAATATTGAAAAGGAGACCGAAAGAAAAGAAATTTTATATTTTTTTTCAATATTTTTTTTCAGATATAAAAATTATTTTTCAGAATCTAAGTGTTAGACTCCCTGGGACTTTGTTGATGGCAATTCAATCTAAGTGGTAAATGTTTCTGAAATGCATCTTTAGCGATAAGATGATTTCATGGTAATGCTATTAACTATACCGGTATAAGTGCTCAATGAGTCACTTGGTAAGGTCTGGACTTTCTGAAATTGTTAAAGTTTGAGTGAGAGAATGTGTTTAGGGGTATTTCAAGTACAGGTAAATTTCTCAACTCAAAAAATTTGTTTTTCTTGTTATTATCCCCCGCCACAACGAAGTTGGCGGGGGATATAGAAATGAGCTCCGTCCGTCTGTCCGTCTGTGCGTCCAGGCTTTTCCATTCCGGCCTCAAACTTCAAAACTATTCAATATATTTTGCTGAAACTTTGTACAGGTAACAACCAAGTAGTCTAGATGTGCCTTTTGCTATATAGAAATTTGAGAATATTTTTTTTTTTTTTTTACGAATGCAAACAGTCTGGACTTAGAACCAAGAAGAGGGAAAACTATATTCCAGCCTCAAACTTCAAAACTATTCAATATATTTTGCTGAAACTTTGTACAGGTATCAACCAAGTAGTCTAGATGTGCCTTTTGCTATATAGAAAGTAAATGCATTATATATTCAAAATGCATAAATATATTCAAAATTCCTACATGGCGGGGGATATGGCTGACTCTGTCTGCTTGTTTTATTTTGGATGAATCATTAGTTAGATTATCCATTGAACTGTTGGACTGTCTAGCTGGTGCAATTTAATGAAAGACAGTGATATGCTAGTGAAGTAGTTAGGGTGTTAGACTTTGGATCAAGAGGTCTGAGGTTCTAATCCTGTCTGGAGCTCAGCAACTTTATCTACTTTAGATATATTTTCATTGTTTATATCCATAAATCATACATTTATATATGAAATAAGCTTGAAAAGTAGCTTGACCAAAAGTGTTATGTCAACTTAATGGAAAATCTTACAAATTAGAATCAACCTTGAATCATAAGAAATAAACATTTGAAACATTCAAAACTATAATGATAGATAACATTAATAATAACAAATCTAGAATTTCTGTTCGAATTGAAGAAATCATTAAAAAAAATTCATACAGATCTACATATTGAAAACATGCAAAGAATTTTTAAAATCTTTAAAATTACTTGTAAAAATGAGTTTGACCAATTTATTCGAGAATGTCTATTTAAAATTTTGATATCTTAGTACAACTTATAGTGATGATAATCTGAAGATGGTAATCTAAGAGTTCAGTTGCCTCAGGCAGAAAATTAATTAAACACCAGTGTAAGATATAGGGGTGTGATAACATGATGAAAATGTAACTTTGTTGACAATATAGCACAAAGTGTCAAATTGTGTTTATCTACCTTCACCCAGCACTGAACACATGTGTCACCTTTAGGCTAACAGTATCTTCTTGCTGGAGTGTATTGCTACAAGATAACAGCTCTATCTTCAAACTGGGATATATATTGCTATATGATAATAACATATGGTTTACGTGCCATGGGTCGTTTACAATTAAAATAAAGAAATGATGGAGAATTCTTCACAACTTCAACAAGTGTTTGTTTTCAAAATAATAACAAATTTCTGGTTTGTGATGCCATGTTGAAACAAGCAGCTTGTGAGTTTTCAGAGATATTTATTAAAATATATTCTGCAATGAATACTACAATAATACTGAGTAAATGTTTGACATTTTTGACCGTATTCGAAAGCAATTAACTGAATTCTTCATCTCTCACATTTCTGAATTTTTAAAAAGTATTTTGATAAAATTGTCATATTGATTAAATGATGGAAATCATTTGCAGTAATTCTGAGCAAATATCTTAATTTGACACATGAAACGTTTATTAACTCTGACAACATCATCAGCTCATTTACAGGTCCAACCTAATGTCCTCAGTGCCGAGTAATAAAATATTAAAATATAAAGTTTTAAAAAATCCTGATCTAGTGCCATGAGTTAATGGAAAGTTGTTTTATTGACACCCAATTAAGTAAGGTTAATAACTACAAGATACTTCTTCAACAACAGGACAGTTAGGTTAAACAGTACCAAGCTCTGAAAATATTTATTCAGTGAGTAATTAACTATGATCAATTATCTAGAGAAACGACTGTGGACGCAAATACTGGAACATGGCTTGTTTTACATGGTTTTCCTAGTGGCATGTTGACAATAGCATCAATCAAACAGGCCCCTTCTTTGCCTTGTGAGTTATCATCGTTAGTTCGTTAGTCGTCTTCGTTAGTCGGATGAATCATGGTATCATCTTGTATTTGAAGAATTGAGCGATTTGAGTATGAATAAAGAGATGGTCAGTTGTATTCCATTCAAGATTTCATTCTTTAAGATGTATTTCATGAAAACAATTCTTCCATTTCTTGCAGGTTGATATCATCTTCTAAGAATTGATTCCATTAACTAGGTGTGAAACGGTACACTTGATCTTCGGTTTCTTATGTATTGCGGTACAGAACCATTGGTTAGGTTCAGAATGCAACAAAATAAATCCACACCATTACATATTTTTACTTTTAAAAAAGTCTAATGGAGAACTGAAGGTATAAACATAATGTTAATAATGAATTGAATAACATACAAGAGTGCTCTGAGAGCACAAGAACCCCCAGGTTTCTTATCGTCCAAATAGGCATTTTAAATGTACCGGTAAGGGTAATATAATGACCTATTTAAAATAAATAAGCATGTCAAATATCTAAGGCCTATCACCAATCAATAAATAATTATGGCCATCGTTAAGTTTCTCACAAAATGGATCCTACATCAAGGTCAAGGTACCAGTAATAATAATAATAATAGTGCATATTTATAAAGCGCACATATCCACGCTCGAAAGCATGCTCAAGGCGCTTAACATATAATGCTAATAAATAATAATAGTCATGCACAAGGTCAAAGGTTTTAACCTCAGTGTGTGACTTGGAAACATTTTCAAATGCTGACAAATTAAAAGTTACTGTCAGTCTAAAATTGGAAAGCTGAACGTTCTTAGTCAAGGGCCGTAACTCTAGTATGCTGATCGGTCCCAAAAAAGCACATGCTTATCACCAATGTCTATCCAAAGCATGTGTAAAGTTTCAGAAAGATTGATTAAAAACTCTGGGAGGAGTTGATTTCAGAACACTAGTATCCTTTTCGGGACGGACGTACGGACAGACGGGCTGCGCCATGACATAAACCCCCTTGGGTTTCACCCGGGGGTTAAAAATATGGTATGAGGTACAAACTGAAAATACACTTTGATTCATGATGCATCAAACCGGAAGTAAAATACCGCGGTTCAACTTATGTAGTTGTGAACTGTTTCACCTCTTCTGTAAACCTAAACTCTTTAACTATAGCTAGAGCATCAAGTGTTTTACGGTTTCTCAATCCTTGATTTGAACAGTTTAAGGATACACAGAACAATGAAGTTAAAAACATAAACAATTGTAGCTTAAAAGCAATAATTGGAAACTTTTAAAATATGATAACTTTTTATTTATAAAGTAGGTTTTATTTGTATTTACAAAAAGATAATTGGCCTGCGCTGTCTCTTTGAAGTTTAAATTTCCATCTTAATGAATTAAGCCAAATGTAAACACTTCTAATCAATTTCAATAACACTTTTATTGAAAGATGTTATCGTTATTTTTTTAATGTAAGCACTAATGATCCATTTGGATATGCTTTTGTTGAAATAGGAATATTTTCACTATATTTCTGTTTGTTAACAATGAAAAGGATTGTTTGATAATTTTCATCAAAGAGTGAACATGCTTAACATAAGAATATAATGTTTACACGAAACTGCTGAGTATTGATTGAATCTTTGTCATAAACATGTTAACTTTTATATGACATGATCTCCTATACAGTATTCATGTGCAAACTGGTAACGGCACAATGGCAGGAATTGTTAGCCATTGTTTGCATAGCAACAGCGCTCTGAGAGACTTTTTGTCGGAAGAAATCAATTATTATTGTATTGCAATTGATTGTTTAAATGACTGCTCCAACAAACCTATCAAGCTTTTGTTACCTTGTGCCAGCTAAACTTGTAAGATTTCTAAGATTTTTGCAACATTGAAAGATGGCCGCCAGTAAAGCATCATGGGAAGTGCATGGCTCTTCAGATCAACAAATTAACAGTCCTAGTTTCTCCAATTGAGCAAATAATAAATGGATGATTATGATAGATAGATTGAAGTTCTCATATCTGTAAATTTGGTAAATTTTAATTGTTTGTGATAAAAATCTTTGTTGTACATGTGTTCTGTTAGTATTCAAATGAGAAGTCTAAATATCTGTAAGCTTTGTAAATTTTGATTGTTTGTGATGAAAAGCTTTATTGTATTGTGTTACATAGTATTTTCCTTGATCTTGTTAATATAACTTTGGAAATTTATCTTTCAATTTAAATGGCTATAGGCGTTCTTTGGAAAATGTTTGAAATGTATGTCAAATACACCGAATCAGCTCCCTCTATTTATATTTCTGTGTATTCTTTATGTTACAACATGGTCAAGGTTTAAATTTACAGTTTTCACATAATAATCACAAATATCAAATTCTTATCTTCTTAAAAGGTGAAGTCAACTAAACTACCTGGCAAAAGAAAGTTCTCACCTCAGTTGGTTTCAATTAATTCAATATTTAAAAGAAATCAGATGCGTGCATGGTTATGGCACGATACAATAACACTTATCTGCAGTAGTTTGAAAGAATTTTGGGGCGGGATAGCGCAGTGGTTAGGGCGTTCAAGAGGTTCGGGGTTCGAGTCCCACCAGGGGCACGGCAACTTTGTCTGCAGTAGAGAATTACACGCAGTAAGGTTTGGGTGCAATGCTACACTGAATTTCAGCGTAGTACCACCCATGGTTCGCTTGTTCCAGCCGATGCTCTCAGGTTTCGTCACAATGAATATCCACATGGCCTTGCAGGCTTTCTTCCTGCCATAATACTAGCCGCCGAGATATAAGTTAAATACTCTTGAAAGCGGCGTTAAACCCCAACTCACCTAACCTCACCTTGAAGGAATTAATAGGTTAATTCAGGAGTGGTTGATTTTTAGTTTAAATATCTTTGTTTCATGAAGACAGGGGTAAGAAATGAAATTTACAGCAACATGACCCCTACCATGTTTAAAATGTTGTAAATGTGTGTAGAATCAGGCAAATTTATTAATTTTCACATATAGTATGTCTTATATGTCGATGAACAGTTGTGTATCATCGAATATAATTTTTGAAGAAAATAAAAATTCTTTTTGTTTTTTAAATTAAAAAACATGTAGAAGTATACGTATTCTTTAACTGCTGACTAAACACCTGTAATTTCAGTTTAAGATTATAACATCAAAAACTTTGAGATATTTGCTGTGATATAATATCAACAGAAGTGAGTACTTTCTTTTGCCTTGTAGTTTATATATATGTGAATTTAAACTGCAATTTTGCCTTAAGAGTAAGTTCTTTCTCTTATTTCTCATAATTTAGCTCATATTCATAGATTAGAAGACATGCAACTGATAAAATGTTTTTATAATTTGTTCATAATTACAAAATATTTTTTTCAATTTGTATATGATATGGCCTCCCAAACATTATAAGGTTAGTAAAAATTCAATTAAGTTTTATATTTTCATCTGAATCATGATAAGTTGACGCATAAATACAAATATAATCCAAATATTTTTAATCATTCTGAATTAGCCGAAGAAATATTGCAATCTCGTGTTTCTTGCAAGTAAAGCAACATCAGCAAAATGTCCAAGGTTTTGAAATACATGTACATCTAATATTTGTTAACCGCCGTAAGTTAAGCATTAAGAAGTGAACTGGAAATTTTCCTGTTATCATGTTTTGTACAGATTTCTAATGTTTGAGTTGATGATATATACGTGTGTAAAGAAGTGTGGAAGAATGTAACTATGGAATTAATGTTTTTCTTTTTCCGTATATAGGCCTACCATATATTAAAGACATTTAGATAATGTGATCCAAAAGTTTAGAAATTTTATCACATAGTTTCAGGAACTCTATCTACAATTGAAAACTTAGTAATTAGGTCGAAATTTGAATGTTTCACCATCGTGTCTGCAATTGAAAACTTTAAATATTAGTAGGTCCAAATTTGAATTTTTCCCTATTGTTTCAGCAATTTTATATGCTTTATTGTATATCAGTGTAGGACATTCCATGGTTTTCTATATAGTTCCAGCTGGTGTCAGCAACTTTCACTACAATGCCACTACCTCGTTAAATCATGTGAAAGAATGAATACATAGGAGAAGCAAGAATTTAACTGAAAATGCTGAGAAATTGAAAGAAAACAGGTAAATAACCTGAAAGTCTGTAGCGGATAATGAAGAGTTTAGTCAATTCAGTTCATGCATCCTTAATCCTCTGAAAATATGTGCAGTCAAATACATCAATATTGTATATGATAAACACCTTTGATACCTATACATACTTACATTAACGAGGGCAGGTAGCGCAGTGGTTAGCGTGTTTGGCTTCGGAACAAGAGGTCCGTGATTCGAATCCCACCAGGGGCATGGCAACTTTGTCTGCACTGAATTTTCAGCGTAGTTCCGCCCATGGTTCTCTAGTTCCAGTCGATGCTCGCAGGTTTCACCGCAATGCATAGCCACATGGCGTTGCAGGCCTTCTCCCTGCCATAATACTAGCAGCCGCGATATAAGTGAAATACTCTTGAAATTCACCTCACCTCACTTAAAATAACATGGGTATTAAACTTATCTTTGATATTTTAATTCCAAACTATATCCGAAGGCATCAGTGTTTATCAAAATTCTAATTAATTTCTGTTGGTAAATTGTTTAACAATTAAGATAAAAGAATTGCAGAGTTTACTATTTAACACTTAACGTTATCCCCTCTTCAGAGTTTTATAGCTGCTAAGTAAACGGAAGTTGGCAGTGTGTTGGTAAACATACAGGGTTTATAGTGGCACAAGCTCTAAACACTTCTTGTTAGTGCCAAGGGTTTCCAATTTATTTCCTTATGGTGACAGGAATGTTTAAAGCCAATTAAAATGTTCACAAGTGTCAGTCTCTTGATGTGTTTTCCCCTTCATTTTGTTTAGCCTTTTCCCTTCAGTTTCGGTAGCCATTACAAAAATCTATTATGGCTTAAAGTTGTTCTTTAGTGAAAACTTCATTAAAGTGTTCCAGTTGTTATACTGTTGAAAATCGTATATACTTACAATATGTCATTCAACTTGGCATTAATGGACCATCTGGTGATAGAACTTCCCCTTTAATAGATCATCTGGTGATAGAACTTCCCCTTTAATAGACTATCTGGTTAGGATGGTTCTTATTTGAACCAGTGTTGAAAGAATGACCCAGGACCAATTTGTTTGAAATGAACTTTTCCCACTTTAAATCAGCAAATATGTTCACAAAGTCTAGTCTAGTTGTAGTCCATGATTGGAAGTGTTGGTGTTGGATCATATCATTAAGGAGCCAGGTTAATCGGAAATTCGAAAAGATATCACAGTTTACACAACTGATACTAAAACAGACAAGTTAAAAGATATATAATATTTTGATGATTTTATATTTCACAACTTGATAAAGACAAGTGCAAATTTGTTGAAAAATAAAAACAATGAGAACTGAATTAAGCTATTCATCGGCGCTGCGAGTGGGGAAAAGTTAAAAAGCAAATTGTTTATTAGTTATGTGTTACTGTGTGAACATTCTATCAGTGTATATCTTGTATCATTAAAAAGTTGTAACATTAGGTTCAATATAACGTGTTTTCATTTCACGTAATGCACAAAATCCAAGATGGCAGATTTTGCCGACAGAACGACCCCTTTAACTGTCCTACACAAAGAGGGTCTATCACATTAAAGCAAGTCTAGAAAATTTAAAGTTCAAATGTAATTTCATATGGTTTAATTCGGATGCATTAACATGGGATTTCAATTTGACAAATGCTAGATTTTAAATTTCTGAAATCGGTCCATAAATTCCTAAAATACGGCATTTAACAAATTTTAACCCGTGTAATTTAGCTCCAGCGACCAGAATGAAAATCTGCGGGGATGTGGCCCCTGTAGTGATGACCCTTGTGACGTAAACACCTCATAAATTCATTTAGCAGCAGTGATTATCAACATCAATTAAATAACGGCAGAGTAGCTGTCTACCCGGCCCCGTCGGTCGCTTATCACTGTCACGCCTCAGTGAGCATTTTCAAAATGGATCGCCCTACTAATTAATGGTGCACATGAATTAAAATCGTCTTAATCAATTGCAAGTATGTATTGTCTCAATTTTATGCTCAATTGATTCCGATATATAATGTACGTCGAGGTAATAAACTGTCATTCTTGAGAAAAATGCATTTCATGTATCCTTTAATATAATGAAAACAAAGGTATGTTCCTTTTAATTTTATTGTAATTTTTTCATTTAGATATATTTAAAAAAAAAAAAATTATTTCAGAAACTAAATATTAGTGACCAGTAACTAAGGCATGAATTCTTTCTGTTTGCCATTTTTGATATTTCGGAAAGAAAATTTAGTTGACCTAAACCAACTAAGATCGCATATATATTAACTGCAATATGGCATGATTCCCTGTTAGTTCTGACAGCGGATGATCAACTGATCCATCATCTATCTTTCTTGCCATGCTTTGTTTATTTGCTTTCTCCGCTAGTTAGGCATGTGCCCCATCACACTCACGCTCAAATCATCTCTGTCCAGATAGATTGCTTCACAGCCCCTGTTTGTTGTTGTCAGCAGGAAGTCAGAAAACATGGATGTCTGATTGTTTTCTTGGCTTCTTTGAGAGACATAACATTGCAATTATTTTGAAGGCAGATTGAAGGAAAATGTGCTTTTTGTGGAAAGAAAGTTGTGAAACATGTTATTTTTCATTGTTTTTTTGTCTTCTTGAAGAGAAATAACGTCCCATCTGAAGTCTGATGGTTTTATCATGGAGTTGTAATCCATGGCCGATGTGATTGTTTTTGTCTTCTTGGAGAGATTTCACAGTAATCCATTATCTTGCGCCGGACTACAATCATACGCAGTCAATCTCCAGATGGATTGCTTCATAACCTCTGTTTGTTTTGTCAAGATGAATTCAGGAAACATGGAGGTTTTCATTTGTTTGTCTTTGTTGAGATTTTTCAGTGATTTGATTTTTCATCACAAGAATATGGTGAAATATAGACACCTCTGATTGTGTTCTTGTCGTTTCAATATAATGAATGCTCCTTCATATCAAACAAGGTATGCTCCCTGACGTCAAGGCCTTTGGATCATGGCGCATAGAGTGTAACGTATGGAGAATAAGGCTGCATAAAAAAGTTAAATGTTTCTCGGGCACATTTTTTTCAAAAGTGACGAGGGCGCTAGGATTTTGTTTTTAATTTTTGTTTGAAAAAATAATGACAAGGAAGGAGTACATTTTATTTTTTCCATCAAAATATAACTAAGTGGTAGAAGTACACAAATTGAAAGCACATCCGTTCCTGCAGACCCATATATTGGTTGACAAATAGATTTTGGGGGTTTGCAAAAATGCTATGGCAAATTTGTAATTTATTTTACAAAATGCTGTCACACACACAAATAAAAGTAGTGCGACAATGCCCGAGAAACATTTCATTTTTATTATTTAGCCTTAATAATGTTCTGAAGTTGCGGATCTTGAGCAATTGTTCAAGAGTGCAAGATTGTCTTCTTGTTGAGATGCAGCTTCTGACCTTTAATGGTTTATTGATCAATTCTCATAGAGTGCTTTCGATATTAACAGTGAACTTATCTCTCATTCGTCCTTCTTGCTAGTTTTTGTTCATTTGTTTTCTCTGCTCATCAGGCATGTACTTTATTATACTCAAGTTCCAATCATCTTGATGCCAGCAACAATCAGCCTCCGTCAAGCTCAAGATAGATTGCTTCACATCGGCTGTTTGTTTTCAGTAGGTCAGGGGACAGTTGACAATTTCTTGTCTTCTTTGAGAGATGCACAGTGGTGTAGTGGTTAGCGTGCTGGCCTCTCAACCAATGGCACGGGTGCGAATCCCGGTGGAGACACCAAACATTTGTGACCTGGGTCTTATACTGTGTTGTGTCCTTGGGCAAGGCACTTCATTCACATTGCACTCAGTCCACCCAGCTGTCTATATGGGTACCTGATCAAAAGGTAGTACGGACCTATGGTCGCGCGGAGCGCTTGGTAGCGGCACCGAAAGTACAATTCCTTCAGGGAAATAATGTACCGCCAGTGAGCAGCATTTGTGCTGGATTATAGGCGTTAAAATATTCATTATCATTATTATTTTGCAATAGTTGTGAAGTCAGATTACGTAAGCTGTATGTCTGGAGAGAGTTGTGAAATGTGGACATTTCTGATGGTTTTCATTTTCTTCACAAATAGATATACCTTTTATTTGATTACAGATCTACAAGAACAGAAACTTCCAAAGCATGCAAACATGTATGTTTCTGCTTGTTTTCTTGTCTTCTTTGAGAGATGCAACAGTACTGAAGTCAGATTACATAGCTGTTTCTATATATCTTGAGAGAGCAGTGAAATGTGTACATTACTGAGGGTTTTCTTATCTTCATGTTCTTCACAAAATTATACTTCATTTGATTGCAGATCTACAAGAACAGAAACTTCCAAAGCATGCAAACATGTATGTTTCTGATTGTTTTCTTGTCTTCTTGAAGAGATGAAAATTCCTACCTCAGTTCATGCAAGCATGCATGTTTGATCATCAACAGATACACTTGTCTAATTCTCTGTAATACCAATTTCTAGAATGCCTCTCAAACAGATAATTGCATGTTCCGAATTGTTCTCTTCTTGAAGAGATAAAAATTCCAACCTCAGTTGAGGCAATTTTTGTTTATCTCCCTTGCAAGTTGTGATATAGTTGTTACTGATTGTTTCCATGTGAATGTCAACACATGTAATCTCTGTAACCATGTCAGATTAATTAAGATTCACTTACCTAAGGTTCGAGAAAGACATTCCTCTGTCTTCTAAAGTAAAATCCTTTAACAGTTATACATGCTCTTAAAGTCTTTATGCACTGTATAATTTAACAGAATTGTAGTTCACCAATAATCATTTACAGGGGCAGATACAGGTGGGGGGGGGGGGGGGGGGGGGTCAAGACAATGGTGACCCCCTTCTACTGAGACCATTTTGGAGTTTTGGAAATGTGCACCCCCTCTTTCTAAAAAACTGTATACATCCCTGACTTATAACTTTTGTCATGTTTATACTTTATTTAAAGGTACTTCCATTGTGTTGTTAGGGGTCACATATTGCAAACGTTGTAAATTGTGTAACTTTATCGAGAAGTACCGACTGTTACCAAAAAGTATGTACCATTTTGATGATAGTCGACTTAGCGTATTGACGATATGAAGGTAAAAGTAGTGGTTTCTGATCGAAAACCAGACAATGAACTTCGTGTGGCGCACGTCAATGAGTCAAACATATTTTTGGAATCTTATTTATGACAGACAACAAGACAAATTTGAGTTGATAATGTTTAATAGGTCATATAACTATTGTGCATGTAAATGGAACGTGCAGTTTCGGTTTCTGAACATGCATAATGATGTTACTCAATTTTAATTGGAAACTAGTAATTATGATATATTTGGCGATTGGGGATAAATATGCAAGCTGAGTGAATTTATTTGTATTGTAGACAGCACATGTGGTGAGTTGGAACGTATTAAAGCTAAATAAAATTTTATGAAACACAATGGATGCACCTTTATAAAATACAAAAGGTGAACTGATTTGTAGCACTGAACTAACATTTAACACCAGAAAAGGCACTATATATATATGTCCGTCCATCTGTCTGTCAATCATTTCTTTTCCAGAGCAGAATCTGAAAACCATACACATGTTACTGCAAAATGATTTGCCTTGTGTCCTAAAAGCATTATAATTTGAATTTCAATTTCACAATTTATCATCAGAAATTTATAAAAAATTGTGTTTTCAATATCTGTTTGAAGAATGGGCACTTTCTTATTTGTGTTGTCTTTTTTTGAGACATGTATTTTTTCTTATCATATGTTTATTTGATCCATTTTCTGAAACTTGGATGTCATTGAATATCTGTTTGTCTTTTTGAGACATTGGATGTATCCTCTGACACCATCAACAATTCTTCCAACAAATTCTGGTTTTCAATGTTACCTTCTTTTTACATAAAAGGATATTTTTTCTTTGCACGTCAGACAGAAGACATGCAATGTGTGATGAATTGTTTTCTTGGCATAAGAAAATTGAGCTGTTGGCTGATTGCATGATATGTCTAACCAACTTCCCCGAACTCAGATGATCAGACACGCCCAATGATATGCAACAACAAGTCATGTTAAGAAGATCTCAGTTTTTTGTGTCTGAATCATATTTCTTCATTTCAGATCTTCTCACATTTTTTACAATTTCTGATCTGTAATGTTGTACATTTTGTCATGAGACAGATAGTCTTTCCATTCCTGTCAAATCGAAAGCATGTAATGTCTCTTGGATATTTTTCTTGGCATAAAAAGATGTATAAATACAGTCGGATTGTGTTAAGGTTGAAATATTATTCCTACAAACTCTTTCTTGTCAGCTGCAATTTGACACGTGTTATGACCTGATGTTTTCATTGTTTTTTTTATGTTTTGATAATTATTTATGAGTCATCTTTTTAGAAATGTATGTGATTTCTAGAATGTTGTCACTCAATGTTTGAAAAAGTTTCTTATCTGAAATGTTTTCCCCTAAAATATGATGTTAAGTTATATTTTAGATTTGCAAATTAAGATAATATTAATAATTCAAAAATGCTTAACCAAATTTTAAACTATTACAGCAAAAAATGATTAACTATTATCAATAACAAAACAATTGCATTTTTGGATTGTAAATATGCAAGCTTTAATACATTCTGGTCAACACTTCATATATGCTTTTCAAAATTCATGTACAATAAATGCCATATTTTGACCTTGTTACAATATGCACAGTAATTTATTTTGTTATATTTGAATTGTATGGAAATGGAAATTAAAAACAATAAAAAAATAAAAAATAATATTAATTTTTGTACGTGTGTTGACAGTATTAGTCTCCACTCTTAAGAGTTTGCTTTATAACAGTAACATCAGGGTCATACTTTATCCCATACAAATAACAATGCATCCACATTTGTACTCTCCGCTTGTAGTTTTTACCTTGATATCATGACATGCTTTATCCCACAAGAATAACAAATCTAATTTTTTCTTAAAAGTATTTTATCTTCAATGTGGAATGAGGGTTACATATGCTCATTAATCTACACTTTTCATTAAAAAATCTTGACTAAGTATTGGTTCAATAAAGAAAGAACTATACACACATTAGTATACGCTTAGTATCTGTGTCAATTAAAACATCGCCTTTACAGAATAAAGAAGTTGTGTATCCATAAAATAGTTCTTCATTCTTCATCATCTTCTAGAATGCCTATCAAAGATGTCAAAGGTTAACTAGATTGTGACAAAGTCTTTTACAGATAATTTTAAAAAATTGCAGTTTTAGTTATTGTGGAGAAGTGGGTTAACTTGGAACTTACATATTCCAAAATTCAAGATAAGCCAGGCAGATTATGTAGTTAAAACTGATAAATAAACTGATAACTAGATAAATGATAAAAATAAGAATAACTGATATTTGAAGATGATTGATATTGAGTAAACATGAAGATTTTAAAAGGAGGGTTCTATCGGGGTATTTTTGGTGGAAATGATATTTCCAATACACTTATATGCAATTAATACATGATTAAAACACATTCAAATTGAATTAAAGATATTAATGAAGGTAATATTTTGATGACTTTATATTTTACAACTTGAAAAAGTCAATAAAGTGCACATATTTGTTAAAACATAAATTAAAACATTGATACGTAACTGAATTAAGCCATTCAACAGTGTTGAAAGTGGGGTAAACTTTGCTACAGCCTGACAGCAAATTGTTTATTAGTTTTATGACACGTTATATGTTGTTTTACAAATATTCTATCAGTGTAAATCTTTTATTATTAAAAAGTTGTAAAATTAGGTACCTTATATGTTTTCATTTCACAAAATGTAAAAAAAAGAACAAGATGGCAGATGTTGCCGTCATGACAGTCCCTTTAAGATAAGCTTTTGACATTTGTGCAAAGAAAGTCAAATAATTATTATAAAGAAGTGATAAATGCCAGCCCACATCATTCCAAGACTTCAAGATAAAGTCAGAAGAATGACCTGGGTTATATATGAAGAAAAATCTATCACAAGTATAGTGAGCTGATGTACCATGATGTTTGATAAAGCCACCTGTCAGTTACTGTGAATTTCTGGAAATTATTTTGGTCATTTTGTAATATCAGTGAACGTTTAAAGTTTGTGGTAAGGGATCTTATATTGAAAATAAAATTTGGCTTTGATAGATTCACAGGGGCGGAGGGGGGGGGGGGGGGGGGGGGGGGGGGGGGGTTACCCCTGCACCCCCCCTCTAGATCCGCCCCTGATTCATTATTGTTTCCTTGTTATCCCCCTAGAAGATTCAAAGCATAAATTATAATGAAATCTATAAACACAATTTTGAAGCATGCAATTCAGTGGTGACTTTGCTATTTTGAATTTTGAGGTTTTGTATCTTGAAGAAAACCAAGATATATGGATAGTCAACTTCTATAAAGAAGTTGACTATCCATATATCTTGGTTTTCTTCATCTCTACAACTTCTAAAATGCCTCTCAAAGAGGTTTTGTATCTTGTTTATTTTGTTAAATATTCATACAGACTTTCTTTCTCGATTATGATATTTAAAAATAGTGGACCAATTGCTTTCAGGATGTTCTTGAGATCTCATTGGTTTCTTGTTGTTGAGATCTTGATGGTTTCCTGTTGTTCTTGAGATCTCAATGGTTTCCTGTTCTTTGGATCTTGATGGTTTCCTGTTCTTGAGATCTCTTTGGTTTCTTGGTTTTCTTTAGATCTTGATGGTTTCCTGTTCTTGAGATCTCATTGGTTTCCTGTTCTTGAGATCTCATTGGTTTCCTGTTCTTTGGATCTTGATGGTTTCCTGTTCTTGAGATCTTGATGGTTTCCTGTTCTTTTGATATTGATGGTTTTCTGTTCTTGAGATCTCGTTGGTTTCTTGGTTTTCTTTAGATCTTGATGGTTTCCTGTTGTTCTTGAGATCTCATTGGTTTCCTGTTCTTGAGATCTCATTGGTTTCCTGTTCTTGAGATCTCATTGGTTTCCTGTTCTTGAGATCTCATTGGTTTCCTGTTCTTGAGATCTCATTGGTTTCCTGTTCTTGAGATCTCATTGGTTTCCTGTTGTTTTTGAGGTTTCAATGGTTTCTTGTTCTTTGGATCTTGATGGTTTCTTTTCTTGAGATCTCATTGGTTTCCTGATCTTGAGATCTTTATGGTTTTCTGTTGTTCTTGAGATCTAAATGGTTTCTTTTCTTGATCTCAATGGTTTCCTGTTCTTGAGATATCAATGGTTTCTTGTTCTTTGGATCATGATGGTTTCCTGTTCTTGAGATCTCGTTGGTTTCTTGTTGTTCTTTGGATCGTGATGGTTTCTTATTGTTCTTGAGATCTTGATGGTTTCTTGTTGTTCTTGAGATCTTGATGGTTTCCTGTTCTTTTGATATTGATGGTTTTATGTTCTTGAGATCTCGTTGGTTTCTTGGTTTTCTTTAGATCTTGATGGTTCCTGTTGTTCTTGAGATCTCATTGGTTTCCTGTTGTTTTTGAGGTTTCAATGGTTTCTTGTTCTTTGGATCTTGATGGTTTCCTTTCTTGAGATCTCATTAGTTTCCTGATCTTCAGATCTTTATGGTTTTCTGTTGTTCTTGAGATCTAAATGGTTTCTTTTCTTGAGATCTCAATGGTTTCCTGTTCTTGAGATATCAATGGTTTCTTGTTCTTTGGATTGTGATGGTTTCCTGTTCTTGAGATCTCGTTGGTTTCTTGTTGTTCTTTGGAATCGTGATGGTTTCTTGTTGTTCTTGAGATCTTGATGGTTTCCTGTTGTTCTTCGGATCTTGTCGCTTGTTTGAAATGACATATACTGCATGGACGTCTTAATTTATACATGAAGTGATGTAGCATTTGAACATTATATATCATATTACAACATTTGATTGACACTGAAATACTATATAGTGTCCTTTGAAAATTCTAACACAAATCATGCATTTTGAATTCAGAAAATTTTTGGCATTGTATTGTGTAGTTTAAAAGTGACATCAATTTTTGTAATCAAGACTTGATTTATCATTCAAATGGTCGTTAATTTGCAACTTGAGGATAGAATGTCTTGAATTCTTTTTTAGAAAGCTAACAAATTGACATCATTTCAAAAGAGACAAGTCTTTTTAAAAAAATTAATAGATTAGATTTTTCTTTTAGCTTGGAGTCGGGTAGTCTGGTTAATCAAAATAATCAGTGATATATGTTCTTGAAAAACGCTGGGTCAAGAGTACAAGTTTAATTGAAATTCCATCGCTTTGAAACATTATAGTCCTTTTGAGACTTCAGCGTGTCCTTATTATCGGTTAAGTTTCAGCGACATCAATCTTCTATTTTCATTAAAAATATCTTTAATTCAAAGCATAAAGATAATAATAAAATAGACTTGTTTCTAATAAATTCTGAAATTCTAAAAGGTGAAGTGCATTGAAGGTGCAAATATTGTTGGAAAAAAGTTGTTTTTAACAAAAGCAATGAAACACAGAAACTCTGGCATTGCAATAAAGAAACCGATGCTAGCGTATATTGTAGAAAATATACGTTTCCAATTTTCATCATAAATCTTCCATTGAGAATATAAAGACACATTGTAGTATCTACAATTCAGATCTCCGATTCAGAATGTCCACTGACAAGCATTTCTATTACATTGTGATAAGGGAGTGGGTTTGGCATTTGTAGCTTCATCTCGCCGTATAATGGGTTTGAACCCAGGTCGAATCATAGCTTAGTGGCGACAGATAGTGGTTTGATGGTGACAGTGATGTAGGAGACTCTATCAACCGCTTGGGTTATAAACCAAAGATACAACTACAGTTATTGCATCTTCAGTGTATTGCGGAATGGGAAGGTTATTGAAGAGGCATGCGGAGGGGTTTTAGAATTGTCTTGTAGAATGGTCAGTGTTAGTGGTAGTGTAACAGATTGATTCTATGAAGTAATGATTGCATATAAAATGTCGTTCAATTATGAATAAATATAAAAACAGAATATGTAACCTTGATGTTGTAGGAGATGAACTCCAAGATTTTTTTCACTCGATTGTTTGTGAATTTAGAAATAATTATTAGTATAGAACAGTCTATAGTTGTTGAAGGAATTAATGCCAAACCATTGCTAATGGCCAGTTTTACAGGAATCAGTAGTTGATAACAGGGAATACTTGGGTAATTTGGCGTGTCATTGAGTATTCTGGAAATGGGTTACTCCATATCTGATATTTTCACTGTGACCAGTGTGATACAGTACTGTATATATATAGAGAATATATAAAAATTGTGTTTTCAGTGTGATATCACTTCTCTCTCATCGAGTGAGGGGTAAAGCTGATATTTTCACGAGTGGCATACCCTGTCACGAGATGAGAGATAAGTGATATTGCACTGAAAATACAAAATATTCTATATATATGCTTCTATCGGAAATATGGTGTTTTAATTATGTCCCAAACTGCTTCAATTGAGCGAGTTCTGGCGACATCATACCATTATTGTTTCTATGTCACCTAGCAACGTTGATGACATTGCGTTGATTGTATATGTGACATCATACCACTGTACACATGACGTCATTCCCTCTGTGATATTTCACTGTGTTGAGAAAGTACGTGGTATCAAACTGCAGTGATGAGAACACATTTTCTCAAACTGAGAAAACTCAGTCTCACATCACTTAACATATAATAAACTGTCTATCAAGCTACAGTGGAGTTATCTGATATTTTCACTGCGATCAGTGACTGATTTAATTTGATGTCCTAAAACAATGGTCTGACATAATTAATTGGCTTATGACGTCACATTGTTAATGTGGTGACAGGTTCTTCCTAGCGGCCGCTCAACATGAAATTGACCCTGTTGTGGGGTAATTAAAATGACAACATCATATACCGGGTAATAAATAGAATGTCTGTCAATTCTTGACAAATATCATGTTTATCTCATCTGATGAGATAGAAAAATTAAATGTTTTCGCTCTTGGCTCCACCAGATATCCTCTTGATCAGAAACAACAGATTTATTTTCTTAAAATTTAGACTGTTATGCATTTGTAATTTTTTTAATGACATATTTATAGCTTTATATAATGTGTTAATTATCCCAAACTTTCGATGTATATTTTTTTAATTTAATTTTTATCAGGAAGGAAATTCAAAGTTATTCAGTTTTATAAATATTTTATGAGAGGTTTGTAATATGTGCAGTCTAATATGTTTTATTTTGATAAACCTGAATCAACATTTGATTTTCCGTTCGTCAAATTGGGTGGAATTGACAGTAATACACAGAAATTCATTCAGCTTATTGAATAAAATATTATCTGATTTATCTATTGGGTCACAGGATCAAGTTAATAGTGGTCAATTGGCATAATTAAGGAAAATATAATTCAGTTATATTATCAAATTATTATTTTTTGTTTACTGTAAAAGTTTCAATTTCTCTTCTTTAAAGTGAATTAAACATTTCATTTTGTTCAAGTTATTTATGTGTTGATTTTGTTCAAAATTGGCCAATAAATCATATTCTTGAAATTGAATTTTTTATTTGAGTTTCATTTTCAATATACAGTTTTAAGTACAAAATGTTATGTTTCAGATAAATCTTTACTCATAATAACTGGCGAAAATAATATCCAAAAAAGATTGTGGAATTGATGTTGGTTAACATCATTACATTTGAGGTTTCCTGATTGGATTAGATCACCATAAATGCTTTAGCAAAGAACTGAGAAAAGATGCTAGGCCGATACCCGAAATTGGAAATTGGCAAAAATTGTTCATTTGTTGATGTACACAAATATTGGTTTGAAACTCCTGGCATTTGCTTGCCAAGATGGTCGACATGTAATTTGTTTTATCTGTATTGGGGCTCGATGCAACCCAACTTGTTGGATTGTTTTCCGGATAAGTTGAAGTTATTGGCCCCGGGGAACTTATTGCTTAAAATCAAAGCATGATTTCTGAGAGTTTGTCTCATTTACGTTGTTTTACGGGTTCCCTTGAAGAATCCAATCTCCGTAATTTTAGCTTGGCAAATCTACCTCACCAGACCTCTTGTTCCTAATTTAGGACTTTTCATGTCGGAACAACTCCTCTGGGACTTATTTTATTGCCTTGATTTTTATATATCTTTGGTTTGTAATATTTTGTTGGCTGATGTTATGTTTGATGTAAGAAAATTGAAAACACTTCATATTAGCTTTTGGTTTGGTGAACGTGTAATGACCAACATGGGAGCAATCAAAGAGGAAACTGCAGAAGTGGTTTTCGTAAAGATACAGTAAATTCAAAATTATTTGGAGATTAGGGATGCATGCCAGTTCACAACAATTTTCTTATGGGTATATGAAATGTCACTTGACTCAATAATTATACCCCTGCTACGAAGTAAGCAGGGGTATATAGCGGTCATTCCGTCCGTTCGTCCGTCCGTCCTTCCGTCCGGTCAATTTTCTCAAAAACCATCAAAGGTACATCAACCAAACTTTGTACAGTTGTAAACCATGTTCTTCCGATCGCGCACAGACAATTTTCAATTTTCTGAGATTTAAATTTTTTGTCGTTTCCATGGAAACATCATTTTTTGGACTTAGTTTTATTGTGTTCAATGGGGACAAGTTTTCTCGGATACTGTTCAACCTAGGTGAATGAAATTTTGGTTGTGAGTACTCATGACCATACTCTTTATCGAGTTCAGAAACCAGTTCCGAAATATTCTTTTTTACGGAGTTATGGCCCTTGAATCCGAAATTGAACTTTGTACCAAAAGAGCTGTGATGCTCCAATGGGGACAAGTTTTCTTGGCAACTGTTACATCTAGGTGAATGAAATTTTACATGTAGGTAGTCCAGATGATACTCTTCATCGAGTTCACAGTCCAGTTCCGAAATATTATGTTTTACAGAGTTATGAAGCCCTTGAATCTGTAATTGAACTTGGTACAAATTACCGGTGTGATGCTCTAATGGGAAAAAATAAGTTACCTAAAAAATATTACATCTGGGTGAATGAAATTTTGTAATAACAAAGTCAGTTCCTTAAATTATTTTGGACAATATTATGATGCTTGAAGCTGCTTTTTAAACATAGTAACCATCACATCTATAATTCTCAAGGGACGGATAGCGGATGGCGGGGGTATGTGAGCCATGCTCACTTTTTTCTTGTTCAATTTGAACTACATTAACCAACCTCTCGTAATATTCCAGGCGGTCGGGCGAAACGTTTTTTTGAGTTTGTTGGTGACAAGTGAATAAATTATTGCAATTTTTAACCCCCGAGTGAAACCAAAGGGGGTTTATGTCGTGGCGAGGCCCATCTGTCCGTCGTCTGTCCATCGTCTGTCCGTCCCGAAAAAGGTACTTATGTTCTGAAATCAACTCCGCCCACAGTTTTTTATCAATCTTTCTGCAACTTTACACATGCTTTGGATATACATCGGTGATATGCATGTGCTTTTTTGGGACCGATCGGATTATCATTTTTAGAGTAATTGCATTGCAAAATGTAACATGATTTGGTGAATTTTTGAATTTTTGGCGATTTTTTAATATTTTTTTACTTTATCATAGCTATGTGTATGAAGCTATGTGATTTGTTAACTTCATCATTTTCTTTTTCATGTAACTTTCATCAAAAGCTACTTCTGTGTTCTTGTTGATTTTACTATTTTATATTTCCACTGGTTATATTTTTGGAAAAGTTAAATTTTCTTTCCTTTCAGCCATAAACTGCTGTATATCTCTCACTGTGCCTTCAGGGGTGTGCTTTCATGTACCTGTTGTTTAAAGTCAATCGAATGAATCATTATGATGGATTAATTTCCAAAATAAAGTTGAAATCAGTGGTAATAGCAGTAGTGTATTATGTTACCCATACCTTTTCAAGTTACTATTATTCCTATTTTGACTTAAACCACCTTTTTTACATGAAGATCGAGACTTGTACTACCATTTTCACAAACAGTTTAATCTTAGCAATTACATTTCATAGCTTATCCTTAGGTGTGCAGACACCTCTCTCTTTAAGTAAAATAAAAATGTCAAACTTTAACAGTCGGGGGTATTAGTGAGCCACGCTCACTTTTTTGCTTGTTAATAATAGTTGTCAGTGCAGTAACTACTACTTCCAGTGGGGCTGGGATAGCACAGTGGTTAGCGTGTTTGCCTTCGGATCAAGTGATCTGGGTTCAAATCCTGCCAGGGGCTCGATGACTTTATTTGCTGTAGAGAACTGTTCTTCGTGCAATAAGGTACTCTGTTTTAATAAAAGAACCAAATAGGCAACTGGCAATTTCTAATTTCTAATTTTTTGTCATACATGAGTAGACAATGTACCCAGAATGCCAATGGTGAAGCCTCTCTTTTAAAAGGAGGGTTCCTTCGGGTTATTTTTTGTGGAAACGAAGTTCGAGAGGATATTCCTGTTTACACATATGTGTTATTAATACATGATTAAAACACAGTAAAATTTAAAGATGTTAATGAAGGTAATATTTTGATAACTTTATGTTTAACAACTTGATAAACACTAATGTACATTTGCTGAAAAAAAAAAAAAATGAGAACTGCCATTCATCGGCGTTGCGAGTGGGGAAAACGTCGCTGCAGCAAAACAGGAGAGTAAGGCAACTATCGCCAGGCGAAATGGTTGTGTGGTAAGCTGTTGGTACAGTCAATGCTGGTGATAGTTGCCTTACTCTGAGGGCGTGGGTTCGAATCCCGCATGGGACTCGGCCCGAAAAAGTACAAGAATTTGTACTATTGAAGGTAGTGTTATCCCAAATATAACCATGTTGTATAATGGGCTGTTTTAATTACCAAGTAAGGATACACTACATAAGGTTTTATCATAAATTGCAAATTAGAACAAAGGAATAACAAAAATGTGCTACAGTGCCTTTAACCCTCGACCCAAATGTAATTTTAATATCCTGAGAAGCATGCAAGATTCTCCAAGTCTTTGTTAAAATTTTTAAAAATAGCTTAAAGAGTGGAATGTCTAGTTTGCTATTTGTCATTCATACATCAAAGAAGTAGCTCACTGAATTTATGAATTTTTACCCAAAAAGAGCAAAATTGCTATTCATCATGAGCTTTGTAAGGCAAGTGTTGGTCTTGACTGTTGATGCTTATGTCAACACAAAGATCAAACCATTTCATTTAGGTGAAAGCCAATCACCAACAAGTGATTACAGCAATCTAAGTACCAATGGCAATTCTGAGAATATTTCATTTGCGCAAGATCACAAAGGATGCAGTGCAAATATTGTTGTTGTCCGTTGTACGAAAGTAATTTGGACGACTCTTCGGTAAACACCAGAGACTCCTTAATGTCACAGTGTCCACAACATGGTTGATTTAAGCGGAATTTCAGTGGATCTCTGAAAATATTGACATTAATCATTCATCTTGTTGGAAGATAGATGGTGATGAGACATCATTCATAGGAATAGTTATATGAATTGAAATAGAGAATGTATTCTGTCTTGTTCTGAAATAGTTTTGTAGATCTTGTTCAGATGTTGAAGATCTGATGTTGTAAATAAAGACCTGAAATAGTTGGATTTTTTTTAATAAGGTTTCAAGTCATCAGCAGAATATTAACATACGTTCAATTCTCGTGGATTGGAGAAGCATACTTTATTGTTGTATATCACATCCTTTTCTACTCCTCATGGAGAGGGGAGGATAGCACAGTGGTTAGTGCATTCGCCTTCCCATGAAGAGGTCAGGGGTTCAAATCTCGCCAGGGCTCGGCAACTTTGTCTGCTGTAGAGAACTGTTCTACATGCAGTAAGGTTTGGGTGCAATGCTACACTGAATTTCAGGGTAGTACCACCCGTGGTTCACTAAATCCAGCCAATAGCCGCAGGTTTCATCGCAATGCATAGCCACATGGTGTTGCAGGCTTTCTCCCTGCCATAATACTAGCACTGCACTACATGCTACGTACAGTATCATCCATGGTACATCTTTACTTCTCATGCTTATGAAGATCTGATGTTGTAAAATATAGACCTAACCTCTGACACCATCAACAAATTCTGGTTTTCAATGTTACCTTCTTTTTACATAAAAGGATACTTTTTCAGAAGACATGCAATATGTGATGAATTGTTGTCTTTGAATAAGAAAAATTGAGCTGTTGGCTGATTGATACACTTAATTGCGTCAAAGTGATTTGTCTTGTGTCCTAAAAGCATTTATAATTTGAAATTCAATTTCACAATTTATCATCAGCCACAATGTATAAAAATTTGTTTATTCACTCAATATATTTTTGAAGAATTGACACTTTCTTTTTTGTGTTGTATTTTTTTGAGACATGTTTTTTTTCTTATCATATGTTTATTTGATCAATGTTCTGAAATTTCGATGCCATTTGGCTATCTATCTGTTTGTTTCTTTGAGACATTGGTTGTATCCTCTGACACCATCAACAATTCTTCCAACAAATTCTGGTTTTCAATGTTACCTTCTTTTTTACCTAAAAGGATAAAAGGATGTCTTTGCACGTCAGACAGAAGACATGCAATGTGTGATGAATTTTTTTCTTGGCATAAGAAAAATTGAGCTGTTGGCTGATTGCATGATATGTCTAACCAACTTCCCCGAACTCAAAACAAAACTCAAATACACTAAAATGCAATACAAGTCATCAAAACAGGAATATTAACCTTCCAAAATTTCAATGATGTCCCCTCTATTTATATATGTGTCTGAAATGGAAAACAAATTGTTTGAAATTGAACCAAACCCCATTTCGGATTCAAAAGCAAATGGTAATTCTGAAGCAAATACAGAAGCAAAAGCATCCCAAACAGTGAAGAATTGGTGTATTTGAGTTCCATTTGGAGAGTTGTTCACCGTTTGTATGGTAGCCCTGATGCTCATTGTGCAAAGGTTAGATTTTTTGTATACTAATGACAAAATAATGAAATGCTGTAGCTTGCAACAGAATGATCTAGAAGTAAGGCAGCCATATTTGATAAAGTAGCTGGCATAGCTCATACCTTATGGATCTTTGTAAAATTTCAGCCAGTACCATGTTTGCAACTTCCAACTGGTAGATATGGTGTTTCAGGCTTTCTCCCTGCAATAATACTAGCAGCCGTGATATAAGTGGAATACTCTTTATAGCGGCCTTGTACCCCAAATCACCTCACCTCGCCTCTTTGTAAAAGAAATCCTCAAAGACATGTCTTCAAAAACTTGGTTGTCATTATTTCAAGATGAACATGTTTTCAATGCTTGCAATAAACAATATCATGCAAGAGACATATCTTATAGAGCTGTATTCATATATTCATGTGTAATCTTTATCGCTACACAATTTTTCATTTATAAGCCCCCTGGGGATTTCACTCCATTGTGCACTTGCAGTTTTCTTTTACGAGGTAAATTTCCACAGAAAGTTTCCACGGGTTCTTTAGATTTTAATCAAATTTGAATTACAGTAAATATGTCATTTCCAAAAAATATTTTGATTTTATAAAGAGCTTTTTGTGATTAATACAATTTTTAAACAATGTTTTCTGAAAGTCAATTAATGTGTAAATTGCTACCTAAAAAAAACCCAGACAGACTAGTAATGGGAAAACATTGTACTTTAAGAGAGAACATTTTATTGATGAGAGCTTTCAACACTTGGAGCCACAAGGGGGGTGCCAATTGCTAATGGTATGGTGGCATTATATGTTTATGACATAATTAGATTCAAGACACATTTATCTACAAAATACTATCAAATTTAAAAATTTCTTAACATTTTGGTGTTTTAACATTTTCTCGCATTTGGTGTGATCTTCCCTTTCCATAACAGTTACTTTATGTGCTGAACAGGGCATGTTCAGCTTTCTGATTAGGAGGTCCTGGGTTTGAATCCTGCCAGGGACTTAAAACTTTCTCTGCAGAAGAGAACTGTTCAACATGCAGTAAGGTTTGGGTGCAATGCTACACTGAATTTCAGGGCAGCACCACCCATGGTTCGCTAGTTCCAGCCAATTGCAGGTTTCTCAGCAACATTGGCACAATGGTGTTACAGGCTTTCTCCCTGCAATAATTCTAGCTGCCATGATATATGTGAAATAATCTTGATAGCAGTGTTGAACCAAACTCACCTCATGCACTAACATACATCTAACAGCCTGGTGTGCTGGTCAGAGAGTATTGCCACTGTCATGTCTGACAAATGGTGTATTGTTTTGGACGAATATGAAGAGCTTTTGATGGTTCATTGCCAGATTTGACTCCTCTGTTTGCTGCCCTCAGAGTCCATGGTAATGAGATGCTAGTTGTAAGTAGCTGGAAGAATGCACAGCACTTGATGTATGAGTTGACATTCTGACTTGTCTAGCAGGAATGTATTCCTTCAAGGAACTTGGGGAGGGATAGCTCAGTGGTTAGCACGATCGGCTTCTGATCAAGAGGTCCGGGGTTCGAGTCCCGCCAGGGGCACGGCACCTTTGTCTGCAGTAGAGAACTGTTCTACATGCAGTAAGGTTTGGGTGCAATGCTACACTGAATTTCAGGGTAGTACCACCCATGATTTGTTTGTTCCAGATGTTGCTCGCAGGTTTCACTGCAATGCATCGCCACATGGCCTTGCAGGCTTTCTCCCTGCCTTAATAATAGCAGTGGCGATATAAAGACAAGACCATAGAGCACATCCTACTAAGATGTCCAGCTCTACAGCAGGCAAGGAACATTAACCAATCAGTCCCTTCATCAGGCTTCCATCAAATTCACGTGCAAAAATTGTTTACATTGGGATTCAAAGCTCTTGAACTGCCCTCTGGATTCTCCACGGAGATATCATCTCGATTTCTAAAACCTGAAGACATACTTTTCATAATGAGAGAAACCATGTGTCTTAATTTCAAAGATCTTTATGACTGTTCTTTTGATCATGTAAGAATTGATAATCATTTCAAAGAGCTTTTGATTTATATTTGTCATTTTATAATATTTCATGTTGGTATGAAGAATTTTTTATCAAATGTTGCATTTTTGTAATGATTTCATAGAAAATCATTGTAATCATGATCTTTTTAGATTTAATATAAGCAAATGATGACTTTCTTGTTGTTGAACACAATTGATTTATTAATTTGGAAACTTTTCATTTGAAAAAAATATTTTTGAATTGTTTAAAATTTATACAAATATTTTCCAAAAGATTTACGGTACTTTTTTCATTACAATGGTTTATGAACATTGTAAATTCTATAGAATGAGGATAATTAAAATCTGAACCATCTGTATCTGCATGGATGTCACTGGATCTGTGCTTTTCATTTAAATCATTTCCTCTTTTGTGTGAATTCAAATATGACAGATTTATGATTTGAGTCATCTAAATCTAATTTTTATGTAACTTAAACTTGTTGAGACAATTTTGATGACAAGCAGAAATTACTTAAAATGTCATGAATTTCACATTAAAAATTGTTTTGAAACAAGGGTCATAAACTATAATTTTTTTGTTAAATGGTGTGGATATCCTTTTTTGTCATCATCATTATTTTCGTATGAAATGTTTTGAATTATTAGCAAAAATGTTTAGATAATTGAAAAATCAGAGTTGTAAGATAAAAAGTTTTTTGTTCAGGAAACACTGGATTGAATTCAAAAGATTAAATTTCAGATCAGTAGTCTTCAGATTCCTCCTGTACTGTAGAGAAATGATGTATACATTGTAATATTTCAGTTTAATACACTATTGAAATTTAGTATGTTTGCTAGTTCAAGCCAACGCTTGGAGGTTTCAGTGCATAAACACAATATTGTAAGCTTTCTCAGTGAAATAGTAAATTGGACTATAGCCTTTGGTAAGAGCAAAACATTTTGAAAGCAGCATAAAACCCATAATCATTTTTTAGCGTGGATTTGTGCGCTTTGTAAATATTGGTTTATATTTATCTCATCTACTGTTTATAAATTCAATTGTTTTCACAATCCAATTGTTTGCATGTGCAACCTGGTCTTCAAATGTTGGATGCATATTCCCGTAACTGATTTTTTTATCAATACATTTCAAAGACAAAAATCAACATTATTTTGAAAACTGATGCATCCATAAAATCATTGGATGCGTCCCACACAAGAAGATGACAGAGTCCAGTCCAAACAGTGTGGTGAGAGCCTTAACTCTCATTATGTCCAGTGTTTGTTTTCCTTACCAGAATCTCTGATAGACCGAGCCTAGAACAAACAGGGAACTGTCTGTGAATAGAGGATAGTGGGGAATCTTTGTTATCTCCCGTCCAACATGATGAATAATAGCTTGTAGCCCACCCAGCAGTTTGCTAATGTGTGTATCATTGTAAGAAATTAGAAACAGTTTTGTAAGATGAATTTGAAATCATTTATAAAAGTAAGAAATTCATGTTTAATGTGATGGTTTGGAACTTTGGAGCCCACCCAACCAGGCCGGCTTCCTAATGTGTATGATAAAACAATTTTTTGTTAAGATGAATTTGACATTTATATATACTGGTGTACAAAAGAAAGTACACACCGTAGTTGGTTTTTTATCATTTGTATGATTTTCAATTATAAATAACTTAAGTTTTTGATGTCATACTCTAAAGCTGAAAAGTGCAGGCGTTTAGTCATCAGCCAAGGAATAATTCTACACGTTTTTTTAATTTCTTTGAAAAAATTATATTTTGAGTTTATAAGTTTTTCAAAAATTATTTTGGATAAAATACAACTGTTTATCAACATATAAAGCATCTTTGTGAAAATCAGTAAATGTGCCTCATTCTGCACACATTTACATTTTAAACATGGTAGGGGTCATATTGGTGTAAATTTCATTTCTTGCCCCTAGCTGTCTACATTAAACAAAGATATCCTAACTAAAAATTAACCAGTCATTCATTCAAACTACTGCAGATATGTATTATTGTATCATGCCATAATGAAATGCATCTAAAAAGAATTATTATTGAAGTAATCGAAACCAACTGAGGCTGTATTTTCTTTTGTAGGTAATTCAGTTTATTTAAGTTTTGGTTGTCAGGATGTGATGGAGCTTGTAGCCTGGCTAACAGCTAGCTGATGAATGTCATTATAAGAAATTAATTAACAAACAATTTGGTAAGATGAATTTGACATTTATTTTCAAGTTTCGGTTATAAAAAAAAAACATGTTTAACATGATATTTGATATCTTGTAGCCCACCCAATAGACTCCCTAATGTGTGTATCATTTTAAGTAATTAAGAAACAGTTTAAAAAAAGGAATATTTGACATTTATTTTAAAAATTTGGTGAAGAAATTCACATATAGGATGTTTGATTGATTGTAGCCCACCCACCTTAAACATATATCATTACAGGAAAATAATATTGTGGTTCTGGGCGTTAATGTTTTTAGAAAATTAACTTGATTTTTAATAAATCGTTGTTTTTAATTTAAAGTTGCAGTATGTAAATTGTCATTGATAGTTATGATGGATAATGAAAGGTTAAAGTGATGACCTGAGCAGAGAGTGAGAAAAGATAATATATTTGAAAGAAACAAAACTGGCATCAACTATTCCGCCCATAATAATAAAGTCCAAGTACTAAACAGATGCTTTTTACATTTTCTATTTGCTGGAAGAAATAAGCGTTTTCATGTCAATAACTTTTAAACTTAAAGGGGCAGTAGCACGTTTTTTGCAAAATTTATTTTTTCAAATTTCTTATTTATAATGATAGTTTAATTTGTGCCATTTAAATTTATTTTAGAGGGTATAACATCTTATTACACAAAGCAATTATCAGTAGTAGTAATAACAGTGTTGCGTATAAAGCAATTTTTTTTATTGTGAACACATTTTATTATTTCGAATGACAAAAATGATTCCAATGGCTTTTCTTAGCCATGTACACTCATTTATAACTTGATTTTACGAAAAGAAAAGGGTATTTTACGATTGGTGAAATTTTTTTTCAAATACATTTCATCGACTTATTTGACCGAAAAAACATGCTACTGCTCCTTTAAATATAAAAAATAATGAAAATAAACTTGAGAATAAATTCCTAGATATGGTCTTCAAGTGATATGAATAATTTGAAAATTTTATTAAAAAGTTAATTTGAAACAACGTTATTAAACATTAACATCTGACATAACATCATCTGACTCAAAGAAAATTCTGTTTCATGTGAATTTTTCCAAGACAGAAAAACCTATTCATTATGAACATGTCATGACAAATTGACTTTAACATTGAGTTTGCTATCCTTGATTCAAATTTGATTTTGGATATCTGTCTCAAAGAAGCCTTTGGTTATTTCGAGACGATAAAAAGCATAATTCGTTTTGCTTGTAGTGCGAGACTGGGTAATGTGAACATGCTATAGATAACAGTCGAGTGGATGTTTGTTTTGAAAGTCAGCACCGCTTGTTGTCAGACCGCTGTGATTTATTACACCATCGAAAATAAACTAACAAAGATCAAGTTTTCATTAGGTAAAAAGTTGACAGTTTAATTGAAAGCATGCCACCAAATGGGAGAGTATAGATGAGAGTAGATGCAGTGTTGTGTTGATGTGGTCCCAGTGTTGATGCAGCAGTCCATCGGCGCTGATAACGGTCTATTCTGGGCTGTTTCTCACAAAGTCCATTATGTAGAGATTGTGAATATGCAAGGTTGTAATAACTTTTCATGAAAAAGGAAACAAATTAAGGTTTTTCAAACCCCCGCAATGACATAGTCAAAGGTTCTTAGCGTTTCGCGTGTCTGTCAGTCTGAAATCCTGTTTCCAGAGCTTAACCCTAAATCTATATGACTTAGAAACTTTGATATAGATGTTACCTATGATGTTTGTGGTGTGTAGGTGTTCATTCCATTATACAAAGATCTTTTCAATTTGAAAAAAAACGAGCCAAATTTTCTGGCTGATAAATTTCATTGAATACTCTGAATCTCTAAAATGTGGAAACTTTAACCTTGCATGGTCAACTTTTGATTGGTCAGTGAGAGGCCTTTGATACTTAAACATTTGCATCCATTGAGGTGAGACCTTTCAGAATAGGTTATAATTTTTTACCTTGTGACTTGACCTTGGCACAGGAACCATTTTTCAAAAACTTAACCCTGGCCATAACTTTTCATTGGTCAGTGATAGGCCTTTGATACTTGACATGTGCATTCAGTTAGGTCATAATTTTTAAAACTTGTGTCTTGACCTTGCCACACGTTGTATTCTCCCAAAACGTGCATCGGTCAGTGATACACCTTTGATACTTGACCATATCATTCACATGGAGTCGTAGCACATATGTAGATAATCTTATTCCAATCTATGCTTATATACGAGGGCGTCAGTGTCGAACAAACTCAGGGCTGGATAACGCAGTGGTTAGCGCATTCTGCTTCGGATCAAGAGGTCAGGGGTTCGAATCCCGCTAGGGCACGGCAACTTTGTCTGCAGTAGAGAACTGTTCTACACGCAGTCAGGTTTGGTTGCAATGCTATACTGAATTTCAATTCAGTGCAGTACCACCCATGGTTTGCTAGTTCCAGCCGATGCTCGCAGGTTTCACCGCAATGCATAGCCACATGGCATTTCGGGCTTTCTCCCTGCCATAATACTAGCAGCCACGATATAAGTGAAATACTCTTGAAAGCGGCGTTAACCCCAACTCACCTCACTTCACCTCTTACAAACTCATCTTGCTTGCGTATATGCAACTTCCAAACGCAAGGCATAACTCTTGCCAGTCTGCATTACTGGCTGTTTTAACCCTTGCGGTATTTCCCTATCTTTGTTGTGTCAAGATAGTGAATCGCTGCACCAGAAATGCATAGCGGGCCTGGATTTCTAAACACAGATTTCTTAAGAAAATACTGCAAGGCCTAAATCAGTCAGTAATGGAGACTGGCAAGAGTTATGCCTTGCATTTGGAAGTTGGCGTATATGAGGCATATTCTAAGCTATTTTTAATGCCATTTAGGATATTTTGACATAAGTTTTAGCAAATATTTCTTGAGAAAATAATAAAAATTATGAGGTTGTCATGTTATGACTTTGGATGAAGTATACCGGTAAGTGAAAAACATAAAAGAAATTAAAACAATTCAAGACTATTAATTTCCCTTCTATTATATTTCTCAAAAACCTTTAATATTTACACAAACAAATTTAATCATATTTTTCAATCTTTCACCACAATATTGCGTATCATCTCCATTCAGGTTCAACGTATATCCAGTGGCATTAGTGTTATAACAAACTCATCTTGAGGCATATTCTAAGCTATTTTTAATGCCATTTAGGGCATTTTCCATGATGTTTTACAATGTACTTCTTGAGAAAATAATTTAAGCTTATATCTTCAGGTGGTTGCAATGTTATGGCATATGAGTGTAAGTGAAAATACATTAAAACCATTGAAGCCTATGAATTCTTTTCTCTATTAAATATATCACAAAAAATTATTATTTACTCAAACAAATTTAATCATATTTTCAATCTTTTGCCACAATATTGCATATCAACCGCATTCAGGTTCAACTCCCAGAAATCATATATGCCTGTTTATATCCTTTGAGGGTGTTATACAAGCGTTATGACATAGCGGGTCTCTGTTGTTTCATGTGTAATGCCAGCCATTACCAGAAGGAAGGGTGTTTTATCTAAACAACCGTCTCCCAGAGAAAAAACAATAATACTCCTTTGTTCTATATCAAGCCGGCATGTAATTTACCCACATAAAGATTAGCCTGATAAACAGTGGGATGTTTGAAATCCCTCCAGGATGTTTTGGGATTCTTCTGAACACAATATATACCGTCCTGGCAGCCATTAAGCACCGTTATGATGGAAGATAAGTTCCCAGAGTAATAAAGACAAGGTTTTCATCTTTAAGGGCATGTGGCATTCAAATTAGGGAGTATTTACATGGTATTTATTGTCTTTGCAAGTATTTACCTAGTCATGTCAACCGGTTAGACTGCTTGAAGAAGTTTATGGTCCCTTTTTGTTTGTTGAATGTTCGTTTTGTTGAGGAAAAATAAAAAATTACGATTTTGAAAATGTGGAACTTCCTTTTGAAGGAAGTGCCAAGGAAATGATTTTGCTTTAAAAAGTTTAAAATGAAAACGGCTTCCTGAAAATATGGCAGATTGTTTTTAAAAAGTTACATAGGCATTTGATGTTTGTTTTTTTGCAGACTGTTTTAGATGCTGCACGATTTAGAAATTTCCCAAACTATATAAACCCCCCTTCTCAGCAACTCGTCTCTCATGTTTTCTAAAGAGAAATACTAGCATTATTTTTAAAGTTGTAGGGAATTGTAAATGATGTAAGTTGATCTAAAGTATTCTAAAGCTTAAAACAAACAATTATGACAAAATTAACATGACTTTGAACAAAGCACAGTGGTTTGTTGAGCCAAAGCATGTCCATGACTAACAATATTTTCTTTAATAAGAGATGAAATTGTCTCCAACAAGTACCAACGGTAAGCAACTAGCTAGAAACAACCTCAAGTCTCCAATAAGCACTAGGGGGTAAGCAACTGTTCTAGAACAACCTCAGGTCTCCAATAAGCACGAAAGGTATGCAACTGTTCTAGAACAACCTCAGGTCTCCAATAAGCACGAAAGGTAAGCAACTGTTCTAGAACAACCTCAGGTCTCCAATAAGCACGAAAGGTATGCAACTGTTCTAGAACAACCTCAGGTCTCCAATAAGCACGAAAGGTAAGCAACTGTTCTAGAACAACCTCAGGTCTCCAATAAGCACGAAAGGTACGCAACTGTTCTAAAATCAACCTCAGGTCTCCAATAAGCACGAAAGGTACGCAACTGTTCTAAAATCAACCTCAGGTCTCCAATAAGCACGAAAGGTACGCAACTGTTCTAGAAACAGCAGTAGGTCTCCAATAAGCACGAAAGGTACGCAACTGTTCTAAAATCAACCTCAGGTCTCCAATAAGCACGAAAGGTACGCAACTGTTCTAAAATCAACCTCAGGTCTCCAATAAGCACGAAAGGTACGCAACTGTTCTAGAAACAGCAGTAGGTCTCCAATAAACACAAAGGGTAAAGCAAGGCGGAAGTGATGAGTCATTGAGGGAATTGATAAATTTGTATGTGTTAAAGAGGAATTTATATAGACTGGTTTATAATATGTATATTCATACTGAATATTGAATCATTACCTGTAAATTATGTGCCAGTAGGTGAATCAATGGATAGAATATAATGTTCACAGCCTGCAGCGATAGTAACTTCTTTTAAAAATGTACTAAACTCATGTTTTATGTTATGCATCAAAGAGAATATAAATTAGATTTGTAAACTTGCTTTTATGTTTGAAAGTAATTGTATACCTGAGGCAAATCACAAAAATGTCCTTGTGCAGTGTTTGCAATTTTGGTAGTTTTGCTCTGTCAACGTCCTTCTCTCAAAGAATCATTGATTTGATGAAAATAGAAATAAATTGAGGTTCCCCCGATTATCGCCTTCTTTAAGATTATCTCATATTTGTTTTGTAAAATTTCCTTTTTTTAAAATTTCTTAGTTTCCATTTTTGTGGATGATAGATCAGAAATATTACTCCATGAAATATGATTTTACATCCATAAAAAAAAAACTTCCAATATGTGTTACAACAAATATGATGTAGCATTTATGTTTTTTGGCACAGCCAACACATGACCACAGTGCGAGAATGATATATATGTAACTCTGCACTTTTCATTGCGTCAATGTCAGGGATGAAGAATGGGCCTATTGTCTACATCTACAATAACAACCTTTTTTGTGTGATTATGATTGATTATGTGGAATTTGTGGAATTCTCGCTGGAAGGAGATAGTGTAATTGTAAACATACGAAGTGTGCCATACAAATTCGTAACCTGGTCACTGAAAATGCAAATATTTGGACAGCAGTTGAGAGGTTCTCCATCTTGCAGGTTGTTATTGGAGGAAATAACCCATGTATGTTGTGACATCAGGGGATGAAGAGCCCTTCAGAAATGATTTGACTCTTGTTTGTTCAACCTCCACCTTTACCTACACCACACAGGAAATATTAATGTTCTGACTTCCATTTGTTTTGATGGATGGTCTGCAATGTAAATAACTGAAAATTTGTTTAATGTTTTAGTTTAAGTGAATGTTTTGAAAGGTTTCAGTGCAATTTATATGTAATGGTGAAGTTTATCTTAAAAAGTATTTTAAGTTTAAGAAAAATATATTTTGAAATGTGATTTCATTTTAAAAAGTTTTCTAAGTTTAAAAAAATATGTTTTGAAATGTGATTTTCAATTAATTGAGGTCTGTTAAATACTCTTTTTATGAATTAGTTTTGAATAAAAGGGTACACGGTGATATTTATTTTAGAAGATGCATATATTTTGTAATAATTGCTTTTACTGGATAAACGTTTTCTTTCTTTTTAGTGTGAAGAAGAAGATTGTTTAGGTTATGTTGTTATTATCACCTCTTCTAAATGCTGCTGAAAGATAAATTATTTTAGGAAAGATGTTAAAGATTTGTTTTGAATTTGGTTTTTGCACCTAGCACCTCTTGGAGAGTAGAACGCTCTTAATTATGTTAAGATAGAAATAAAAATGATTGTTATTTAATATGAATCAGGTGCTAATGGACTTGGCATGTATTTAAAGCGAAGACATTATTTTACAAGATTTAGTTGTTAAAAAGGTGAGTATTGGAAAATAATGAACATTTTCCTTTCACCTTTCCAAGTGTTGATCATATTGCTTTTAGTTATTGTTAGATTTCTGTCTCTGAGAGAGTGATCGACATTATTGTTTTTTTTGTTTTGTCTTAATCAAATTCTCATGAATCTTAATACTTTTAAAATGAAATAAAAATAAAAACTATAATTTCTTTAGAATTAAAGTTACAAAGTTTACTTGTAATGACTAGAAACAGAAAAAATGTTGCAATATGATTGATATTTGTGAAAATATATTGCATTACGTAAACGAATGCAAAATGACAACCCAGTTTTCATCAAAATTCAATCGAGTTCATGTTAATATCCTACTTCGGTTGAATATAGTGTATTCCCTTAAAGAGTGGGTATTTTTTGTGGATAGAAATTCAAGGACATTTCTGTTTACTCATAGGGTATACACGCTTATTGCACAAACCTTTTTTTTTTATTTCACCTTTTGCTAAAAAGGAAGATTGCAGACAGTCAGCGACAGAACTGCTTCTTTAAGTTTTATATGGTATTGCAGACATTCTTCCTGTAATTTTGTTTTAAGAATTGTGAAAGTTATTCCCAAATCCCTTGGAATTCTACGTGTCTGGAATTATGAACATTGTTAAGTTAAGTCTCCTCTTAAAAGGAGGATTCTATTGTTTTTTTTTTATGGAAATAAAAGTTGAGAGGATAATCCTGTTTACATATATTTTGTTAATAAAACAGTCAAATTAGAAATTACTAATGAAGGCAAAATTTTGATGATTTTACATTTCATAACTTGATAAAATACAAGCATAGATTTGTTGAAAAATAAAAACATTGAGAACTGTACAATATAACATGTTTTTAAGTCACGTAATGCCAAAAATACCAAGATGGCTGATTTTGCTGGTCCCTTTAAAGGCGCTGTAGCAGGTTTTTTGCAAATTTAATTTTTCAAATTTCTCATTTATAATGTTTGTTTATGTCATTTATATTCACTTTAAAGGGTAAAACATCTTATTACACAAACCAATGATCCGTAGTGGTATTAACGGTGTTGCGTATAAAGCTAAAATTGCATGGCGGCCATTTTATTGTGAACACATTTTATTATATTCGAATGACAAAAAAAATTCCCATGGCTTTACGGAACCCAACTTCCCAATGCAAGGCATAACTCTTGCCAGTCTCCATTACTGGCTGATTTAGGCCTTGCAGTATTTCCTTAAGAAATCTGTGTTTAGAAATCCAGGCCCGCTATGCATTTCTGGTGCAGCGATTCACTGTCTTGACACAACAAAGATAGGGAAATACCGCAAGGGTTACAACAGCCAGTAATGCAGACTGGCAAGAGTTATGCCTTGCGTTTGGAAGTTGTACGGAACCATGTACACTCATTTGCAACTTGATTTTCCGAAGAGAGAAGGGTGTTTCACTATTGTTGACATTATTTTTCAAATACATTTCATCGACTTATTTCAGCGAAAAAACATGCTACAGCGCCTTTAAATTAACAAATGAAGATTCATGATTCACGTTATTGATGTGATCTTTCAGTGATCTGATTGTGACTGCATTTTGAGCATCTATACTCATACGCAATGGATTTAATGGATACTTATAACAGTTTTAATATTTCCAATTAATTTCTGTACACACATGTCTCGCGGTTATAAACAAGATATTTTAGTTTTTTTAAAATGTCTCCCTTACATTGCATGACCAGAAACGGTGACCATGAAATGTAAATCGCGACAAAGATTCTAATTTTTATGATCAGAATAAAACCATAATTCCCTTTGAAACTTTAATAACAAGAACCAGGTGGTGATATACGGTGTATATATATATGACACTGCACATGTGCTAGATCAGGTGTCTGACATGGCCGGTGCATTGCAAGGTCACTGCAGTCTCCTGCACCGACATGTCATGCTGCTTGATGGGAATTTGATCCATGTGCTATTATTTATATATCATCCATGTGATTAATAGGATATTTCACCTTGGTTTAATAAGATATGATCAGTGAGTCATGGTGATCACATGCAGAAATGTAGGGAATGTTTTATTTGCATTATATACAAAATTTGTATTTGTGGATTATCTTTAATAATGGTAATGATGATAATGACAGTGAATTTTATTAGACTGCTGTCATTGCCCTACTTCATCATAGGATAAATCTGTCTTTGGGTCCTATACAACTCATGTTGCCACAAGGTGCAAGTTCTCATTGCTTTCATATCTGTACAAGGTTCCCATTCAGATGACTCGCCGCAAATGGCTGCCATTCTGCCGAAGCGGTGTTAAACAATAACTCACTCACTCACCCATTCAGATGAACTGAACCACATTGTCTATTGTCAGATGTAGGAGTGAAAACACAAATTTCAATATCCAGGTGGATTCGAACCCGGATTCGGGTGAGAGTCAGACATTCTACCAATTGAGCTAAAGGGACATCCTACTAGGTTGGGCTAGTAGGAATGCTATGACCTCACCTTGCCAGGCAGACACTAAGGGTACACTTGATTTGTGAAACTGTGTGTCATTCCTCAAAACACCAACAGTTGATGGTAGTGTGAAACTATGTTAAAAGAATGGGCTACATAGTTTGTAGCTGTAAGAATCCTTTGTGGACCCGGAGGGTAGAGATGATTTAGATTTAAGCTTACACTTTGGTGTCTGTTATCAAATGCAACAAAAAACACTTTAGTGTTGAGAGCTAAAACATTCCTATCGATTTCCCCAGTGTATGAAAAAAGCATGAAAACTAACCAGCCCAAAAGTACTATTTGTCAATTTGAATTGCAAAAATAAAGAAAAAGATAAAAAAAAGTTACCAGCACGGACCACAGCTTACCAGGTTCCCGGCCGACGGACTACCCTTGTTTTTAAACTGCTATCCCTATGTGAATTTTAATTTCCAGTTGAAAAGTCAATATATTACACATAAATCTTGCAGTTTGATATATGTAACTTAATACAAGCAAAAGAAACAACCTCATGTTTTCTGTATAATCTTGTAATTCCCTCAACATGACATTAACCTGTGTGATGATTTTCCAGTGCTTGTACCAAATTAATCTATAGTTGACATATAATTGCCAACGAATTAGTTTTCATAATTAAGTGCATATTTTTTTTGGATGTTTTCAAGGAATGTCATCTAGATATAATCAATTTGATATAATTTATCATGCATGGTATTTTCATTAAATGTGAACTTTAAGAAATACATGTACAAGTTCATAACAACAGAATATTTTCTTTATTAATAATCATGTAATGATATTTCAACATACAACAGGCATCAAATGATTATTAAAACATAATTTCTAGCATCTTATCTTGATCAATAAGAACTTTCAAGACCAAACTTTTTTCAGGCCAATGCATGCATGCAATTTTTTCATAATAATACTTAAATCAACATGCATATCAATGTGCTATAATTATACGTAGAGTTAATCCTCAATATCAATATGATCTCCCTTGTATTATCATCATATCAAATTGGATATTGGATACAGATAGTTAATCCTAACTGATTTTCCACAGTTTTCTGCACTGGTAGATACAAGAGAAGAAATCCAATCTTGACACATCTGTTAAAGCTGCTCTTGATTGTTTATCTGCTTCATTTTAAACCAACAAACCTTCTGTCAGACTGTAACAGTGCTCTGCATGTCAAGAAACTTGGGACGAAATTCGATGATGTTCCGAAGTTGATGATTGACAGGGGACGTATGTAGATAGCATAACTTACAAATTTGAATATCAGATATTTCAGAAGAGATTTATTCAGACTTTCTTTTAAAAATGCAAAATGCAAAACAGAGTTTTGATAAAACCAGGGGTGGGATAGCGCAGTGGTTAGCGCATCCGGTTTCAGATCAAGAGATCTGTGATTCCTGGCAGGGACTCTGCAACTTTGTCTGCTGTAGAGAACGATTCTACATGCAGTAAGGTTTGAGTGCAATGCTACACTGAATTTCAGCGCAGTACCACCCATGGTTAGCTAGTTCCAGCCGATGGTAAGAGGTTTCACCACAATGCTTAGCCACAATAGTGTTTTAGGCTTTCTACCTGCAATAATACTAACTATAAGTGAAATACTCTTGAAATGGCATTAAACCCCAACTCACCTCACCTCACCTTTAATATATCCATCTTGACTTCTTTAAAGATGGTAGTTCATTATTAACTCCATACTTACTAGAAATATGATCTTCTGAAAAGCAAGTCTAGATTTGGAACTTCACTACAGAAATTTTTATTTTTCCAAGGCTCCTTTGTAATAGATAATAATAAAATGGTCATTATTTCAGAAAGAAAGAAATAAAAGTTGTATTTTTAGTGTTACGACTTTGTTTGTTTCCAATATGTTAATCTATATATATATATATCTTTCAGTTTGGTCTTGAATCGCTTTTTCCTGCCAGGGGCTCGGCAACTTTGTCTGCAGTAGAGAACTGTTCTACACGCAGTAAGGTTTGGGTGCAATGCTACACTGAATTTCAGCGTAGTACCACCCATGGTTCGCTAGTTCCAGCCGATGCTTGCAGGTTTCACCGCAATGCATAGCCACATGGCGTTGCAGGCTTTCTCCCTGCCATAATACTAGCAGCTGCGATACTCGTAAGTGAAATACTCTTATAAGGGGCGTTAAACACCAACTCACCTCACCTCACCTTGAATCACTCTGCAAAAATTAAATGTTAAAAATTAATTTTTCAATTTTTTAAAATATTCTATTTACAATTTGACTACTAGTACCTGAATGATGATGATGATCTGTTAACTACTATAATTCATAGCTTAATTGTTGTTTTACATTCTTTGCTAAATCTGTTGTCGTTTTAAAGACGTTTCTTTCCACAATGAACTTCCTTTCTTTCTGTTTTTTCATCACCTGCAAACCAACAAAGACAGTCATTATTATTGTTGATCTTTTTTAGATATTTTTACATCTGTTTTTGAAGAACCGTTTTGAAGCAGTTTCTTATGGTACACATATGCCACGATATTACCATAACACTCAACAGTGAACAGTGCTTTTTGATAGTTTGTTTTACCTTGTCACATTCCTTCTCATGCAGCTTCCAAATGAATGGTCTTACCACAGTGTTTTTGCTTGTAAATGTATCTTGCTGATTGATTTGTACACATATCTGCACTCATGTTCATGCATGCATCCTGAACGAGAGATTTTTCAACATTTTCATAAACATTTTATTTGATCACTTGTGTAGAAATAAAAGCTTATAGGTAGATATGTCACCTGTGATAACACTATGGAACAACTTTATTTACTTGGCTTAAAATATTGAATTATAAAATGAAAAGGATGAAGAAATGGTAAAATTCTAAATATATCCACTTATCTCTGGCAAGTGTTTACATCAGTTATTGAAAATGTTTGTGTAAAAGACTTTTAAGAAAATGTTCATTTTCTGCATTCTATATTGGAACTGACTGACACTGATTTGGTGGCTCAAAGCAAGAACAATTAAACATTTTTAATGGAAAAAGAAAGAACTAAACAACATTGTAAGTGTTGCAAAGCAATAGTTTTGAAAATGAAGGTCAAATAAAATCATAGAAGTTAACTTGCATTCAATTTGTGACAAAATAATTATGAAATTTGATGAATTTTTTTTTTGGTTTTACCATGTGTCTTTTTTGGTTTGTTCAATAGCATTTTTAACTATATTGAAAAGTAAATCAATAAATTAAGGTACAAGATAGACTTTTTACATAAATATACACATAAGAACTAGCTTAATTAAGCACCACCTCATATTTTCAGATTTGTGTGACTATCCCCAACCACTGTGAAAATCTTATGAAATTAATCTAAGAAATGCTGTTATTTTATGAAAGTGCATCCTCTTAGCTAAACAAAAAGACATCACTGAATACAATGTGTAACATGTATCTCATTATATTGCCAGATGAACATGAACAGGGGTTTTACTTGAAAACTCACTCCTGTACAACTATTGCTCTGTGAACTTCAAAAACGGTGAAAATGTTTGTTAAGCCGTTGAACAATGTTCTTTGTTGTCTTAAGGAAACAAATGACCATCACGTTATCAGTAACGGGTGTATCCGCCACGTGCCCGGATGATTGCTTCAACCATCCTCAACATGCTTGTGGTGAGTCTCTTGCGCTGCAGAGGTAACAGCTGCCACTCACGATGTATAGCTGCTTCTAAACCGAATAAATCCTGAACTGTTGGGTCCTTGGCTTGCACTCGGCGTCCAATCATATCCCAAATGTGTTCCAGTGGATTGATATCAGGGCTCATGGCGGACCATGGAAGTTAAGATACCGCATTGTTCTTTAGAAAATCAACCACAGGTCGAGAACGGTGAGGCCGAGAGTTATCATTCATGAATACAGGACAAGTGGCCAATGGATGATTGTCAAAATGTAGCACAAGAACAGGCTGCAGAATTTCCCGGATGTAACAATCGCCAATGAGATTACCTCTCACAGTCACCAAATTGAGCTTACAACCGTGAGAGATGCATCCCCAGACCATTACATCCCAAAGAATGGGACTGATGCTTGGATTTCTTTGGTGCATATGCTGTGGTTTGACGATATTTCTGGACAAGACGGCTTATCACAGTGTGGTGAATGTCCAACTGTCGTCCAATAGCTCTACAAGTCATTCCGGTGGAACTCATTCCAATAATTTGCCATCTTTTTGCTTCAGTGAGTCTCCTTCGAGCCATGTTCAGAGGTAATGACACAATCATTTGAAAATTTCTAAGATTTATACTGATTTCAAGAACGATTTAAAACTGCAGTTTCAGTGGGTGGTGTGCTTCACATGCATTGTGGGGTGTGCGATTGACCTCACAGAAAACCTGAACACTGTTGAGAGGAAATGCAGTTCCATACCAATTACCATCTAACAATACATGTATATATATATATGTATGTATATTTGTATCACTGAAAGTATTAGGTGGTGCTTAATTAAGTTCTTTGTGTATAGACTGCATAACATGTTACAAACACAATGGCTCTGATCTTCTTCCATGATGCTTTACCCTTTCCCTGTTTAATTTTCTCAGCTTTTATTATCCCATTTCTTTGGTTTCTAAACAACTCTTAGCCACAATGGAATCTCACAAGATTATTAATTTTCCTCACTGGTGTGTAAAGGTCACCCATTTGTCCTCACTACAGTATACCTCTAAGCCAACATCCCTGGACAAGAAACGGCAGCACTGTCCAAGCTTGGAGTTATTCCTGAATATAACCATAGAGGACCTTCAAGGCCATTGTCCTGCTGTATTTGACCTACGGGGACATCAATTAATGACTTGATGACTTCCTGACTGAAAATGGTCACTTCAAAGCAACACAATACAACACCTGATAATCACCTCGTAATGGACATGTTCCCAGTTTCTACTTCCCTAATGAAAGCTCTGTGTCTTTCTCTGATGCACAGTCAGAACCTGTGAGAGCCTGTGGCTGTGCACGGTCTAAATGTGTCATACATCACGCCTCTTGTGTGTTTCCTTCTGCCTGTCCATATGTACACTTTCATTACAAAAAGGCCCCCAGATAGAGGCTTGAAGCTTCAAGGCATACCTAATGTTTATATTGTGTTCAATGTATGGCTGATCACATTAATGTGCTGATAATGATGTGTCAATCATGTGAGGACAGGTTTAACTCAACCCTGCAGACATACAACAGTCCTTGGTCTGTGATGATGGTGTCACTGGAAACTCTTCTATCTACAAACATCATGGCACCATTAACGCCTTGCTTAACCACCGTTACCACAACTGCATGGAGAAAAATGTGATTAATAGCTACCTCAACAATAAGCTTCAAATCAAGACCTGATTATTGGTAATTATATCACACACCTCACTGCTGGTACCGTCAATATAAACCATTAATTCAGTTATGTGATACAAGCCAGGAGGAAGGTAATATTCATATCAGTATTGTGACTCGATCACGATTAAATTCTCTCCTTATAACCAGACATGACTGTATTGTGGGGTCTGTTTCCCTGCAATAACATCAGTGGTCATTATTCCTCTTTATCTAGTGGGACTCACAGGCTGTATCCTATTGAGGATGAGTTCTCAACTGTTATATCGGTATCCATAATCATAATGGTTGATACAATGGATATATGGATGCAATTTCAACCATAACAAAATAAGTATGGCTCATTTAACCATTGATCTTGCGTATTGTATCTCACATAGACTGTACGTATTCTATAATATATATTTTTACCTCTTGAAAAGTACATCTAGATTTGGTTCTGAAATACTCTGAAATTCCCTTTGAATACTAGATAAATATTAAGTTTTCTTGTTAATAAGTGATTAATTATTTAAAATGTATGGAATTGTCAAAGTGTCAGTATAGCTTTACCTGACATATCAACACCTCAATTGGGATTCAATGCTTTCCTTTTAACACAATGATTTTGTTGCATTTTTCACTGGATGCATGAAGTGATATGTCTACAAAAATTATAACCACACTTTGTGACATTCGAAGAAATAAACTAATATGTTCCTCATGTAGGTTCAGTCTGCTAAAGATTGCAATCATTCTTTAAAGAAAGGATTATATTCTTGTGAATTCTGACAAAAACCATGTTTTTACATCGGTTGTGACGGAGATACTCATCTCCCAATGCAACATGTTTTTAGATCGGTTATGATGGAGATATTTATCTCCCAACACAACATGTGTTTTTCCTTGTTATTATGACTTAGATGTGTATCTTTATTATATCAAGAATTATGACAAAAATACACTAATTACATGTGATTAAGATCAGTATCAGTATAGGCTGAATGCATGAAGATACCAATCTACACACAAGTTGCGAAAGAAGTATCTTTATGTTTTTTCAAATGTCATTTATATTTACTTTAGAGGGTAAAACATCTTATTACACAAACCAATTTTCCGTAGTAGTAAAAATTGTGTTGCGTATAAAGCAAATATTGCATGGCGGTCATTTTATTGTGAACACAATTTATTATTTAAAATGACAAAAAGGATTCCCATGGCTTTAAGGAACCATGTATACTCATTTTTTAACTTGTTTTTCCGAAGAGGGAAGGGTGTTTTACTATTGGTGACATTATTTTTCAAATACATTTCATTGACTTATTTCACCGAAAAAAAAATTGCAACTGCCCCTTTAAGATTACAAAATATTATCCTTGTAACTGCATACTGTGTCAAGCAATTCAAGTTTCAAGTTATATTACTACAAAAAATTACAACTTTATTTATCTGTCTTCTTAATTTACTGAAACATCTGAATGTGAATGAATATAATAAGTCTTTGTTTATTTTTGACCATATAAATTAAATTGGTAGGTTGAAAAGTAACTTTACAGTAAAGTAATAAATGTTAGATTATCTGAAAAATGCAGACATTGACCAAAATCATTTCAGTTGGCTTAACTTTGGATATGTGCCATCATTTTGCCTAGCCACAATCCATTTACGATTGTAATACAAACATAGCCCTTGTAATTGAGACTTATTCATAGACAGGTCAACCAATAGAATCAATCCAATTGTCTCAATTGATGCTTGGGTAGAAGAAATAAACAGAGAATTGTCTAACGAAAGAGCTTCTATGTTGTCCAACTTTCTGATGTAACTTATTGTTCTGTTCAAAACAAATGATGATTATTACAGAATCTATATCTTGATGATGTGATCACATAGATATGTTTTGATCATTCCACCATTACGCAACTAGAGAAGATACAGAAGAAATAAACTGATTAATTTACTGAAGTCAATGATCCAGACGATCCATTTACAATTACACCACAAACATAGTGCCCGTTATCGAGACTTGTTCACAGACCAGTAGAACAATAGAATCAATTTGTAAACATCTGGAATAGAAGAACCAAACATACATTACAATTGTCTCATCTTAGAGATGCTGTACGTGTCTACACGCAGTAAGGTTTGGGTTCAATGGTACATTTCAGCGCAGTACCACCCATGGTTCGCTAGTTCCAACCAATGCTCATAGGTTTCATTGCATAGCCACAATAGTGTTGCAGGCTTTCTCCCTGCAATAATACTAGCAGCCGTGATGTAAGTGGAATACTTTTGAAAGCAGCGTTAAACCCCACCTCACCTCACCTCACTATATTTCCTAGAATTCCTCATTTTAACTAAGATCTAAAAAAACAACCCAGCAGGAAAATGAGTGCTGGGATAAATATAACCTTGGGAATCTAATCTCGAATAGAACACAGCCTTGAATAAAACCCGTCTTGAATAGAACTCAATCTCAAATAGAACCTAGTTCAAGCCGATGCTCACAGATTTCACCACAATACAAAGCCACAATAGTGTTGCGAGCTTTCTCCTTGCAATAATACTAGCAGCCGTGATATAAGTGAAATACTGAAAAGCCGTGTTGAACTGCAACTCGCCTCATCTTGCCATATCTCCTTGAATACAACCGTTCCTCATTTTCAACATACATGTTAAAAACATCCAGTAAGAAAAGCAGTGCTGAGATAAATATATATATATAACCTGAGGAACCTTATTTCAAATAGAACCCAAGCTTGAATAGAACCAGTCATACAAAGAGGTGAGGTGAGGTGAGGTGAGGTGAGGTGAGGTGAGGTGAGGTGAGGTGAGGTGAGGTGAGGTGAGGTGAGGTGAGGTGAGGTGAGGTGAGGTGAGGTGAGGTGAGGTGAGTTGAGTTGGGTTGGGTTGGGTTTTAAAGCCGCTTTCAAGAGTATTTCCGCCGCTAATGGCTGCAATTCTGCCGAAGCGGCGTTAAGCAATAACTCATTCACTCACTCACTCAAGAGTATTTCACTTATATCGCGGCTGCTAGTTTTACAGCAGGGAGAAAGCCCGCAACGCCATGTGGCTATGCACTGCGGTGAAACCTGCGAGCATCGGCTGGAACTAGGAAAATATGGGTGGTACTACGCTGAAATTCAGTGTAGCATTACACCCAAACCTTACTGCGTGTAGAACAGTTCTCTACTGCAGACAAAGTTGCCGTGCCCCTGCCGGGAATCGAACCCCAGACCTCTTGATCCGAAGCCGAACGCCGAACTACTGCGCTATACAGCCCCCCATACAAAGAGATAAAAGTTTTGTGTTTATTCCAGGAAATATGGTATTTCTTTCATAATTGTGTCACTGATGTATATATAACTGAATCTATGCCTCTCAATTGTGTAATCCCGTAGATATAATTTAATCAAGACCAACAATAACAATAAAAGAAGAGAAAATTGTTTCAGAAAGTTGAACTTGTCATCACTGATCCAAGAAAGAATCCATTTCCAATTCCTCTACAAACATGGTTCTTGTTATTGAGACTTATTCACAGACAGTAAACCAATAGAATCACTTGTCTCTGACTCAATGGTTGCTTCGATAGAAGAAACAAACATGGGATTGTCTCATGGTAAGAGCTTCAGTGTTGTTAAAGGAACAAAATGTCTGGAACTTATTTAGCTGGAACTTATACTAAGTGGAAATACCAACTTAGAAAACATCATGATATCTCCTGATTTTTATGTATATTGTCTACATTTTATGTTCTGTTTTTCAAATCTATTTTAGTGATCACTCAGAGTGTTAATCAAGTGAATGTCGATAAGGACTTCTTTTGGTTAAGGGGGCAGGATAGCACAGTGGTAAGTGGCTACGGATCAAGAGGTCCGGGGTTCGAATCCTGCCAGGGGCACGGCAACTTGTCTGCAGTAGAGAACTGTTCTACACGAAGAAAGGTTTGGGTGCAATGCTACACTGAATTTCATCATAGTACCACTAGAGCTAGTTCCAGCTGTTGTTCGCAGGTTTCACTGCAATACATAGCCACATGGCATTGCGGGCTTTCTCCCTGCGGTAATACTAGTAGCCTCGATATAAGTGAAATACTCTTGAAAGCGGCGTTAAACCACAACTCACCTCACCTCTTTTGGTTAAAATGTTCATGGTCTCGTATGAATTTTTTAGGTGAGCTGAAATAACTTTGGTAGCCTTGGTGCAATGTTCAAATATGGTGCTACGGTTAATCTTAGTGTTAAGGTTGTTTTAAATTGTGCAACGATCACCAGGTTGCAGTAGGAGGTTTGTAAGACTGAATAGTTAGGTTTTACAATCAATGCTTAATTGAATTTGTTTGAGTTTCTTAAAGTACCAACCATGGTTCACTAGTTTATTCAGATGCCTGTTAGTTTCACTGCAATACGAAGCCACATGCAATATAAAGCCACAATTTTGTTGAAAGTATTCATACTGCAGTAATACTAGGTGCTTTGTAGTGTTCTTGGAGGCAGTACTAAACTCCTTGTCACCTCAACTCCTGCAGTAAAACTAGTAAAAAACGTGTAATGTTCTTGAAGGCAGTTCTAAACCCCTTGTCCCCTCAACTTCTGCAGTAAAACTAGTAAAAAGCGTGTAATGTTCTTGAAGGCAGTCACAAGTAAATATTGTTAGATACAATACGCAAGATCAATGGTTAAATGAGTCTTGCATATTTTGTTATGTTTGAAATTGCATCCATATATCCATTGTATCAACCATCATGATTATGGATACCGATATAACAGTTGAGAACTCCTCCTCAATAGGATACAGCCTGTGAGTCCCACTAGATAAAGAGGAATAATGACCATTGATGTTATTGCAGGGAAACAGACTCCACAATACAGTCATGTCTGGTTATAAGGAGAGAATTTAATCGTGATTGAGTCACAATACTGATATGAATATTACCTCCTCCTGGCTTGTATCACATAACTGAATTAATGGTTTATATTGACGGTACAAGCAGTGAGGTGTGTGATATAATTACCAATAATCGGGTCTTGATTTGAAGCTTATTGTTGAGGTAGCTATTAATCATATTTTTCTCCATGCAGTTGTGGTAACGGTGGTTAAGCAAGGCGTTAATGGTGCCATGATGTTTGTAGATAGAAGAGTTTCCAGTGACACCATCATCACAGACCAAGGACTGTTGTATGTCTGCAGGGTTGAGTTAAACCTGTCCTCACATGATTGGCACATCATTATCAGCACATTAATGTGATCAGCCATACATTGAACACTATATAAACATTAGGTATGCCTTGAAGCTTGTACTTTTCTCTCTATCTGGGGGCCTTTTTGTAATGAAAGTGTACATATGGACAGGCAGAAGGAAACACACAAGAGGCGTGATGTATGACACATTTAGACCGTGCACAGCCACAGGCTCTCACAGGTTCTGACTGTGCATCAGAGAAAGACACAGAGCTTTCATTAGGGAAGTAGAAAGCTGGGAACATGTCCATTACGAGGTGATTATCAGGTGTTGTATTGTGTTGCTTTGAAGTGACCATTTTCAGTCAGGAAGTCATCAAGTCATTAATTGATGTCCCCGTAGGTCAAATTCAGCAGGACAATGGCCTTGACGGACCTCTATGGTTATATTAAGGAATAACTCCAAGCTTGGACAGTGCATGCTGCTGTTTCTAGTCTAGTTATGTTGGCTTTGAGGTATATTGCTTGGACTATGTGTGATCTTTACACACCATTGAAAAAATAATAATGTTATTCCACTTTCTTGTTATGTCCTAATAGTTTTGTAGAAATCAAAGAAATGATATACCAAAAGCTGAGAAAATTGAAAATGAAATAGAAAGGTCAAATCATCTCGAAGAAAATGTCCCAGTCTGTGTTTAAACAATTTTTGCAATATCTTCTTCTTTTCTGTCTAGGTCAGGGTTTTTAAACAAAATTGCAATATGTTCTTAAATAATAATTGTTACTTCTCGTTATTTCATAAAGTTTCAGTTGTTGCAAAAGATATTAAAATAGTTTTTATTCTTTTACTTGTCTATGAATAAATCTCAATAACAGTTTCCATGTTTGTTGTATTTATTCTCATGGATTGTGTCTGGGATCATGGATGATGTCTGTTTGCATATTTCTCCTCATATAAACCTTTTTCTTTTCCTCTGCTTGTTTCTGATGATGAAATACATGTATATTAAATTTGACCAAGTTGTCAAGCAGCACTTCACATTTAGATGTTCTGCAGAGAATAATGTTATCAACAGCATTAAAACTTTTTAAATCTTCTTAAAAATTAGCTTTGACATCAAGACTGTGGGTTGTATGCCATCAATTCTGCATCAATCGATCCTGACAAATGATGCTGTTGAGTTAGTGGTCTGTGAATAAATCTCATTTATATGGCATTATGTTTGCTGTGTAAATGTTAATGGGTTCCGTTCTTATCTATGGAGAGAACAGTTCTACATGCAGTAAGGTTTGGGTGCAATGCTACACTGAATTTCAGCGCAGTGCCATCCATGGTTCGCTAGTTCCAGCCATTGTTCACAGGTTGCATCTCAATGCATAGCCACATGGTGTTGCGGGCTTTCTCCCTGCCATAATACTAACAGCTGAGATAAAGTGAAATAAGTGAAACGTTAAAGGGGCAGTAGCATTTTTTTTGCAAATTTTATTTTTTCAAATCTCCCATTTATAATGATACTTTATGTTATTTATATTTACTTTAGAGGGTAAAACATCTTATTACACAAACCAATTATCCGTAGTGGTAATAACGATGTTGCGTATAAAGCAAAAGTTGCATGGCGGCCATTTTATTGTGAACACAATTTATTATTTCGAATAACAAAAACAATTCTCGTGGCTTTACCGAACCATGTACACTCATTTTTAACTTGATTTTCCCGAAGAGAGAAGGGTGTTTTAATTAAATTTATTATTGGTAGCATTATTTTTCAAATACATTTCATCGACTTATTTGAGCGAAAAACTTGCTACTGCCCCTTTAAAGGTACATCCATTGTGTTTCATAAATTTTTATTTGTCTTTAATACGTTCAAACACACCAACTGTGCTGTTTACAGTACAAATAAATTCACTCAGCTTGCATATTCATTCCCAATGGCAAAATATATCATAATTACTAGTTTCCAATTAAAATCGAGTAAACATCATTATGCATGTTTAGAAACCGAAACTGCACGACCCATTTAAATGCACAGTAGTTATATGACCTATTAAACATTATCAACACAAATTTGTCTTTTTGCCTTTTGTAAATAAGTTTCGAAAATTACGTTTGACTGATTGACGTGCGCCACAAGCGGTGCATTGTCCGGTTTTCGATCAGAAATCATTACTTTTACCTTCATATCGTCAATATACTAAGTCGAATATCATCAAAATGGTAGTTTTCGGTAAAAGTCGGTAATTCTCGATAAAGTAACACTATTTATAACGTTTGGAATATTTGACCCCCACCAACACAATGGATGTACCTTTAAACCCCAAATCACCACACCTCACCTTATCTTTGGTATTTAATAGTATAGCACACACTTGTTATCCTTTTCATTTTCAGAAATGACTAATTTGGTCTTTTGTTATTATCTGAATATGTTATTAAACTAATAGTCATTGTAAATTCTTGCATGCAATTATTTGTAGCGTTCACTTTGAACAATATCTAATCAAGTGACGTACTTCTTCATGTAACATTTAGATATTGACGCTTCAAGTCAAGCGTCTGAGGTTTAAATCCTGCCAAGGTCTCAACAGCTTTATTTGCTGTAGAGAACTGGTATATATGCAGTATTATTTGCCTCCGGTACTTATTCATATTCAGGGCAGTAAAATTCATGGATTGCAGATTTATTTGCAGACTTTCTTCCATCAAAAACAGTAACTTTTATGACAAATTAGCTGAACTCACACATTTAAAACTCATTTTCCCTTCTATTACTTGACGTCTGATCTGAAAAACTATTATCTTCATATAACTTTTCAAAACATAAAACACAAACTTTTCAAACTTATCAGACTATTTGAAATGAAATCTTTTCAGCAGATGCCCTTTTTTGCCAATATCACATGGATACATTGGTGAATGCGATTGTGATCTCACCATTAACTATAACAAGAGGAGCAACAGGCCATAAACGCCAATGATGGCTCCAAGACTCCTGACAATGGTGTAAGTGATCTGGCATCGGTTCTTCATGGGTGATTAATCTGCTTTGGTCCCGTAGTTACATCCAGTAATAATCTCTTCCCAATCTTTATCGGTGACTCCCGATACATTGATAACTGCAACTTATATCCAGTGTTATTGATACAGAGCCAGCTTTGCCAAAACTTGATTGAGTTGCGTCTAGCAAGACGAGTCGTTCTACAGATTTCTCCATTGGCCATTGATCATTCTTCTCTCATTGCTTTTATTGGCAGCAGTAGATTTTATGACCAATTATATCGTGGAGCGTATTGATTGTCATCTTGCTCTGACAGTTGTAGAAAATTTAAAAGCGTAGAAACAAAGAGGCCACTTCTGTTGTATACTCGCGATTGGAGTGATTGGGTTTTTATTTTAATTCTTCACTTTGGAAGTGATCTATTAAAAAGAAAGAGGATAAAGCCGCCATCAGCGCATGGAGTTGTCCACAAAAAGACTAGAGTTGTGATGTTGCATGTTTCAAAGGCAATGCCTTCTTCATCAGAGCTAGAAAGCCCCTTATAAACAGGGCCTCCTTTCACAAAGCGCTATGGTGACCACTGAGGTAACCTTACTTAGTGTAATATTAAAGAATGGGAGTTAAGGTTTACCTTAGTAACGGTTGCTTTGTGAAAGGATCCCCAGGTCATCCTGTGCTGCGTGGACGACAGATTTAAAAGAAGCTTAATTATGCTTTTGTCAAACATTTAATCACTGATTTGTTTTTGATAGAAGAATAACAAGTTTGTATGACATCAATGATAAAGGAAAGGAGCCCAAACAATCTCCAATTTCATGGTAATGGACTTGTGGAAGCTGTGGACTTGATCTGTACATTCAGGTTGTTCTCTGGTTTCATCTAAATAAATGTGTACATGGAAATTATAGAATATGTAGGCTTCATCTTTACATTTTAGCTCATCTCAGGTTTCATCTCAAAACTTGACAGGGTGGTGTTGTTGGCTGTCACCCTGCATTGATACCAGCCTTCATCAAATAAACTTGAAATTTCCATGAAACTTCAAATCATCTCACTTCATTTTGCATTTGGAAAATGTCCAATCTGGCCTTTGGTCATCCAAAATATACTGCCCAAATCTCAGTGGTTTCCATGTAACTTGACCATCTAAATTTGACATTATTTTTGTAATAAACTAAAAATTGGCGAAATAATCCACAAGAGTGTAAGATCTTGTTACCAAATCAGCACAGGAATGACTCTTATTGGTAGCAGGTGTTGTTGTATCATACGCTCTCAGTACCATCAAGAAATAATGATACAGGTGAACTCTAGGGATCTTGTATCAGACATGCCATCACACTCATTAAATTACTAAATAGTACTTTAGCAAGAATAAATGATTTCCCACCTGCTTCTAATATCATGTTACAGATTCAACTTTTGATGTATAGATTATCCAGTGGGCGGTTTATTTTCCTTTGGCCATTTAAAATGATACTCCTGTATTTTGAAATCGTTATGTATCAATGCCATCATGAAATGTCATCAATTGTTTTTATGCCCCCGAATCGGAGATTCCGGGGGTATATTGTTTTTCACCTGTCCATCTGTCTGTCTGTCTGTCTGTCTGTGTGTTTGTCCACAAAAACTTTAACCTTGGCCATAACTTTCGATTGCTCAGAGCTAGGGCTTTCATACTTGGCATGTGCATAACTCATAATGAGACCTTCAGATGAGGTCATCATATTTGACCTTGTGACCTTGACATTGCTGCAGTGAACAATATTCAGAAAACTTCAACCTTGGCCATAACTTTGGATTGCTCAGAGATATAGGGCTTTCATAATTGGCATGTGCATACCTTGTGATGAGACCATCAGATGAGGTCATCATATTTCACCTTGTGACCTTGACCTTGCCGCAGTGGACATCTTCAGAAAACTTTAACCTTGGCCATAATTTTGGTATATCCAGGGGCATTCGTGTTTAACAAACACATCTTGTTTTCAAAAGTCGTTTGTGTGGGTTCCTGGAAGCACCTGGTGGGTGTGTGGCGGCCATCAAGAGATCAAGAGATCTGTGAATCGAATTCCGCCAGGAGTTCTGCAACCCATGGTTTACTAGTTCCAGCCTATGCATGCAGGTTTCACCACAATGCACAATTACATGGTGTTGCAGGCTTTCTCCCTGCAATGACACAATGAAATAATCTAAATATGTGATTAAACCCCCAAATCACCTCACCTAGCAATTAGTGAGTAGGACATGTTTATATCATACACAGTATTATAATCAAGGAGCTAAGTGTATTGGCATTACCAGTAGTAGTAGATGGGATTGTCTTGGTTGTATATTCACCCAGACAGAACCTGACAAGGCAATTCCCAGCCAGCTTACAGACTGTGTCAGACAATAATTACTAGATAATTACACAAAATTCTGTCCCCGAGGGGACACCATGTCCTGACCGTTGATGTGAAAGTAGATCCTGCTGGCCCACCCTCGGGAACAAACAGGGGACGAGGATAATGATTCTCGTATATTGGGGTAAATGAGTAGAGAATACTTAAGTGAATGATCTAACATCTTTTGGGGAGAAGGCCTCTTGTATACTTGGGGTAAATTTCAAAAATTATTTGGAGTAAATTTTGAAAAATTATTTGGAGTAAATTTAAAAAATATATTTTCAGTAAATTTTCTCAAATTATTTTGATTAAATGTTTTCGATTATTTTGAGTAAATTCTATAGAATTATTTGGGGTAAATTTTCATGAATTATTTGGAGTAAATTCTGTTCAAATATTTGGAGTAAATTCTTTCGAATTAGTTGACATAAAGGAGTTTGCAGTATTTGTCCTTACATCTGATGTGGTGTCTATTTTTCAGATATTCTTTGCCCCCTGTGTCATATGGTGGAGACCAGTGTTTATTAAAGACCCAGAATATTCTGGTTTCAATGTTGGTCAACGATTGTAAGCTCGTTCATTTCACAGCTTATTTGAAATTTGTCAACTCGGTAGAAAACAATTAACACAACACATATCACAACATGTTAAAGAAGGGTTAGAAATCTGGTATCAAATGTGTCACGATTATTGTGAAGCTGGCATGTATTAAGAGTCGGTACATACAGAGCAGATACGCTGTAATTGTGGAAAATGATTTTTGTATGTTATATGATTCAAGTATGTGCATTCGTTGGAGAAATTAATCAAGTTTTATTAGAACGAAAGAAACTTTAATCATATATATATCAGATTACACTAGCTTACTATCTGGAGCCAGCAAGAATATGTATTATTCATTTCAATACTATTCTACACTATTAACTGTTTTATTTATAAATCATTAAAACCAAGAGAATGTAAATATTATCTGCTGATTACATGAAACATAATTGCTAGTTCTTCTAATTACCTTTGTTTTCATTACAACTGTCAACATACAAGGAAACATCTCGTACCCAATTATTGTCAAAAAAATAAGCTGAAAATGGAAATAAAATGCTTTGCATTAAATGGAATAAACAAATTGTCCATTGAATATATTTATATATTCAAACCAATCATATTATCATTGAATATAAATATATTTATATAGTCACCTATGCCCATTGAATATATCTAGTCAAACCAATCATATTATCATTGAATAAATATATTTAGTCACCTATGCCCATTGAATATATCTAGTCAAACCAATCATATTATCATTGAATAAATATATTTAGTCACCTATGCTCATTGAATATATCTAGTCAAACCAATCATATTATCATTGAATAAATATATTTAGTCACCTAACCCATTGAATATATCTAGTCAAACCAATCATATTATCATTGAATAAATATATTTAGTCACCTATGCTCATTGAATATATCTAGGCAAACCAATTATATTATCATTGAATAAATATATTTAGTCACCTATGCCAATTGAATATATCTAGTCAAACCAATATCATATTATCATTGAATAAATATATTTAGTCACATATGCCCATTGAATATATCTAGTCAAACCAATCATATTATCATTGAATAAATATATTTAGTCACCTATGCTCATTGAATATATCTAGGCAAACCAATCATATTATCATTGAATAAATATATTTAGTCACCTATGCTCATTGAATATATCTAGGCAAACCAATCATATTATCATTGAATAAATATATATAGTCACCTATGCCCATTGAATATATTTAGTCAAACCAATCATATTATCATTGAATAAATATATATTTAGTCACCTATGCCCATTGAATATATCTAGTCAAACCAATCATATTATCATTGAATAAATATATTTAGTCACCTATGCCCATTGTATATATCTTGTCAAACCATCATCTACTCCTACAGAATATATGATCTATGTATGGATTCACTGACTGGGGAAGACATTAGTTCCTGTCGAGAAGGTGTCATCACTAATGGGTCGTAGATGGTTTTCTGGACTGGCATGGCGTTGAGAAGGCGGAAATAGCCATATATCACAGCGCTAAACTGAGCGCGAAACTGACCGCCCACTTGCTGGACATTGTCATACCACCCCTCCCCTCGGAATGACCACTTGCTGGTCATGGCCTAGTCTAACATTATAGACTCTGAAATAAATATTTTGTAAAATTTCAAAATTTGAAAAAAAAATTAAAATATAATAAAAAGGAGCCTCTGAGATGTGTTCATTTTCAGAAACTTACACTGAACTCTGTAGTCTTGCCTAGGCTCTTTAAAATTAAGGGATCTGGGTGACAGACTAGTCATGGCCATGATGGCCCTTGAAATGCCCCATGGAATGACCACTGACTGGACAAGAGCAGGATAGCGATTTGCTATGCGTGGTTAAGAGATTCATCATGTTTAATTACACCATGAGCTGCAAGAGTGACAGTAGTTCCTGCTTCTTTATAATGGTGCTCTGAACATCCACTTATCACGGGCTGGTAACAAGATTTATCATGGTAAATCACTCGCTGAGTGCCAGGGATGACAGTGCTTCCTGTGTTTTATAGGGTTTCATCCAGAGACATTGTCTATAATGACGGCAACATAACACCTATTCTTGGCCTGTTCAATAGCTGTTATGCTACTTTGGTTTATAGATGGTTTGGAGATTGTTTATGAGTTTGAGGCCATATATTCCAGTTCTGTGGTTGGTGGAAGGAACTCTGGATCCTTAGTTGGTGTTGGAAGATTTGGATAATTTTTCAGATTATACCTATCATAGAAATAAATATATCACCACCATTGTATTTTGATATATAAGATACCTACGGCAATAAAACACAAGCGGTCAATGGGACCGACAGCGTGCTTTATGAGACAATAAAACATGCTCATGACTTTAGAAACAGTTAGAGCGTCGCTTAGCAAATGACGTCATATTTTACGTCACTTTGATTGTAGAGAATGTGTTCTACAACGGGAGGCATTAATATTTTCAAAATATAGTTTATGTAAACAACATTATATATCTCTGCGTTTTTTATAGAAAAGCGAGTAACTATTTAAGGGCATCTCATATAAGAAATAGAAGACTTGTTGTTGTTCTTTATCGTAGAATAAAACATAGCAGAGAGCATAAAATGCTCAGGGCTGCGCCCTTCGTGTTTTATGCTACCTGCTATGTTTTATTCAACGATAAAGCATGCCAACTCGTCTTCTATTTCTTAAATATCATAATTATGACAAGTTTTGGGCCATATATTCCAGCTCCGTGGTTCGTGCAAGGAACTCTGGATCCTTATTTGGTGTTGGAAGATTTTTTTAAGATTATGACTATCATAGAAATATATAGCCACCATTGTATTTTAAAAAGTCATACGACAAATTTGTCACATTGTAAGGTGTTATGTTTTCAATATTTCCATGTAGAGGTCGATTAAAATGTAACCAAAATATTGTTAAAATTGTAAATGATATTTGATAACATAAATATTCTTGATTTAATGTTTAAAAATTGCTCTGCGAGACTGAAAATATGTAAAATAAATTATTTTGTTCTAAATAATTTTTTCGACTCTGTTTTGAATTAAAAACTTGTAAATGATAAATGATATTTGATAGCATATATATATATTCATGATTTGATTTTTAAAAATGGCTCTGTGAGACTGAAAATGTGTAAAAGAATTTATCTAATCTAAATTATTCCGTTGACTGTGTTTCATTGATAACTGACTCTGTAAATAGAAACTGTTGATCAAAATAGAATTTTCAATTTCAGATACATTTAGAGTGATTGAGTAGCAACCAGCTCTTTTGTCCAAATTTGTCAACTACCATTTGGTTTTGATGTTCTTAATTAGAAGTCAGTACTCCCATTCCACGTAGCCAAATGTACGTAATTACATACGCTGTCACAGCAATATCGGCTAACTGGAATCTAATAGCTTCCCTGTTGGGCATAATTGGTTAGCGTTTACATCCCAGCGTGCATTCAACTGACCAATCACTGGACTTTATCTTGGTGTTGACAGGTGTCCAGTTGGTCAGTTAGAGACAAACTCATGTTGGCTGTTTGAGAGTCATTCTAGAAGTGTAATGGAAAGACATGGATATTTTATGGATGATCAACTTCTTTATTTTGCAATGGGGACGTTTCGGTATAGATGCTTGATAACAGGATAAGGATATATATATATCGAAACGTAGCTATTGTAAAATAAAGAAGTTGATAATCCAAAAAATATTCTTGTCTTTCTCTTGTTGAATTGAAACTTCACTGGTGATCCGTCAAAAGTAGATATGATAGCCATGATTATCTAAACTAATGATTAATGACTAGATTTCATTAAGATTTCTGATTACTGTAATTTGGCAACTCAGCATGTTCATCAGCTTAGTGATAACTCAAGCATACTGCACTGTGGTAGGTGTCCCATAATAACTTTCAAGGCACAGTAGACAAAGATCTTAAAGGGACACTACATGTTTTTCATTAAATTTTTATTTAAATTTGATACATACAAAAATATCAAATGTCCTGGTTTAGGTCCAAATCACCTCACTCGACTTACATATATATCCCCTAACGCTAAATATTTGACAATAACTTGTTTTCAATGAAACTTGAGCAGTGGCTTAATACACGATGAGAAGCCGAATTCATGCGCCCCATTTAAATGTATACCAGTTGTATGTTCCATTGAACATTGACAGAAGTGTACCACACCAGTATATCTGTCTCTTTGTCTGCTACATATAAATTTTCATTTACGTTTCAACAATTGATGCACGATAGCCGCTGAACGATGTCCGTTTTTCGATCATATATAATCAAGACTAAACATCTTAATAATGTAACTATACTGAATAGATTGGCACTAAAAGGGTAATTTTCGATAACAATCATTACTTCTCGATAAAATGACACTCTTGGTAACTTTTGACCTATGTTACTACTATAACATACAGAGTGTCCCTTTAAATTACAAAAAATATTATAACTGAATATGGACATGTATATTCATATAAATCTATTTCTTTCAAATAGTATATCATAAATAGTATTAAGGTGTATTATAAATAGTATTAAGGTGTATTTTAGTGATCTATTTGAGTTATTTTTTTCCACTTTTGTGAAGTAACTTCCTCTTTAGTTGTCAATATGAGTTATGGGAGGAGGATATGTACATCAACATTTTGACCAACAGAGGCCAAACAGCTGCCCGATTGTGCAGAATTAATGGATGCTTTTTATACTGCAGTGTCAAGTAAACTCACATTGTGGCATTTGTAACACTACGCCCAAATTATTAGGAGCCAAGTTGCAAAGGTCAGAATAATTCAACCTGTTTCGAAAGATTTGTGTCAAAGTAATGACTGCATAGTATTTCAGAGAGTCACTAAAGTTGCATTCTTGCTGGAAAAGTTCAGCGTCATAAGTTGTTCGGCTTTGGATCAAGAGGTCCGGGCTTCGTATTCCGCCAGGGGCACGGCAACTTTGTCTGCAGTAGAGAACTGTTCTACAGGCAGTAGGGTTTGGGTGCAATGCTACACTGAATTTCAGCGCAGTACCACCCATGGTTTGCTAGTTCCAGCCAATGTTCGCAGGTTTCACTGCAATGCATAGCCACATGGCATTGAGGGCTTTCTCCCTGCCATAATACTAACAGCCGCGGTATAAGTGAAATACTCTTGAAAGCAGCATTAAAACCAAACTCACCTCACCTCACCTCAGCGTCACAAGAATGTGAAAAAATGGCAGTTTATAGATTATTATCCCCCGCCACAACGAAGTTGGCAGGGGATATAGAAATGAGCTCCGTCCGTCTGTCCGTCCGTCCGTCCGTCTGTCTGTCCGTCCGTCCGTCTGTGCGTCCGGGCTTTTCCATTCCGGCCTCTAACTTCAAAACTATTCAATATATTTTGCTGAAACTTTGTACAGGTATCAACCAAGAAGTCTAGATGTGCCTTTTGCTATATAGAAATTTGAGAATATTTAATTTTTTTTACGAATGCAAACAGTCCGGACTTAGAACCAAAAAGAGGGAAAACTATATTCCGGCCTCAAACTTCAAAACTATTCAATGTATTTTGCTGAAACTTTATACAGGTATCAACCGAGTAGTCTAGATGTGCCTTTGCTATATAGAAATTTGATCACTTATGAGTTATGAGTTATGAGTTATAACAATTTTCAAGAAAGTAAATGCATTATATATTCAAAATGCATAAATATATTTAAAATTCCTACATGGCGGGGGATATGGCCGACTCTGTCTGCTTGTTGACATTGTGCTTGTCGCTTGTATGAAGTATATATACTAGTGTTGGGAATATTGACATTTGAGTAGAATTGATTATTGAGGCCATACAAAAAACAACATATTCTTTCCCTTTGGTATGAATTATTATGTAGATAAAAGTATTTTCAAAGAATTTTAATATGCATATCTTGAATATTATATCAAACAGCAACTTCCCATTAATGAAGGCATAACTCTTGCCAGTCTCTATTATTCGCTGATTTAGGCCTTGCAGTATTTCCTTAAGATCTCTGTTCTTGGAAATCCGGGCTCACTATCTTGACTGAACTTTCAATGGCCATTTCTTTAATATCTATGTATACTATATTGTACATTATTTATAAATATTAAAATTCTTGAATATTCAAATGAAAATAAATATATGACCTTACTTCATTTGAAAAAACAACTCCATTTTTAATGTTATTCTTCACCATAAATTGATTAAATAATTTCATAATTTGACTGTCTTTGCATTGATGTTTTTTTATTTCAACATTTCACATTTTGAATTTTAAAGGTAATTGATTCAGCTGATGGTCCATGTTATAAAAGATTCTACTTCTTCTTTGACCAGTTCAAACTGAATTTGACTGTAGACTATATTCAAGATGTGTTTTTGTAAAGAACTATCATAAAATATGTAAAGACCTTTTGCAAAATACAACCCAATTTCGATAAATTTAATTAAAGTTAAGTGAAATTATTTGTAAAAACCATCAATGGGCCAAACAGAAACAAGATTTCCCTCATGACTATTCTTTTGGGCAAAGAATACTTATTCACCAAAAACATGTGGCACAAATTGAAATTGGTCACCAATCATATTAACTCTCTGTGGAAATTCTGTTATGGATTGGCCGAAGTATTGTATTACTCTGGTGAGTAAGGATATTCTGATGAAAGACATTGGAGATCAAGTTTTTACTTTCATAATTCTCCTAATACATCACTTTTTTTGAGTGGTTTTGAAATTTTTAGTAGAAGAATTCCTTGAAGAATATGTTCGAAGCCCCTTTTCTCAATTATGATAATTATGTTTTATATTTTGTTCTGATGATATATTCTTTCTTTTACTAATAACTGATGAAAAATTATTTCAGGAAAATTCAATAAAAATTATTTCAGGAAAATTCCATAAAAATTATTTTAGGAAAATTTTGATCCAAATATATGCATTTGATCAGAAAGCTTCAGAAAAAGGATTTCAGATGATAATTCTTGTATCAATTATGTGACTGATCGACAAACATCATGCAGATACATGTTGCGTTGATAAACATATATATTTGTATATATTTGATAACAGAATTGCAAATTAAGATTTAAACAATGATCTTGAAAATCATAATTATAATGATATCAATGTCATGTATGGAGTCTCAACGCTGTTTATCAATTCTTTTCAGTAAAATCACTTACGAGCATGTTTTCATGAACAAATATTCCATTTCCGTTGATTTATGTTTGGTTTATTCCTATCAGAATAATTGCTTGCAAGTTTTAGAAATATTTCATTAAAAGGTGTCATGCAAAGTTATTGTTTACAACAGTATCTGTTCCCAAAAACAATTTATCACATTATTTTTAATTTGTATTCTCTCATATTTCTAAGAATAGTCTATTTCAACAGTTAAATATGATAGATGAGAATGAAACAAACGGGGACCTTTGACATTTGACTGCCATTGATAGCAGCTGCAGATGTGAAACATACATCTAACAAATGTTGCTTGTCATTTCCTGAAAAAACAATTTGTGTTTCTCTGATTAATTGTTAAAAAATTCACATTTTGTGAATTCTGTTATTATCATTTTCCAAAATGTTTTTGAAACATTTAATACCATATTGGCATAAAGTTACAGGTTTGAATTCCAAAAGTTAATGCATTATAGTAAAGAGTTCAGTTGTATTGAAATCAAGTTTAAAATGGGATTGGTCTTGAAGCGAAAGCTTTGTTTTTCACAAATTATTTATCTGTAGATGCTCAGAGTCTTATTTTTGTGGCCCTGGGCGCCGTTGCACCAAACACTAAGGTGACCTTAAGTCACTAAGGTAGCCTTAGTGCAAATGTTAAAAGATGGTACTAAGGTTAACCTTAGTGTTAAGGTTGTTTTGTGCAACGACCGCCTGATTTCAGATTTCTGTACAGTTGCTGGATCATAGGGTCCAAGGAGTAAACGCTACAAGTGCCAAACAGTTGATAGTTAATTGATACCGGTAGTATAATCATGATGCATGACTACTAATCCTGCTCCATGACTGTGTATTATTAAGAGCCTTTAATACAGTCTAGATTTTTATTCAGCACATCTAGATATGGAACTGGAGGTATAAAAAATATGTAATAAAAAAGATGAAGGTACAGTAATTATAAAAATTCCATAGACTAAATTTAAGTCTACATGACTACTTGTCCTTGAGTTTTAACCCTATAAATTGTTTAGATGGTATAGAGACAGGAATTGTAAACTTGGAGTTAAAGGGACACTGCGTCTAGGATAAAAATCAGATTATGTGTATCTATACCTATGCTAATTAACATGTCTTCTAACAAGTCACAGAAACCCAATTTCAGACAATTGACGTAATTAGTAATACAAACTACTGCATGTAGTCAGTGAAGTGAAGCGTAACTCATTAGCAGACACTCTAATCAGCATAGTTAGATAAAGATGAGACTAATAATATCCTCGACTAAGTGTCCCTTTAATTTAAGTTATATATAGTTGCACACACTTTGCAGCAATCAAGTTGCACTCACTTTTATAGCTATATAGTTGCACTCTTTTTTTTTCATCAATCAAGTTGCACTCTCTCGTTGCAATATAGTTGCACTCTCTTTGCAACATTAGTTTCATTTTATTCTCTGGAGATCCCTTTGTAATAATGCAGGTTGCACACCTCTATATGACTACCAATTATTGCACTTTCAATGCAACAATAGTTGCACTCACAATGCAGCAAAGATGCAACTATCATGTTGTAGCAACAGTTGTATTTCAATTTTACTTATTATGCAATAATGGTTATTTTTGTAATTCTGAAAGTTCTATTTTGCCATACACTATATTGTTAACCCTAGTCTAACACTTAGACTGAACAAAAAATAAAATTGAAAAGGAGCCTTTTTTTTCTCCATTTCTTACACTCTTCTTTCAATATTTAATAAAATGGTGATATTTTCAGAATAAATACTTTTTTCATAGTCTGGGTGTAAGGCTATGTTAGCCCTGTCTGAGTGGTTTGTTTGTGTTTGTTTTTTATTTATGCATACGAGGAAGGTCTTAGTTTATATCTCCCAGAAGTACTATAACCCTAGATTTAGCTCTCGCTGTTTGATAAACAAGATTTCATTTGCATTACATAAGTCTTAATCCCACAAGAGAAAAGAAAAGTTGCGTAAGATGTTTAAAATTTGTATGTTCAGCCCAAATTTCCCCCCATAAAATGTGGATAAAGTGATCGTGTTATGTAAACAAAGTTGTTTTTCGCAGTAGGCTGTTTTTATCCAGCTGTTCGGAGGTATTAAACTTTTTGAATGTATATACACATGCTAAAGTGGCTTCAAAAATAATTAAAGTTTAAATATTGTGTCAATTTTAACATACCTCTTGTGCAGACAAACTTGATTGAAATATATCCTAAACCTAAAAATCCTTTTGGGAAAGTGTAAAAAAGTTATTGAGGTTATTTACTGATTATTATCATGAATATTAAGACCGAAGTGAATCTGTTCACTGCCTAAAGTGTCTTTACAGTATTTAATGTGTGTTTGTTCATTTAACCTTTAGCCTGCTGGATTGTTTCTGGAGAGGTGTAGATCTAGTGTTACATTGTATGTATATTTCATTGATGACAACTTCTTTGTTGTATGAAATAAATTTTATGGCTATTCCTTGGCCTTTCCTATCTTTCCCCTAGGATAGGAAAACATATACTTATGACTAGGCCATTTTAATTCTGTACCTGGAGATTCCACAAAATTCTGTTCTTCACTGCTAACAAATTCCTGACTATTCCTTTCGTAAACAAGTAAGACCTGTTAATTGACCACTCAGAATTGTAAGTTTTAAATCATTCAGCAATTGATACAAAATGACAGTTATTCATCAAGGCCATCCATCTTTAAACTAAATTGCCCATTTTATAACCCTTCTATTCTCATTCAATGTAAGTTCTGTGATAGTGGAGATTAAATATCCATTAGTACACAAACCATAAGATGTACATCACTGCTACCGAGTTCAGATCCATTTTCTGTCAAAGAATGAAAAGTCATCCATCAAGACGGTCTAAGAGTTCAGTAAAATTAGTGCCTTGCCTAACGGAGGCCCCATTGTGGACGTTAGAGTGGTGATAAACCTCCCATAATGGGGGAAATGTCCCGCACATCAAGCCATAATGATAACTTTCGCCACTGGGATCCAAGTGTTTGCCCTCTGTAGGGTAAAAACCTATATATCATGTCTGATGATAAACTGGTCCAGTCTTCCTGGTGCTTTAGTTAACCGATGACAGATCCGGCTTGATGCTTTTATTTGTCCAGACATGCAACCTTTTATGTAAGGACATGTGACTCATTGAATTCATCGTTAGGGTCGGCGGTCAGTGATGTAACATGATGATGACCTTGTGCAGTGCGTTGTTAAACTTCATAGGTTTTTGTGTAACAAAGTATATCCTATTATAAACCAACAGTGGGTCGGATGGACATGGATGATCATTGAGAACAGATAATTCAAGGCTTTGTAAAGTTTATAAGAGTTTGCTTTTACATCCAGTATATCCATCCACACAATGCAACCCTAGTTGGTCTTCCAGATCGAGGGGTGGGAGAGCGCAGTATTTGGCGCTTTCGGCTTCGGATCAAGGTCCAGGGTTCGCATCCCGTCGGGGGCTTGACAACTTTGTCTGTTGTAAAGAACTGTTCTAAATGCAGTAAAGTTTGAGTAAAATGTTGCACTGAATTTCAGTGCAGTACCACCCATGGTTCACTAGTTCCAGTTGTTGCTTGCAGGTTTCAGCATAATGTATATCCACAATGGTGTTGCAGGCTTTCTCCCTGCATTAATACTGAAATGTGAAATACTCCTGAAAGCGGAGTTAAAGCGAAAATCTCCTCACCTCACCTAAAAACCAACATTTATTTATATCCTGTTGTATATTGCCCAAAATCTTTGAATGTTGGTGTATTTAAAAATGATGTAGCTCAGTTGGTAGAGTGTCTGCTCATCACCCGGAAGACTGGGGTTCGATTCCCGGTCGCGTCATACCAAAAGACGTTAAAAGATGGGAGTTGTTGCTGCCTTGCTTGACACTCAGCATAATAAAGACAGAACAACGCTTTAACTGGCGCTGCACTGTGGCTGCTGCGTGCTATTTGCACACAATAAGTTTCCCATGTACACTGCATTATGGACAATAAAGAGTTATTATTATTATTATTATTATTCACCCATTTATTCAATGTCCAACCAAAGATTTACAAAGACTGACGTGAAGTTCTTGTTCATAACACTTAATTCAATTTGACCATGTGTCAAGTTTTTGGCAGTCTGATTAATCTAATGTTTTCCGAGGAATAAAAGATTGCAAGATAGTGCATCTACTGGGATATGAACTCATATCATTCGGAGGTTTCCTCGCCAAACCGTCTGATAACAGCCCGTAGGCTGACATGTTCTTACGCTATTCAATTAGCCAATCACAGAACGTCCAACAAAAGCTTTTCGTATGAAGCGAGGAGAAGGTGACTTCCAACAGCCATACTTTCGTCGGTTTTCGCAACCAGTTAACAAATAATTCTGAATGCTTTCAAAACGGTGACCATCAGCTTTGTGACTGGGTTTTGTCTGCACTAAACTGGTACAGAACACACACCTATACGGGATGTTCTCAGACCTTGTGGAGAGGAATCTACAGAGCATGTTCGTATCCCATTCTTCAGAACAAGATCGGTCAGACTGAAGTCATTGATGAAAGCCAGGCACTGTTTGAAAACTTATGGATAATCAGGTTGAAGGGCATTTAGAAGTGGTATACTTCCTGTTCCTGTTCTTACGGATAATCCTTGCATTGTCTTATGTTATCCATATAATGCTCTATTAATTTCAGGATTCCAGACAGAAGTCAGAAAACAACCTATCAAAGTTATTGTGATAGTGCAAGTGAAAAAACATGAAGGTTAAAATGTGGAGGATGCTCCAAAATCTTTGAGTCTCAGACGAGACTCAAATTTCCAAGTCTGACTGGTGTTTACATAAGACCTAACCATTGTCTCTGTCAACAATCACTGTATCAATTAAGATTCCTTTTGAGAAATAATTGATCATTTTTGTGATACACAGCAGGACGTACATATTGCATGTCTATTGGCCCTCAGCTGACTAAATAACACATGGCCTGTGTCGGGTGAGCTAATATGACGTTTTCTTGTTGTCTTTATCCTCTGTATCATAAAAACATATCTTTATGAAGAACAAAGGTGGTATATTTGCCAAGATAAATTGTTTGAGATATCATTGAGAGCAAATATTTGGGTAGCACATGGATGCTATGAAATTGAGCCAGAGGAATTCGAAATGATTTATGTTTTGATTAAAAGAAATGTTTGGAGGATATTAAAAGCACATTTTATTTTTCATTTATTATATGTTCAAATTTGCTATTTATAAGTTTATGCAGTATTTCTTTATTTAAGAGGGTAAAACAGCTCCTTTCTCGACCCAATTGTCTGTAATCATAGAAAATGGTGTCACGTTTAAAACATAAAATGTGGCCATTTATAGTAATTCGAGGGCGGTAAATGGAAGCATGTTGCTTAATCATTTAACCCAGCAGTTCTTTCCCATTTTGTGAAGTTTTCTTTTGTATTAAAAGATGTGCTACAGTCCCTTTAACTATTTCCTTGCTGCGGGCAACTTATTCAGACATCGAAATGTGCTTGTCACAAATTAAAAATGCACTATTGCTTGCAGGTTTTACTATAATGCATTTACAGAATGGTAGGCTTTCCCCCCTTAAACCATAATATGAAATATGTTCCTCCTGTAAACTGACTGTCTTGTTGATGTTTTTATGCAGTTGTTGATTAACAAATCTGAATCAAAGTGTACTGATACAAAAGCTTTCCAAATTCAATCGAAAAATATTTCCCTATAATAATGTCAATGTTTATTTGATGTCTAATGTAATTATACCCCTGCCTTACAGCGTAAGTGGTGGTATATATAGCGTTCATTCTGTCCGTCTGTCTGTCTGTCCATTACAAAACTTTGTGCAGAGCATATTTCTCAAACTATACATGCTAGCATCACCAAACTTAATTGCTACACATGTTAGCCATGATCTCTAGTTGTGCCTTTTGAGGGTTAGTTCGATTTTTTAATGTTATTTTTTTGCGGTTTCCATGGAAATATGACCAAACAGTCACTCAATAAGGAAGTCATTTTGTGTGGAACTGATTTCCTAAACTATACATTCTAGCTACACCAAACTTCATACACATGTCAACCATGATGCCTAGAAATGCCTTTTGGAGGTTTCCATGGAAACATATGGTTTAACAGTTATCTCTGGAATTGTACATTCGCTATTCATTCAACTATACACACAGGTTAGTCATTCTCATAGTTCCTATTTTCAGTTATGTCAAACTATATTTGGAAGCGGTGGTATGTGAGCTGTGCTCGCTTCTACACTTGTTAATGAAAACTTATTTATATACACAGTTTCATCATTATGTATTGACTACTGATAAATCTGCCGAAGGTTATTAACAATGACATATACACACCAATACACATGTATAATTTAGTATGGATCTATTGGTCCCAAAATAGCCCTTGTTCCTGTAAATTGATATAAATGAGTTGACCTACAAGAATCTCCACTGACTGAAAGGAACCTATTTGGACTAATTACACACTATATATACTGTTGGCCACTGTACAGCTTCGGTAGATTGTATGAAGACTTTAATTGACCTAACCAACTCCATAGAGATCATTGGTCTTCAAGCTATACTGTACATAGAATTTGCAAATCACATAATCACAAAGGGGATTAGGGTTGGGTGTAGAGCCAGGGCGTGGAAGATCATTGAGAACAGATAATTCAAGGCATTGTAAAGTTAATAAGAGTTTGCTTTTGCATCCAGTATATCCATCCACACAATGTAACCCTAGTTGGTCTTCCAGATCAAGGGGGTGGGATAGCGCAGTGGTTAGCCCGTTCGGCTTCGGATCAAAAGGTCCGGGGTTCGAATCCTGCCAGGGAGCATGGCAACTTTGTCTGCAGTAGAGAACTGTTCTACACGCAGTCAAATTTGGGTGCAATGCCACACTGAATTTCAGCGTAGTACCACCCATGGTTCGCTAGTTCCAGCCGATGCTCATGTCGATGCAGGTTTCACAATATAACATAATCACATGGTGTTACAGGCTTTCTCCCTGCCATAATACGTACTTGCTGCTGTGATGTAAGTGAAACACTCATGAAAGCCCAACTCACCCCACCTTACCTCATCTCATCTCATCTCACCTCCAGACCAAAGAGCAAAATATTAAACTGACAATCAGCTCAGTCTAGAAAATTATAGCAATCATGCCACCACACCACACCCTACCACACCCACACATCATGCCACCACACACCATGCCACCTTACCACAAAACCACAGCATGCCACCACACCACACCTTACCATGCCCACACATCATGCCAACACACATGGCACCACACCACACCACACCACACCCACAATGCCACCACACATGGCACCACACCACACCACATCACACCCACACACCATGCCACCACACTACACCACAACACACCACATCCCTTACAAAACCATTACACCATGCCATTACACCACATTACACCTTGCCACACCACCACACCATGCAAACTCACCAAACTATACCACACCATGTCGCCACACCACACCTTACCATGCCACCACACCTCATCACACTTCAACTCGCCTCAATCCACCAAACTCATCAGGCCTCTCCACGCCACGCCTTGCCTCGCAACACCTCACCTGATGTTGCAGACATTTATCAACAAAACAACATAGGTCAATTTAATACTGTATACATCTGCTGTAGTGGTAATTCGGATCAGCATGGCAAGCAGCCAGCCTAGTGATAAATTGCCGGAGTTATTGTTATGGATTGACTACTTATATTTAATGAGAGCCTACCCCCCTCGGTCCTGCTGACAAATAGGCTTGGCAATGTTATATTGATTTACAAGACTTTACACAGCATTGTCCATCTTTTTCACCGTTGTTTTGGTGATGAAGCATAAATCTTGACAGATTTGATAAAGTTTGTAATTTGTTAAAGGAATGGATGAAAAAGGAAATTTCTTTCATTACAGCTGCATCAACAACACTAGCAAGAAATGTGGGTTTTTTAAGTTGGAATTATTATCCCAAGCACTTCATCAGAATCTGTCACCTGACAACTCGGAATTGAAAAACAATCTTGCATACATCATGCAATAATAAACAACAGATTTTGAATAAAAAACAATCCTGCATTGATCATGAAACAACAAACAGATAGATGATGACTCCTCCAACTCAGCTTGTGTCATCAGAACTTCAGGGTCCATAAGCAAGACCTTCAGATTAAATTTTTGGGCAGAGTGCATGGTTAGCGTGTTCACCACTTCAAATCAAAAGGTCTGGGGTTTGAATCCCGTACATCTGTCTGCTGTGGAGAACACACAGTAAGGTTTATATGCAATACAACATTGAAATTCAGTGTGGCGCCATCTATGGTTTGCTGGTTCTGATAGACCCTTGCAGGTTTCACTGCAATGTATTGTTACAATGGTTGTGCGGGTCTTCTCCCTCCATTGATAAGTGATATATTCTTGGACGGGGCCTCAATGCCTAAATCACCTGACCTGACCTAGATAACCATCTTCCTCTGCAGGGTATAACTTGTTTCTGTCACTTGGTGAGTTAAACCTTGCTACATGTCTTCAGCTTTTCTGTGCCAGAGATCTCTGATTGCACTACCAAGTCCAGGTGAAACATGCTGCTATGCTGGCACAGAAAAGGTAACAAAATACAGCAAGGCTTAAATTAGCCAGTGACAGACTAGTTCGAGTTATGTCTTCCTGTGGAAGCTGCTAGATAACATACTGTTGAGAATATCAATGTGATGGTCTTAATTCTGTTCCAAAGATTGATTATTCTTTGAATTACAGGTGTATCAATGTGTTGCTGTATTGAATCTTGTAAGAACCCTCTCCCTAGTGCCTGCTTTGACAATTTCAAGCTTGCCTCTCTCCTCACATCTGGTGAATACAGTATCGCAGTGTTCTCACAACATTTAAAATTGTTTGTATGTATTTTTATTCCTTGAAGTATGTTGTTACATGTAGTGTTACATTTGTGGTTGACATGAAGAGGATCAATGATAAGTATATAAAACATCATGTGTTCTCACATCATAGGAGACCAAATAAAATTACAGTATTCTTGATAATTAAGCGCCCCTCTAAAGATGTAGGGTCCTAGGCACTGATTAAGTTGATTATGGTTATTATCATTATCAATATGAATTATGGATAGCCAAGAATAAACTAACCACGCAGAAATATTCAATTAGCATTTCAGAGATGAGTGATAAATCTTAGAAATATTTAGAAGTGTAGGTGTATTGAAAGACAGGCACACTAGGTGGTTGAAGGGTATAAATTATGAGTGATAATTTTGATGATGATTTGACTGAAACTGTCAGATTTTAAGTGAAGTTATTGTCATATCCGTATCTTCTAGATTGCATGTTGACAGACCGGGCAGAGCGAAGTCAACATCAGCACACACAAGATATAGTCTCGTCTGGGTTGATGCCACAACAGATGCTTCTGTAGGCTTATCTATGTTTTGACTTCTCAGACAATATCCAGGTGATACTGGGGAGAATCGTGCTTTGTTTTACTTTCTGATTTACTCTTGTTCCTATAATTTGTGTTGAGGTTCATACAGGTAGCGGTTGGTATGTTCAATATGGAGTCTTGGGTTCGAATCCTTCCAAGGGTCGCCAACCTTGTCTACTGTGGAAAAATGCTTTTAAACAATGATATTCTGCTCTTCCTTTATTCCTATAATTTGTGGTACGTCAAGCTCATACAGGTAGCGGTTGGTATGTTCAACATGGAGTCTTGGGTTCGAATCCATCCAAGTGTTGAAATCTTGTCTGCTGTAGAAAACTGCTTTTAAACGATGATATTCTGCTCTTCTGGTGTTCCTATAATTTGTGGTAAGGCGCTCATACAGGTAGCAGTTGGTATGTTCAACATGGAGTCTTGGGTTCGAATTCATCCAAGTGTTGAAATCTTGTCTGCTGTAGAAAACTGCTTTTAAACGATGATATTCTGCTCTTCTGGTGTTCTTATAATTTGTGGTAAGGCGCTCATACTGGTAGCGGTTGGTATGTTCAACATGGAGTCTTGGGTTCGAATTCATCCAAGTGTTGAAATCTTGTCTGCTGTAGAAAACTGCTTTTAAACGATGATATTCTGCTCTTCTGGTGTTCTTATAATTTGTGGTAAGGCGCTCATACAGGTAGCGGTTGGTATGTTCAACATGGAGTCTTGGGTTCGAATCCATCCAAGTGTTGAAATCTTGTCTGCTGTAGAAAACTGCTTTTAAACGATGATATTCTGCTCTTCTGGTGTTCTTATAATTTGTGGTAAGGCGCTCATACTGGTAGCGGTTGGTATGTTCAACATGGAGTCTTGGGTTCGAATTCATCCAAGTGTTGAAATCTTGTCTGCTGTAGAAAACTGCTTTTAAACGATGATATTCTGCTCTTCTGGTGTTCCTATAATTTGTGGTAAGGCGCTCATACAGGTAGCGGTTGGTATGTTCAACATGGAGTCTTGGGTTCGAATTCAACCTTGGCAACCTTGTCTGCTGTAGAAAATGCTTTTAAACAATGACATTCTGCTCTTCTCGTGTTCCTATAATTTGTGGTACGTCAAGCTCATACAGGTAGCGGTTGGTATGTTCAACATCGAGTCTTTGGTTCGAATTCAACCTTGGCAACCTTGTCTGCTGTAGAAAACTGCTTTTAAACAATGATATTCTGCTCTTCCTTTATTCCTATAATTTGTGGTACGTCAAGCTCATACAGGTAGCGGTTGGTATGTTCAACATCAAGTCTTGGGTTCGAATTCAACCTTGGCAACCTTGTCTGCTGTAGAAAATGCTTTTAAACAATGACATTCTGCTCTTCTCTTGTTCATATAATTTGTGGTACGTCAAGCTCATACAGGTAACAGTTGGCATTGTTATTGTTGGTTATCATTAATTTTCAAATCCATTTCATCAACTTATTTCTACGAAAAGACATGCTACAGCTCCTTTAAACATCAATCCAACCCACCATATTGCTTTTGAGATCCATTGTTATCTCACCGGAAGTAATACTGTGGGATATAGACGTCGCCTTGTCCATCTATCTGTCCGTCCTTACGTCCGTAATCATTTCGTTTCCGGAGCAGAACTCGGAACCGTTCATGATATCTTTCTGAAACTTCCCATGTGTATTACCCAACAGCTGAAGTGGTACCTTTTGAAAATTTCTGATTTTTTTTTTGTTTCCATAGAAACGTGTTGAATTTTAATTTTGTTCAGAGACTCAGCATAATTACCCACTAATTGAAGTAGTAGATATACAATTATCTGTCAAAGGTGTGTTTTACAAATTATGTGGAACCGGTGGGATATGTCATCTTCTGATGACTCTTGTTTTCTGTTTTCAACATTCTTTATTTCAGGAAAACAATGTACTTTGTACATATTGATATATTAATTTGGTTGAACACTGCATTTGGAAATGAATATTCACATACTGTGAGAATGTAATATCCAAAACATTAAAAATACAATATTAGCTAGCATGCATAAGATCTAATCTGGTCTGGAATGACTCAATCCCAACAGATGCTTCCATGTAATCTCTATTTTGACTCCTCTGAAAATTACCAGGTGTTGCTTTCTAACGAAGAAAATATATATGTAATCAACAGATGTAGGTAAAATAAACACTGGCATATTTTCTTGTAGAATCAAAACACATCGAAACTTGAATCCAGCCCAGATTGCTACCACAAAGAATAATTTCTTGCCCCATCAAAACACATCGAAACTCGAATCTAATCCTGATTTCAACATAAAGAGGTAGGTTTTGTTTGGGAAGTAATATGTAAAAATAAACTCGCAGATGAAACTCATCATATTTCAAGCTGATAGGAGATAACGCCTCTTATATTACGGTTAATGTTCTTTCTGGAGTTTATTATTCCTTGATATTATGAAGCTTACATTACTTTTTGAAGTTGTCTATTTATAAATCTTTTGGTCAACAATGTATGGAGTACAGGTAATGAGTCAGAAATATAATTAATTAAAATGTATATTTCAATTCATGTTACAATTAGTAACCCCATTGCATAAAAGAATAAAAAAAGATATATTTTTACTTTTGGAACTTGAATGCTCTCTGTTAAAATATAATTTTTGTGGTTATTATCTACAAGTCTTTATAATTCTGATGTTATACGTCAGCTAAAACTACTTTTATGTATAGCGAGTCTGTGCATCCGTCCATCCGTCTGAAATCGTTTCCAGAGCATAACTCGAAAACTCAAAGACTTGAAAACTTCAAAATTGGTATAGAAGAATTGTATATGGTGTTTTTGGGGTTTCAACGACAAGGTTAAACAAGTTTTCATTCGTTTCCTGAGCATAACTTGACAACTTCTAATTTGTATGGAGAAGTAACCAATATGTGTTGATGTTAATTGTAAATTATTGTTAATCTTGATTCATGATTGACTACATATGTGTACCATTTAATTAATACTATATGTCAAGGCGGTCAAACTATAGGCAGTCTATGGTAGCTGTGCTCACTTTTGCCTTGTGTCTCTTTTTATCAATCTGTTCCTCATCTAGTTCTAGTTCAAAGTATAATAAAAATTAATAATTAGCAACTATAAGCACATTTTGTGTCACACCAAAAGCGCAATATAAACACCCCCCCCCCCCCTTTCCTCTAAAAGCTGTATTTACCCCTGCTTTGTATTTCTTGTCTTTTAAAGGGGCAGTAGCACGTTTTTTCGCTAAAATAAGTTGATGAAATGTATTAGAAAAAAAATTTCACCAATAGTAAAACATCCTTCCCTCTTCAGAAAATCAAGTTTAAAATGAGTGTACATGTTTCGGTAAAGCCATGGGAATCGTTTTTGTAATACAAAATAATAAATTGTGTTCACAATAAAATGGCCGCCATGCAATTTTTGCTTTATACGCAACATATTTTTTACCACTACAGATACATGGATTGTGTAATAAGATGTTTTACCCTAAGTTAATTTAAATGACATAAACTATCATTATAAATAGGAAATTTGAAAAAAATAATTTTTGCAAAAAACGTGCTACTGCCCCTTTAATTGCTCTGACTTGACAATTGAAAATAAATTTGTTGGTATGTTTTATGTGCAACTGAGAATTAAAAAAGAACTATTAGCCACTTCCAGTTTTCTTTGCAATGAAGATAATAAGTAATTACATTTGAATCAAAAGTTCTTTACCGACATTCAAATGTGAGAAAACTAGTTTTTATTTAGGTTTGCAAAATTTATTACAAAGGATGACTGTAATTGTGAACAAGAGATGTCTGTTTCTCGATAAACGTCATAATTACAGATGGTGATTAACGGAGGTGGTCCACAACATATCTGAGATAAGGCATGAAGTTGATTGGCTGCTTTTCACCGTGATAATGATTATTATATACCTGCAATGCGTTATCTCATGCCACCAGACCAGAGATAATGAAGAATTTATCATTTTTAGTTCTTTAATCAGTGAAATGAAACTTTTATGTCCGTTATATGTTGGTCTGGAAGTTTCAAAGACGTCTAGACCAGAGAGTGACCGTTTCATCATTGGCGAAGTGTTTCACGTCTGCTTTTCAATGAAAACATCAAATCCTGCACTTTTGGGTGATAACTGTTCAATGAAAACATGCAAGTTGCTTGTTACAATACCAATTTCTTCAAGGTCATGCAGGTTAGTACAAGGTCATAAATGTCATTTCAAGGTCAGTTGAAGGTCGGAGGTGATAGGAAGGTGTGAAGAGGCTTGTGAAGATGGAGTTGCAGATAAATGGATCGGTGAATTGGAGAAATTATCATGGCTGACTTTATCTCGAAGTCTAAACAACTGATGATGGTTATCAGGTGGTAATAGACCAGCAGAATAGCGAATGACATACGCTTCAGTGCTTTGTCTACCTTTGTCTGACTTTTAGGTGGACAGAGTGTTAATGGATTTTGATTGAATTCAAGCTATTTAAAGCAAATCTTTCATCTATAACATCGCCAGTGTCTTGAATAGATGAAGTAAGCATTGTCAGTATGATGGATCATTTTTGCCATCATTGGTCAGTAAAATCTATTGAGGGTAAATTAAACGGTAACACAAAAAAAAAATATTACCCAAAATTTATCATGAATCTTCAGAGCTAATTCAATGAAAATATACAAATATTAACTTCCTAATCATCAAAGTTGATTCATCCAGATTTAATCACCATAATGGAATATCACAAATTAATCCTTTCAAAGACAATTACTAGATGAAAGCAAATTAATCCTATGTTTAGTTATGATTTTGTCTGAATGAGAAGTTAAAGCCAGCACAGTGGGGGGACGGCATGCAGCCAATATAAACACAGCGGTGTGTAATCCAGCGAGCCTACCCCTGAGCTCGTCCGGCCCTTACCTACACACAGCTAAGTACATACAGATTAATGGATTCACGGTAAACAGCTAACCAACTGCCTTTGTTGCTGAAGTACCGTAGTTCATCAAAATGGGGATCAGGATTTATTATTCAAAACTGTTTTCAGCAGGGGATATCACTAGTGTGAGATAAGTAGCATCTTCTAGGGGATATTGTTTTGACTGTAGATTTTGCACCATGATCTGTTACTGTCAACCACATATGACATCACTATGGTATAATCACATCAGGTAATGACTATGCTATGATATCATAAACATGATGACATTACTATGCCATGATGTCATAAACAGGATGACAGTGCTATGTCTGCACCCCACTGGAAGTTTAATCAGTGCCGTGTTCAGAGATGTACACTTTTCATTGAAAGCTATATGATCAAATGATTTTGGATGATAAACAGAGAAATGAGTTGTTTGGTTCTTGAGGTCTCATTATCAGGAAGTGTATAAATATGGATTTGCTAGAAGTTGAATAAACCTTTTGCATCCATTTTCTAGGGGGCGGGATAGCGCAGTGGTTAGCGCGTTCACCTTCAGATCAAGAGGTCCAGGGTTCGAATCCCGCCAGGGGCACAGCAACTTTGTCTGCAGTAGAGAACTGTTCTACACGCAGTAAGGTTTGGGTGCAATGCTACACTGAATTTTAGCGTAGTACCACCCATGGTTCGCTAGTTCCAGCCGATGCTCGCTTTCTCCCTGCCGTAATACTAGCAGCCGCGTTATAAGTGATATACTCTTAAAAGCGGCTTTAAAACCCAAATCACCTCACCTCCATTTCCTAACTTGCTACTAAATAACAGACAGGTCCATTTCAACCACGGATACGGTACCATCTAAGAAACTGCCCATAAGAGGTCACTGAGTCAAGTGACTAGGCCAATAAAGCCAGAAGGGAGTGACTAAGGAAGTGAACCTACAGAAACAAATACACTAAAAGCACTTTAGACAAACTGTTTGTTTTAGTGGCCATTTCATCTCCGTTTACAAGCTCAATGGGCAATGAGAGTCGGAGAGATCTACAGGCTTCTGTAGGGCAGACATCAACACTTGTGTGCCACTGATAAAATGTTATGGGGATATTACAAAACCTAATTGACTGGCCATCATGTTTATGGGAGTATGTTCTTACCGCAGACGTAATTCTTGTGAACACAACAAGTGAATGATGCCATTTGAATGGACAAACATAGACTTTTGGACTGGATTTTGAAGCGTATTTCATACACTAGAGAATAATTTTGTGGCTTTTCCATTGGATCTCTGCTCTTTGCAAGAGATTTGAATCCAAACAATATCTTGTCAAAGAATGGAATCGATGCTACTTTTAAAGTTCTTGACATTTTACAAATAGCACCTGGCTGGTGTATTGTGATGCACAGACATGTTTCTTAAATTTGGACAACAATGGTTCTGAAATTTCAATTGTCTATCATTTTCGTTTTTGGTGTGGTGTTTTTTGTTTACATTTAAAACAGACCAACAGATCCACATGAAATTTTCTTTATGTTTAGATATCATTTATTCTCTAAAGGAAAGTACACAACTCAATGCCTGAACTTTTTTTAAGTGTGAATAAAGTTTTTTGAGAAAGATGGGGTGCACATTTTTAATTCCAAAATTATGGTCTCTTAACTATAATTCATGAAATGTCTCTTTTTTGTACAAAAGGAAAGGGCGGTGCACCATTCTCTTGACTGAAGCTTCAATGATAATTTTTTTAATTTTCACATGAAAAGGGGGTGTTGCGCACCCTCCCTCTGTATCACCCCTGTTTTATCTCTTATGATTATGTTTGTTCCACAAGATTCTAAATATCAGGCCATATAGCTAAGCCATGTTCCATTATTAGTTGGAATACATCCAGGAACAGACAAGTGTAATGAAACAAAATTTCTGTTATGACCATTTGGTATCTGAGGGTATTGAGTGCACAGACTCTCACATTAGTTCCAGAATTTTCACTTTGGTCCAGACACGGGTGCTACCATGACACTAATAAACTGTTTTAGAGAACTATCACAAACTAATTGACTGGCATTATGTTTATGGGAGCTTTCCCAGACAAAGTTTTCTACAACCGTCTCAATTTTTAAATTAGAATCATGCCCCCAGGCTATTGAATAAAAGATGGTCGTTCAAAAAATTTCTTGTTACTTGTAACGAAGCAAAATATATGATTTTTTTTTACAGCTTCTTGCTGTAGGCTGAAATTTTGTAACAAAAATATTGCAAAATAATGATTTGGAAAAAAACAACAAATGTTAATTGTTGATGAAGGATAGTTTTACTTAATTGGAGACATGTAACATTGCCATCTGCTTTTATTTTACTTAATTGGAGACATGTAACATTGCCATCTGTTTTTATTGTCCCCCGCCGCAACGCGGAACGGGGGACTATGTATTCAGCGGCGTCCGTACGTACGTACGTCCGTCCGTACGTCACATTTCTTGTTTACGCGATATCTTATGAAGCGTTGCATCCAAAGTCTTCAAATTTCATGTCTGCCTACATTGTGGGAAGACGCAGACACCAGTCAATTTTGGTGACCTTGGTCTTATTTTCAAGGTCACCACGACACTTTGACCACTTTTTGAACTCTTGTTTACGAGATATCTCATAAAGCGTTGCATCCAAAGTCTTCAAATTTGGTTTCTGCCTACATTGTGGGAAGACGCAGACACCAGTCACTTTTGGTGACCTTGGCCTTATTTTCAAGGTCACCATGACACTTTGACCACTCTTTGAACTCTTGTTTAAGGCGATATCTCATGAAACATTGCATCCAAAGTCTTCAAATTAGTTGTCAGCCTACATTGGGGAAAGACACAGACACCAGTTTATTTTGGTGACCTTGACCTTATTTTCAAGGTCACCGCAACACTTTGAGCACTTTTCTAACTCTTGTTAACGCGATATATATCTTTACCAGTTGGACTCAAAGTCTTCAAATTTGGTGTCAGTCTACACTGGGGGATGACGCAGATACCAGGGGATTTTGGTGACCTTGACCTTATTTTCAAAGTCACTACAACACTTTGACCACTTTTCGAACTCTTGTTATCACCATTTATTATGACCGGTTGGACCAAATGTTTTCAAATTTGGTGTCAGTCTACATTAGAGGATGACGCGGACGCCAGTCGATTTGGTGACCTTATTTTCAAGGTCACCACAACACTTTGACCACTTTCAGAACTCTTATTAACACGATATATCATGAACCCAAGTAGCTCCAATGATGTGTCTTACTAGCTCAATGTCCCCGGCGGGGGACATTGCCATGTTAGTGGCAAACACTTGTTTTACTTAATTTGAGACATGTAACATTGCCATCTTCTGTTCAGATATAATTATCCCCCGCCACAACAAAGTTGGCGGGGGATATAGAAATGAGCTCCGTCCGTCCGTCTGTCCATCTGTCCGTCCGGGCTTTTCCATTCCGGCCTCAAACTTCAAAACTATTCAATATATTTTGCTGAAACTTTGTACAGGTATCAACCAAGTAGTCTAAATGTGCCTTTTGCTATATAGAAATTTGAGAATTTTTTTTTTTTTTTTACGAATGCAAACAGTCTGGACTTAGAACCAAGAAGAGGGAAAACTATATATTCCGACCTCAAACTTCAAAGCTATTCAATATATTTTGCTGAAACTTTGTACAGGTATCAACCAAGTAGTCTAGATGTGCCTTTTGCTATATAGAAATTTGAGAATATTTATTTTTTTACGAATACAAACAGTCTGGACTTAAAACCAAATGCAAGAAGAGGGAAAACTATATTCCGGCCTCAAACTTCAAAACTATTCAATATATTTTGCTGAAACTTTGTACAGGTATCAACCAAGTAGTCTAGATGTGCCTTTTGCTATATAGAAATTTGATCACTTATGAGTTATGAGTTATAACAATTTTCAAGAAAGTAAATGCATTATATATTCAAAATGCATAAATATATTCAAAATTCCTACATGGCGGGGGATATGGCCGACTCTGTCTGCTTGTTATTTTTGTTTCAGTTACGAAATGTTTTATCAGCATGGGCTATAAGAAAGCCATGATTTGGCCAGCGTATCAGGTGACTCTTCTTCGTTAGTGGCAGGTGAACGATGTTAGCCCACTCTTTCCTAATTTCAGGTGAAATAAAAACATGATTTACAATTATCTTGCCTTGGGTCATATTTTTATCTGTCTGTTTTCTTTTGAAAAGAGATTTGTTTTAATGTACATCCTGCCTCAGCAGATAGCGTTGTTAATTATCTGAGATCGTTAGAGGCCGATTCTATTGCCACATACTCGTTATGCTTCATGAAAAGGGAGATAACTCACAAAAGTTATTGTGATATATTGCCCAGTTAATGTATCCAGCAGTCTCCCCACAGTGAAGAGATATAAATCTGATGTGTGGAGCTTTATTTCGACTCTCAGCGAGTTGTAGCTGTTATGAAGTCAATCTTGATTATAGCGGAATGGTTTTATATATTTCTGTCAGCTTGTGTAACAGCTAGTTTAATGTGGTTCTGCTTAGCTTCCAACAAGGTTCAGGTTCAAATTCAATCACGTGCATTCTCTGGAAGCCCAGGAACCAAAGCTGTTATCAAGTCGATTGTTTATTGCAATCGTTGAACAGTGTTTTCACTACCTTGTGCAATAATTTAATGTAAGCTTTCAACTATGAGATCCATTTTTGAATCCTTGTGATTATTGTTCTATGGTTTAATTAAGACATAAAGTTCACTGTACCCCAATGTGTTTTGTAATAAAGTATAGTTTTGCCCTGAACTATTATAGTTAAAGCGCGAGGACGTTTTTTTTTTTATTGTTCTAACCGCTAGGCATCTTAGAATGGTGTTTCCATCACCTTGTGAAAGAATTCAATAGTGTAAGCTTTGGACCATGAGATCCATTTTTGAATCCTTGTGATTATTGCTCAATGGTTTAACAGTGTTTTCATCACCTCAATTATGGAAGAATTTAATGGTGTAACCTTTGGAGCATCTTGTTAATTACTGCTGAATGGTTTAATAGTATTTCCATCACCCTGTGGAATAATGTAATGGTATAAGCTTTTGATCACAAGTTTTGAAGCCTGTAAATGACTCTCCTGGCTACCAAAGCACCTAGGTGTTTGGAGCCCAGTTTCCGTTTATCATTGCTGAAAGGTTTTATGTCACCGTATGAAAGAATTTATTGTTAAAAACCCACGAGGGATTTATCTGTATAGTACATGGTAAAGGGTCCGGTGTCCTCAGTTTTGTTGATGCTGACTGACTACGATTCAAGCAAAATCTGTTTCCAGAATGTTTCAAGAAAGAAGATATATATTTTAGTGGATATTTTTTAATTTAAAATGTCATGTTCTTTGAGAAAATTCTTTTTGTACATCTGGAACATTAATTTGGAAAGATGAAGGTTTGCGAAAAACTTCTTTGTTGCCTTGTTTAAGAGAAAATGTTTCAATACGCTAACAGTTTTGGGGTTAAGGTTATAAAGTTATTGAATGTTCCATTTTAAAAAATACACACTCATTTTTGGGTGCTAAACAGTATCATTTCATGGTCTACCAATGCTACCAAACAGTCAAAGACGTTAAAATGAAATACTTGTATTTGATTGGTTGTTTAGCACTATCACCCAAGAATCATGGCTACTTTTTATACCCCAGGTGTACTTTACGATATGTCACCTAAGCAAATTCTCATGTTTATGATCCAGAAAACATAGCCCTTGTCATAACACACCTTGTTGCCTAAGAAATGGCCGTCCATCAAACCGTTTATGTCTGGAAATTGCATTCTGGGGATGTCAGATAGAAAAAAAGCGTCTTTTTAGTAGCAGGGGTTTGCACATAACCATGGCAATAGTTTTCGAGGAAGCATGGCCCCATGTGAGCATTGCTCTTGTGATTAACTGAAATGCACTTTTATTGGTTGGGCTTCTTTGATCCGGGCCAGAAGCAATCTTTGACTTATTGGGTGTGAAGTGCTGCCGAGATGCTTCTTTGGTGGAAACACTAAGGAATGATTTTTGTGACATTAAAGCATTAACGTGAAGAGAACAGTAGAAAGTGAGAATAAAATCGTTGGTGGTGTTCAGCTGGCTTGACATCAACAAGAGATGCGCTCTCTTGAATTTTGGTGATAAAAGACAGATACATGTATATGGCTGATGCTACAATAAAATGGACTAATATGTTCTGCTTTGTATTCACATGTTAAAAGTTTGCACATTGGTCAGGAGATTCAGCTATGGGTCAATACTCAAGACTTTCAAGGTTCAAATCTTTTATCTGCTGGCTGGAATTGTTCTTCTTGTAGTTGTCAGGAATTGTTCTTCTTGCAGTTGTCAGGAATTGTTCTTCTTGCAGTTGTCAGGAATTGTTCTTCTTGCAGTTGTCAGGAATTGTTCTTCTTGCAGTTGTCAGGAATTGGTTTTCTTGCAGTTGTCAGGAATTGTTCTTCTTGTAGTTGTCAGGAATTGCTCTTCTTGCAGTTGTCAGGAATTGTTCTTGCAGTTGTCAGGAATTGTTCTACTTGCAGTTGTCAGGAATTGTTCTTCTTGCAGTTGTCAGGAATTGTTCTTCTTGCAGTTGTCAGGAATTGTTCTTCTTGCAGTTGTCAGGCATTGTTCTTCAGGAATTGTTCTTCTTGCAGTTGTCAGGAATTGCTTTTCTTGCAGTTGTCAGGAATTGCTCTTCTTGCAGTTGTCAGGAATTGCTCTTCTTGCAGTTGTCAGGAATTGCTCTTCTTGCGGTTGTCAGGAATTGCTTTTCTTGCAGTTGTCAGGAATTGCTCTTCTTGCAGTTGTCAGGAATTGTTCTTCTTGCAGTTGTCAGGAATTGTTCTTCTTGCAGTTATCAGGAATTGCTTTTCTTGCAGTTGTCAGGAATTACTCTTCTTGCAGTTGTCAGGAATTGCTTTTCTTGCAGTTGTCAGGAATTGTTCTTCTTGCAGTTGTCAGGAATTTTTCTTCTTTCAGTTGTCAGGAATTGCTCTTTTTGCAGTTGTCAGGAATTGCTTTTCTTGCAATTGTCAGGAATTGTTCTTCTTGCAGTTGTCAGGAATTGCTCTTCTTGCAGTTGTCAGGAATTGTTCTTCTTGCAGTTGTCAGGAATTGCTTTTCTTGCAGTTGTCAGGAATTGCTCTTCTTTCAGTTGTCAGGAATTGCTCTTCTTGCAGTTGTCAGGAATTGCTTTTCTTGCAATTGTCAGGAATTGTTCTTCTTGCAGTTGTCAGGAATTGTTCTTCTTGCAGTTGTCAGGAATTGTTCTTCTTGCAGTTGTCAGGAATTGTTCTTCTTGCAGTTGTCAGGAATTGTTCTTCTTGCAGTTGTCATGAATTGCTTTTCTTGCAGTTGTCAGGAATTGTTCTTCTTGCAGTTGTCAGGAATTTTTCTTCTTTCAGTTGTCAGGAATTGCTCTTTTTGCAGTTGTCAGGAATTGCTTTTCTTGCAATTGTCAGGAATTGTTCTTCTTGCAGTTGTCAGGAATTGCTCTTCTTGCAGGAAGGATTAGTGAAAATGCTACATTGATATTCAGTGCCATTCCACCCATGGTTCGCTTGTTAAGACAACGCTTATTGTTTCACTGCTCTGCATTACCAAACAAAGTTTCAGATAACATTCAGGCATCATTTGTCATTAAAAAGACTGTTGTGTTGCAGGATTTCTCCCCATGATAAATATTTTCTGTTAGGTAAATTAGGTATGTTTTAAAGTGGCTTGCAAACCTTAATCAGCTCACCTCACCTGGTTTAAATAGCTTACCTTAATCAACGTAATTAACGCCTCCCTAACTTTATGCCCCAATTATATATTCAAGGATGGTGTCTTTTATTGACCTCATAGGTAATCCTCAAGTTTGGAAAAGTTGTACAATATCCATGGTCCAAGGACAATAAATAGTTTTAAACTCAAGCCCCACAAGGATTAGTTACTGCACTTAACTGTGTATGTTCAGGAAGCAGGTATATAAACTTGTAAGAGTCTATGATTAAACATGTGAATGAATAAGGTAGCAGATCACAGGGCACAATTAATGCGTTGTTGATGAATAATTTGGAAACAATGGTAGAATAATAGAGGTTATAAAGGGGAACAGTCACAAAGGGGCATGGGGTCACAAAGGGATAAAATCATATTAGAACAAATAAAATAAATAATTGAATCATTATATGCTTTCTCGAGGGGCAAAAGATCAAACATCTGTTTGTTGGAAAGTTCTGTAACATGTTTTAGATGCCCGTACTATGTTATAAAAAGTTCCGTAATTGTTTAATATAGAATTGTACTTCTTTTGAAATAGGAGATCAAAAAGACCAAGGTGATTGAAAGCTGACATAAAATGTAATATACACTATATTAGTTCTGTATATTTTGTAATAAGGAAATAAATGAAATATCGACATCATATATTAGCTTTGAACTATACCCTTTCTTGTTGAAAAAAAAGAATTATAGCGTAACATTTCTTTTATGTTTGTCTGGTTCTCCATTAAAGGGGCAGTAGCACGTTTTTTGCAAATTTTATTTTTTCAAATTTCCCATTTAAATTGATAGTTTGTGTCATTTAAATGAACTTTAGAGGGTAAAACATCTTGTTACCCAAACCAATTATCCGTAGCGGTAATAATGATGTTGCGTATAAAGCAAAAATTGCATGGCGGCCATTGTATTGTGAACACAATTTATTATTTCGATTTACAAAAACGATCACCACGGCTTTACTGAACCATGTAAACTCATTTTTAACTTGATTTTTACGATGAGAGAAGGGTGTTTTACTTTTGGTGACATTATTTTTCAAATACATTTCATCAACTTATTTGAGCGAAAAAACGTGCTACTGCCCCTTTAATATTAAGTTCTAGATATAGTGTTCTATGGTTGGTGTTCCATTTCAAACCTGCCGTCGGCTACTTTGTCTCCATTCAGTTAAATTGTATTAAAACTCCATTGTAATTAAATGCAGTAACCCAATTATTACCTTATTGAAGTTGAATTTTGAAAGTATATATCTTCTCAATGCCGTTATACAAAACTTTTTTTTACTTGTAAAAACAGATGTCTCCCTCAATTCATCTTAAAACCTCTAACAATTTATCTGATATTGTCAACTATTTCAAAGTCTCTTGATGTGAAAATAAATATTCTTGATAGTATGTCAATTATGTTTGTAAAATCTTCATTAACCCTGCCTTCCGGTCCAACAATTTAACCAGAGTATGGCCAGTCTGTAGCCTGAAGTAATTTCTCAGTTAACAGGTTTTGATTTCTAGTAATCAGATATATAAAGAGGTTTAAAGGGGCAGTAGCTCGTTTTTTGCAAAATTTATTTTTTCAAATTTCCCATTTATAATGATAGTTTGTGTCATTTAAATTAAGTTTAGAGGGTAAAACATCTTATTACACAAAACAATTATCTGTAGTGGTAAAAACTATGTTGTGTATAAAGAAAAAATTGCATGGCAGCCATTTTATTGTGAACACAATTTATTATTTTGTATTACAAAAACGATTCCCATGGCTTTACCGAAACATGTACACTCATTTTAAACTTTATTTTCCGAAGACAGAAGGATGTTTTACTATTGGTGAAATTATTTTTCAAATATATTTCATCAACTTATTTGAGCAAAAAAACGTGCTACTGCCCCTTTTTACACTTATACAACTGCTTATGTTTCTGTGTCTAGTTAGATTAATGAAGATTTGTCCTGGTTTTTCTGCTCAAAGGGAAAGTTGTCTTTGGATTCAATAAAATTGTAAACTCTGTGACCCCAAATATGGTTTACAAAGGCCAAAGCCTAAAAACCAGTATGTGTCTTCTAAAACAGTAAATGCAATGAAATACTGGAATCTTGTGTACCCCTTGATAGATGGGTATTATAAGTAGTAAAGTTGGTAAGTCTGTGACCAACAATAAAGGCCAGAGAGGCATTACCATTGATACATATTATCGTTTGAATCTTCTAGAATCTAGAACTAAAACAGTTAAAAAGCTCAAATGTTGTGAACAGACAACATTGGCCAATGGAAATTATAAATCGCAGATTTATTAATCCACAGACGAGATTATTCATAGCCTGATGAACTACAGAGCCAATGGCCCTACTTTTTATTCAAGATCTTCCAAACCAAAGCAGTGTTGATATTTAGAGCAATTTCTTTTCATTGACACAAAATATTGTTTTGGAAATATTAGGGGTGACTATTGACCTTAAGAGACTATTGCGATAGCGATAGTCTATTGCCACTTACTATTGCGATAATGATAGACTATTGTAGCTTCCTATTGCAATAACTATTGCGATAGTTTTTTTTTTTTTTACAAATACGCAATAATCAGCTAGATTTCTTATAGGTTTTAGTAGAAATGTTGATGTAAGGAATGTGGAACCAAAATCAGTAAAGAAATCATAAATGAAAAGACTTTTTGTCATTTTACTATTTCCTATCTCTAGGTCTTCCCTTTTGATATTCTTAAATGAAACATCTTGAATTAAATGCAGTGAGGCTTATGTATATCATTCATAATTAAGGGAAATTTAATAGTTTCGATAGTATCGATAGTTAACCTTACTATTGCGATAGTGATAGTGTTTTTGTATATACTATCGATATAGTACTATTGCCGAGCCAACTATTGCGATGCATCGATAGTTCGATGTATTGTTACACCCCTAGGAATTATAGTGTCATGGCTCCCTTTGTTCATGAAATAATGGAAAAAAACTCTTTGTCATTACATTTCTTTAATTTCCCTGATAACCTTTTAGTTTTGCATCTCTTTGTTGCAAATGGTTGATTGTTTAGAATATCATCAGTTGCGTGTGTCTAGCTCCATATTCTCCCAGTTATAAGAGAAGCTGGAGTAAGTGAGGTACCTTCATTGCTGCAATAAAATTCACCCGAGCCTGAAATAATTGAAAATTGTTGGCTATCATGCTTTTTCCCTAAAAAATTCTATTTGATCACTTTGATCTCACTTTATGACGTTTTCAGATGCGTTTATGGTGACACTTCATTGTCTTTGAGTGGCACAAATAGCGAACGATTTTTCCCAACTTTATGAGGTACAATCGTCATTGTCCAAAATATGATTGACCTTAATCAATCCACAATTTGAAACAGATATGAGAACATAAAACTACTCCAAGGACCAAATCGATCCCGGCGATAGAGTCCTTCCAAGCTCTAATGAACAGGACAATATCGATGGCAATAAATAACAATCCGTCAAAAATATTTTTTTTGTTTCATCACAAGTTTTATTGTTTTGGTCTTCTCTGTTGAAATTTTTCAACTGAGGTGGAAAAATCTCATTTTAAAATCTGTGGTTGGGTAATTAGCATGAAGTGAATGTCATGAGCTTGCAATGTGTGAAAGTTGAGTAAGCTTGATTACCTCCCTTGTTTTACTCTTCTGTTTCCTGTTGAAAGGGCAACTGCAATCAGAGTCAGCGTGTCTTAATTTTTTTCGTCAGCACTTAATTTAATGCGTCTCAATTTCAAGACATTAGCACCTTCTGAATGATATTGCTGAAGAAAATTGCATATTTTTAAGTTTGAATAATTTAAGATCATAATCTAATTTAGTTTCAATTGGTGTAATTGATGTAATAAAGCTGCTGCTGGAACTGAATAGAATGTTTCTTTGTTTTTGATAATTCACTGCTCTCATGTTTTAATTGCAAGTATAATCTTGTCACCATAATTTGTATTTTAGGCCAATTGATGCAGGGTTTTGTATCTCAGGAAGAATTTTGAGGAAAGAATTAACCAAATTAACACCTAATCTGCAAGATTGTCAATTCCTCTGAATTTCATGGATCTGCTGATGTATTGACAAAAGTGAAGGATCCAGGAATTTTGAAAAGGGGAGGTCCACCAATGGAAAAGCCCATGCAAATATTTTCTGAAAGGGGGGGGTCCGGATTTTCAACTTATTTACTGGAATGAGTCAAAGTTTTGGAATGGTAACTGAAAGCCATATAATTTTCTCTTCATCTCAACAATGTCCAAAAAACCTTGATAATGGCATGCATATATGTACACCAAAACAACACACTATAGGTCTTTGCTAGTCAAATATGACTAAAAAATGCTGAACACAAATATTCCCTCTCTCTTCTCTCAAATAATCCTGTTTTTACCACTGTTGTGATCCTAAAATGCCTCTAAAAGGTCAAGGTTTTGAATACAAATGCCTTTTGACTACTTCTGAATGAGATGTTATTGATTCCATTTCTTTGAAGCCAGTACGTTAATTCTCCCACAGACCAACCAATAAAAGAATTAACCATGGCTCGTTTCAAAGACCTGATTCAAATGAAATAAATTCAAAGCCGCATGGCCTTAAAAAAATTGATATTAACTAATAGTCTCTGATTCAAGAATGAAACAAGTCTGTTTGCATTTATCCTCTTCCCTTTATTAAGAGCTATTTATTTTGATCTTGTCTTGATTTCACCATTTATAAAGAATGTGGAACTATTTGCACAATCGCTTTTGAAAGGTCAGTGCAAGTTTCGTAGACAAGGGCACTATAAATAATGATCAGGGATCATGGAAGAAAGGATTTCATGTCTGATAAGTTTGTTCCGCAATCTGGCGTTCCTCAGATGTGCCTTCGATCAAGAAAATTGACTAAAAGAACAAAGACCATGAAAATCGAATAACAAAATTTCGTAAGTGATTTCCGTCAAGCATTGACCATGGTATGTCTGGGAGAAGCCATTTCTAAACAGGGCTTCTTGACTCTGGACTCAAAGTTAGTGTACATATTTGTAATGGCTTGGGTTTCTGGTGAAACCATTGCGGATAATCGTGATGCTTTGTTGAGATTGTCCGCCATTGACCTATTGGATCTGCCCGGGGAACTAGACTCGGATTAAAGACCGATCTAATACAGGTGGATAATCTTTATATTTGTTAACGATGTTAGAAAGGTAATCCATTTTGGATAGAGGCTGTGATACAGGTGGATAATTGTTCTTTTTGTCAAGTAATTTGGAGTCGAGGTGAGGGTCAATTTTATGTCTCCTTTATCCGAAAATGCGAAAGTAATTTTGAGATTTATGAGCCTATTATGTCTGATATTTTGACTGGTTTTAAACTGTTGAGATAAGAATATTACTTCTGGATAATTACAAACTGATTTTTTTACACTAATTTCCTCGAATCTGAATGGACGAGAGCTCTCAAAAACCTGCTGCCATTTCTCGATGAATGCAGATAAAATGTGCAACCATACCTCGTGCATTCGTGCCTTGTGACGTCACAATCCATTTGAACAAACGGTCTGGTCACCCGGTTCTTACAATTGAGCGTAATGTTTTGATGCAAAATATGAAATACATATGTCATTTCGTCTTCACACCTACACTGATAACTGGAATATACATTTTTTTCCTGAATGAGACCTTTAACATCACCAAAACACTTCATTTTGATAGATACAAGTCCTCAACCTTGTTCACTCACAGCGCTTAAACTAATAATAGCCATGTTTGAACGTCGCGTGATATGCTAATGAGGGTTAATCTAAAAATGCGGAATGTAGAATAAGTGAACTCTGATTGTATGCATGTGAATGCTGGGAAAAACAAAATTAAATCTTCTGTCGTTTTAAATGAAGGATTCCTCAATTTTGATTCAGTCATGTATCATTGCGTGTAACAAGCTGCTGTTTCTCGTGATAAATTACAAATATATTAGATTTGTGTAAATACTATCGAAGTATAACAGCAAAAAATTTTGTATACAATTTGTTGCTCTTATATACTTCGATAGATGCACAAAACATGTAAAACAATCCTTAATCCTCTTACTCTCCAGAATCGGCTCAGGAAAGCTGAAATCGTGTACAGGCGCTTTGGCCAATTGGTTTTATAACCTGTCGATTTGGTGACTATAAATCTATAGTCTCAAATATGTGCCATAGAAGCCATGACCTAAAGTTCTATTGTCATCTTCTTCTCCAGAATAAATATATTCACAGGAAGCTGAAAAATTGTGTACAGATTCCAAAGCCAGTGGGGATTATAAATTGTAGATTTAGTGACTCTGTTCCCCCTAATAAGGAACACACCCTATAACTCTTTCTCCAGAACCAAACCTAGTGTCAAGTAATTTGAGGTGTGGTTTCAGTTTGTCTCCTTGATGCCGAAATGCAAAAGTAAAATTTAGATTTATAACCCTGTTATGTCCGATATTTTGTTTTTAAACTGTTGAGATTGAATCTTTTTATCATATAAGGATATTACTTAACCGAAACAAGATATGTGAATAAATTATGAAGAAATCACTCAGATTTATTTACTATTTACAAGTATACTTTCCTTTGGCCAATTTGTTGTGAAACATGTAGATTTGGTGACGTTAAATCTATAGCCCCAAATATGGGCCAAAGGAGCCATTTTCATCTTCTCCATAATAAAATATAAATTCCTAAAAAAACTGAAATCTTATCTACAGACTTCCTAGCCAATGGGGGTTACAAATTGAAGATTTGGTGACTCTGTTGCCCCTAAAAAGGACCATGCATAGGGGCGATATGCTATAACCAATTTTGTTTCTTTCTCAAGAATGACAACCTAGAAAACTGAAATTATGTAGACACTTTGGCAAATTGGGATGATTAATTGTAGATTTGGTTACTCTAAGGTTTTTACTGCGAGCCGAAACCTTGAAACCTATTTTCGTGTTCTTTTCAAGAAGCCTTAGAAGGTTGAAATCTTGTGAACAGACACCATGGCCAAAGTGGATTATAAATTGTAGACTTGTTAACACTCTACAACTACTCCCAATTTTCACATTTACGTAATCTAATTATTAAAGTCTTAATTTTATAAGCTGCAGAGTTATGGCTCTATTACTCTTGAATGTTCGGTGTTTGAATCCCACCAGGGGCTCGGCAACTTTGTCTGCTGTAGAGAACTTTTCTACATGCAGTAAGGTTTGGGTGCAATGCTACACTGAATTTCAGTGCAGTACCACCCATGGTTCGCTAGTTCCAGCCGATGATCGCAGGTTTCATCACAATGCATAGCCACTATGGTTTTGCAGGTTTTCTCCCTTGCAATGATACTAGCAGCCGTGATATGAATGAAATATTCTTGAAAGTGGCTGCAATACTGCCGAAGTGGCGTTAAACAATAACTCACCCACTCACTCACTTGAAAGTGGTGTTAAACCCAATTCGCCTCACCTGATTGTTCCAAATAAAGTATTTATATAATTTCCTCTGTTATGGTAATATAATCTCAATGGGTATTCATGAAGAGCTGAGGTGAGAAGTCACCTGACAATGATAAGTTTAAATGTACCCTGGGCCTTCATCAGCTTGAATATTTGACAGTAATACGTCTATTGATTTTAAAATGAGTTCAGTTGACATCGTCTACATATCATAGCGCTCGAGGTGTTGACATTTTATTTAGTCACTGCATCCAACTATGGAAATAAGTGTTATACTACAGCCTTGTGGGAGATAATAAGGAGAAGTTATGAAAGTTTCATCGGCGGCTGACACACGTTGGGGAATAGAGGGCTGATTGTGAATAGATTTGTAGCCATGACCGATGGCCCTTCATTTGTTTTCCATTTTCATCTCTCTCGGGATTTGCTGAAATAAACTTGTGATTAAGTGAATAAATCAGAGATTTTTTTTTCTTGAAGCCGTAAAATATGTTCAACAAAAGGATTACAACAATTATGAAAAATAGAACAAAAACATGTATATACATACAGAAAAAAGTTAAGCACGCCCAAGTTTTTTCACAACAAAAGTAAAAAAGTTGTCTGATGAGAAAGGAAAATTGTGTCAGTATAATTGTCCCCCGCCGCAACGCGGAACGGGGGACTATGTATTCAGCGGCGTCCGTCCGTCCGTATGTCCGTACGTCCGTACGTCACATTTCTTGTTTACGCGATATCTTATGAAGCGTTGCATCCAAAGTCTTCAAATTTCATGTCTGCCTACATTGTGGGAAGACGCAGACACCAGTCAATTTTGGTGACCTTGGTCTTATTTTCAAGGTCACCACGACACTTTGACCACTTTTTGAACTCTTGTTTACGCGATATCTCATGAAGCGTTACATCCAAAGTCTTCAAATTTGGTTTCTGCCTACATTGTGGGAAGACGCAGACACCAGTCAATTTTGGTGACCTTGGTCTTATTTTCATGGTCACCACGACACTTTGACCACTTTTTGAACTCTTGTTTAAGCGATATCTCATGAAGCGTTACATCCAAAGTCTTCAAATTTGGTTTCTGCCTACATTGTGGGAAGACGCAGACACCAGTCACCTTTGGTGACCTTGGCCTTATTTTCAAGGTCACCACGACACTTTCACCACTTTTTGAACTCTTGTTTACGCGATATCTCATGAAACATTGCATCCAAAGTCTTCAAATTAGTTTTCAGCCTACATTGGGGAAAGACACAGACACCAGTTTATTTTGGTGACCTTGACCTTATTTTCAAGGTCACCGCAACACTTTGAGCACTTTTCTAACTCTTGTTATCACCATTTATTATGACCGGTTGGACCAAATGTTTTCAAATTTGGTGTCAGTCTACATTGGAGGATGACGCAGACGCCAGTCGATTTGGTGACCTTGACCTTATTTTCACGGTCACTACAACACTTTGACCACTTTTAGAACTCTTATTAACACGATATATCATGAACCAAAGTAGCTCCAATGATGTGTCTTACTAACTCAATGTCACCGGCGGAGGACATTGCCATGTTAGTGGCAAACACTTGTTGATCATAAGATATGTTTGAATCATTATCTAGCGATTTAAGAAAGAAAATGTTATTCAGCCTTTTAACAAAAGTCACTTGTTGCAGTAGTATACACCTTCAAAATAACAGATTTCTGAAAAGGGCAAATTCAAACAAAGTTGCCTAGTGACAAAATACAGTCAGCATTAACTCTAAAGACCCCTCAAAAGTGAAGAGCAAATGCATTCCAAAATCGTTTGATTATAGCCTTTTTTTGATCGTTAGAATTGTTGAAAAAAAGAATGGAATTTCAACAACTAGTTACTTTTTTTATTCGGGATGAAAGATGTTTTGATATGTAAAAGTCAACTTCATACATATATAACAATAAATTTATAGGGTGGTTTCATCACAAGGACATTGTTATTTTTTGAGAAACATCAGTGCCATTACAACTTCATTTGTAATTTCGTAAAATGTCAAATGTTTCGAACTCCCTGAAACCCAATCTGGATTTTGAAGATTTTATTTTCAAGGTTATATCATTATGACGGACCACTGGCTATTATGACTGAACTATTATTTCATATTCATAAACAGATGAATACAAGCATGGATGCATATTTTAAATCTTTTGTCTCTATGATATTTCATCTTGTTCCATGCCTCTTTTCAAATTGTCATATATTACAAACTTTCACTGTTAAGAGAACATTTTACTTTTCTGTAATACAATTTATGAAGAACCAGATAAATTCACCTTTGATTAATTATAAGCTTCAAAAGAAGTCTGCCCAAAGGGTTTTTTTGTTTTTATTCAAATGGCAAAATTAAAGAAAAACCTCACAAAATTAACAGTCTGAAACAAAAGTTTGCATTCGGGCTGGCATACCCTGACAATATTATAACTGATCTAATGTTTCTGTATTGGAATGGTTTTTTTTCTCTAAAACTTATTTCAAACAATCATCAGGTTATTTTTTCATGAATGAAACTTATATTTTTTAGCTTTCGTTTTTGCTTCTTGTTATCGGAACCTTGTGGGTTTGCAGGGGAGCGTACTATGTCCATGTTTATTTTGGTTTCCCTGTGAAGGTGAATTTACAGCTTGAAGTTTGGAAAGAACGGTTTGAAAGGCAACGGATGTTTAAAGGCAGAAAGGGAAAACTGTGGCATATTAACACAAACATGAACAGTGTTTAGGGAAACGTTGTGCTAAAACCTGTTCCTTTCCTTGTAAAGACTGCTTTTCTAAGGGGCTTTCTGGGTGAAGTCAAATAAACAGTCATGTTATGCCTGTTTTGGAGTTGGGTTTTATTGATAGAAGTTTTTTAGTGTAAGTTTAGAATAATGATATTGAAGGTGTTGGAACGGACGGAAAGGATCTAAATACCAAAAATAATATACACAGGCTGGGAACGTGGTAGTCATTTGACACTCTGGTTTTCTCCAAGAAAAAATAATAAATTCCTTATAAAAAGCATAAGCGTAAGTTCTTGCAAAGGATATGTTTGTATGTGCTTTTTTGTGTTTTTGTTGTCAACAAAGAAACAAGAGGAAACGAATGGCTAAAAGGCAATATTTTATTTCAGTCATGATTGTGGTGTTATTTTTTACTCACGTAATCTTTTTTCAGGGGTTTTTGCTTATTGTGTATTCATTCATATATTGTGTTAAGTGCTTGTTGAAGTTTTTTCTGTGATTGTGACTTATGATAAACTATTTCAGGACTCTTATTCATTCCTTTTGTTTTTTCAGCTTCCATGTTTTGTTTGTTCTATTTATCTGATTACTGTTTTCAAGAATTTCGGTCAGGTAGTCGGAAAGTAGTATGTGTCCAATATTAACAGTGAAATGGTTGAGGAATGGATTGAAAAATTGTTCTTGCCAATGATGTTTAATTCTATGCACAATACTATTCTATAGTACTTTTCCAAAGTAACTGCAGAATATCATATGTGATAAATATAAATATCACAGCGCAGTACCACCCATGGTTCGCTAGCTAGTTCCAGCCATTGCTCGCAGGTTTTACTGCAATGCATAACCCGAAGTGCTGTGGGATTTCTCCTGCAATAATACTAGCAGAAGTGATATAAGTGAAATACTCTTGAAAGCGGCGTTAAACCTCACCTCACCGAAGGTTGATGGCAAAACTGTCCTTCACTACGAAACATATTATGACAATATTCTAATTATTTTCAAACTTGTTGATTTCAACTTGCTTTAACAATATTTTCCAATGCAAAATGCAATGTTAATAAGGGCTGTCTCCCTGCAATAATACTAGCAGCCGTGATATAAGTGAAATATCCCGAATCTAGATTGCTTTTCAGCAGAAATCATGCCAATTTAGGGTGTATAAATGTGAGTAATAAAAAAAAAACAGGTTTTAAGTCAATACAGAGCAGTGGCAGATCCAGGAATTTGGGGGGGGAGGGTCGGCGTCCAAATCCCCCATACCCGCCCATGCAAAAATTTTGGAAGGTGGGGTCTGCCACTGCAGAGTCCCTGGTAGGATTCAAACCTGGACCTCTTTAATTGATCATGCACATTATACCATTAAATTTCTTTGATAAAACATTTCATCTTCTACGGAGGGGTGGGATAGCGCAGTGGTTAGCGCGTTCAGCTTCGGATCAAGAGGTCCGGGGTTCGAATCCCGCCAGGGGCACGGCAACTTTGTCTGCAGTAGAGAACTGTACTACATGCAGTAAGGTTTGGGTGCAATGCTACACTGAATTTCAGCGTAGTACAACCCATGGTTCGCTAGTTCCAGTCGTAGCTCGCAGGTTTCACCGCAATGCATTGCCACATGGCGTTGCGGGCTTTCTCCCTGCCATAATACTAGCAGCCGCGATATAAGTGAAATACTCTTGAAAGCGGCGTTAAACACCAACTCACCTCACCTCATCTTCTACGGGCAAAACACAAGGATGGGTAATACAGCCATGTTTTCCTTCATAAACATTTAATCATGGGAATCAAGATGTAAGATAAGAAAACTAGCCCATGAATGTTGCAATCTGTCGGAAATATGTAGTTTTATTCGTTTTATCCCCAACACCTGCAGACACGCTTACAACTTCACCATGTTTCGAATAGATTGGGCTGCAATCACATTGCTGAAAAACTGTTTTTTGACCAAATGGCACAAGACACTTTTAAGAGTTTAATAGCTTATAAATTTTTTCAGGATAAAAACGTTATTGCTGCATTTGGTTTAAAAACAATTTTTTAAAGTTAAAATGCTTTATAGCTATAAACAGATGCAGCATGTGTGAGGTATGTTTTGAGTTTGAAATTTGTTTTTTCTCTTAAAAAAATCCTGTGCTCATTTAGAATTTAATTGCTTAGAAAAGCTTTGAAATTCATATATGAAGGATTTATTAGACTCGTATGGTCTGTAGTTATTTCTTCAATACCTATCCAAGGAAGAAAAAAAAGGGGGAGCTTAATAATAATTGTTTAACTGTGAAAGGACTGATTTAATAACACAATATTAATTTAGTATCAATGTCTCTGAATTGTTCTCAGCATGTGTGATATCTACTTGCAAATTTAGAAACATCCCCTTGTCATATGTTTTGTCTTAACCATCTTATCTCATGAACCCCTGGTGGCAAAAGATGTACCTGAACAAAGTTTAAATATTATTATAATAATTATTAAGATTTGACTTGGTTTGTAGATGCATTATCTCAATTTACAAAATTATGGATTTATTAGATTTTTCCAGATTGTTTATGCATTTTAAATTATCGAAATCCTGTTTGCATGTATCCCTCATTAAACAAATAGCCCAATCAATATCCCAAAGGCTGCTAAGGACAAGAATGTGTTTGTAAATGCGACAGGGTATGTCGTGATATTTCTACTTGGAAAAACAGACACGGTGCATCCATTGTGTTTCATAAAATTTGATTTGGCTTTAATACGTTCTAACACACCATATATGCTGTATACAATACAAAAAAATTCACTCAGCTTTCATATTTATCCCCAATCGCCAAACATATCATAATTACTTGTTTCCAATCAAAATCGAGTAACATCATTATGCACCTCCTATTTACATGGACAGTGGTTATACCGTACGGTATGACCTATTGAACAATATCAACTCAAATTTGTTATTTTGTCTGGTTTAAATAAGATTCCAAAATTACGTTTGACTCATTGGTGCGCGCCACATGCGGGGCATTGTCCGGTTTTCGATCAGAAATCGATACTTTTACCTTCATATTGTCAATATACTAAGACGAAAAAAATTGGTAGTTTTCGGATACAGTTGGTACTTCTCGATAATATTTGACCCCCAACAACACAATGGATGTACCTTTAATCATAGTTGCCCTCTCGGGAGAAAATGATATTTGAAATATTTAAAACTATGTTTGCTTTTATTTAACAGATTTTTGAGTAGTTTTGGTACAAAATGAACATGTTATACAAATTTAATTTCTTAGGCATTTGAGGATCAAGTTTACATCATGATGCACTTAGAAATACTCTCTAGCTCTGAAAAGTGTTGTTTTGATAGATTGCAAGAATCAAAGTTAGCCTTTGGGAGTATGATAACATAAGTGATTTTGGTGCTCGAAGATTTGCTGAATTCTTCATGTTACTCAAACAGAAGTGCTTGGTTTTGCAAGTCATGAATCAATATTTTATTTATTTGTACAGTAATCACACCCAAGCAACTCCTTTAACAAGTGCTCACATGATGCCATAACCATTTTAATAACTAATGAATAACATGTACCATACAATTTGACTTCTTTTATATACTTATAAGGAGAAATAGTGTAGTGGTTAGTGCGTTTATTAGACTTCGGATCAAGAGGTCTGGGTTCGAATCCTGCCAGGGGCACGGCAACTTTGTCTGCTGTGGAGAACTGTTCTACATGCAGTAAGGTTTGGGTGCAATGCTACACTGAATTTCAGGGTTTCACCGCAATACATAGCCACAATGGTGTTGCGGACTTTCTCCCTGCAATAATACAAATAGCTGTGATGTAAGGAAAATACTCTTGAAAGCTTTACTTAAAAGTTATAATAGTTGATGGCAAAAATGTTCTACAAAACACTTAAGGATATTTTTCTTATATTTTAAAACTTGTCGATTTCAATTTGTTTTAACAATATTTTAACCTAAATAACCTTAAATTCATAAAAAAAAAACTTGGCAGCGAATAGTCAATGGGTCGCTTTTGTGGTTATGAGTGGACACTAATGTTTTGTAATCATGGACCATGTTCCATTTCACACTCAAAAAACAGTACTTCATTGCAGAATAACGGATAGGAGTTGCCCTTTAAATTGGCCTTTCACATGCTAGAATTACAGAATATATTACGAAGACATTGTCAACATTTTCAGAAGGTCATAATGCCCTATAGAAAGTTAAATCATATAAAAACGTCATTTCTCAAGAAAAGAATAATTCTATTATCTTGTTATATAAATTAGATTTAAAAACCCAATAAATGTGACTTTTTATGCAAAGCCACACAATCAATATACATACGCAGTGCAATTTTCTTATTATTACATAAACTGTCTAAATCTAATTGATTTTGGGAAGCTAAAAATTCGCAATTCAATTTCTCACTTGGCCTCGGGCAATGTTGGTTAAGGAAGTTATTAACTTTTTTGCGAGTATATTTAAGATTTTTCTTTCCTTAATCTTTCCTCCTTTTCGAAATATCCCTCAACGGCAACGATAATGTTATTAATGTGTCTTTGTTTTTCCTCAATAAACTTGCAGGGGTTTACTATCCCCAGATGCAGATGTATAATTGATTGTAGACTGAAGTTTACCCTTGGGAGGTTCAGTCAGCAAAACAATGAATAAGAGATAAAAGCAAGGATTTATAAGTCTGTGGCTGCAATAGAAGGATATATCTTCTTGTTACGTGTTTGTTTAGTCCATTGAACATAATGTACAATATGTTGCAGGATTGACATGCTTGAATAGTAAATTAAATATGTTTTAGTGGAAGATAAAAAGAAGAAAACTACTTTATTCAGGTGTCCAGAGATACGTGGATGATGTGCAGCTCTTACATAAAGAATGCAATCGTCCTGACAACTTGGGCATATTAGAAACCATCGCCATCAAATATTTCGTTTTGTCAAAGCACTAGTTGTAAGTTAGGCCAAAAAAGAAATAATTTGTTTCTGGTTTCCACCCGCATCAGTTTCTAACCCACGCCTCAAGTCTTTTTTTCTTCTAGGTTTAACAAAAGAAAGGGCCAGATAACTCTTAATTCTTTAGCCTCAGGAAACATTGGATATTGAAAATTGAGTGTAGGGGTGAGATTATTGACCATTTGGAATAGTAACACATTTAAGAGGGTTTTTCCTTTATTTATATAAATAATTGTCTAAATATGTTTTTTAACTGGTGAGAAATTTGTATAAAATTGAATTTCTCTCTTCATCCGAAAAATAAAATGTCGTAATTTTTTTTTTAAATCGCGTCATTGCATCATTTTACTCAGGCTGTAAGGACCAGAAACATTTGATTTTATTTTTGGGCCTTATATATGCAAACCTATTTGAAACTAATTAAAGTTGTACATGTATTCAGAGGAAAATGTTTCCAACTTACCTGCTGTTAAAGGGTTAATTAATTTGACAAGGGTCAGAAGTAGATCCAGAGGGGAGTCGTGGGTATAAGAAATGTTTTGCATGCAAGGTGCCCCCTTCCATAAACAATTCTTGGTATTATGTGGAAGGACAATTCAAAGGTTACTCCTGAATTTATTTTATGAAAGCATAAGAAAAATTAAAATCCATTTGAAGCCTAGTGCTTAGGATGTTATTTTGATGAACTGTTATGGTATAAAACATCTTAAATTTAGTTCCAGGAAAATACCCTGTATTTAATGTAACTTAACGAATTAAATTGCAATTTTGAAGTCTGATACTTGCTTTAATTTTAGAGGTATATACAATCACTTCACCTGCTGAATAATTAGTACAAAATCTTTCTGTGTGGCCAAGTAACAGGAATTGCATCTCAGTTACTATCAAATTAAAGAATCTTGGATTGGCCAAATGCCATGTTTATCTCAGGTAGAAAAGTTAATATTTAACTCGTGGCTGCGCCACTCGTGAAATACTTACTTTTTCTACCCCTTTCGATGAGATAAACATGGTATTTATGAAGTAAAAGATCAACACACATCCTCTATATAGTGTAATCTGTCAAACCTCCTTCACAAACTATTCATACTACATTTCCAGGAAATGATTTGTTTGATATCCTTCGTTTTGGTATTAAAACAATTTTTGCGAGTGTCTCCTCCACTGATACGTGATTAGGTTTATCTTACAAGTAATTTGACGAACGATCCACTGAAGTGGTGTTCTGTGGCTGGAAATCAATATATGCTTCATTCCTTAGGTCTTTTATCAAAATAAATAGGATTAGGTAGAAATACATAGATAGTTAGGAGATTGATTTGTTATGATATTGAAGAGTTGGAAGCAAAGGATAACTGCGTAATCTATATCTTTAAAATGATTGTGATTTGTGTGTTTGAGAAATTGGTTTTGACATTTATTCAAGCTTAATCATCTAATAATGAAGATTTGTTATTGGATTGGTAAATCAAATGAAAGATAAGTGATATCAGATGTCTTGGCTGGCATCAGAAAGTTATTTCATTATTATTTTCTTGGATCATCTCTCCATGTGTATTTGATTGATAAGTTTCAAGGATTATGTGGAATTGTGATCTATGCTGTATTAAACAGTTTGGCTTTTATGCTGTGGCTGGTCTAAGGCAACAAGTGGTTAATGCAATTGACTTTGGATAAAGAGGTTCAGGGTTCAAATCCACCAAGGGCATGGTGACAATAAATGTATATATGATTTTACCATGTGGGTGGTCTAACGCAACAAGTGATTAATGCAATTGGCTAAGGTTAGAGAGGTTCAGGGTTCAAATCAACAAAGGGCTTGGTACATACCGTATATTACCGGGTATAAGTCGAGAATTTGATACCAAAAATTAGGGGGTCAAGGAGGGGGGTCGACTTATACACAGGGTCTATGTTTCAGCCCAAAAAATCTAGAGGCCAGGTAAGTATCTGCCAGCCCAGCAAGTCGAACGGACGATGTTTACACCGGAAACAATTCACAAACAATAAACATCGATATCCAGTCAATTTTAAAATCATTGAATAAAAAACATATGCTTTATTGTTGTCTTTTTAAAATACAATTATAGCGTGATATATGAATAAAAAATAACATTTCAATCACGAAATTTCATTAAAGTTTATATTATAATCTTCACTATTACCTGACAAACATCGATCGATATCTAGCCTTGATGTAAGTCGAGTGACCCGATAAGGTCACGTGGACCAATGAGATTCTACATAGAAGCCGGTGACATGCGAGATAGATACTCATGAAAAAATAATCAAGTATTTACGCAGTGAGAAGTGCTAATTACTGGTACGAGTAGACGTATAATTTCTGAGATGTTCTAACATAATAGCATATATTCAAAAATATTTAGAGAAATGTAAATTGCCGATTGTCATTGTATTGTTACTGAGATGTTCACCATTCATTTTGTATAATAGTGTATATTCAATACTTGTTAATAGACAGACGTACGTGTGATCAAGGTTGTGAATAGATTTGTTAATTGCCAGTCAGGGTAGTGATTCATTAGCGCATCCGGTAATTATCTAAGCTTTGATGTTTAATTAACATTAATTGATAGTAATTAACAGTTAAACAGTAATTAAAGCCGGTCACTTCTCATCTCAAAAGTAAAAGCAAAGTCTTTTTATGTCTTTTTCTACTAGGTAACAATTTAACTATTCACCGGTTATCTAATAAAGTTTTGTCAACATGTTGGTCGTAGTTTATTCGGCTTGATGAGAGGAAAATGTAATTTGATTGAAACAAATAATAACAGACACCGTGAGTCACAAGTTGTATTTTTTTATTGGTTGTTTACAACGTCTGAAAAATAAATTATCATTTTATAATATTTGGGGCAAAACAATAGATAAGTCGATCGACATCATGCTTACCAATCGCCGCTGTGTTGACTCTTGTGCATGTCGACTTGTCACTCGGTGTCAGTCAGCACGTGGTAAAAGGGGGGTCGACTTATACATGAGATATAGGGTTTTGACCAGTATTTGGGTGGTTGAGAAAGGGGGTCGACTTATACGCGGGGTCGACTTATACCCGGTAATATACGGTATATATTCCATAGATGTGCTTTGCCATGTAGCAGTCTAACACAACAAGAAAAGCCTTTAAAAAGGCAAGCTTGGGGGGCAACTGAGTAGATCTAGTGAATGGAACATGAGGTGGTGGACAGACGGGTGGACAATGAATGATGAGGGTCTTGCCTGGCTGTTTGCTACTCTAGTGGGAGTCTTAAGTTTAAGAAATGACTGTCAGTACTGTTTTATAATTAGGCCTACCATTTCAATAAACCCATGAATGATTTCTTGTATAACTCGATAACATGAAAACATGTTGTTTAACCTTATTTAATTTCATATTTAACCCATGCGAAATCAAATCCAAACAGAGTAGCCTACGCCTGACCTCATGCACGTGAATGTGCAAGCTTTCTCCATCCAGTATTCTTTTTTAATCAGATGTCTCTTTTCATGTTCAGGTTAAGGCATGTCTAATAATATCCTCTCAGTAAGTAAAATTACCACTTTTACCGATTTTGGAAATATAACCTAGCAGCTGTTTAGATTTCAACCTTACCTACATTCTCGATAATCCGGAGTATACGCTCCGATAAATTAGCGATTATAGATTTATTGGATCGTATACTCTGGATTATCGAGAAGGCCTTACCTATTACTCGATCCGAAAACAAAAGTTTAAAACTTTCTAAACAGAATAGAGGGAATCGAACCCATAACTCTTTTCACTGACATTGGTGTATCTACCAATAAACTACGGCGGATGACTCATGAGGACATGAAGAATAATTATTGATATGTATTCTGCTCTCCTCGAATCTTTATTTTTAATTTGTGTTCTACACTTGAATTCCCTCATGTTAAACATTACAATTGCATTCGCATCTGCCTGTAATATCCATGAAGGTAGGCCCCCAAGTGGTTTGTAAGAGAAAAATGAATGGCAAACAGATTCTATATTATCGTCGAATAATGAAAACTGTAAAAGCTGTCTATGTAGCCTACAATCAAACGTCTTGATGTAGACTCTACAGTGACTGAAAGTGATGCGAGGAATAGAATGATTTCATATTTGGCTATAATTTAAGTTGTTAAGCACATTGACAAAGTTTTAAACCGAACTGTTCATTGATGTATTTTGAAGTTTGATTACAAAGGAATGCTGCAGTGAGAAAATATGATATGACTGGATCAGAGCGGAAGACTTGTTCAAAAGTACAACAAACAGACTATCCTTATAAAACGCAGCTTGGTACGCACAGTAATAATTCAGACAGTACATAACATGCACGCTCAATGTTTACGTTGTTGAACATGCCCCATAAACAATAATTCTAGGTAACAAATCGGGAAAAGTAGGTCATTGTTGTTTCCGATTCTGGAATGCAAAATCATGTACTGAATTAGTACGAAAGCGCTCATTCTGCGTAATATTGTTTTAAGTTAATACAAGGTCAACAAGTTTATTAAAGTTTCTAATAGCAAAATAAGGAGAAATTCTGTTGATATGACAAATACAGAAAAATCAAATTCCACATTTGTTTGTGCCAATTATTTCGGATTACCCCCAGTGTCACGTGCTTTATAATTTGCTACAGCTCTGTTCATTGGTCATTAGAATTGTAAAGATACAAAGACAACGTATGTCATTGGCTGAAAGTTGTTTAGAAAAGTCCAACTGTAATATAGCGTTGAATATCAACCCATTATAACTTGGGGGGCGTTTGCGCCCTCAAGCAATAAGTGATATCTACTTGACTTTGGATAATGAGGTTAAGGGTTCCGTGACCATATGCCATATACAAGTGTCCTAGGTTCACGTTTAAATTCATCACAGAACCATTGTATTTCATTGCAATACAAAGCGACTACAGTTTTGCAGACTTCCTTTCAAGGGGCAGTAGCATGTTTTTTGCAAATTTTATTTTTTCAATTCTTTTTCAGAAGGGATCCTACTTGGGGTACTTATTGCATAAAATCCTTGATTTTTGATATATGACAGGTTGTTACTATATTTTCCACTTAAAATTAGTTAAAAAACTAAAAAAACGTACTTTGGGTCACCCCTTTCGAGCCCCACCCCTTACGGTTGTCATGCAACCAGGGGCGGATAACTCTAATCTCACCACTTTTCTTCCTGTCATTGATCTGACAAGTCGCACGAAGTTTTCAAGAAGTTTTTCTGAGTTTACGTACAATCGCAAAGAAAATGGCCCATAACAAAGCTGTATGTGTGGTAACTTCTACCTTTTCTACAGTAGGGTCGAATGGCTTATCGGTTTTTGTACTAGATTTTGTGTATTTGTAACTTGCTTTCTCGCGTAGGGCGGGAAAGTCGACCCAAGATGGCGGCCATTTTTTTCTCGATCGATTTGTTTTGATCGTGGAATTTGGTTAGATCTGGGCTTTCCACATGTTTATTTTATCATATTTGGGTTCTAGATTCGTTTTCGGTGAGTATTTCGAATCGCCCACTGGCCTGCAAGCAAATTATTCATATTTCATGTTCTATTTGTTTCAGTGATGTTAGGGGTGTGGCCATGCTTGTTTACATTTTTTACTTCGCATTTGGCATTCGCCTCTGCTCATGTTTTTACATGCATGTTTACAAAAACATTTACATTGCAATTCCCCCATGTATTTAGTATATATATATTTTAAAAATATTTATATATATACACATGTTGCATGTGCACGTCTTGATTTGGCTATTTTGATTCTAGCCTTTCAAGCCTTGTGCCCAATGTAAAGGGCCGGTGTCTATCACCGACGCCCATGACGAGTGGCTCAAGTGTTTGGCCTCTGACTTCCACCACCCACTCGACTGTGGGATTTGTCAGGCCTTTACCCCCAAGGCCAGATCAAGGAGGGATGTTGACCTAAAGTTCTTCTCCGAGGCTTTGGAGAGCGGGCGGGACATCACCAAGCTTGACCCCCCGTCTAAGGCTAAGAAGGTGAAAAAGTCACCAGTTAAGAAATTAAGTGGTAAGAAGGTTAAGGCTCCGGCCTCCGCGACGGTGTCCTCGGCCAGGTCGGGTCTCGATGATTCGTCATCCGAGCCCGACTCGGTCGAGGACCAGCGGGGGTCCTCAGCCGGGGATTTCACCCACCCTCCCTCCCCTCAACAACCTAACTTACAAAGCACTAATTTTAACCCTGTTGATATGACGCAATTCACGCAAATCATCACACAGCAAATGAAGGTCATGATTGACTCGGCGGTCTCGGGGCTCCGTACGGAGTTCCGGACCTCGAGTCATGAACCTGATGCAGCTCATGGTACCAGGGGAGATCTCGGTGTCGGACTCGTCCGAGGCACGGGGTCTCCTCGGGGCGCTCAGCTTCCGGCTCGCGAGCTGCGGAGTATGGAGCCCCAGGTTACCATAACACAAACACACCAGCCCCCTCAGACACCTGGCTTCGGGCAGGTCTCGTCTGGGGGATCGCTGGCCCCGCCGAACCTGGTGCCGCTCGTTGGAGTAGGTTCCCAGGGTAAGGCTTCTAACGCAGGTTACGAGGCGCCGCCTGTGCTCCAGGTGCAGCGTCCTCAGACACCTGCCCTGTGCTCCGAGACCGTCGTCCCAGTGACGATGCAGTCCGGGCCGCACGCGGGACCCACGAGCTCCCTCGAGACCCAGGTCTCGGGGGGGCCCACTCGAGGTCGATCCTCGGGCTGGGGGCTCGGGACAGCCAGTGGTAGCTGACGTCTTCTCTCGCTCTCTTGTCCACGCCCGTGACTCTTTCCTAGACGACTCCGAGTTGGCCTCACGCCTCTCGGGGAGATCCGGGATCGAGTCCATGGACGTGGATGAGGTTCGGGAGGATTCGGGCCCTTTATCGGCTGCCACTGCCATCAGGGATCTTCGCGGCTTAATCGCCGAGGCTATTCCTGGTGTTGCTGCCCCGGTCCCCGAGCCAGAGGAATCGGACTACCGCTTGTCGGGGGAGGCCTTAGCTCGAAGCAAGGCTCCCGTAGTGGGGCTCCGCATTCTCCCTTCACTGGTCGATGATCTGATCGCTCCGCTCCTAGCTGATACTCGTTCACTGGCCGATCTAGGCTTCTTATCTAAGAGATATCAGCTGGGGGAGGAAGGTCTTTTCGACATTCCGGTGGTGGGAGACTGTGTATATACCGCGGTTTCCTTGCAACGACCGAAGGTTTCACCTTCGGTCGGGCGACAAGGTCGGCGGCTGCCTCCCTTCACTGCTGGTGCAGCTGATCTGAAGTCCTCGTATCGGTCCTTCGAGGACCAGTACCGAAATGCGGGACAACAGCTTCAGCTTGCAATCCACCAGGCGTATCTGGCCTCCATGCAGGTCCAGTTAACGCAGAAGGTGGAGATCCCTGGAGATTCCTCCTCGGAGCTCCTCGGGCAGCTAACCGCGGTTGGTGGTCATTTGGCGCGGGACTCAATCAGGAGTGCCGCTAACCAAATGATGAGCGCAGTTGTGGGAATGCGCCGGCTGTGGTTGTCGGTGTCCACTTGGATGCCTTCAACACAGCAGTCCCTGCTGAACCTACCCTTTCGGATTGGCCCAGTGCTTTTCCCAGGGGCTCAGCAGGCACTGAAGGACACTGCGGATGTCGTCACGACCTGCCGGGAGACCTCTAGGGTTCTTACCGTGCAGGATCCAGACATCAAGCGCGCACGCATGTCCAACCCTCCCCCTGCTCGTTCCTCCGCGCCGACGGGGAAGGCAGCCTGGATGTCAGCTAGTCTGCATCAGGCTGGGAGCAGGGGCAAGGGTCCCAAAAAGCGAGGCAGGAAATTCCAGCAGCCTTCGGGCAAGCAGGGGTTTCGGGGGCGCGGGAAACCAAACCAGGGTTCCTAGCTCCTCCCGTACCGCTAGGGGTGTCCAAAAATCCGGGGGCCGGAGTGCCTCAGTGGAAGCGCGGTCCGCCTTCATTTACCGGGGTGCGGCACACGAAGGTGCCCTCCGCGCCGGAGAAGGCGGACATCCTCCGCTCAGAAATCAAAGCGTTGCTGAGCAAGGCTGCGATAGAGCTAGTGCCTGTGGGCCAGGAAGAGAGCGGATACTATTCCACATACTTCCTGGTGACCAAGAAGGGCGGAGGGTTCAGACCCATCTTGAATCTAAAGATCATGAACAAACTCATAGAGGTCCCATCGTTCAAGATGGAGACTCTAAGGTCTGTGATCTCGTCAGTGCAGGTCGGAGAATGGCTATCCTCCATCGACCTCAAAGACGCTTACCTTCATGTTCCGATGCACCCAGAATTCAGACAATTTCTGAGGTTTGCATTCGACGGGAAGTGTTACCAATTCAGGGTGTTACCCTTCGGAATCTCAACGGCTCCGAGGGTATTCACCAAGCTTATGCTGGTAGCGGCTCAGGTCGCCAGGTCTCAGGGCAGGTGTTGTCATCCCTACCTGGACGACTGGCTCATCAGAGCGCTGTCCCAGCTTCAGAACCACGAATCCACCCAGGCCATACTACACACGTTAGTTTCGCTGGGTTGGATCGTGAACCTCAAAAAGTCGGAGCTGGCCCCGTCACGGGACCTAGTCTTCCTGGGCTCCAGGTTTCGGACGGAGCCGGGGATCGTATCCCTGGCCCCGGACCGGGTCCCGAAGATACTGGGGGCTGTGAACTCGTTTCTCAGTGCTCCATGCCACACGGCTCGAGTCTGGCTCCAGCTCTTAGGAGTCATGGCAGCGACGCATGAGGCCCGTCCAACAAGCTTTGGCGGGTCTTTGGTCCCACTCGGAGTCTTACGAGAAGCAGCTCGTCACTCCGGAGTGGGTCTTGCCACACCTGTTATGGTGGACCAATGTCGATCACCTGACTCGGGGTTACCCCCTGCAGCCTCCGGTGCCGACCCTGACGATCCAGACCGACGCCTCCCTTACGGGATGGGGCGGGGTTCTGGGATCTCTTACGGTCTCAGGCCTGTGGTCACAAGCCGAGTCTCAATTACACATCAATGTGTTGGAGCTCAGGGCGGCCAGATTGGTTCTGCAACATCTGAGGGATCAGGTGAAGGGTCAGGTGGTCCGGCTCCAAATGGACAACAGGACCGCCATGGCTTACATTCTCAAACAGGGTGGGACGGTTTCCCCGTCCCTCCTGGAGGAGACATGGCAGTTCTTCCTCTGGTGCGACGAAGTCGACACCCAGGTCCTGCCAGTGTACTTGCCGGGGGTGGACAATGTCCAAGCAGACGCGCTGTCTCGCCGGATCCTTGCCCCCCACGAGTGGCTACTGGATCGAGAGATATTCGAGATTATCTCCCAGTTATACGGGTCATTCCAGGTGGATCTGTTTGCGTCAGGGACGAACTTTCAGATACCCCAGTTTTGCTCCAGGATACCCGACACTCGGGCTCTATCCCAGGATGCATTCGAACTGGACTGGACAGACAGAGTTCTGTGGGCCTTCCCACCAGTGCCTCTGATCTCCAAGGTCCTAGCCCGTCTAGCCACTCATCCTCCGCGTCTGCTGGTGCTAATCACACCTCTGTGGGCAGCGCAAACTTGGTTTCCACAGGTACTCAGGTCTCTGGCTATGCCACCTGCTCTGTTACCGTGTCGGCCGGGACTTCTGTCCCAGGACGGAGCCCCCCACCCCAACCCCAGGGTGCAGTGGGTGGCCTGGCCTCTGTCCGGAATCGCCTCCAAAACAGCGGTATTCCTGCACGAGTTGCAGACACAATACTGGCTTCGAGGAGGGATTCAACGAACATTCAATATGAGGATAGATGGGCCTGCTATTCGCGCTGGTGTGCAGATAGGGACGTTCTCGATCCCTTTTCTGCAGATCTAGTGTTTGTCTTGGAGTTCCTGCAGTCTAGATTAGATGCTGGCTTGGCCGCATCTACTGTCAGGGGTTACTCCACGGCTATTTCAGCCTTTCATGTGCCAGTGGACGGCGCCCTTTTGGGGGTACATCCTCTGGTTCAGCGCTTTTTAGCAGGCGTGGACAGGATCCGACCTCCTGTGAGGCGGTCCAGCCCGGTTTGGGACCTTTCTATAGTCCTGGATTGGCTCTCGGGTCCGCAATTTAGGGATTTATCGGCAGTATCGCTGCAACTGCTTACTTGGAAGGCAGTTTTTCTAGTGGCGGTGGCGTCTGGCAGACGGGTAGGAGACATACATGCTATGTCCTCCAATCCCGAGCTTACAGTCTTCCACAGGGACAGAGTCAGCATTAGACTGCCAGACTCCTACCGGCCAAAAGTGGCCCACTCATTCCATGTCTCGGCCCCAATAGAATTACCGGCTCTGAGGCAACCGGCTGCATCAGGGTCTCAGGCCTCGCACGCACACATTCTGGACGTGCGCAGGACGCTGAGAGCCTATCTCAAAAGAACGGCCTCCATCCGTAGAGATGAGCAACTCTTTTGTTGTTATGGGAGAGGTAAGCAGGGCTTACCTGCTTCTACGCAGACCATATCAAGATGGATTGTCTCGACAATCTGTCTTGCATATGTTCACAAGGGCCGTGAGCCCCCGGGTAACCTCAAGGCTCATTCGGTTAGGGCAGTTGCGACGTCTAAGGCGTACGCAGCGGCCCTGCCCATCGAAGAGATCTGCTCCGCTGCTATCTGGAGCCAGCCTAGCACGTTCATTCGTCACTACCAACTCGACAGGCTCTCGGCGAGCGTGCTCGGTTTGGTCAGACAGTTCTCTCCGGTGGGCAGTCGTCAACCCCCTAGCTGAATGAGCAGAGGAGGGTTGTGCGTTCTGTTTTTAAATGTTACTAATGCCACTAATATCACGTTGATACTAAGGGCCCAAGTCCTTTTTTCCCAAGGTGACCTCCCTGGCTGAGGTCCCCTGCGGGGAGTTTATATGGTACCTTTTTTGCCCTCGTTCTCTCTTTTCAAAAAAAAAGTGGGGGGGCGGGGAATTTTGACCAGTAAGGCGACTGCGAGTGCGCCAGGTAATCCCCAGGTCAATGTTGGTCTCCTCCATGGTGGATTCGCAAGGTACTTTGGGTGAGTTAATTTTGTATATTCATATATTCTGTGCGCCTTTGGGTGCAGTCTGAATGCCACTGCCTTAGATTCAATCTTTGGGAATCTGTCTTATGCAATAAGTACCCCAAGGAGGATCCCTTCTGAAAAAGAATCGAACTAACCTGTATAGGTTTCAGATTCTTTGAAGAGGATCCTCCTTGGGGTAGGGCCACCCACCTCCCCTTCATTCAGCCTGCATGACTGGATGGAAAAGTGGTGAGATTAGAGTTATCCGCCCCTGGTTGCATGACAACCGTAAGGGGTGGGGCTCGAAAGGGGTGACCCAAAGTACGTTTTTTTAGTTTTTTAACTAATTTTAAGTGGAAAATATAGTTACAACCTGTCATATATCAAAAATCAAGGATTTTATGCAATAAGTACCCCAAGGAGGATCCTCTTCAAAGAATCTGAAACCTATACAGGTTAGTTCGAATTTCCCATTTATAATGATAGTTAACATTTAACAGATCTTATTACACAAACCAATTATCGGTAGTGGTAATAACGGTTTTGCATACAGAGCAAAAATGCATGGCGGCCATTTTATTGTGGACACATTTTATTATTTCGAATGACAAAAATGATTCCCATGGCTTTATATGGATCCATGTACACTCATGTTTTAACTTAATTTTCCAAAGCAAGAAAGGTGTTTTACTATTGGTTATATTATTTTTCAAATACATTTCATCAACTTATTTCAGCTAAAAAACGTGCTACTGCCCCTTTAAGGTAGCATTAAACCCAAAATCATCTCACCTTGATTGAAGAGTTATTGCCATTCATAGTTCAGAATTGACTCTTGATATGGGATGAATATTTATATATTCTTTAGACAAATTAGTTGCTAGTCCAAGAATATTCCATAGGCAATCCTAGATTACTCCTTTGTAAGGAGTTGTGATTACTGTAATTGGATTCCAATAGTTTCACAGAGTCTTACGGGTCATGGGAATCTGGAAAAGTCATAGAATTAAAAACAAGTTTCTAGGCCTTGAAAGGCTATAGAAAAAAGGCATACACATAAAAGGTCATGGACACGTCATTAATTTGTTTATTTCATGTGAAATTTCTGTTAGTTTACTTATTTCCCCCTCTTGTTTTAGAATATATAAAATCCTACAACAAAGTTGTCATTGGCTTTCTATGTTGCTTGAACCTTGCTTGGTTCATCATGGACAATTCTGGAAGCATCCTTGAAAAACCATAGAAAGTCATGCAATTTGTGTGGCCTTCAAGTGTATTAACCCTGAAATTTCGGCAGCTAAAGTGTCAATCACATCAGATATTCTCTCTTAAATTGAATAAAAGTATCAAGATACATGATAAAAAAAACATTCTTGTTTCTTGAATATTCTGCCATTTCTTAGCAGCACAGGTAACACAGCTAGGTCACCAACCTTCCCCATATTTGAAAAGGCTTAAACAGGCAGAAGGTTAATCAAAGATATTTGACACCAGATTTCTGCACTGTCCCACTTACAGTTCCAGAAATAAACTTGTAATCAACGACAATAACTAAATCCCAAGACACATAATCTTCTTGTTACGTAAACGCAAGATAGTTGCACAGACTCCGAATCAAGGAGCGTGACTGAATGAAGTTAAAATGAAGAAGCAGACGTCAAAATGGAGAAGCAGACGCAAAGTGGAAAGGCAGACGTGAACCTGCTGAGGAGGATTCAGCAGATTATCACATCTTTGTGGAGTTGTAGCAGGGCGGATCAAGAGCATTAACAAATACTTACACAGTGTATAGCCATTGATGGAGTTTAAGCGAAGGAGAGATGCGAAGAAGCGGTTGGATATCTCATGTTTGTTTAGGATTTGTATCTGCTGTCGTCGCTTCTGTGGAGTTTGTGACACTTAGATGAACAAATTTACATAATTGTTTGGAGAAATAGGAGACAGAGATTTAGAGCCTGGTTATTTTTTAAATGTTGGTTTTGGAAAATTTTGTTTTAGAGAAATCTGTTTTAACCTTATGATGCTGCATTGTTTGGACTGAGATAAAGTTGGTGACTTCTCAGATTTTTTAGATCCATATGTTGTTTAACGAAATTTAAATTTCCAGACTCATTTTTTAAAAACAATCAGAGTATGTTGGAACTTCTAAATTCTCAAATAAATAAAACACTGGCGGCTGTTAAAACTTTGTGGACAGAGACGTCTCCTGTTGTTTGTTGTATCTCGTTCAGTTTCCAGACGCTTGGGGGAGGGGGGTTCATGTTCATTTTGTTTGTCAATAGTACTCATTTAACCTTTCCAAGTGCTCTGGGGGACAGGATAGTGCAGTGGTCAGGGGTCCACTTCACATCGAAAGGTCCTGAGTTCAAATCCTCATCTTGTCTGATGTAGTGGACTGTTCTACATGCAGAAAGGTTTACGTGGTGTGCTATACAGTATGACATACAGGGTTTACAGGTTTCACCGCAATGCATTGTCACAATGGTGTTGCAGGCTTTCTCCTGAAATAATAATAGCCGCTGTGATATAAGTGAAATAGTCTCGGAAGCGGCGTTCAACTCAAAAGTTCGCCGCTAATGGCTGTGATACTGCTGAAACGGCGTTAAGCAAAAACTCACTCACTCAACTCAAAGCACATTACCTCACCCAAATGCTCTACTCATTGCATATTGACTAGGAGTGATCCTAAGTCAGTGTCCACTTTAGGCTGAGGACACCCAGAGCCTAAGGGACCTTTGTGAATGTAGGCTCACATCTACAGTTTAAGGTTGAAGAGTGCACCAACAAAACAGTTATTTTTTTGCATGTAGATTTAATAGATTTCACTTGTTTACAGTTACAGATATATTACCCTTTTACATTCTTGTTTATTTTCATTGACATGTATATCTATTACATTTGCATCTGCTTCAAAAAGTAGGTCGTCAGTCGATCTTCAATGTAAAATTCAATTCACTGAGATTTTAAATCCAACTCAAATCAAATTTGCTGATGGTATCATATTATTAAATTGCCTAAGGAATAAAAACCTTAATTATTTATGTGTTTTCTATATCTATTAAAAACATTTAATGATATTTCATTTATGGAATATGACACATCATTGAAAGTGAGAAATTGTTTTTTTTTTAATTGCATGCTTTTGGCAATGATATCACATAAAATATTTACAAGAAATTACAATGGGTCTTCTTTTATTGTATCTAGTTTCTTGAATTGTATGTTTGCAACAAAGAAGCATGCTCGTCATCTGAATCCCTAGAAACAAGATGATGATTAAATTGGTTTTTAACCTGTGTTAGTTAGCAAACTTGGATTGAAATTTTTGTTATACTCATCCATGTAATAAAACGTTCAAGCGGTTGCCTGAGGTCGATTTGCTGGTCCTTTCTTATGAGGTGTGATTCCTGTTAATTGGTCACATAGTTTGGTTTGACACTCAAATTCAACAGCTTCAAAGTTTTATGAGTCTTTGTTGTCTCCTGTTCTTAAAGGTGAAGTATTATAGAAATGTACATGTTCAACATCAAATACTTTGAAAATTCCTTGCATATGTTATTAAACAAATCTAAAATCTGGGCCAATACGGGATAAACTGGGCCAATACGGGATAAACTGGGCCAATACGAGACAAACTGGGCCAATATGAGTCTGAGCATGCGCAGTTGCACATTTGGTGAAAGCCCGAAGCTTTCGCTTCACAACTTTGACCTGTGCTATTTGTTCACTAATCTTGTTTATAATTATTATTTCAATATAAATGAGATGTCTAGTGCTGTGCAAATAGAATGAAAAAGTTAATTAATAAAATTGTCATTAATTAAGTATTTCCGTATTGGCCGAGTTACAGTTCCTCTGTCCGTTGTGATGGCCCTCGACTTCGTCTCAGGCCAATACAACGGACCTCGGACCTGTAACTGGGTCAATACGGAAATACTTAATTAATAACATTATAATACAGCAATCCCTACATATAATAACACTGCCTCGAGGCCTTACTCTGAGGGTGTGGGTTTGAATCCTGCATGGGACTCGGTCCGAAAAAGTACAAGAATTAGTTCTATTGAAGGTAGTGTTATCCCAAATATAAACATGTTATATTCAGAATGGGTCTTTGATCATTAAATGCCGTTTTTTAAATGAGTAGGCTTAATATTAATAGATAACATGACATGCCTACATAAAATAACACTGCAGGTCCTGAACACATCTCTTGCAACTTTAAACACCGTGTAAAATCCCACCCATCTTTGAAATGTATACTGAATAAGAACTCTTTGCTTTAGACTTATCTAGGATCATACAGTCATCAATAGTCTAACACTTAGACTCGGAAAAAAATAATTTAAAAATCTGAAAAAAAATATTGAAAAAAGTATTGAAAAGGAGACTTGTTTTTACAGATTAAAATTCTCCTTTTCAATATTTAATAAAATGGTGTTATTTTCAGAATAATTACTTTTTTCATAGTCTGATTGTGAGACTAATTAGCGATCAAGGCAAATGATAACACTGCAGCTCCTGAACATACCCTTTACATACATGTATATACTGTTCAACATCATGTAAAATCTAGCCAATCTGTGAAATGAACACTGAATGAAAACTCTTCTTTCAGATGTATCATGATTAAAATATCCTACAGCCCTCAATGCATATTGAATCCCACCAGGGGCACAGCAACTTTGTCTGCAGTAGAGAACAGTTCTACACGCAGTAAGGTTTGGGTGCAATGCTACACTGAATCTCAGCGTAGTACCATGCATGGTTCGCTAGTCCAGCCGTTGCTCGCAGGTTTCACCGCAAAACATAGCCACATGGCGTTGCGATCTTTCTCCCTGCCATAATACTAGCAGCTGTGATATAAGTGAAATAACTCACCTCACCTCACCTCAATGCATATTATAACACTGCAAGTTCGGAGCACATCCTTTGCATATACCATTAAACATCATTTAAAATCTAATGAACACTGAATGAGAACTCGTATCTCATATGCATCAAGATTAGGATTTCATACAACAATCACTGCATATGATTACACTGCAATTCCTGAACACATCTCTTGCATATGTATACTATTAAAGTCTAACCAATGAATGAAAACTCTTCTCTTAGATTTATCTCTATAAGATCATACAGCAATCACTGCATATTATAACACTGCAATTCCTGAAGACATCCCTTCTGTTCAACCTCATCTAAACTCGAACCAATCTGTGAAATGAACACTGAATGACAACTCGTATCTTAGATGCATCTAGATAGTAGGGCTTCTATCTAGATGCATCTAAGATACGAGTAGTATTTCTGGGACTCGAGGACTCGATAAAAGATCACATTAATTTCACATTAATTTGAGTCACCTTGTTCAAATTGTATACATTGAACATGTCGTGCCTGAAACAAGATTTAACAACAACTGCAGTGGACCCCGTATGTCGTGGTACCTGAGGGACAAGTGTTATACTACGTTACAAGTGAACAGTGATACCAGCCCTGGTCGCATCGGCTACTTTCATTATCACAGCCACAAAATTCAGTTAAAATCGTACAATGCAACCGAATAAAACACTGAATTGATCATATCGGATGAAGTTTATATCAACAAAGTTAAATAAATATGAAGCTTATATGGTCAAGTTGGTCTATATACTGATGTTAAGCATATACTGATGTAATAATTGTATGTTGGCAAGCGACAGTCATCTGTATGTCTATCACTGAGACAGAAAATAAATAGCCTTAATATTATCTTATTTGATTATGAAATGGTGTTAGATTTATTAACTGTTGTGCTGAATGTTGTGTGAGTACTGATTATTTTGGAGGACATATTGCAATATTGTATCATGGGTAGTACTTTGTGGTGTATCATTCTTCCACTGTATGTATAATCTAAAACCTCAAAGACAAAATGTTATTGTGGCATGCTTAATTTCGAGTACTCGAGTCCGAGTCGAGTCCAACCCCTCGAGTACTCGATTCCAATTTTTTGGCCCCGTGGAAGCCCTATTAGATAGGATATCATACATCCATCACTGCATATAATAACCCTGGAATTCCTGAAGACATCCCTTGCATATACTGTTCAACGTCATCTAAACTCTAACCAATCTGTGGAATGAACACTGAATGAGAACTCTTCTCTTAGATTCATCTAGATAGCCAGAATAAGAAATCACTGCACATAATGACACCACAACCCTCCCTCAGATCCCTTGCATATCTTCAGTAGTTTTCCAGCACCCTTGGGAGTTGGCGATTCAGCTTTACGACTCTGACATGCTGTCAACATGTTATTGTCGATAAACTCGCCCATTTTCGCTTGACTGCGTCATTAGCTCACTAACATTAATGCATCCCATTCCGAGGTTTATGCCCGATGCTCAACACTGGCTACAAGTGTCCATGGCAGAGTTCAGAAAGCCCAAGAGTCCATGCGTGAAATTGTCTTCATATCTGAGGGAAGCCAGTAATACTGAGATCTGAACTTATGGAAGCCGAGAAACTCTTGGGTCGGTAATGATGGATGTGTTGATCTTAGTTGTAGGCAATGGTCACAAAAGCATAAAAATTGGATCGCCACAGGAAATGCATCAGATGGTCATATTTTTGGGATGCCGGAAAATGGCTTTCTTTGCAAGGGAATTGCTTTTTCATTTGATTTTCCCTTATGATCACGAAATTGGATCTATCAGTAGGAAGTGCTTGAAATGATGGTACGGTCAATTTGGAGATAAACCTAAATCAGAGACATTTTATACTGGATTGATAGCAAGTCAATTTTAAATTGAAACTGGACTTGTAGCGTGGGATTTCAATTTAAAATTTACTCGCTATCTATCCCATATAACATGTCCCTAATTTTCTATTAGTATAATTTTAACTGTGACCTTTTTCACCTTCCCAACTAAAGCACTTTGACGCATATTCTATACTTGGCCCACTCTGTTCTGTTCTGTTCTGAACATATACCAGGTATGTGAACTCATCTGTGACAGAGATCATGTCTGTAATGATTCAAATTTCAAAATCTTTATGAATTGTTTTTCCAACATTATTCAACGAAGATATTGAAATATTCTTATAAACAGTCTTTTGTCCAGCTCCATTTAAGTAATTAAGGTGGAAATTAAAAATATATATAAATGATTGGTGTGTGACAATGACATCATTTTAGTCTTGACTTATTCGAAGGAAACCTGTTGCATGCATCGTGACAGCAGCTACGTCATCTCTGTCTCATCGATTAAACTTCAAATTTTGTACACAATTTGATTTCTATTTCAAACACTCTGCTCTCTCCATGTCTACACCAGAAATAAAATCTTGGGATACCTTTTAAATTCAAATTAATCTTACCTAAAACAAATTTGCTAGTCAGATAGTTTAAACGTCAGTGTATGGATTTTGCATGGTAAAAAGGCTTCCATTAATTAGAGCAAATTCAATCGTGATGTCCAGTAAATTTGACAAGTCGACCAATCGTAATCATGTTCCCAGCACTGTCATGGCAGAATGATGAAGAAACAAATGGACACTTGTGATAGGAAAAGTGTCCCTGTATCAAGAGTTCAAAAAGCCCATTGTAGTTCATGCATGAAATTGATTTTCATATGTCAGTGGGGATCCAATATTTCAGCAGAACGGAACCTATATGGTCCTGAATCAGAAGAAATCTTAGCTTGAGATGGCAGGGGCGGATCTAGAGGGGGGTGCAGGGGTGTGCACCCCCCCCCCCCCCCCCCCCCTTTCATTTGACATTTTCAAAAATGAGCATTGAAATGAATCTCAAAACAGTGGTGCACCCCCCCTTTTTGAGATAGAGATAGTACATTTACACTGTTTATTCACAATAAATTTCTTTAACACCAAGCACCAAGAACCCCCCCCCCCCCCCCCCCCCCCCTACCACCACTAAGAGCATTTTCGAGTGATATGAATTGAATACCTCTTTGCTCTGTAGCTGTTACTAAAGTGCACCCCCTGTTTCCAAAAAAGCTGTATCCGCCCCTGGATGGTAGTAAATTTAAGTAAATTCTGTATGTCATCGGTACTATGTATGATGCATGTCTTTATTGCACAGATTTCTCTGTAAGGTGACCATGCAGTGTTTCTGTTGAAGTTGATTTCTTAGAAGTTATTTAAGACCCTGTATCAAGGAATTGAGGCAAATATTGATGCCAATCAATGCCTTCATTGCTTTTGAATGTTTCTGAGCTATTCTGTGCTTGCTCTGTATAACGATTTTTCAGGAACCGTTGGTGAGGTGATGTGTGAGTGGGTTTAATGCCTCTTTCAAAAGTATTTCACTTATATCATGGCTGCTAGTATAATTGCAGGGAGAAAGCCTGCAACATCATTGTGGCTATGTATTGCAGTGAAACCTGCGGGCTTAGCCTGTAACTAGCAAACAATAGTGGTACTGCACTGCATTGCACCCAAACCTTACTGCATGTAGAACAGTTCTCTACTGCAGACAAAGTTGCCGAGCCCCTGGCGAGATTGAACCCCAGACCTCTTGAACCGAAACCAAAAGTGCTTCACCCTGCACTATCCCACCCTCTCCATTGGTGAGGAATGCTAGAGAAAGTGCTGAAGCATTGGACATTTGGTTTCCCATACAGGTTAACACATAACTGATGAATTTATTGGCAACAAACCATTGTATGTGTATTGTGTATTTACAGGAAGTTTGTGCTTAACAGGAAGTAGAATCTGAACTTGGCCACAAGCGAAAGATAAAACAAAATATTTCAGAAGCTAGGTAAAGGGTTAACATGTCAGTGTCAAAGATGCTGAATCCATTTCCCTTTATAAGAATTCATACATGATATGATTCTCTGACCACGAAGACAGAAAGATTACAATAAATGTTGATGTCCAGTAGAGGCTTGATGACCTGTGGTCAAGTATGGTAGATTATCTGACCTCATGGTCAGCCCATGATTCCTTGATCGGAGGAAAAGGCTGACCAATTCATAAATTACATGGATGGTTTATTACAGGCAATTTATGTTAGTACCCATCAATTCCTCTGAGGGAGGTTCCAGAGAATTCTTGAAAACCTTTGACTTATTGATGATTTCTGTTCTGTTTATTTCTGTTTAAGTTCCTCAATCAATTTTGATGTGGGTATAAATCTTTCATTTTGTCAACTGACTTTTATAATGAAAATTATTCGATTTTGATCCATATTGAATATGTCTGTATCTAAATTGAACATATTTGTTAACTCTTTACCTGCGAGCCCTTGATTAGTCTGGGAATGTTTTGCTAATTGTCAATTGTTGTGATTTCTGTAAATTTGTCTTTCAGAATAGTTTTACCAAATTATTTAAAACGACTTTTAAATTAGGAATATCTTACTCGAAAATTATATTTTAATATAAAAGCTTATCATTTACATTTTAATTATTTTCATTCGGACAAATGTCATTGCTTTACTTTTGTACTTTGTCAGTACTTCAATAGATAACTTCTGCCTCCTTAAACTTCTTATGGTCTTATCAGCTTGCGGATAAAGACTGAAGTAACTTGAACTGAAAGAACCCAGTACATTTTTTCTCTAAGTTATCCACTTAAGAATTACTAATTCGCTATGAAGATCTCCTACATATCTCAATTGGCTGAAAGTAATTATAGAAAAGGATTGCTACTCACATATCCGACATTTGGAAAAAATTAAGAGGTATACATTCAAGAGGAATGCATTCTAAGTATTACAACAAGTGTTTCTCTGATGCTTTGGATATCGTTCATTGGCTTATCGGAGGACTTATATACTCTCTTAACTGATTTATAACTTGTCGTATCATGTTTAAGGACTGTAGACTGAGAACGGTAGATTAGCTGATATGACTGTTACTATGAGAGCGATATTATGGTGATAGTTTTGGATCTCTGTCAAGGATGAAATGGACACTTTTGTACACTTGGAAATCTCAATTTATATTTGAAAAGATTTTTTAGATGTCTTTAATGTAGAAATTTAAAGATTTTGTTCTTGTGTTATATCAGCTAATTTCAGCTATTTACAATTTCTCAATTTGATTTGAAGAAAATATGAATTATGATTAATAAATCACATCTTTTAATTTTTAATCAAGAATGAAAATATAACTGACATATTTTATACAAAAGATCATGGTGTTAATAGCCTCTTGGATATATCTATGTGTTATTTCTTAAAGATATCTAGCAAAAGTATTTATGTTAAAAATTTTATATCAAAGTGGCCGTTTTAAGATGTTCACACTAAAATGGCCGCTCAAAGATAGTGTCAGTGATCTGACTTATGTAGTGATATCTACACACTATGATGGAATGGTCAACCATCTTGCTGTTTGAACGTTCAAACTCGCACGAGACCTACAAATCTACCTCTCACACTGAAGAGTTCTACATAACAGCCGCCTTGAAGATCACACCAGTTTCTACCAATACGGATAACCGTTTTCTATAAATACGACTTATTGGGACATGTAATAACACAGTTAACTCTCTTTTAAGAAAAAATAATATGCAAAAAATGTGCTACAGTGCCTTTAAGACACCAGCTATGAACTCCTATCAAATCCAGTATTATGACCTTTCTAGAACTCCATAACTAAAACCGTACATCTTATTCTCCTTCCTCTCATGATAGTGTAATAGTACTCCAGTTCTCTGCCCCTGTGGCAGTCAATTGAGTCTGTAGTGTAATCTTATGAAGACTATCTTCAAAGGTAACAAGGACCTATTAGAATAAACATCCAAGCTAATAATCTAATTTGAAGGGAGTGTTATCAATAATGAAGCAGCTTGTCTAAATGCCCTTTGCTTGTAGATATGATGAGAAAATTGCTGTTAGGTATTGATTGTGCAATTATCGCTCATTGTTTGTTCTGATCGGAGCTAATGTAGTGGTTAGGGCATAGGTTTTAGTGCATTAAGTCCTCTCAGGCCATGGTGCTTTAGCTTGGAGATGCCCAGGGAAAACTTTTAAAATCAATTTCCAAGGCAAAGACGCTAGAAAACTGATTTGAAAACAATCTAGTTAGGATCAAAGAAATGTTTATTCTTATACGTTCAATGTTTGATTTTTTTTTTCAAAACAGAAGCTAATGATAAAATATTAAAAATGTGGTTACATTACTTTTTCTTCCAGCTAGCTAGCTGATAATGAAATATAAAAAATCTGGTATCTTACTATAATAATAATAATAATAATGATGATAAAACTTTATTACCTCGAAAGGAATTCATTTTGTATCATGACAGAGCTCGTGTACATGAATGGCAATTAACAGTCACGGATTACATGTAATACAAAACACAATCACAATTGGTTAACTTAGGGATCATTTAACAAACGAATGCTGAAGGGAATAAATGTATTCAGACCTCTATTGGTTTTGTATCAAGGTAATAAGTATCTCCTTCCAGAAGGAAGTTGAACATATTCACTGTGCAACACATGATCTGGATCCGACAAAATTTTCAGAGATAATTTCAAAACTCGTTTTTCATAAAGATATGGTGCAGAGATTCATACTACATTGTCTTAGAAATTTATAGGTTTTCGTGCTCAATGTTTAGCGCTTTATAAGGGCTAAATCGAGAACTTCTGTAATGAGAGTGAGATGATCATGATCAAGTTTGGTAATCAATCTGCATATCTTATTCACTTAGTTGAGAAACAATAAAAGTCGTAACATATTGTAAAATTGTTTCAAGAAAAGAAGTTTTAGAAAATAATTATTATGAGCAAATGATCTTCTGCCTCTTGGAGATTAGTGTTCAAACTTGTAATGATCGAAAGAAAACTGAGCATTGCAAATGGGTACCTGGTTTGAAGGTGAAGGTAAGATGAAAGTTCATCTAGTATGCAACATTATTCTGTACTTGGAGACACGGTCCTGTGCACAGATGAGTAAACTGTTATCAGTGAAGTTCAGCAAAAATGGGCATGGCTTGCCTCAAGGCAGGTGTCCTGCTATATCGCTTTTAATAGTGATTCCCTGCCCCACACTGAGACATGAGTTGAGAGAGTTATGGTGTTACTTTATTCAAAATATGCACAAATGGTTATACCTGGTGATGGTTGTGTTTTAAATGACCTTCTAGCGACGTGTAAGTCAGCTTGGGTTAGACCAGGGTAATAATGTTGTTAGCACCTTGAGCATGGACTAGTGGATGGAAATGTGCCATATAAATCACCATTATTATTATGCTACTTAATATTGTGATTTGGAAATTGAATATATTATAGAACATTTAATGTTGATAATGCATTGTCTATTATTTTGTATGGGGAAAATGTCTAACAATGCAAGTTTGTATTACAAGGCCTTACCTGAAACACTACATTTACCCTTGTTTGAGAGGCATTTAGAAGTTGTAGAGATGAAGAAAAACCAAAATATATGGATAGTCAACTTCTATTCCCTCAATATATAATCATCCTCGATAATCCAGCGCTATTGTTCCGATAAATCTACACACAAGCGCTGGAAAAAAGTACCGGTAAGGGTATTTATCCTTAACCTAGTTACCTCCCTTCGCAATGACTCAGCGAAACGCTTCAATTGCTTTCTAACAACCAATGAGATCACTTGAAATCAAGGGTGAAATAACAAGCACTCTCGTGTCAGGATCTTGGCTTTCGCAGATGATTTGGGAACGCCTGGTAGCACAGGGATTTTAATAATTTACCTCCACCCGTTTTGATGGACATGAATACACCCTTCTTCTTGTACAGACTTCTTAAAACTTTCTTTTGAGTTTCTGTCAGGTTTTCTACGCTGAATTTGTTACAAACTTTATCGTAATCGAATGAGTCGGCCGCCGCCATGTTTGTTTCTATAAACGACGGTAGTGATGCGTTTTGATTGGTCGAGTTGTTTACGCAGATAGTGTCTGCGTTTCGTTTCTGATTGGATAACATGGACCCAAGAGGAGGTAACTAGGTTAGGGATAAATACCCTTACTGTTTTCCAGCGCTTGTGTGTAGATTTATCGGAACAATAGCGCTGGATTATCGAGGATGTATATAATAAGAATCCAGTGTACATCACCTTGTTAATTGTATACTCACTGCAACTATATGTATTCTCCTCTTACCATGTTCGTGTATCACTTGCTTGATAACGGTGTTAGTACATATCTACACCAAAATGTTGCATTCATATATCTTGTTTTTTCTTTATATTCACTCTTGTTGTACTCTCCATTTCCAGTATCATACCAGGTTCAACTTGTATTGTCAGCATCGCAAGATATCCTGTTGAGTCTTATGTCACATTGTCTGTACGTCATTGATCCAAATAGTGGCTTGTGAGTTTCTTTCCATTTCAAAAATACATTTATTGTCATTCAAAGAGTTGCAATAAAATATTCACCATCTTATTGGTATATATTCTTCTATTCCTTCATCCAAGTCAATTGCTGCACCTGCTGGATATATTGTGATGGGATACAGGGAATTGTTGCAATTGTTGATGTGTATTCTCTGCTTCTGTCTTCACATGCAAGTCATGCAATATTCAAGAGGGGAGGACGCTTTAACCAAATGATTTTGTTCCCGAGACCTTAGACATCAAACAATCATTCATGAATGTCAAATTACAAAGCACATTTTATATGCAGGTTTGAAACCAGTCCAAAAATAATGACTTGTCTGAAAATAATGACCTTAAAGATTCGGGAGAGCATGCATCAAAATGATTAAAAACATTTCCGTAATTGATTTCTGGTCCTGAAGATGTGTGACATGTAAGCTGTGTCTTGAGTTATGCATGTGTTTCAAACTCATTGAAATATTGTCTCTAAACTCCATGAACGTGATGACCCTCAGGATTGTGAGGAATATGAATCAGAATCATAAAAAATTCTATAATTGATTTTTTGAGTCTGAAGATTTTCGTCATGTAAGCTGTTGCTTGAGTTACGAAATATTGTGTCCTAGCGGATGAAAATAATGACCTTAAGAATTCTGAAGAATATGAATCAAAATCATAAAAAAATTCCCGTAATTGATTTTTGGTTGCAAAAGTGTTCAGGATGTAAGCTGCTCCTTGGGTTATGAATGAAAGACTACTTTCGGCATGCTTGGGTTAATTTTATTCATTGATTTGCTAAGAGTACATGTGGATTGATTTCTCCATGTTAACTGGGAGGGAAGCAGAGGTTGTTGCAACAGATAACATGCACTAGAGAGAGGGTAATTTCATTGAGATTATGTCACACGGCGCCCCGTGCCATTGATTCAATTGACTCTCCCATTGCCAGAGTCATACCAAGTCCAAATTGTCTTGTAGGCATCGCAAGACATCCTGTTGCGTCTTATGTCACATTGTCCGTATGTCATTGATCCAAATAGTGGCTTGTGAATTTCTTTTCCAGTTTTACATATCTTCCTAATATAATTTGGAGTTCTTTTGCTGATTTTAATTTGTTTTGTAAGCTTGCATGTTCATCTGTTGAGGCTTGCATTGACGCGTTTAGAATTAGGTGTACTGCAATGTTATTCTCTGACACTCTTACTCTCACATTATTAATGTCAGGCAGTAGCTAATGCTCTTCAACTTGTAACATAAAGGATGAACCAATAGATTTGAGTTGGCACATTTACAATAAGATGCACTGCTCATCTTTGATCTTACTTTTAGTAAAATAATAATACCCGGTATGTCACATTGTTCATCTTTGATCCAAATGGGGGTTAATATCCACCATGGGTGTTTTGTAATTTTGGAGTTCTTTTGCTGATTCCGCATGGTCATGTGTTAGGTCAAATTGTTTAAACAATTAATTTTTATCTGAATAGTGGTTTGTGAATTAAATAGCCTCCATGGTTGTAATTTTGAGGTTCTTTTGCTGATTCCAAGTTATATCTTTGAGGCAGCATGATATTCCTGTTGAGAATTATGTCACATCATTCTTACACCGTTGATTCCAACAGTGTAAAGTGAGTCTGTATAATCATAACAGTTTTAACTATTTGCTTCTCAATCTGCCTTGCAGACTTACAGTTACCATTTAACAATTCCAGTTGCCTCCTGTTGAGAATTATGTCTCATGTAACGTCTTGTGTTATCCAAGCTTTATTTTGCAATTCAGTGTCTTGTTGAGCTCAAAAGATGTCCCCATTGAGAATTATCTCATTCATTCAACTAATGAATGGTGCCATTCTTACGAGGTTAACATATACATTTCTGTCACTCTGTCTTTGAGCTCTAATTTCTCTATTTTTCTACAACTCACAATTTAAGTTTGCTTTCATTTGATTTCAATTCTCCCAAGTTATCAGTTTTGTTTTTACAACTTACAAGATACTCATGGTCTCATTTCTCCCATTGTTCCTACATATTATTGATTAAAAAGAGTGGAATTATGTCGTAAACAGACCTCTTTATTGTAGTGCCTCTCATTCTGTCACCTGTGACATATCACAGAGAAAAAACAGAAAAAACTAAAACTAAAATGAATAGTATTTATTAAATTTAAAAAGAGTGTTTTTTTAGTTTTCTTTTGATAACTTCCTACTTGTCTTGTAATTTGGCTGAATCCAAAGTTGAATACATAAGAAAAGAAGATCTTCTGGATAACAAACTTCTACATGATATCAAACTATACACAATCTACACAATAAATAAAAATTTTATCCAGAAGATAGGGGGTGGGATAGCGCAGTGGTTAGCGCGTTCATCTTCGAATCCCGCCAGGGGCACGGCAACTTTGTCTGCAGTGGAGAACTGTTCTACACGCAGTCAGGTTTGGGTGCAATGCTACACTGAATTTCAGTGCAGTACCACCCATGGTTCGCTAGTTCCAGCCGATGCTCGCAGGTTTCACCGCAATGCATAGCCACATGGCGTTGCGGGCTTTCTCCCTGCCATAATACTAGCAGCCGCGATATAAGTGAAATACTCTTGAAAGCGGCGTTAAACCCCAACTCACCTCGCCTCACCTCCAGAAGATACTGTTCCCTCCCTTTCAAATTGTTAGGTTTTGTCATTTCATCACCTTAAGGATATTGTCAACTAAATCCACTTATATAATTGTCAACATGACATCATAATAATCATATCCCCTGAATTAAGTTCTGTAAAAACTTCAGATTGTAATTTACTGTTTTCTTATCTGATGACGTACATTCCGGCGCTTTAAATGTAAAACTGTATTTCTATGTGTTCAGCACATTTTAATTTTGCACCTTTTAAATCAAATTTAACATCTTTCATGTTTTGGGTTGTGATATTATGAAAGGCAATATATTGATTTTCTCATTTCATCCTCCAATTTGTCTATTGCTAGGACGTTGCTTCTTAGTATTACATCACCCAGAACCATATGATATTGATTGAGAAATTGCATCGAGATTCTGCTTTTAATTTCAGATCTTCACAAGGGAATATAAGTTGTATGGAGCTGTCTATCACATACTGCTAAGTGAGTACATTTATTGTTGTTCCTTTGATCAGTGATTTAAATAAGTTCTTTATTCTTGATCCAACTACATCATTGATCATTGTGTCTTTGAAGCTTCATATACTGTTATGTATATGAAATTACTTATGTGAAATAGAGAATCTCACCCAAGTGTCTTCTGTGTTCATATATTTGATATCAGAAGACACTTTGGTGAGATTTTATTAATCATTCAAAATAATTTTTCAACAACTATTAGCAAAAGAATGGACATATCTAAAACACAAAACTGCCATTTAGGTTCTGTAGCAGTGATCTTGTCTGAGTCATTGTCATCAACTTGGTGACATCATAGCTTTGTCAGCAGCGATGTCAGAGCCTTGTGATATGTCCTTAACTGATGATGTAATATCATTTTGAAAATTTGATTGTAACGATATCAACATTATCGCTTGATCTTGCACAAACGATATCTACTGTGGGAGCAAGTTTTGGATGATAATATTATTAGTTACACAGTGTTTTGACAGGGTGTACGGGACTGTAAGACCCATGTATGTTTCGTATTTTTCCTGAGGCGCAACAAATTTATTACCCTTTAGATCTATTATTTGTACTTATTTCACTCATTTTCGATAAAAATATATAGGCTACATAGCTATTTCCGTTTGTGATAAAAACTCCACACAGTGTGAAACAGCAAAAACACTGTAAAGAGTGTACCGCTCCATATCAAGGGAGATAACTCTGCGGCTAAAAAATAATCGATTTTTAAATTATTATTACCTGATGAATAATAGAGAGACACATGTTTTTATTGAATTAGTTTATTGACGCAAACAAAATAAATAATGTATACAGGTTGAAATCACGTACTTATGTTCGTTAAGGTAAGTTTCGAACCTGAAATTCCGAGTCGAGCAACCGGTTTACTTCCGCATTCCATCTAAGGTCAAGGTCATCCGTACGACCTGTGTAGTTAGTCACGTGACCTAGCTGTCTCACGGGTCATACGGAGGGTAGAAATCCGCCTACACGGTTTCGTATGCATTGGCTATTGACCAATCAGAATTCAACAAATTTATCTAAAGGGTAATTAATGTATATGATTCACTTGTCTGGTGTTTGAATCCCACCTAAGGTGCAACCACTTGATCTGTAGTAGAGAACTCTTCTCCATGTAGTTATGTTGGGAACAATGCTTTTGTAAATTAGTGCATCATCCACAAAAGTCTTCTTGTTCCAAAAATGTATGTAGGTTTGACTGCAATGTGTAGTTACAATGTAGACGCAGGCTTTCTACCTGAAGTACTATCCACTACAAAATAAGCTTACTTTTTTCCCGGCTGGTTACAAATGGTAACAATTAAATAATGCACATATCAGTAGTCTGGTAAGAGGACATCATTAACTTGATTATAACTTTAAAGGTGCAGTAGCACATTTTTCGCTCAAATAAGTCGATGCTACTGCCCCTTTAAATAACATTTGAACTAGCTGGCAGAAAACAAGAAACTCACAAATTGTCAGATTTGAAAAGAATTACAAAACACACATTGAAGTTTCCCTATCAATTGCAATAACGTCAGGAGAGATTCTACAATTCAGGACCCTAAGTGTCGGCGCAGTCCAACTCTATCATTGATCATCATATGTTAGTGCCAGACTCTACCCATTCTAAATCGTATCGAACACAGATCCTACCATTAAGTAAAATGTCACCACGGACCATACATCATTGATTTAAACAGCCAGTTCCTGATGGTATTGTGCACCAAATCTCTCCAATGAACATTATTTCATGCCGGACTCTATATCATTGATCTAGGAAGGTCAATTGATCGGCCCATTGCCACCTTAATTTGCCCATTGCTGACAGATTCCAAATTGTCTTTTTGTATTGCGTGGTGATACCGTTGGCACCGGAATCCATTTTATATCGTCTGAGGATACTCTTTGGCACCAAAGTCGACCGAGTCCAAGGATTTTGAGTGCTGCACAAACAAGGACATTGAGCATTGACTCTGGGGAACTGTCCAGTAGAGTTATTCACACTTGGCACACACGAGCAACATGTGTTGTAGACTCTCTGTCTTGTCATCAGTTTGCAGAAGAAAGGACATCAATAGCGCTAATTGTAGGAATTGATATGCTGCTTTGGTATTTGTGTGAAAATGTAGAATGTCTTTTTGACTGAAAAGCATGTATTATACTATTGTAAAAATGAATATGTCTCGGTAGGCTTGACTGAATTGAAAATAGGAGGTTTTGTGTCTCGTCACATGGAAAAGAGCATCTATAGTGTAAATTGTGTAAATTGAGTTCTGTCTGGTTTAGCACTTCTGACATGTAAAATTGCTTGACATTGTCTTGTTACCAGTTTTCATTGGAGCAACGGTGGTGCTAATTGTGAGAATGGGTTTTGTCTGATTTGGCATTTGTGCACTTTGTTTGTAAAAGGCTTTTGACTGAAAAGCATCTATTATACTTACTGTAAACTTGAGTTTGTCTTGTAGACATTTGCATGACATGATTTGACTAATTGAAAGAAAAAAGGTTCGGTGTCTGGTCGCATGGATAGCTTTTTTGGTGTTTATTGTGGAAATTGAGTTTTGTCTGATTGAGAGTTAATGTAACTTGGCTTGACATCGTCTAGTTTCAGTACTATACTAATTGTAGGAATAGCGTTTTGTCCTGGTTTGGAATTTTGTTTCTGTCCATGCTGAGGTCAGCGAAATATGAAGTATGGGTTGAATAATCAATGATTTGTATATCTAAAACATTTCAAAATGAAACATATGAATGGCTAAGGATTGGTTATAGAATATATTTTCATTATTATTAAGTAATATATTTCCGCCAAGAGCTCGGCAACTTTGTCTGCTATAGAGAACTGTTCTACATTCATTCATGTTTGGGTGCAATGCTACACTGAATTTCAGTGCAGTACCACCCATGGTTCAATGGTTCCAGTCGATACTTGCAGGTTTAACTGCATGTATAGCCACCATGGCATTGTGGGCTTTCTCCCTGCAATAAGCTAGCAGCCATGATAGTGAAATATTCTTGAAAGCAGTATTAAATCCCAAATCACCTTGCCGCAATATATTTCACACAAAATGTGAATTTGAACTTGAATTTGATATATTAACTGGTGGGTGATAGTCATATTCTGTTTGCCTGTTTAAGAAAGTATCTTGCTCTTGCATTTGACACTGGTGAACCCATACATTAACACTTGTAGAAATAGCTCAAATCGACTCACCTCAACAATTTTAAGTAATGGACGTTCAACAAGTGCAAATGCGATTTCTTTTATTTTGGCCTGAATGATAAATAACTTAAATTGTCGTGTTGTGAAATATTGGATGATATATACCTTCAGCTGAATTAGATGCTACAGAATGCCACGGAGAGCATTTTTTTATTAAGGAAATGAGGCCTAAAAATTCAGTGCGAAAGCCACAGTGTCGTGCAGTACGTTGGCCCTGAAGTTTAAACTATATTCATAACTTTTCTTAAGTACTCCAATGCACCCTGTGTTTTTGATATCTATGATGTTGTGTAATAGAGACAACCAAATTGATTGATTATATATCTGTTTCAATTATTCCTTCTTATCCATTTGCTAGTGTCAATTCTGTTCAAATGTATAGTTTGATTCTTAAACTATGGTGGATAAAATCATAATTAGAGATGATTATTTATGTAATTTAATTTAACAATATTTTTACAAGTGTTCATATTAAAGCTAGAGATATCGCAATTGAAAAATAGTGGGTTATGCAGAAGATAAATCTTATACAAGATCGAGTAATAATTCACCTAGGAGATGCCAGTTGGCAATAGAGTTGGCTTCACGTCACCAACATAATGCTACCGTATTCTCTTGGGTATAAGACCAGGGGGCCAGGCAAACAAACATCTTGAAAACATGTGGATGGGCTTTTAGACAGGAGAGAACCTAACTCAAATGAAAATTCATACCGGAGACCGTCAGACAGTCAGAATAGCTTTTATGTAGGTTTTTGACACTGAACTTAAAATAATATTATAGATTTATGTAATGTATGAGCATGGAACATCTATCAAAATTGGGGGTGGGCTATAACCTGAGAATAACCAAAACCAGGACAACCCTCCAAAGAGTAGGGGTGGTCTTTGGCTCGAGTATGGTTTTATTCCCAAGATAATACGGTAACACAATTACATGAGTACATGACTGAAAATACTATGACATCATCATGACTCACAATGCTGTGATGCAGTCATGCACATGACTCCATCGCTGTGTTGTGACATCATAAAAATTATAACATCACAGTGCTCTGAACTCAACATCACTCCAAGTCTATATGCATGTACCGCTATGTTTATTTTTCGTATAAATCTACGAACGATTGTGGATGATCAGTAGAATATCTCTTTCGTGCCTCAATATAAAATATATCAGCACTTGTTGATAAAAGTAAAGACGTCCACTGCAAGCTGTGCATGTTTGTAACTTTATCCACTAATGTTGATTGATTTGATATCAGAAGACAGCTTGGTGAGATTTTCTATTTCCTTGTGTGTATATCAGAATATGAATCTGCTTTGGTATATAATTACACTGCCCTACAGGTCAGTTCATTAGTATAATTCATACTGTCAGCAGCATTTCATCAATGGCTATCAGGCCTTGTTCATAACTTATTGACTAACCAGAAATTTTGATGCTAATTATACATATCGGTCATTCTGTCTGACCGTCCATCCATCCTTTGATTCTTTGTCAAGTCACTTTTCTACAAAATTGTTAGGTGTACATCAACATAATTTTGTGCAATTGTTAACCATGTTCTTTCTCAAGAGTTATGGCTATTTGCTGTTTTTGTGGAATTTTTGTCGTTACCATGGTTTTTAGTGTTCAATGGGAAAATTTTTTCTTGGAAACTGTTACGCCTAGATGAATGAAATTTTGGATGTGGTTACTCGGAGATACCCATCGAGTTCGAAAGTAAGTTCCGAAATATATTTTTTTATGGAGTTATGGCCCTTGAATCTGTATGGAACTTACAGTGTCATTATATCGTTAAAGCTCCCATTAATTGATGGGAGCGTGTATGTGAGCTTGACTCTATTGTTGCTAATTTCATTAGAATCAGTCTCTTTTAAAAAGATTTCAATTTATTATTTGACAATCAAATTTTCATTCCATCATCGTCAATCAATCATTGAATTGTGTGAATTTTAGACAATGTAATTATAGATAATGGATTTGAAGAAATATTGCCGTGACTTTTCATCAATTCCCTAAATGAGATTAAACATAAGATTGATGTATTTCATGTATTATATATCAAAGCTACGGTTGTGTCAAAGTTGCAATCATTAAGAAAACTTATGCCATGAGTCTGTTCAAGGGAGAAGGAAAAAATCTATTTATCACCTTTATATATATCCTCAAATTACTTGACGTTGAGCGCTTAGCGTCAGAGGGGCTGGAAAGCTATTGATTTAGGGAGCCTGGTATCCCTCGAGACTTAACGACTTCGTCAAGGAACAAGAAACTCAAGCATAGCAGTCCGTGTGTAATTATCGGCAATATTACATCTCGGACTGTACATGGAGTGCTGACGCAGCGCTCTTGTGATGCTGTTAAAACTGTAATAGCTGTTGCAACAGTGTAACTTCAGAATGTCAACAGCGCCAACGGTTTGGATGAAATATGAAGTACAAATATTGCATCGTTTTGATCTCATTGCATTTCTCTAAATGATTCTTGTTAACACTGACTGTCAACAGTTCTGAGGAAATATACCGAAAAGTATTTCATCCTTTTGATCTTATTATTATTGCATATCATTAAATGATTCTTGTTAACTCTGACTGAACAGTTTCACAATTTTGATTTCATTGCTTTTCTCTAAATGGTTTTAGTTAGTTCTGACTGTCAACAGTTCTGAGGAAATATAAAGAAAAAGTATTTCATTGTTTTGATTTCATTGCACTTCTCAAAATTATTCTTGTTAGGTCAGACTGTCAACAGTTTTGACGAAATATAAGGAAAAAGCATTTCATCGTTTTGATATGCAGATCGAGTGTGCAGTCTCACACTGAATTATCAAAGCAGTAAAAGCTGTGATACTTCTGAATTGCCAAGGCATATTTCATCATTTTGTATCAAGTGTAAGTCACTCAACGGTATTCTGCTGTTTGTCAACAGTTAGTTTTACGGATTATCAAGTCAAGCAACACCACATTAGGTAGGTTGCATGTGCGTTTCTGTTGGTATTGTCGATTTCACAATGAATGCTCATCGAATGTTTTTCTTGCGTACACTAATGGAAGATTGATTGCTGGCGGTTCTGTTTGGCGTGAGATTACAACGCATGCTCACGATTGTGCCGTTTCTAAAGAAATGTGCAAAACATTTAACTTCTATTAGAACATGGTTTTAAGGTTGATATAACATCAAATATTGAGTCATTCCATTGTTGCTTGTAACGATTTTGAAGATCTAACATTTGTAATGGTGATTGGAAAATTTCTTTTCTTGATCTTTTTTTGTGTGATGACATTTACTTTTTCGATTATGTTCAGTTCTCTTACTCCTTTCCAGTCCAAAACCGAAGAGCAAATGAGTAAGTTTGAAGATAAAATGTAAATACCATTATCAGATATTGATCGATTTTGAGGTAAAAGCTAATTTGCAATTATTAAAAAGTGATGTACGAGATTTGAGATTTATTGGAACTTAAATAAACATTATTGTCAACAACAAGCAATAGACGATTAGAGGCTTTACTGTCTTATAGTAATGGAAAATCATCCCTTTACGTGGGGGGATAGTGCAGTGGTTATCGTGTTCGGTTTTCAGATCATATGGTCTGAGGTTTGAATCCCGCCAGGGGTCAGCAACTATATCTGCTGTGGAGAACTGTTTTATATGTAAGATTTGGGTGCAATGGTACATTGAATTTCAGTGCAGTACCACCAATGGTTTGATAGTTCCAACAGATGCCTGCAGGTTTCACCGCAATCCATAGCAACATAGTGGTGCAGGCTTTCTTCCTGCAATAATACTAACAGCCGCAATATAAGTGAAATTCTCTTGAAAGCGGCGTTAAACCTCAACTAGCCTCATTTCTCCTACAATGAAGTCTTATACACAGCTTTCTCCATGGCCATTGGAATTAGTTTGTCATTTGTCATATTAACATACTTGGGGGTCAAATAAACCTTATCTGCATGCAGCCATTTGGACTAGCGAATTTCTTTAAGAAATGGCTTAAACTCACACACTCCATCTAGCCAAATATTTTACACTCAATCATATTTGTAAAACTAGTTGTCCTTTAAACATGCAAATAGATAGAGATAGCATCTGTAAAACAGCTGCAAGCTAGGTGACTATATTAAAATTTCTAATCTTGTGCATTTATTTCTGTAAGTGTACTGTGTGTGGCATGTGTTGCATTGGTATTTGATTTAAACAACCTTTTATGTCCAAAGCACATGAATTTACCTTTACATAAATGTTTTTCCTTATACCATGTTTTTCCCTTACTTTCTTTTTACAAACCTGTGTTGTGACTCTTCAAGCAAGAAATAATAAGTTCACTCAAATAAAAGCTCAAAAGGAAAACCAGCCCTGGTATGAATACTTCGCCCATACTGCTGCTGTTGAGTTTTACCAAACCGGTCAATTTACATGCAATAATCACCATGAATATATATAGGTTTAAGAAGGATGTCCTGGGATAACTTCAAATAAATGTGAAGAAAACAAAGGAAATGATATTCGATTTCAGATCCAGGGAAACCCCGTTAGAACCTATTAATATGAGTGATACTCCTGTTGAAATCGTGTCGAAATACAAATATCTCGGTACCATTATTGATCATAAATTGAATTGGAAAAGTAACACTGAAGCTGTGTACAAAAAGTGTCAACAGAGACTGTATTTTATGAGGAAATTAAGATCATTTGATGTTGATGTGAAATTACTGAAAGTTTTTTACACATGTTTTGTACAAAGTGTTTTGTCCTTCGGCATGCAATGTTGGTTCGGTTCCCTCAGTCTTCAAGATAAAAACAAATTAAACAGGATTGTTAATATAAGCTCAAAAATTGTTGGTACCATCCTTGATCACCCGGCGTCAATAAATGACGACAAAATAGTATCACACGCTCGGAAGATTATTTCAGATCCATCACATGTCCTGCACTCACAGTTTTCACTTTTGCCATCCGGAAAACGTTTTAATATGCCTTTTCACAAATCCAACAGAACTCGGAAATCATTTATACCCTCAAGTATTTCAATTCTAAATAAACAGTCCGCATGAGAAATTTCAGATTCCAATACCAATTTTAGAATTTATCGAGTTGTACAATTATATGTGTTGTGTGAATGTGTGTTTTTGTTTTAAAAATTTATATGTTTAATAATCATGTATTATATAAATTTGGTATACATTTCATGTCATGCTCTGTTGGATGTAAGAAGAATTCCCTTTTGGGTAATAAAGTGTTATCTTATCTTATCTTATCTTATCTTATCACTGCATAAGATGCTCAAGGGATAGTCTGACACAAGCAACAGCCAAGTATGTCGAAAATTGACTGTTTCTTGTTACAAATGTCAAAATGTTGTGACAGACAATTGCACCCAATAAAATTGTCCTTATATAGCCCAGAATCTTCAGAAAAGTCTCTCATATGCATTCATCAATTGTCACTCTATCCTCTAGAGAATTCAGTGTCCTGCTTGTGTTACGTACAGTTATTCAACTAATCCACTCATCATCCTGTACTCCTGAAAGGCTCACTCCATCGCTACATCAAATTGTCCTCCAGATCTCCAGAAAAGTGTCTCATATGAAATGTCACCATATCCTCTAGAAATTTCAATGTCCTGGCTGTGATACCTTAAGTTTCTCAATTCTTATCATCTGTAATCCTGGAAGGCTACACATCCAGCTGTCCTCCTAACAGATTCTCCAGAAAAGTGTCTCATATGAAATGTCACTACCGGTATATCCTCTAGAAATGCCAGTATCCTGGTAGTGGTACCTACAGTTATTCAACTAATCCAATCTTCATCACCTGTACTCCTGGAGGCTCAGTCTTCATTTTTGTGTCCAATCGTCGTCCTGTAGTCTCCAGAATCTCCAGATCTCCAGAAAAGTGTCTCATATGAAATGTCACTACCGGTGTATCCTCTAGAAATTCCAGTATCCTGGTAGTGGTACCTACAGTTATTCAACTAATCCAGTCTTCATCATCTGTACTCCTGGAGGCTCAGTTATCAAATTTGTGTCCAATTGTCGTCCTGTAGTCTCAAGAATCTCCAGATCTCCAGATCTCCAGATCTCCAGAAAAGTGTCTCATATGAAATGTCACTACCGGTATATCCTTTAGAAATTCCAGTATCCTGGTAGTGGTACCTACAGTTATTCAACTAATCCAGTCTTCATCATCTGTACTCCTGGAGGCTCAGTTATCAAATTTGTGTCCAATTGTCGTCCTGTAGTCTCCAGAATCTCCAGATCTCCAGAAAAGAGTCTCATATGAAATGTCACTACCGGTATATCCTCTAGAAATTCCAGTATCCTGATTGTGATACCTACAGTTATTCAACTAATCCAGTCTTCATCATCTGTACTCCTGGAGGCTCAGTTATCAATTTTGTGTCCAATTGTCGTCCTTTAGTCTCCAGAATCTCCAGATCTCCAGATCTCCAGAAAAGTGTCTCATATGAAATGTCACTACCGGTGTATCCTCTAGAAATTTCATTATCCTGATTGTGATACCTACAGTTATTCAACTAATCCAGTCTTCATCATCTGTACTCCTGGAGGCTCAGTCTTCATTTTTGTGTCCAATCGTCATCCTGTAGTCTCCAGAATCTCCAGAAAAGAGTCTCATATGAAATATTTCCATATCCTCAAATTTCAGTTATTCAACTGTTCCACTCTTCATCATTCTGTACTCCTGTAATATCAAGTCTCCATTGCTAAATCCAGTTGTCCTTCCATCTCCAGAATCTCCAGAAAAGTGCCGGCAATCTACCGTTACTCATCTCCTCCAATCGAATTCCTACGATTGTGAAATATCCTGTTTGTCTCCTGATTCCTTTATTCGGCAGGAATCAAGCAGAAAAAGGATTAAAGCGTAGTAGAATAGGAACGTAGAATGTGATCTCCGAGTCCAGAATTCCTGCTCTGGCCCTGTTTGCTCTGCGTTCGTGTTTGACCCTCCGCCGTGTGTGCCCAATCCATTAGTAGCAATTTCACGTATTTGCTCAGCTTTTCGCGCTAGTTTTCTGTCCAAATCTTGATGAACTAATATTGAACATGCACCAGATTACAAAGTTTGCCGGGCCAGTTATGGAAAATGGATTGGACTTTGAAGTGATCGGCTGATTGAGCTATTCAGATGCGTATAGTTTTTGAAACAAGGAGATATTTCACTTTAGTTTTAGGTTCATTCTGCATGTTATCTTACAAAACATTCAATTATCTTTCTCATTTATACAGAGTTGAAATAATTTACATTTTGGGAGATGTTTAGTACTTAATAAGGAAGAATAAGGAAATTTGTCCTTATTTTTATATTCATTCAGTACAACTTTGAGGTTGCGGGATAGCGCAGTGGTTAGAGTGTTCGGCTTTGGATCAAGAGGTCCAGGGTTGGAATCTCACCAGGGGCACGGCAACTTTGTCTGCAGTAGAAAACTTTTCTCCAAGCAGTAAGGTTTGGGTGCAATGCTACACTGAATTTCAGGGCAATACCCAAGGTTCGCTAGTTCCAGCTGATTGCAGGTTTCACCGCAATGCATAGGCACAATGGTGCTGCAGGCTCTCTCCCTGCAATAATACAAGTAGCCATGATGTAAGTGAAATACTCTTGAAAGCGTCGTTAAAACCCAACTCTCCTCACCTCACCAGTTCAACTTTGTGCATCCGTATGTACTAAACAGTTTCATTATTAAGGGAAAGCACCCATTGAACCATCTACTCTTACCAATTAAGTTTATGATGTTACCGAGTATTGACAATTTAGTCTTTGTACAAATGCACTGAATCATCATGTATGGCACCAAGTTATTCTCCACCAACTATTCTCGTCTTTCGATTTGATTAAAGGGGCAGTAGCACGTTTTTCCAGTGAAATAATTAAGTCGATGAAATGTAATTAAAAAATAATGTCACCAACAGTAAAACACCCTTCCCTCTTCGGAAAATCAAGCTAAAAAATGAGTGTACATGGTTCCGTAAAGCCATGGGAATAGTTTTTTGTCAATCGAAATAATAAATTGTGTTCACAATAAAATGGCCGCCATGCAATTTTTGTTTTATATGCAACACTGTTTTTACCACTACGGGAATTTGGTTTGTTTAAGAAGATATTTTACCCTCTAAAGTAAATATAATTATAAACTATCATTATCAATGGGAAATTTGAAAAAATAAAATTTGCAAAAAAGTGCTACTGCCCCTTTAATATGTAAGATTTAAAACCAAAAAGTAATTTAAAATTTTGGTTCGTTCAGTATGAAATACCTGGACTAATATGGTTAAAACAAAATTTATTCACATTTTGGGTTCGTTCAGTATAATGTTGTCAATTAAGAGTTCAGCATAAAGTGAAATTGAACTTTTTCAAAAAGCACAAAGCTGAAAAAGTGTTCCGTCTTATCTTGTGACAATGATAAATTGAAGATCACACGTAACAATCTGAAATTCTCATCAGAATGTATTGAGCAATAATTGTTTTACTTCTTTTACTCTCTGAAATGGGCTCTTTGATGAAAGATAAAGACTTCAGGGCGATCTTTTCTCTTCTTTCCATGCTTTTATTGATTCGACCTTTATTTGATTCTCCCAATTTGTCTGTCTGACAGGTTAATGCATTTATGGAAAATCTTCTATTGTCCTTGTGTAAAAGAAAAATAATGTAAATGTTCAGAAGATGTGATCAATCTGTCTGGCAGTGGATCCTAAACTCTTTTTTGAAGATGTTGATTTCTTCATTTTTGGATGTTCAGATGTATAAAATAAGCAATGAACATTTGGTCTATGGATTTACAACTTCTTTATGGGAAGAATGCAGCGTAGCGATGTAGATGCTAACGTCATTATATAGCAAATGATTAGAGATTTTTATATTATTATGACTCTGTTTCAATAGGGGGCGAGATAGCGCAGTGTTAGCGTGTTCGGCTTCGGATCAAGAGGTCCCGAGTTCGAATCCCGCCAGGGGCACGGCAACTTTGTCTGTAGTAGAGAACTGTTCTACATGCAGTAAGGTTTTGGTGCAATGCTACACTGAATTTCAGGGCAGTACCACCCATGGTTCGCTAGTTCCAGTCGATGCTCGCAGGTTTCACCGAAGGCATAGCCACATGGCGTTGCGGGCTTTCTCCCTGCCGTAATACTAGCAGCCGCGATATAAGTGAAATAGTCTTGAAAGCGACGTTAAACCCCAACTCACCTCACCTCACCTCTGTTTCAATATAGGTTATAATGCTAGGATTTAGTAATTACTTTACCAGCAATGTAAATGGCGAGGATTATACTGGCAAGTATTCGAACACTATATGATCGGCTGTAAAAAAGACTAAATCTTATCTCAGGATTCGCCTGTGAGGATAAATGAATTAGCTATTTCCATCCCTGACTAACCCGTGAACTGCACATTAAGGGTTAAGTTTAGGAATTGATTAGTGTTTATCCATTCTTCATAACCATTTTACAGGAATCGCAATTAACAATTTCAATAATCTTGGATTGACTATTGGATAAAGCCCAAACTTTTTTTAAATGTTTCTGATCTGTACAGGCTGACAAAAATGATTTTTTTTTTACGACATTTTTTTTTTCCGAATGAAGAGATAAATTCCATTTTATACAAACTTCTCACCAGTTAAAAAACAATTTTAGACAATTATTTATATAAATAAACCACAAACCCTCTAAATATGTGTTACTGTTCCAAATGGTCAATAATCTCACCCCTACACTCCATTTTCAATATCCAATGTTTAATATCATAAATAATATGGCTAAAGAATTAGAGTTATCTGTCTTTTTATTTTGTTAATACCTAGAAAAAAAAGACCTGAGGCGTGGGTTTGAAACTGATGCGGGCGGAAACCAGAAACAAATTCTTTTCATTTTTGGCCTAAAGATAAGCTCTTTCAGAAAATCCTGGGACCTGCATGTAAAGAGTTAAGGTGATCCAGAATTAAGTGTTCAATTATTCCTAGTTAAAGGTGGTCTACCAGAGATGCACAGTCATAAGCAGAGTTACATAAACAGCAGATAAAGGGTTATAATTAATGTGATTGTCAAATAATTTCATATACCCTTCATCATAATGATTAATTGATTTGGGTTAATTAGTACATATGCCATTTGAACACTTCACTTGCCAATGTAGTTGCATTCTGTTACAGTCTTTCTTTAACCAATTGTCAAATGAATTATTATTTTATTGGTAAATAAATTCTGGATCATAACTCGTTGATTAACCAGCTAAATTAGCTGTCAGTTGATTTGAGAAAAATTCAGTAAATAAAAGTCATGTTAATCACTGCTATTGAAACATATTTGTTACATTGATTGCATCTATTTTCCGATTTTAAGGCTCCGGTGACCTCACATCAAAAACCTCCATCATGGTTTTATGCCTCGCCATATCACTTTGATAAATTCCACCATTTCTCGTCAAGTTTAAGCATGTTTCATGATGTTTGTTGTTGAGGAAATCTTGATCCAAGATTACAACATCAGAGACTAACAGAACAAAAAAGCCAAGGAAAATTGCTTAAAGTTGCTCGAAACCAATGGATGCTTTCACACAACCAATAAAATCTGAGGATCAATTTATTTTTTTGTCCAAGTTCAAGTCGAGTTCAAGACTAAAATCTTTACAGAATTCATTTTAAAAAGTGTTGTGTCGTTGCCATGGAAATTAATGTCAGAAATGCTGTTACTAGTTCGAAATTGAAAATGGATTTATTTGCCGATTTCCCATGTTTTACCCAATTGTCGCCTAACTGGCTTCATTTTGATAAATCATTGGAGTAAAAACAAGTCTTTTTTCACGAACTATGAGGAAAGCCAGACAAATTTGATAATGTTTCAACAGAGACTTTGTTGGTTATCACGCTGAGTGTATTATTATCAAGGGAGAGCCATTTCCATGTAGAATATTGTTTAAACGGGTTCATCTCGATTACATTTGTAAGTGAAATTGAGTCAATGTCAAATTTTAAACCCCAAACACTGATGTGAATTATCATCCATTATGAATTCTGTTGCGTCCACGGCTGAGTCATTTTATTCTTTTTTGTAGCTCTCTGAGACGGAGGATCACTTTTTGTGAATAAAACGTGGCAACAACCGTGAACGTGTTAATGCATCCCACATTTCGGGATCATTTAAAAGGGGTAGTTGACACAGTGGAAATTTAAGTGCCAAATTTTTCTAGTGATGCTCACATCATTCAAATTAGGTTATAACAAATGTGTTACATGTTTTATTATTTCTTTTACATGAAACCCTCCCCTCAGAGGAGTTATATAAAACATTAAAATCTAATAATGTTTAGTTCATCGGAAAATTCTATCCTATTTTGAGGCCAGTTGAGGAGAAAAAGTTACCCACGATTTCAGCCAAAACTGCATTCACAGAATCGGATACATCTGTCTTAATTACCGGTACATTGATTCAGAAAGTTTAAATGGCAGTTTTTAAGCATATGTTTGCAATTAACACTTGCCATGGCATCTTATTTGCTATACATGTGTCATGAGAACTGAAAGTGTATAATAAACTGAAGATGTCTAAAAGTTACCTTGTAAGTTATCAGTAATGACATCAATAGGTCAATGTCATGATTTTACACACTTTTCTTAGTTCAAGTTGTAAATGCTTATAATCCTTCTGATAGATTACCTAAAAACCCTCTTTTGGTGGACAGTAAAACAAGATGACCGTAAGGTTTCTGGATTCCAAGTATATTATGTTCGCCTTGACAATAGATAAGTTGCTGTTGACAAATCTTATTCTTGTGAAGGTACTGATTCCTGAAGATGACCCAATTTATAATCCACATGAAAGAACCATTTTTGTGGTCCTCAGGTTCCCAGCTTATTTTTTCAGAATAGATTTCAAGCACATCTGTAGAACTAAATTTCCAAATGTGTTGCAGAAACCTGCATTTTGATGATTGATGTTGCGTCTCTGTGACCATCGTGTGAGTCATGACCATACAGATTTACGACACAATTTCATAGAACTTGGACATCCTTGTAGGAAAGTCATTCAACTTTTTAGAAATGACGTCCCCAACACTATCAGTAAGGTCAGAGGACCCTTCCTGCTTGAATGACGTTTCAATATTACATTTCCTCGATTGGATTGATACCGGTATTATTTGAAGAGCAGATAGAGAAACACTTGAGTTGGTGGGGGCTGTCGGGAATCCGTCATCTTGGAATCAAAAGGTTTGACAATCCTGGATTAGATGTTCAGGCATCATGGCCGCCATCCATCAAACTTCTCACACTGTCATGCTTGAAGCTCCTCGCAGTGTCAGGCGTGTCCTCTCTTCCTGCATGCTGAGTGCTGAGTCCTCAATCGTATCAACTTGACATTGATCTGTTTATAATCGAACCTGTCTTCAAAAAATAAGTTCATTGGAACACTTTCTGCCAAGGCCAAAGCCGCTTGATGTTTGAAACCCCATGAAGTTGCTCATTCAATACAGTTTGGAACCCCATGGAGTTGCTCATTCAATACAGTTTGGAACCCCATGGAGTTGCTCATTCAATACAGTTTGGAACCCCATGGAGTTGCTCATTCAATACAGCTGCACCTCCAATACTGAAATTTTTATGGGCATGTACTTTGCACCTAGGAGATAAAATTTTTTACATTGTACAAATATGGGTGTTGATCCCTCAAACCTTTAAACAACTTCTCTGTAACTGGTTGACATCATTCTTTTCACACAGACGTAACTCTATTCAGATTTTCTGTCGTAAGCTGTTTTATTATCCATACGGTTTAAAATAACCAAGTTAATATTATTGATATAAGCACTTGTGCACATAACACGTTTGCCTAGCAACCATTGTTTCACCTAGACTTCCCATATTTCATTATCTGTGACGTCATAAAACGACTGTCCGTCGCAAGAGAAGTGGACTGTTTCCTTGTGAAGCAAATGGACTAGAATGGGAAATAAAGTAATAATTACCTTCTAATGTGTGTCACATGACTTTAACAAAACTTGTGCAAATTAATGTATAACCCTCGCTCTCGCTCGGGCACTACAAAAATTCGCACTCATTTTGTAAAAGTCATATGGCACACTTTCTGGGGTAATAATCTCTATATATATTTAGCACTTTTTGTGCTAGAAATAGAGAATCCTGTTTGGTTGCAGTATCAGTTAGTTGTGCAATCAGTGGCATTTCAAACTGAGCATTCCGTTACTGTCGACATGACTAAGTTGCTTCATCTGTGCTTTGTGCAAATATTTCGATATTAATGAGCCATCAAGGATGTAGGTGTTTCAAATAAAAAAATAAATTTTGAAAATAAACTTTCATAAATTTTCATATCACGACAATGTAATGAAATTTGGTTTCAAAGAGAAGTACCCCTTCAAGTAGCACACGCTAATTGTATCTGACGTCATATAAACAGAATCCCCTTTATTGCGAAGCGTAAAGGCTCGTCTCTAGCACAACTAAGTCGCCATAACAACCCATGTGCTGCACACGCTGCATGTGCTTCTCTTGCAAGTTACCCTTGTCACACATTACTGAATGTGACGATTCAAGTAAAATACCTAGTTGGGTAAAACAATTATTCCAATTTCTGTAGCAAATACATAATTAAATGAAATGGTAAATAAATAACCGCAAAAAATTATATATTTCAATTTCTTTTATTGCTCATAAACTTTGTTATTCTTTTGTGTCATTGTATACAGTGTGTAAGTTAGACCACAATGTTTTGAGCTTGAAATTATATTAAATACACTGAATCTATATCTAGACTGGAAAACACCTTTACTTATTATAATATAGTGCAATTTCTCGGCTTATTTTGGGTCGAACAAATTTGGGAAAAATTAAGTGTACTATATATGTCATGGAGATAGATTTTTGGCAATTATCCTATATGTTCATCAACATCCTTGATGGTTCATTGGGACAGAATTCGATTGCAGATTTTAAATGATATTTGACTGAACAAAAATAAAGACTTTACCGGTGTTGCAACTTCCACTACCGGGGGAATATGCGAGAATAGTGAAAGTCTCCTACATGCAACAGAAGTTTTTACAGGATCTGACGGAAGTAACTTTCTGTGGAAAGAGAGTGGGATGGGTTATAGGAACAGTGTCATTTTCATTGTCGACATCCATGAATATATCTCTTGACTAATACCATGTTTATCTCATCGAGTGAGGTAGAAATGGTATATTTTCATGAGTGGCTGCGAAAATATATAACTTTTCTACCTCATGAGATGTGATCAAGGGCGGATCAAGGATTTTTGAAAGGGGGGGTCCCAAAATAATTTTTTTTCCGCAGGACCCAAATCCCAACTTATGTATACATGGATTTGAAAAGGGGGGGGGGGGGGGGGGGGGTCTAGTGGCGATAAACTAGGGATCCGCTAGTGGCGATAAACATGGTATTGGTCAAGAATTGACGGATATTTTACAGTAACACTGTGACGTCATCAGCCAATTCGCTGTATCAGACCATTGTTTTATGAAGTCAAATTATATCAGTGACTGGTCCCAGTGAAAATATAAAAAAGTTAGGTTGACTGTAGCTTGATAGACAGTTTATTTCACTGATATATCCCAGTATTTCATTGCTCTTCATATAATAAATACCTACTATTAATGAGATATCAATTTCCTTAGGTATTGATTAAGTCATATTGAAAAAGAGTATCACTATATACATAACAATGCTGTAAATTGTTTGTCCATAACTGGCTGTTTTGTTTGCTCTCAATTGCATAGTTCAATGAACAATAGTCATTCAAATTCTAAAAAAAATTTAAAATGAACAAACTTCAGCATTTCAGGACTTTCAATAACGATTTAATTGTGAATTCCACCCATTGTTCATGTTCATATAGAATATGTTTGTGAGTTCATGATTGTTTGGATTGATAACAATTATATTACTATTAAAGATCTAAATAGCTTTGCACACTATTTTATCAAATTATGAAAAAAAATGTTTTAAAGCTGAGAAAGTCAGCATTCAAATGGTTAATGACAACTTGTTAATGGAGTCCTCGCAATCTCCTTTGTTTGTGTTTAAATTGATTAAAATCTTAATAGTTTTACAAACTAGTCCATCTAATTTAAATTACCAATTTGACGAGGAGGTGACATCAGCTAATTGAACTATAATGAAACAAAGGGTACCGGTAGTAGTTAAATACTTCCCGTTAAATTGAAAACTAGTCTTTTGGTTGGTAATAAAAAAAAACTCTTGACAGTTTAGCACCCAGTAAAAAACTCTTAGTGACAGATTAATTTCACGACTCGATAGTGCTAGGTTGGTATAATTCCTCCAAACCTTGGCCTCGGAGTCTCCGAGCAAGGTCACAGGGGGTCAATAGATTTAAAAACGATGATTACGAGGACAGTTTGGGGCTATATTAATTACACGCCAAGGGGATAAGGACAATTATGTCCAGCAGGGGTCTGTCGTCCTCGACCCAAACTTTTAATCACTTTTATTACCCTCCACTGGAACTGGGTCAAAAGGTTCTTTGAGTTCCTGTGGAGTTGGACGAAGATGTTTTCATTGATGTGATCATTTGTTGACAGTGTTTTGTCTTAAGGTTATAAATGATAATGTAGAATTTATGGAGTGTTTTGTATACTGTTGATGGGCATTTAGAAGTGGCATACATAAGAACAACTTCTTTAATGTGAAAATGTAAAATTTTCTGAATAATAACTTCTTTCATGTGAAAATGTGTATTTCTACATTAAATAAGTTGTATCAAGAAAATCTTCCTGTTCATTTTTGTTGTTGTTGAATTTAATTATAACTTTTTAAATCAAAGGTATTAAAGTGAAATAGGGACAGTTCTATTTTATGGAAAAAGTAATAGTGCTCAAAATGATAAGATCTTACACTTTCTGTAGGTTTTACTGGCTTGAAAAGTGATGTTACCCACTAGCTGAAGTGGTGCATTTTTGGTATTTTCAGATTTTTAAATTTTATTTTCGTTTCTATAGAAACACGTTGGATTTGGATTTCAGGGATAGGTTCCTTTCATCATATCTTTCTGAAACTCTGCATCTGTAGTACCCGTCTACTTAGGTGATACGTTACTTTAACGATAAACAATTATCTTTTAAAGATATTAACAAATAATGTGGGACCGGTGGGATATTTCATCTTCTGATGACTCTTGTTAAATTCAAAGGTATTAAGTTGAAGTTATTTTTTATGGAAAAAAAATTTTGAGTTGCAAAGTAGCAAATAGTGCTCAAAATAATAAGATCTTACACTTTCTGTAGGTTTTACTAAATTGAAAAGTGAGAATTTGCCCATGTAATGTATATAAACTGAGCCAGGTGAACTATTTTAGTTTCCTTCAGACCAATCCATTACCAAATTGACAAGTTTTCCCCTTACCATTACACCGCTTTGTTGGCCAAAGCAAACTCAAATGAACCAAACAGAGAGTAATTGATTACCAAAAAGTGGTTATTTTCTTTTTCGTCTGTCTGTCCAGTCGACTCAAGCCAAGGATATAAAACTTAGGTGCTTCAGTTCAAACTTATGTTTATTTTCTTGTATTTTTGTTGCTCAACCTTCTGATTTTCACTTCAAAAAAGTTTTTTTGGGGTCAAATTCCAGTGAATAACTTTGCAGTTTTGTCATTTGTGAGAGCTGTTTTTTAGCGCTGTTTTAGATGTAGTTAGACTATATTATAATGCTGTATTGAAAAGTCAAGGTATATCTTGCGTGTTCATATCGTGATATAAAAAGAATCTCATCCAAGTGTCTTCTGATATCAAATATATCAACATGAGTTGATAAAAGTTACAAATTGCTTTTATCAATGCGCTTTGATGAGGGTGAGAGTCTATCCAAATCATTCTTCATTATGTTTCATTGAAAATTGTGTATCTCGGACAACAGAACTGCCATTATAGACTTCCAATAAGGTGTTGTCATAACATTGTGACGTCATCATGTATATTCATGTAGAATTGTGATGTCATTTCTGTCTTGATGATGTAAAAGCATTGTGATGTCATGTAGTTGACTGTAGCAGGGCATCCTGCAAAATATACTGTCAAAATGATAACTGCTAGAAGATAACGCTTGATCTCGCACAATGGTATCTCCGATGGAACACATTTTTGGGTGATAAATAATAATTTGTTCGTATTGGTTATCTATCTGTTCCATCAAACGTTACCTGAGAATAATGTGATTGACAATTTAGCGCAGTAACATCACTCGTTCTCTAATTCTAGCCAACCTTAATCCATTTTTAAATTATTATGAATGATTTGAATATCTTATAAAATATTTCAACACAAAAAGTGCTTAATTATTGATTGAACATATTTCACACTCTTTCCACTGGCGGATATAGAGGTTTTTCGGTTTGTTATAATTGAAAATTGATAGACAATCATTAAATCGATAAACCGATTATTTGATTGACTATGCATCACTACATACAAGTATGTATACGGTTATACTTATAAGAACGTGAACACTTTGGTCACAGATTAATCGACCCTGTGTCCAAGGACATCGAAAGTTGTCTAGATTTATCGGGCCAGCCATACTGGTTTACTGCGTCAAGTGTAAGTGGACACCAACTTTCATTAGCTAAATGTCGCCTCCGTCAATGAGCATGCCATTTGCAGATGGAGGTTATAAGCTTTCTAAGTAAAAGTGTTAAATGTTTTGGCTTTTAAAGATGAAATGGCTTAGCCTTTGCAGACAATTGCTTTTTTGGCGACCTTGTTTCCACCAGAACTTCCTGTTCGTGGACTTTTCAATTGATTAATGGAGTCTTGTAGACACGTTGAGGGGGAGCTGGACCAGGGCAAATAACCAAAATGTCAGAAATCAAATTCAATGCTGAAAAAAGTGCCCTCGGAATGGGGATGTTCGTGAGAGATCCGCTGTATTCAGTGTTCTGTGAGTTCGCGCGAGACTGACTTCCTTAATTTAAGTTTGAGTATATTTATCTACTTTAATAGGATTAATTGTATCCTTTATTACTTCAAAACCATGATCCTTGTTGCAAGTGTATGAATAAGTTGTAGCTAGCTTGATTGTGAACTTTTTACTGCATCATTTAAATGGCAAATTATAAAGAAATTTATTGGTCAACTAACATTTTTTGCCACCCAAAAAAAACGAAACAAAAGAAACCCAAACTTATTTTGCCACCAACCAAGATGCTTTAACATTTGAAAAAAATGCCATTTGGGTTGTGAACAAATGTAACATTTTTAAATTAGGAACATACTATTTGTAATAGAACAAATTTTGTATTTTTGGGAGAGTTCCTTGCAGGATTCAAACTCACACCCTCAGAGTCCGACAACAAACAATCACCAGCACTGACTGTGCCAATGTTAATGTTGCATGAGTTACAGACTTTACAAGTTCTTCTGTGCAGGGGGCGGGAAAGCGCAGTGGTTAGGGCGTTCGGCTTCGGATCAAGAGGTTCGTGGTTCGAATCCCGCCAGGGGGACGGCAACTTTGTCTGCAGTAGAGAACCGTTCTACACGCAGTAAGGTTTGGGTGCAATGCTAAACTGAATTTCAGCGTAGTACCACCCATGGTTCGCTAGTTCCAGGTTTCACCGCAAAGCATAGCCACATGGGTTACAGGTTTTCTCCATGCCATAATACTAGCAGCCGCGATATAAGTGAAATACTTTTGAAAGCGGTGTTAAACCCCCAACTCGCCTCTTCTTTGCAGTTGCAATGCCTACAAAATCTTGCAGAGGTGACTTCCATGTTTTTTTTGTTAGTTTCATCATGCGAGTTTTGATAGATTTTCTTGCATTTTCCATATAGTTCCAGGGGTTTGATGATTCTCCTGTATGCTGTATGTTACTGTTCTACCTGCAAACATATTTGGGTGTGATTCTAGTTTCTAATTCAGTGAAATATCACCTCCCCTTGGTTTGCTGGTTCCATCCAATGCTTGCAGGTTTCACTGTTGTGAGTGCTCGCTCTCTTGCACACTCCAAATATAAGAGAAAAACTCTTGAAAGCAACACTACATTATATCCCAGGTCACTTGAGACATTGTACATATTTGATATGACTTTCCATTTTGCTATATTGTCAATGGAACAACTTTTAGCATCATAAGTATGCCGTGATGAATAACATGTGAATATGTAGCAATTTCAGCTGTAGAAATGATTAGCATCGTAGTTTTAAAGAGAGGGTTCTATCAGGTTATTTTTTTGTGGAAACGAAATTTAAGGGTACATTCCTGTTTATACAAATTATATATCATAATAAGAGAAGATAATAATCCAGTTTAAACATATTACTGGGACTTCATATTTGGCAATTTGATTAAGACTAACGCACATTCATTAAAATATACAAGGAAACGGTAAGCATCGGCATAATGTATGTGGAAAACGTCACTACGCCTTACAAGACTTTTTTTTTCATGATAAGTGATTTGTTACCTTGTGGATATTCTATCAATGTATATGGGTTTTTTTATTATCAAAAATGAGTATAAATACAAGATGATTCTCATTTCACGTAATGTACCAAAACAAAATGGCAGATACTACCGATAGAACTATCACTTTAAAAGAGAACATTCGTTTGCAGTCCATGTTGTAATCAGTGATCTTGTTTTTGCTTCATTGATCCATCATTTCTAAATTTGGTTTAGGTCCAGTTTCTTATGAAAGTACTTATTTTTAGATTTACACTTGATATTTTGATTAAGATTTTAATTTTTTTAAAGATATTATTGTACATGTGGGATCAATTTAAAAAGTAGGTAAATGCCTTTCATCTAATAAAATCTTTGAAAATAATTTGAATTAAAAATGTTAGTCGATTTTATGTAAATTGATACGCCTACATTCTCAGCTTGATACGTTAAACTGGAAGTGTTGCATGTGGGACACATGTGTCCTCTAGGACTCTTTGATGATGGAAGGGAAAGAATTACATTTGGAATCTGTCTTTATGAGATCAAAAAACACTCATCGGTGGGCCTCACCTGATTCTAATTAAGCTTGATACAGGGTCTGATGGTGTTAATGGCACTGGCGAACTGGGCGAATTATTATTCCATTAGCATTAAGAAGTCTGTTTGATTGCATCCTTTTGAAATAAACTGTTACGGAAGAATTTGACATGTACTCAATGTCCTTCGCCGCGTCTGACTAACAAACGCAAAAAGATGATGGATTAACGCAAAAAAATAGGTGTTAAATGTTGAAAAGCTCCTGTTAAAACTCGGGTTATGTGTTTTATGTGCCTGAGCTCATTCCGATGCTCTAAATTAAGTAAACCTGGGAGATTTTTGAATTTGCCAAGACAATTCACAACATTGGCAGCACTTAACAAGAATACCGATCTGTCCCCCTTTCGTTGAAGCCGGTCCCCGAGCCTATATGCTTCATGGGAACGTTTTCCCCCAGAGTTTTTTGGTGTGGATGGAATCTTGATCAGGCTGATTGTCTGGGTGAGGAGTTTGCTTAGGCGGAGACCACACAACCCCCAGGGCCCCCGTTTGTACTCACGTTTGTCTGGGCTTCCGATCACTATTGCCTTATTGACATAGTGAGAGGGAATGACTAGGAAATTGTTGGGAATACCTCGAAGCATGCTGGTCAAGTTAAACACCGCTGCCGATGCAACCTAGTCAATGTTTGCCCTCGGTATACGTTGTTGAGGGTTCGAACCCAAACGGTCGTAGCGCCCTCCGGTGAGTAACGCTCGAACTGCAGAAAAAGTGCAGTAAGCCATGCCGATCATGTAATCGCGGAGTATCTTCAAAGAAAAGTGTTTTATTCCATTCTGTGGACTAAGCCGCTTTCAAGGTGAAAATTGTTACCATTTCTTAAGGTACGCTAAATCTCGTCAACAGGTAGATGGTTGTTGCTCGTTAAAATTAGAGTGATTTTGACTCCTTCAAGGTAGGCGTCTTTCGTTACGTGTGTGTATTGTGTAATGCTTTGGATAACTTTGTGTTGACTTAAAAACGATCATGTCTCGTCAGACAGGGCTAACTGGAGGCAGGTATTTACATGTGCGTGTAATGTTGCCAGATTATTAATATCAAATTTGTTATCATGTTTGCACGTGTCATTATTGTGTTGGCAAATGCTTGAATCCAATCAAAAGTCAAGCGTGGATTGTCATCTTAGATTCTTATTCAATTTGTCAAGTGATACTTGTTTCAACAATATGCAACCTTTAAATATTGTAATATTTATTCAGGAATACTTGATGGAATGATGTTCATGTGTTCTTAAAACAATATGAACAAATATTGACTATAAACATGATATTTAACTTTTGGTTTGTATTTCTAATATTGACGCTTTATTTAAATATTATTCCGTGAGTTAACGTTCCCTAAAGGTAGATAATGATCTTTTTATTAATTTAACTCAACAAAACAGTTTAATGATGTATTTTTTTACATTTTCATGATATTCGTATGTACATGGAATATTTTTACAGCAAGTATTAGTTAATTACTTTTTATATTATAGTATTAATTTTATTTTTTATTTTATTATTATACCCCCGCTACGAAGTAGTCGGGGGTATATAGCGCTCAGCGCGTCCGTCCGTCCTTGCGTCCGTCCGTCCTTGCGTCCGTCCGTCCGGAACACTTTTGGTTCCGCTCATAACTCAAATACTACTTGTTCAATTGTTATGAAACTTTATACATGTACACTTTATGGTCCCTAGATGTGCCTTTTCTATGTTTCACTCAGATTCCATGATTATTTTTTCAGATTTTCCACTTTTAAGCGTCTTTGTGTGCGCGTCTATGCTTACACTTTTGGTTCCGCTCATAACTGAAATACTACTTGTTCAATTGTTATGAAACTTTATGTATGTACACTTTATGGTCCCCACATGTGCCTTTTGTATGTTTCGTACTCTAATTTGCATAATTTATGCAAATTTTCTCCGTTTTTCGACTTTGCCATTCAGTTTTTGTTCCACTCATAACTCAAATACTAATTGTTCAATTGTCTTGTAACTTGATACATATAATCATCACGATGTGTACATCTGCCTTTTGTATGTTTCATACCCTCATTTGCATAATTTATGCAAATATTCTCCGTTTTTGACTTAACCATTCACACTTTTTGTTCCACTCATAACTCTGAAAGCAGTTGTCCAAATGTTAAGAAACTTGATATGTACAATCACCATGATGTGTACATCTGCCTTTTGTATGCTTCATACCCTCATTTGCATAATTTATGCAAATTTTCTCCGTTTTTCATCCTCGCCATTCACACTTTTTGTTCCACTCATAACTCAGACACTAATTGTTAAAATGTTACGAAACCACTGATGTGTACATCTGTCATTTTTATATTTCATACCCTCATTTGCATATTTGTATGTTTCATACCCTCATTTGCATATTTAATGACATTTTTCAAATTTTTCGACTTTTACTTCTGAAACATGCTTACAAGTGTAATACTTACTCTGCTTTAATAATACTTATATATAATGGTCTGTTCATACAAAAGTTTAAACATTGATGCCCTTTTGCTATTTTCAAACATTTCTTTTTTACCAATGTTAAAAGCGGGGGTATCATGAGTGAGCTGTGCTCACTAATTCTCTTGTTTTGTTATAGTTAAAGTAATACAATATGTCAGAAATTAATTATGTAGGCATAAGGATATTTGATACTGGTATTTCTAGATCTCAGATTGTTAATCTGGTAGTCATTGATATGTATTAATATATAAAGTATTCTTAAGAATTGATCGATTATTCAACCTCCTTGACAATTAATTATAATTGCTATATACTGGAAAAAATACAGTCAGGGATATTTCTTAATTTTGAAATTATATATTATGATATATTCATTCATTGGTAAACTGATAACATATGAATAATAAAAAATCAAATATCCCTAACTTATTTTGTACAGTATTATGATTCATATTGTTTATCATATATGATACCCATCCCAAACGTATATATATATATAGAGAGGATATCTGTCTTTCTTGACTAACACCATGTTTATCTCATCGAGTGAGGTTGAAAGCTTATATTTTCACGAGTGGTGCAGTAAAAATATATCACTTTTCTACCTTACAAGATTGACGGATATTCTGTTATCCTTGTAATAATTACGCCAGAACAGGATCGTTTTCATGTTGACCGTCACCACAGTAACAATGTGACATCATTATAGCCAGTTCGCTACGTCAGGCAATTGTTTTATGACGTTAAATTATATCAGTCACTGGTTACAGTGAAAATAAACATATTTTCACTGTAGCTTGATAGACAGTTTATTTCGCTGATGAATCCAGGTATTTCATTGCCCATGAACATTTTTAATTAATCACAAATTCACCTGGTACTTTTTCAAATTTAGAAACTTCTGAATGAGTTCTCAAAGAATATTGTTACACAATAACCAATTGAGAAATTATGGATGTTAAATTATCAAAATATGTATGTCTACAGATGATGCATTTGTAAAAAAATATATTCTTTTCATTTTTCAAAAAAGCTCAGCTCTAAAAGAGAGTTTAGTTTAAAGAAGTGTTATCATTTTTAGGATGATTTTTCACATTTTTAACAGCGTAAAGTTTGCAGTTTTTTTAAAAATTCAGAATTTTCTTAAAATCCAAAAATTGATTAATGATTTTTTATAAATGAATAATAAGCGTATTGTGGGTATAATTGTTTGAAATACTGTAGATGTATATATATGTCAACCTAGTTTGACATGTTTTTGTCCCCAGCCGCGGAGCGGGGAGCGGGGGATATAGTATTCAGCTCCGTACGTCTGTCCTGTTTCTTGTTACCACGATATCTCATGAACCGCTGCACCTAGAGTCTTCAAATTTGGTACCAGTCTTCATTAGTGGCATACGCAGACACCAGTCGATTTGGGTGACCTTGACCTCATTTTCAAGGTCACTACGAGAAATTTCTTAGTCTCATATAATAACAATTGAATCAAACATGTAATGGTCATTACTCGGTACAAGCTGTGTGTCCATTCTTTTAGCTCATTTCTTAATTGCGGCGGGGGACATGGTCACGTTTGTGGCAATTACTTGTCTTTTCAGTCATAGAGTATTTTTTCAATCTTTTGTTCCAGACATTTCAGGAATAAATTTTTGGATATGCGTATAAGGAAAACACATACATATGCATAGATGTTGATGCATCTTCAAATCTTTTTTATGGCACAAACCTCTTTGCCTCTTGTTCTGTGGTATACTTTTTATCCCAAGAGAAAAGAATAAAAGACATGTCATCCTCAATGAGTAAATGATATCTCTCCCTCTCTCAGGAGGTAAAGTACCATGTTAAATAAATCAAAAAGGGATATCTTGTGCAGTTCATCTTGTTCATTGTTAACTGGTATAATATTTACAAAGCAGATTGACCTAAGCTTAAGGTTTATATTTTAGTAGATCTATCTGGTACACTTAGGGGGGGTGGGATAGCGCAGTGGTTAGCGCGTTCGGCTTCGGATCAAGAGGTCCGGGGTCCGAATCCCGCCAGGGGCACGGCAACTTTGTCTGCAGTAGAGAACTGTTCTACACGCAGTTAGGTTTGGGTGCAATGCTACACTGAATTTCAGCGTAGTACCACCCATGGTTCGCTAGGTCCAGCCGATGCTCGCAGGTTTCAGCGCAATGCATAGCCACATGGCGTTGCGGGCTTTCTCCCTGCCATAATACTAGCAGCCGCGATATAAGTGAAATACTCTTGAAAGCGGCGTTAAACCACAACTCCCCTCACCTCACCGGTACACTTCAATATATATAACTATTATAGGAAACTTTTTCGCAACAGTTAGTCCATGCTGATAGTTTTCCTATTGTTTTTCTTTTGATTGTCCATGACGAGAGATAGATTTCCAGTATAGTCCACGCTGAAGGGTATCCGTTTAGTCCACGCTGAAGGGTTTCCGTTTAGTCCACGCTGAAGGGTTTCCGTTTAGTCCACGCTGAAGGGTTTTCATTTAGTCCACGCTGAAGGGTTTCCGTTTAGTCCACGCTGAAGGGTTTCCGTTTAGTCCACGCTGAAGGGTTTCTGTTTAGTCCACACTGAAGGGGTTCCGCTTAGTCCACGCTGAATGATTGCCTTCTGACCATATTGAAAACCTTTGGAGAAATTGTTAAAGTTTTTGTCCCTGTTGATGTTGTTTTAAACCTTTATGCATTAAAACACATCTCACATATCATTTTATAAAAAAAAAAAAATTTTTGTTTATTATAACAGTTAAAACATTAACAGATATATCTCACACGTGGCCTGTCAAGCTGTCAATCTGCTGGTGTTTGTTGTTACTCTCAACCTTTTACCTGTTCATTTAGCCTAAATCAATCCCATCTTGAAATACAAACAAAACCTGTGCCCTGTCCTTGCCCACTGCGGGTCTGTATCAAAGAAGCTATGTTAGTTTAAGCTGAACCCTTGCCCTAGGTAACCCCATGAGACCACAGAAAGGATCTTCAATTGCCCTTTTTATCCCCAAAGGAACTTAAGAGTTCTTCACGTTTCACAGGCTTAGCCAAACATCTCTTCCATGCCTCAGTGGTCCGTTGATAAGGTTCTTTAGTCCTAATGATACTCTTTGATGTTTACTAAACACTGATTAAACTAGGCTTAACAGAGATGTTTCCCCAGTTAACATGCTTTTGCTGTTGTTGGTGTGGGCAGTATCTGCATCAGAAGGTTTAAGAGAATATGTGCTATGGTTGGTGTGGGCAGTATCTGCATCAGAAGGTATAAGAGGATATGTACTATGGTCCTGTTTTCCTAGTCTTTCCTCTTGCATTGATCCTTTTGGACTCAGGATTTGTTCTGACAGTGTTTTATTTATGTACTGGGTTAGTGTCATTTTTCAAGATATGCTGCAAATAGTCTCAACACATTAAGTAGATTGTATCTGCTTCCTTTGAAGTGGAAGCTTAACCTGTCAGCTTAATTGTGGGTAATGGCTCAATTTTCAGAACGTTTTCTCACAGGAACTTATTGATATCCTGCATGGTCTTGGTATTATGTGATTGTCAATCTGTGTATCCTGCCAGGGGTTCGGCAACTTTAATGTAGAGAACTGTTCTACACGCAGTAAGGTTTGAGTGCAATGCTACACTGAATTTCAGTGCAGTACCAATCATGGTTCACTAGTTCCAGCCGTTGCTCCGAGTTCACCACTGTATAGCCACAATGGTGTTGCAGGATTTTTTCCTTCGGATCAAGGAATCGATCCAGGGGCTCGGCAACTTTAATGTAGAGAACAGTTCTACATGCAGTAAGGTTTGGGTGCAATGCTACACTGAATTTCAGCTCAGTTTCACCCATGGTTCGCTAGTTTCAGCCAATGCTCACAGGTTTCACCGCAATGCATAGCCACAATGGTGTTGCAGGATATTTTCCTTTGGATCAAAGAATCCAGAGGCTCGGCAACTTTGTCTGCTGTAGAGAACTATTCTATGTGCAGTAAGGTTTGGGTGCAATGCTACACTGAATTTCAGCTCAGTTTCACCCATGGTTCGCTAGTTTCAGCCAATGCTCGAAGGTTTCACTGCAATGCATAGCCACAATGGCTTTAATGATAAACCATCAGCAATGATATAAGTGAAATACTCTAGAAAGCGGCGTTAAACCCCAACTCTATCATCTCACCTCAATCTGTATACGGTTGTAGAAATACAGCATACAGTATATGTATACATACCATTGGCCTTCTCTCTTTTGAATGAACTTTGAAGGTTTTAGGACATATTCTCACAGACATTGATCTTTCTTTTAAATATACATCATTCCTAGTATATTGATATCAGTTTTCATTCCAAGGTGTTTTTACAGGACAACTGCAATAGCTAAAGGGAATTTGATCGATCTTTGGTTTGGTTTGTTTCTTCAGAAAATGACTTTGTAAAATTAATATTTGAGAGACCTGATTAATCTTTAGAACAACAGCTAAAAGGATTTTTTAATTATTATTTTCTTATCATTTAGTTGTATTTGAAAATTTGTCTCAGATTGTTAGTTCTATTTGCCAATTAAACTCCCAATCCACTCTAATAAGAATATAAACATATTGTTCAAAACATGCTTTTACAAAACCATGCAGCCATTTCTCCCAAGTTCATCTCAAATGAGATTCAAATATTTACACAAATTCAGTTGGCACCTTCATTAGCGAAATTCCAAATTGTTTTGCACTTCTCTGATTGGTCTATTGCTTTAATACCTGCTGCTGATTGGCTGTGTGGCATGTGCTGCGGCAGGTGTCCCTTGTTTTGCCAGGTGATGTTGTCCCACCTAGGTCTTCCCTCCAATGTGTGTACCCAGTCTCCGACAGTAATTGCACTGGCACTTCAATAGACTTTTGTTGTCCTGTTTTGGAATCTGCTAATGAAGTGACCAGACAGTCAAGTGATCACCTGTCTGGATGGGTGGACCGTAAATGTTCAAAACATTTGATGTACATATGCCTGGAATGATGGAAATGCTCAATTGGTTTAACCTTTACATAGCACAATTACATGGGCTTAAAGGGACAGTTCTGTCAGAGATGGGAAGGGATAGCATAGTGGTTAGTGGGTTCAGCTTCGGATCAAGAGGTCCTGGGTTTGAATCCCGCAAGGGGCTCTGAAATTTTACATATCACAGTTGGGTTAAAAGAGAGGGGTATTTTTTGTGGGAACGAAATTTGAGAGGACTTGTTTACTCAAATATGCTATTATTACATACATGATTTAAACACAGTCAAATTGAAACATGTTTGTGAAGGTATTTTGATGACTATATATTTCACAACTTGATAAAGGCTAGCCCACATTAAACAATATAAACAGTAAGTGAAGACATTCATTAGCACTGTGAGTGTTGAAAATAGACATTGTTGATTAGTTTAATGATATGTTATTTGTTAATTTGTGAAGAGTCTATCCAAACAAATTTTAATTTTAATTTGTTTTTAAAATTATTGAAAATAGAGCTTTTTTCATTTCACACAATGCCAAAAAACAAGATGGTGGACAGTTGATGATCGAATTTATTTTTAAAGGGAAAGTACGATCTGAGTGTTGGCGGGATAGCGCAATGGTTATCTTATAATACTTATAAAAAAGATATCCTTAAAACTTTATACAATTTACGGTACTTATTCAGATTCAGTCGACCTCTGGCATGTCAAGAACAGGAGGTCACAGGTTGACCTCGGGTCAGGGTTATCCGTGACAATATTGGTGCAGCTCGTGTGACACTGCCATTAATTATCATGTTTGCCTACCTTCTTTGTTTGTGTTGGAATTATAGTGGAATCTCAAGAGTCATCTGTTAATTAGATGTTGATGTTTTACTAATTGGAAGATCATTTTTATCACCACCTGTGACTCTGAATGAACTTTTGAATCTGGGGTCAATGAGATTTTTTGATTGAAATGTGGAGCTAAGGACAGATGATAATGCGATTTACTCTGGAAATTATAAAATAGACCTTATAAAAAATTCAAAGTACAGACTGTCACGCATTATTATTTCGTCCCTACCTTGAAAGCAATGCTATTCCTCTTATTTTTTCTTTCAAAATCACCCCCGTTTTCTGCATGAAGGGGTGTTAAATCCCCCCTCACTTTTTGGTTCTAGATTGGACACTGCATGGCCTTGTGAACCTAACTGCATTTGAAAATGTTCAAAGTTTCTATGTTTTCTTTAAAGTGTGCTAAAATGATTGTTTTAAATGGAAATTTCAAATATTTTTATGGCAATTGAGGATTGTTCTTTGTATATAGTCACAAATGATTTATTGGAAATAATATTAAATTAACCTAACTTTTAAGACTTTAAACTTTTAACATAAAAACTTACGATTTGAGATTTCTTCAGTTCAAAAGGTGGGGTCAGGATAGCGCAGCATTTGAGAGGTTCAGGGTTTGAATCCCACCAGGGGTTACGCAAATTTGTCTGCTGTAGAGAACTGTTCTACATGCAATAATGTTTGGCTGCATTGCTACATTGAATTTGCAGTACCAAACATGGTTCCCTAGTTCCAGCAGATGCTTGCAGGTTTCACCGCAATACATATAGCCACATTGACATTCTCCCTGCAGTAATACTAGCAGCTGCGGTATATGTGAAATACTCTTGAAAACAGTGTTGAACCCCAACTCACCTCACCTCACCTCACCAAGTTAATTTTTCATACAGCTTATAGTTTTCTATAGAAAGCCTGAGAACTCATTTACAATTTGAAAATATTAATCTAAAGAAAAAGACAAAATGAAAAAATTGAAATAAAATCCAAATTTTCACTAATTGAAAAGCTCAAAAATTTTCGCTGCCAGATAATTCAAGAACTATGACATTTTATGAGAAATAGATCATTCTTTATAAAGAGAGTAAGTTGCATCTCAAACAAAGATGTCCGTCAACTTTTTTCTCACACTATCATTTCATACTGTTGATGCATTCCTAAAGAACTATCTTCTTGAAAAAGAATATTTCTCATCACTGTCATTTTACCCTGCAGAAGCGACAGGCCTTTTGAAATGTGAGTATGTCATTAAGTCACATTATGTCAATAATTCCATTACCTGAGAATGAATTCCTCTGAACAATTCCTGATAATTATGGTAAAAATCGGAGCCATTTTCTTTCAGATTCTCAAGCAAAGGATATGCATGCATTTGGCTCTGTTTAAATGCTATTTCATGAAATTATATTCATGCAAAAACTGTAATGATTTCAGTGATGATTTTTTTAGATTAAAGGAAGATGTGTGGAAACCCTAGGGGCTTTGGAAGAAGTCGTTCTGTAATGGAATGGGGTTCTTTATACTGCTGATTTTTTTAAACCTTTGTGTGAAGTCACTTACAACAATGGGAAGCTGTACAATGCAAGCTAGAAAGAGCCTAATGGCTGAAGCCATTTAAAAGCATTTTTTGTAGTGTTTTTAATATTCATTGTTGACACACGGGTTACCTTTGCTCTTTCATTTGGATAATATTTCTTTTATCGAAATTCAAACTGAATCCGTTACGATGCTGTTTAAACACATTAAGAGATTCTGTTTTTCCCCTTTTGAAATTCTCATTTAGTAATCAGTGTAATTTGTACAGCTTCGTTGAAAATAGGAGTTCTTGTTCTCAAAGAAATGAATAATTAAGTTGGGATATAAGTTTGTCAAGAGAGGAAAATTTGTTGACATGATTTTATTTATTAACTGAGGTCTGATTGAACTGTTTAAATTCACTTTATTAGTATTTTATATGACGAAAATGGAATTTAGTTTAGAAATAAATGAATGGTAATTCATCTTGATCGATAGTGTTTAAATTCAGTGTTTCAAAAAATTTGACAGTTACGATATTGGGAAAATGTCAGTCGGCGCGAGTAATTAAAAAATATTCATGATATTCGATTGAAGTTGAAATGATTGAGAAAATATTTTGAACTTTCACAACGAAGATGGAAAAACGAGTGCGCTGTGACCCATGAGGTCATCACACAATTTCGAGAACAAAATTATATGAGGAAACTATCAGATAGAGCTGTCAGCCAATGAAATTATTTCATCAAATTTTAAAGAGGAATCTCTTCAAAGTGTAGTTTCAGGACTCGAGGCTTAAAGCTGAGACCGAAGACATTAGCTTCAGAGGGTTTTGTCACATCTAAAGTTACACATGTCTCAGGGAATAGGCTGGGTAACATGATGGTTAAAGGCTTGCACGTTTTTTGCCTAATCCAACTTTGAAGATGCATGTGTTTCTTTTGTAGCTTAATGCCTATTTGAAAATACAGGAATTAACATTCAGGCAAAGAAGAACAGATTGGAGATTGAAATCAGATTTAAGATAATTATGATGCTTTTTGTGCTCTGAGTTGACTTGGTACTGTAATTGACATGATTGGGTATGTTTAGCTAATAATGAGTCAAAAATGTCAAGTTCAGAATTTTTTGGGGTAATTTTCATTTGTTTTGTTGTTTGTAAATTTGGATAATACATACTCTAGATTTAACTTTCTTTTTTTACATTAAGTTTTGATTGAAATAGAATCTTTTGAGATAAAACAAATATAAATTCAGTGTTCCTTTTAGAGTCAGTAGTGTCCCCTCTGAATTTATGTAATTGATTCAAGTTTCTAGGTTTTCCACTGTTGAATTTTCTCTTTACCCTGCACCTGATTCAAGGCAAACATTCAACATACGCATTTGGAGTTAAAAAATGCACGGAGGGTTGTTGTTAATCCTTGCTAGAGGTGTCATCAGCGTAGAAAAAACACAGCAATGAATGCGGGATTGTTCTCTCAATTTGCAAAAATTAGCGGATGTTGATTTATGTAGAATGACCAGTTCTAGCAAGTTTGCTGTGGGCTCGTTGAGCTGTTTGAATACACACAGGCATTGGGAAAGTGTTGTGTCTTTATTCACAGCACCTGCTTACATTGTGTCACTTGCAGTTACATAGTTACATTGTAACCTGCAGTATTGACTGTTTATGTTTTCTGGCTATTGGTGTATATGTAGATTATTGTAACCTGCTGCACCCACTGCTTACATTGTCTCACTAGAAGTTACATAGTTTATTGTAACCTGCTGCATCCACTGCTTACATTGTCTCACTAGAAGTTACATAGTTTATTGTAACCTGCTGCATCCACTGCTTACATTGTCTCACTAGAAGTTACATAGTTTATTGTAACCTGCTGCACCCACTGCTTACATTGTCTCACTAGAAGTTACTTAGTTTATTGTAACCTGCTGCATCGACTGCTTACATTGTCTCACTAGAAGTTACATAGTTTATTGTAACCTGCTGCATCGACTGTAACATTGTCTCACTTGCAGTTACATAGTTACATTGTAACCTGCAGCATTTACTGGTTACATTGTCTCACTATTGGTGTATAGGTAGGTAATTGTAGCCTGTTGCATTGACTGTTTACATTGTGTCACTTCATTAATCCGTTGATACATTTCCGAATTAGCCAATTAGCTGTAACGGATTAGTTAATGACAACTATTTCTGCTTCATTAATCCGGTGCCAAGCGATCATCACACTGATTGTATCGGTAACCTTCAATGGCAGTGGATTGACACGGGAGTTGAGCGTGTCAGTAGTTTGTGATTTTAATATATTGAAATTTCTCATTTTGTGTGATAGTTATACATATCCAGCGTGTCAAAGTCATTTGATATCCTAAATACGTTCTCGTCTGTCTGTAGATTCAAAGGTAATCAACTCCATCTTGTTCGGTTCATTTCAGTAGTCCGAACATTTCACTATCCGAACGTTTTTTTATATGAAAAACGGAAGCGTCGGATTATCGAGGCCTGACTGTATTCTAAATGATAGCGCGAAAAACAAAAGGGAGTCGTCTGTAAAATATCCCCATTGGTTTAAGGCTGTAGGTATTAGAAGCACTTATGAACCAAGCTCAACCAGCCTAGTCCTTGTAGCACAGTGGTACCACTGGTGCGCTTGGTGTGCAGGAGTATGGAGGTTTCGGGTTCGAGACGGGCTATTTGAAAAACATTTGCAGATTGATGTTTGAAATAACAGTTATTTTTTTAGAATTAGACATAGCATACACTAACTTTCATCTTAAACTTAACATCTCGGTATTTAGCAGCTCCGACTAAGTCGGAGCTGCTATCAGTTTTTGCGCAGTTTCCGTCGCCACCGCCGCCGCCGCACGCGCGTTTTGTATTCGCTATAACTTTTTTCCTAGAAGGTTTTGAGAACTCATATACATAACTTCTTACTTATGCCCCTGGGGAATTTTTTTGACATGTTCATATTCAAGGTCAAAGGTCAAGGTCACGAGTTCTGAAATCGCTAAAAAAATCCTTGTAAACACGATAACTTGAAAAATATTTGTAGTATCAGGCTCTTATTTGGTGTACATCAACTATGGAGAAAGGCCAAGATTTGAAAAGGTTTTCGCTAACATCCGTCAACGGTCAAGGTCACAGCGAGGGCACGACTTAAGCATGCTTTTGCGAAAATGTCTTATTTCAACTATTAACACTTTGAATCATTAAATGATTGTTATACACAATGAAAAGTGATCACTGATTGAGTGACCTTGAATTTTAAAGGTCAAGGTCACGAGATAGGGTCAAGGTCACCAGTTCTGAAATCACTTAATAACTTTTTTCCATGAAGGTATTAACACCTCATATATATAGCTTCTTTCTTGTACACCTGGGGAAACATTTTGATATGCTCACATTCAAGGTCAAAGGTCAAGGTCATGAGTTCTGAAATCACTACAAAAATCCTTGTAAACACGATAACTTCAACAACTTCTGTGCTATCAGCCCCTAACTTGGTATATATCAACTATGGAGAAAGACCAAGATTTGAAAACATTTTTGCTAAAATCTGTCAATGGTCAAGGTCACAGCAAGGTCACAACTTAAGCGTGCTATTGTGAATATGCCTCATGTTAACAATGAGCACTATATTGAGTCATTGCATGATTGTTATACACAATGAAAAGTAATCATTGATGGTGTGACCTTGAACGTCAAGTTCAAGGTCATGAGATATTGGTTAAGGCCATGTTAATCTTTTGATCTAATTTTGAAATCAGAAATAGTTTTTAAGAAAAAAGTTGTGAAAAGTGACCCCAGTGATGATTCAACTTGTTAGAATAACTTGAATAATGAAAAACATTTTGTCCAAAAAAATTCCAATTTTATTTATGCTGAGGAGAGGGCGGAACAGGGAAAGGCGAGACACAAAGTTTCGGAGCTGCTCTGCTTTTGCGGTGTCCCGCAAACGCTCTTCTAGTTAACCCTTAAGATGCGGGCGACGGAATTATCCGGGCGGGCTATAAGCGATTCCTAGGTGTCTGTATACGGGTCCCGGATACAAGACTTAGAATAATTCACGGCTGTCTAAGTATACTCTATCACCCATACCGGGTCACGAGTCGATTGTGTCCGCGACCCGACCCATGAGAATGGCTGTATTTACGCATCGCGACCCGACATGAGAATAAAGCTTTGTTCAGTGTGTGGTCGGAATATCAAGCAAAATTCACACCAATTTGCGTGTGCATTGTTGACCCGTAACGCATCGATAATTAGCTTTACAAAAGGCCAATTATGTCGGGCTTAGCCCCCGAAGCATTAATTCGCTTGAGGCTATTTTCACCCACGTGTTTGTATTGCCTCGGGTTTGCCTCGCCCGAGACTGCTATCTGCCTCGCATCTCGCGAGACGGGGAAAAAAAATCGCTAACTCGCCTTACTCCCGCACTTCATATCATGTGAGCGAATTGTTTGTTTTCAAAAAAAAATACGGCAAAATAAAGGGGAAACAATGGACTACATTCCCATATAAAATTAGAAAATCTCAAAAAAATAATAAAGACACAGCAAGCGCCGTGAAAAAGGTCATGTTTACACTTCATAAATTTTGAAACAATCGGCGATTTTCACAACTTCTAAAACATTTATCAAGGCTAAAATACTGAATGCATTTTCATAATTTTTATATCACAATAAACCGAAAAGAATAATCTTTTATTCTATATAAAATGCGCAGATTTATTCACAGAAATAAAGATACAATTTTACCTTTCTGAGAGGCATGTGAAACCAAACGGCACACAAACTAATCAACATATTTTCATCAGTTATGGTTCGAGGTTAGCGTTTATTTGAAAAGTCAAACAACATAACCATATTTGGGTTGACATGTGCTTATTTGTCAACTGGTTCGAGATTATGATTTCTTGGAAAAGTGCGATGAACGACCGTTTGCAATGCCGCATACATGTTGTAAGTATTGACGATTTTATAGGTGGGAATAAAGACAAACTTTACATAGCTATAGAATTATAACCAAAGGTCGCATTCTAATAATTTTTATATCATTGTGAAGCTAGACATCTTGTCTTCAATTCCGTATATAAATGGAATTTTTTTCGTTTCGTATTTATGATGTTACGAGGCCCGAATAAAAGACAATCTTTCGAAAGTAATAGAATAAAAACGAAAAAACATAGAAAATTCATTCAAAGTTTCGAGTGTGAATTAGCCATTTGTGTACGGGTTTCGCTACTTGAATTTGTATTGAACGCCCGTATATAGTCCTTATTCGCCATGTAGATGCGGTATATTTTGTAAAAACGATACCGGAATCGCCGCTTGGAAATTCCGCCAGCAGAGCTAGTTAGTGCCAAAGCCCAAACTACTGCTGCGAGCTGCGAGCCTGTAAATTCCGCCACAGGGGCTAAAAATGGTAAAATATATATACGCAACGTAAGGGATAATATAGATATTTGAAGCGGGGCATTATTAAAGTAATAGCCCGGGGTAGACGGAAATTACGTTACAATCCCAGGGATTATGTGATAATCCCTGGGATAATACATCCACATAGGAATTATTGAGTATAATGTTACAGGCAGTACAGTGTTGTGACGTCACTGGAAGTTTGTAACAATAACATACAAGTACTTACATTGTTTCATAAAATTGTTACATTGTAACACCACCACAGTGTGCTGTAAATAATGAATGAAAGTGCATGTCTGACCTAGGATTTTTCAAGTATTCAAAATAAAAAAAATTTAAATCTGATATTTTAGTGAAGGCAAAAAGCAGTATGGGAAAAAATGGTTTCGCAAAACTCAATCTTGATCAGTTTCAACTATAATTGAATACAAACTGTAACAGTTGTGCCCAAATGTCACACTTTCGAAGATGAAGGATACAATGACACAACAATTTGTTGGAAAAGTTTTTAAATAGAGAACTTCCTGGTTCAAAAACCTGATCCATTTTTTCTACGAGAGAGCAGCTTTGTTTCATGTTTCTGGTGAATTAAGTTTGCAACATGCAATCATGGTTACACAACTTCATGTGCATCGTCTCTGCTCAGTGTGCCCATCACTCATTCCCGTTAGAAATGTGTTCGGAAGACAGCGTTGCAATGAGCGATCTGACGAACGTGATGACTATGACACACGCTGTTTTCAATAAAGACTGAGTTTGATTTGACCCTGAAATGATCAAACTTGACCTCCTGACAGGCAGTAGAGATGTGTGATCTTCATTTCGAGTTGTCTTTCTGTCTCAAGTCACAGGTTGTCGCAATGTTGATGGAAAATATTAAAATTTGGCCCATATTCTATTTCTGTATTAAATTATTGTCATTTATGTCTGGAAATTGTGGAAGAGATATAATTAGGCTCAGGATGATGAAGTGTAATGCTAATCAAGTGTGTTAGTCACACCATTTAAATGTGTTTCCGTTAAATACTTAAAAAAGCAGGGAGAGAGGCCGTCTCCTTGTAGCACACCATGCTTTGTCAAATGGTTCCCCAATGATGTTTCTTTTAAGTGACCTTAAATACTTGTATTTTTGGTGCTAAAGATTGTCTGGTATTTATTATGTTACAGTAAATCCATTTCAAATTAATGAAAAGTGATCACTAGGTTGTAAAATAATTCACACTATGTTCAAGTTTGGAATTTGGTTAAACTTGTGTAGTTATTGATCATCAGCTTTGCTTGTAATACTTATACTTAGTTAAGTGATTTTACCACTGCTTCCAGTAGAGCAAATTTCTCATTTTTGGTCATCATGTCAACTCTGAATGTTTCTTGTTCATTCTGTAACAAAACATTATCTGAAAATGTTTCAACATTACCATTTATTCACTTTATTCGACGCAAAACTTAAAACAAAGCCAGGGCTTTTGATCTCAGTTGTTAGAAGCGTTCCATTATATTGATACTTGTCAGTTTCCTGTTGGAATATCATTATTTATTCCCACTATTAAAACCCCACTGTATTCATCAAACTATGAATTAGATAATTCTCATGATACCCTTCCCATTAGAATTCTCTTCACATTCTTTAAGTGTGGAATGAGCTCTGACAATTGTTGTGTTTTATTATTCCAACTGTGTCTCAGCCTCCTCAGTTGATTACAGAACAGCTCGTTGAAGCTTGCCAGAGAAAACCCATTGGGCTTTAATCCTGCCTTAAATGTTTCTCATTTTCAAATTTTCATTCCAACTTCAAAAAAATATTTTCTGCTTTAATTTGGTTTTTGTTGTTATTCATTTGCGGATATTTGTCTGCTCATTGGAAATATTCTCCAAAGCCTTATTTCAATCTTTAACTGTTAGTTGGAGTTAATATTTTCTCAGAGTTTAAGGAATTAGGTTTAAGCGAGGCATGAATCACCCAAAGATGGTGACACGTGCATGGTGCCATGTGATGGAATGCAGAACTTTCATATTTTTAACTTGCTAATTAGAATTTTTGGGAAAAGAATTGAAAATAATTCTTTATCTTGTTGAAGGAAAATTAATTATTTGACTTTTTAAAAATTTTGCATGAAATTGATTGTCTTTGTTTGAGATTATATTTAAAAATGATTATCATTTTTGGTATATTATTTATCATTGTATATTTTGCATCTGGTAGTAATTTAAAATTTTGTTTTTGTCTTAAAATGCGTAAGCACTGGTATGAATTTTTTGCTTTAACCTTAAAGAATACTGATTATACTTCATAATTATTATTGTTATTGAAAACTATTTTCAATTTTGCAATGAAGAGCTGATTGCATCCTTTCTATATTTCTACAAAATTCTGTCATGGTTCACATGCCAAGTGGGATTCCTCCAATTGTTTTTAGACAAAAACACACACATTTCCAACAATTGTTTCAAGTATGTGGTCAATGTATCACCATTTTTCTTGTTGCTTTTACTTCCCGTTTTCGCTGTATGCCTTTGTCTTTGATGAGCTACTCTAATGTTTATGTGACACTTCTTGGCAAACTCTTTCAAATTGGTGGGAATCTTGCACTTGAATGGTAAGGCGAGAACTCTCACTTATGGGAGTAAGAATAGGCCTTACATCAGCACGCTAAGGACGTGAAAGCGTCCAATCGGTCAGTTAAGGACATGCTAAATCGGATGATTCGGAAGACGGGCTTGTCTATCGGGGTCCGTGGATGTAAGAGTTAGCAATACCATGGACTGTTGTGGTAGTTAGCAATACCCTGGACTGTTGTGGTTCGTGGATGTTAGAGTTAGCAATGCTGTGTGATCGGTGTGAAGTCATGTCCTTTTGTGTGGAAACACACCGACTGAGGATATGAAGATGGTCCATACACCAGTTATAGGAGTTATTTTCCCTTCAGGTTCAAATAGGCTTTGTTTGAGGCTGACACATATAATAACGTGTTTAGAGCAAGACGTGATGGCTGGTTGTGTCACCCTGTCTTATCCCAACTTGACAACAACTCGCTCCTGAAGAGCTTGCAGAGTTGTGTTGACGTTCTCGTGGGGGTCGCACAAATGTGCTTTGTCAGCATATTTAAAAAAATTTTAAATGAATTACAAAAAGATATATTTTTTGGCTGTCAATGAATTCAATTAAGATTGAAGAAAATGTGGGAATAGCCTTGAAATAGTTGGCCCAGGAGAACAGCTAATCTTCAATGGGTCTTAGTCAAAACGGACGCAGGGGTTTGTGGTCCTTTTGACTTCTTGAGGCCCTTGGTTTTTCTGTTTTAAGGCCGTTTTGTCATGCAGCCCTTTTTAATAATGCTTTATTGTCCTCATTACAATGTAAATGTTGGAAATTCGGGTTGTGCCATTGGTACCCGGCAGCCACAGTGCAGCGCCAGTTCAAGCGTTGTTTTAAAATTTAAAATGTTGCCTTTTCCATCCTTAAGTTAAAGGACTTTTATGTTTTCGGAAACATCCTTAGAGTTTTCAGTCTCTACATGATGCGGTCCTTTCAGCTAACTCTCAAAATTTTTTCTGTGATAATCATTATTTACTTACCCGTAATCGAAACTAATGAAATAATACAAGTTTAGTGAGACATTTTCAATGATAATAAATAAATAAATATATCAAGAATTTATTTGGAACCACCTGGTATTTGTTAAAAAATCATTTAATGATGCTTCGAAGATGTTTGTCTATTTGATAATACGTGAAGAGAACCTGCATGCCTACATGTGGGTTTGATTGAGCCAATATCTCTCGTCTAATGGAAACAAGTGAACAACATCAAAACACACCTTGACTTAATTTTCAGTGGGAGATATACGTATATATTTAATGGGAAAATACTCTTAGGGGTCAAGAATGTTGTACGATAACCCTTGGTGTAGGATCTTATATAATGTGTTGAATTGGTTATAGTGGTATTAAAGGAGCAGTAGCACGTTTTTTCGCTCAAATAAGTTGATGAAATGTATTTGAAAAATAATTTAACCAATAGTAAAACATCCTTCTCTCTTCGGAAAATAAAGTTTAAAATGAGTGTACATGTTTCGGTAAAGCCATGGGAATCATTTTTGTAATACAAAATAATAAATTGTGTTCACAATAAAATGGCCGCCATGCAATTTTTGCTTTATACGCAACAAAGTTTTTACCACTACAGATAATTGGTTTGTGTAATAAGATGTTTTACCCTCTGAAGTTAATTTAAATTACATAAACTATCATTATAAATGGGAAATTTGAAAAAATAAATTTTGCAAAAAAACGTGCTACTGCATGCCCCTTTAATGATTGTCATTGGTGGAATAGTGAATGTACGTGTGTTTCTCTACTAGAGTTATATTTATTTTTTTTTAAATGAAAATTGGTTACACTGGTATTAATGGTTGTCATTGGTGAAATAGTGAATGTGTTTCTCTACTAGAGTAATATTTATTTTAAAAAAATGATAATAAAATTTAATTTAAAAGATATAAAAAAAAAAAAATTTAACTATAAAGAAGGGTCTGATATAATCAATTCAGTCTTCATAGCTTTATAATTTGCCATTCGACATAATTGACGGCATTTAAATTGAAATTCATATTTTTCATTTGCTACTCATTAATTGATTATTTTCAATAACTGTAACAATGATATTACATTATTTAAAAATGGTATCACATTATTGAAGTCTTTTCAACTTGAGTTATGTCACCAAGAACAGGAGGACATGGCCAAAATTGAGATTGCAGTCGTCAGCAATGATTGAATTGGTCTCAGGTTTGCTTTGAACAGTTTATTACAAGGCCTTTTTCTTTTCAAGTGATATGCTCATTATAACCAGAACAAACAAGTGGGCTGGCTAAATCTGTAATTTCATTTTCAATGTCACTCTGTCTGAGAGCTCATTTAATTGGACTCTTAACGCCAGGCAATTGTCATCATGAAAACCATGCTGCAACAATTAACACTTTGAGAAGAAAATAGTTCATTTGCAGAAACCATGAATGTTAAATGTGCCTCTCAGAGAAAGGTCTGTTCTTGTTGTGTTCTTTGCATTGTTTCAATTACACGAGTGTTGGTCATGAATTGTGTCATAGATCCAATACCTGTATAATTCTAATTATGTAAGCATGCTTTTCTAGCAATCTGATTGGTCGAGAGGTGATCATGTGACTGTCGACAGAAAAAGTATATTGACTCAAACTAGAGTCCGCCGAAAAGCTATACATGTATTGGCTTGAGTGACATCAACCTGTTGTATCATGACGTCATGCTATTGTTAACATGACATGCTATTGTTAACATGACGTCATGCTATTGTTATCATGACATGATTTGACTGGGATCAAGGGGGTGCAACAAAGTTGGGGATGAGGCTCTGGTTGGTGGGGTGCAGAAGGCAAAGCCTCCCAGAATAAAAATATATTCTTCAGCTTTCTAATGTCATTTAGAGATATTTTAAGCATTTCATGACATTGAGTTAAATGGTGTGAGTCTCACGGCATTGCATTGTCAAGTGACAGATAATAACAATAAAACAATGTGGATATTAACAAAAAATATGGCACACCTTTCCACCCATTAGTGCCTCCTCAAAGTGCTATACTCACATAATTACCCTGGTCTAATATATGTGATTTTTGCTGACATATGTAGCTTAAGGTCACCTCTTCCCAACCTTCTCCAGGTTCCAATTTGCTGGGTGAACAGATCACCTTAGTTGAAGGTATTCAGCCAAGATCACTCTAGCGTTGGGGGTTTGTCCCCCCTTTTGCCCTGCTAAACAACCCCTGGTTGTCCACTGCAGAATCCTAAGTGGATCCCAGAGTCCCAGCACCAAGCATACATGATCTTGAGCTGTTTACATTGAGTCGACTAGCTGATATCCAGGTGTTAAAGTTGTAGGGAGTTTTATGTGAATGGTTTCTGGATACTTTCTAAAAAAAACCATCTGAAGACAGGACGTAGAATCTTCAAGGCAGGACACGTAGAATCTTCAAGGCAGGACACGTCTTACCTCAGACACTTTGAGATTAGATGAAGCTCTCAAACAAAGGTGGTTTCTGATAAAGTCTGGGCAACCATGTGGCTGAATAGCTATCTGGACCTCTAGTAGAGGAAATATGGTAGCTGCCAAACATTTATGCCCAGCAAAGCCTCTATACGTCTGTTAGAGGAAATATGGTAGCTGCTTCACGTCCATTTCCATATCTTACCTCGGATAACAAACATGACCAGAAAAACCTGACCTTGTTGTCTATTAGAGGAAATATGGTGACTGCTTTACATCCATATACCCAGCAAAGCCTGTTCCTGGCCGTCTATTAGAGAAAATATGGTAGCTACTTTACATCCAAAGCCTGTGTCTTCCCCTCTATTAGAGAAAATATGGTAGCTACTTTACATCCAAAGCCTGTGTCTTCCCCTCTATTAGAGAAAATATGGTAGCTACTTTACATCCAAAGCCTGTGTCTTCCCTCTATCTGAGGAAATATGGTAGCTACTTTACATCCAAAGCCTGTGTCTTCCCCTCTATTTGAGGAAATATGGTAGCTTCTTAACATCATGCTTTGCAAGCCTGTAGCTATTCCTGCTGTTGATTACGTACATTGACAGGAAGATCCTCTCCCATGCTTCATGACATTTTCCCCATTTTGATAGACATGTCTTCCACAGCCACTCAACAGTTTTGCTAATGATGGTCAAACGTCTCTGAGGCATATCAGTCGAGCGAAGAAGTTGACGGGTCTAAAAAAACGTCTTAATTCGATCCTTAAATAAATGTAGGTAGCCAGGGGGTACGTGTAAAGGATACTAAAACCAGCGGAACACACTGCGAGGACAGTAAAGGAGGATTTAATTAGATTTCGCTGCAAGATATTGTATAAGTCGAAGCTTGAAGAGGCTTCTCTCCATGCTTGCTGTTGACGGAGGTGCAAGCTATACTAAAAAGAGGGAATCTCTACAATTGTACAATTTTACCTCGTGGACGTACACTTGTGAGTGTTCTCCAAACCTGGACAATCGATTCCACAGGATTGAATACCATGATTTTAAAGAGGATGATAGTTGGATAATGTGAGGTTGTTATTTGTGTAATAGCCATGCATTGTGTGGTTATGTGCTGTAATGAGTTTACTTGTGAAACTGGAAAATATTGTGTAAAAATGTTTTTAATAATCAGAAGAACAGAAAAAATGGAGGAGAGGTTGATGGACTTGTCATGTTTTAATCATGTGTTAAAAGCACTGTAGCAGAGAGAACTGTTCTACATGCAGTACATGCTACACTGAATTTCAGTACAGTACCACCCAGGTTTCACCGTAATGCATAGCCACATGGTGTTGCGGGCTTTCTCTCGCCGTAATACTGGCAGCCTCGATATAAGTGAAATACTCTTGAAAGCGGCGTTAATCCTCACCTCGCCTTGCCTCACCTCACCTCACCTCACCTCACCTCACCTCACCTCACCTCACCTCACCTCACCTCACCTCACCTCACCTCACCTCACCTCACCTCACCTCAATAAAGAATGACTAAAGATAAAGATAACTGTAAACACTATATGGATCGAGTGTTTCCGGAATAAGAAAATGTCACTTATGTGCTTAGTGCAACCAGAACCAAGGAGATTTTTTTAACTTTCCTGAACTCGTATCTTTACTTACGTATGGTGTTTATGTTTGACTTCATGAAGATTTAAGAAATGAAAAAAATGAAAGAAAAAGTTTAAACTAGATATAAAAAAGGTTTTGTGTTTATTTTTAAAAATATTCCGGATGATTGAAAATGTTGTTTTTAAAAGTTTTGTTAAAAATGGAGTGGTAAGTCTTTTGTTAAGTGTTCTTGACAATTCATAAATATCCAATGTATTTCAAGTGCAATAAAAACACCCAGCCTTAACATTAACCCATATATAAAGGTTCATGGGTACATTAACACCAGGGTGTTTTGTGTATTGGCTGAGCTGACTGTTAGCTGTTTGAAAGAGGAAAAAATACAAAGCATTTAAATTCATATCTTTTACTACTTGGATTGCTTTATTTTTTAAAATTACAGCTTATTCATATATATACCAAATGTAACCAAAACCAAGTCAAGTCTTTTAAATATATTGCTGCCAATGTTTTGTTGAAGTTAAAGTAAACATTTTCTGAGCGTTTTTGGCAAATTCTTCTACATCAATATCACTTTTAAGCAAGAATTTACTGAAAAATATATACTTATTATGAAGTTTAAAATTGGAATATTGTCGTTGTTTTTAATTTCAGTGATTCATAATAATCAAATGTTTCTATGTTTCACTGTTCTAGCGCAGTGGTTAGCACGTTCAGTTTTGAATCAAGAGGTCCCAGGTTCAAATCCCGCCAGGGGCACGGCAACTTTGTCTTGCAGTAGAGAACTGTTCTACATGCAGTAAGGTTTGGGTGCAATGCTACACTAAATTTCAGTGTAGTACCACCCGTGGTTCGCTAGTTCCAGCCGATGTTTGCAGGTTTCAACGCAATGCATAACCACATGGCGTTGCGGGCTTTCTCCCTGCCGTAATACTAGCAGTGAAAGTGAAATACTCTTGAAAGCGGTGTTAAACCCCAACTCCCCTCACCTCTGGTGCCTAAACATATTTCATTTAAAAATGCATAAGTGTGTCTAGTGTATCAATGTATATTCTGCATTGTAGTATTTAACATTTCGGGTTTTGGTCTGGACGAGTTAAACAGAGAGAATAAGATCGACATCTCACTTAACACTTAAAAACAAACCAATATTTCATGTCCAGAGAACTCGCCTCTTTAAAAAAGAAATGATGTCCCAGCATGCAAGCTTCATGAAACAAATGAACTTAAATACCATTGTTTGGGAGAAATATGGGAAGTGTTTCTCTCAGATTAATGATAATCCCAGGAAAAGAGACGTGCTCCAAGTTTGCTAATGGCGCATACAAATTAGTCGCGGACTCGGACTAGCATGAATATATTTGCCTCGGACTTCCGTTTTTTCAATCGGCATATTAATGACTGACTATCTGCACCGCTGGCGATCTCACTTGTTGTGACAGTGACGAAAACTCCTCGAGTGAGTAATCTCCCCTGTTTTGACAGAGTCTATGGAAGTACGGATGATCGCTGAGAGTTCACTTCCTGTCTACAATAGCTGCATGTCCAGATGGTTACTCAGACTAATGAGGCACATGCACATGCGACAGTCAACCACACATGCATATCTGCTCTGTCATTGGCCGTGCAGTCAATTGTCGTGCATGCTCTTGATCTCATGTTGTTTCAAGAAAATACTTGAGTATAGTTGTTGGAATGAGTTAGGAAAAAATTATTTTGATATGATGTGTACAAGGGATGTAATCTTAGTGTAGGCTTAAATGATTTTTTCAAATTGTTGAAATTGTTTCATGATAATTTACAGCAATTGTGTAAGTCTTTTACGTGTCTCTCTTCTAGCTACAGTACTGTAAAACACTGCATTAAGTTTTATGTTGTTTATATAGTACAGACTTGATCTTCTAACAAAGAAGATGCTTTATTGTAGTTAGTCTAACAATTAGACCCTGAAAACAGTATATATTCTGAAAATATCACCATTATATTAAATATTGTAAAGGAGCCTCTGTTTTCACAAAATCTCATTTCTCATAGGCTCCTTTTCAATATTTTATGTAATATGTAATTTATTTAAAATGATGATATTCGATGAATTAGTATTTTTGACAAAGTGTTTGACAAAGTTATGTTTGTGATCAAATTTACTCCTAACTTTTCCTCCCTTCCATTTGTCAGTATGAGCACCTGAGGGATATAATCCTATATCAGTTATGAAATGATAGGTGAAATTGTTTTGATTAAATGAGTTTCATAATACACAATATAATTTCAATTTTCAGTTCCATAAAATTCTTATAAGAATATTCAATTCAATTCAATTCAATTTATTTCCGGTACTGAAAGGCCACAGGCCTGTAGTACAATACATTTACAGCATTGAAAATACACGCACATGTAACACACATGAAGATGATACTAGTTACGTGTAACTTATATTGTTTTTTTGACATATATTCTGTTCTAAATAACATTGCATGATAAATAAACATCGACAAATTTTGAAGAAGTGCATTATTTTTGGTATTCAATATTTCTGTGAATTTATAAATGTTTGGATGGACAATATAATATGATATAAAGATGTCCCAGGTTTTGTCAAACTTTTAACATGATTGAAATTAGATTCTCTAACCGTCATATTTTTATCATTCCTAATATTTTCAGATTTTCGGGGTTTATTATATTTAATTTTCTTCGATTTTTATATAAGAAAGTAAGCTATTGCTATGGTTGATATTTTCTGCAGATGCAACTTTTTGGACCATCTTCATGTCCCCTTATGAATCTTCACTTCAATAAGCACCGCTATTTGATTGCTCGTCAGCTGCATGGTGACAGGAGACAGCATATCGGTGGCAGCTTTCAGCAGTCACGCCTAATAAGTCCCTGCAAGTGAATTATAACCATTGCGTGGTGACAGAATTGTAGCCTTCACCGTGTCCCCGTGACAAGAGTCGGCCTTGTAGATCAATTAGGCTAGTTGTAGCCCACTTAATGGACACTCTGATGCTTTTTGTGCAGGATGTTGATGAACATTGAATAAATATGTCCTGGATGGATTACACGTTGGGCAGAAGGCCAGCTGCCATGTTGAGGCTCTAATCAGATGAGCAATTAGATGCAGTGCAGTTGATAGTTTGGATTACTCTGTGGTGACGATGATACACCTCCATGTGGTTGTACAGTCATCTGAGTCTAACATTTAGCCTCTGAAATTAATTTTTGGTAAATTTGAAAATTTGCAAAAAAATAAAATAAAAAGGAGCCTCTGAAATGTGATCATTTCTTAAACTGAGCTCGAATCTTGTTGTAGATTTACCTAGGCTCTAATGAAGGGTCTGGATTATAGGCTACTGTCAGCTGTGTGGGTCGGGAACATTGTCGTTAGGGACATTTAGATAGGGTGGGGAACATCGAGATGGGGAGATTGGGGTTGAGGTGGGGTGTAGGACATCTTTGAGAGGTGCAGGGATAATTAGGAGGTGTGGGGTGTAGAGATTTGTAATGATGACAATTTTAAAGGAAGATGTGGATTTTGGGTAAAAGTGTTAATTAATTTTTCGGGTAAAACATGTTGATGAATTAAATTAATTTTCTATATAGATTTGTATATTTCCAATGTGATGAAAAATATTAAAAATTTTGATGAGCCTGTAAATGGATTAAGTATCTGTATAATTTGATGACATCCCAATGAAACTATTATTAATGCTCAGTTTAGTATTGAGTTTTGAAAACATTTTATAGAAGATACTTGGGTTTCTAAAATTAGTCCAAAATAATACCAAAAAAAATGTTTAAAAACGCATTTACAATACTCTTAAATTGTCCTTATGGTGCCAGAAATTTAAAATGTTATTCAACACCAGAATTTAGAGAGGCAACTGTTGTTATTCTAAGCCCGCTCGGATTCAAGTGATAGAATGATGGATGGTCCTGTCTGTCACTAAGCTATGTGTCACTCTGTCTATCCATCCTTCTGTCTGTCTCATGATTTTTTTAAGGTCGCCACCTTCCAAAACTAATTATTACATATCATAATCAATGATCATGTGTTGTCAAAATGTGAGTATAAAGCATGATAACTTTGCTCTTTAATAACTTCAATAAGATGGCATATTTTGTTTATTCATAATTGGAAAAGCTGCAGGTGCCATTGAATTGTTGGTCTAGCATTAGAGAGGCAGCTTGTTATTCAGAGTCACAGAATGGGGTGATAAAATGATGGATGTGCTTGTCTGCCAGTAAGCTATGTGTCACCCTTGTCCGTCTGTCCATCCATCCATCTGTCTGTCTCACACTAGGGGTGGAGGATGGTGTGGTCAAACGCTTTGAGGCAATGCCATTGGTGCCTTCTGCTGTCTTGGGATTTAACTCACTGAAATATGAAAGACGTTGTTGATTGCTTGGATTTTCTTGATAAAAGACAATTTATCACTAGTTTGTCATGCAGTTTTCTTTTTTCAAAGCCAGGTAAATTTGGGACAATTAATGGTGTTTTTTAATTTACTTAATTGATAGACTAGCTGGCTGTTTCATAGGCAGACAATTTAAAAACAAGGAACACTGCATTTCCATGTCTTGCACTAATGGCGTGCTTGAATGCTCTTGACTGAAGAACAGTTAAAAATCTTAATTCTATAGCATCTGAAACTTGATTCAGCTTGGCCGTTATTGAATATTTAGTATAGCTTATATATATTTAGAAAAATGAGTTGAGCTTAACTAAGTTCATTTTGAAAAAATATTTTTCAAGGGGTGAAAATTCATGGCAGTCAGATCACAAGAAAGTAATACAATATATTTTCAACCCTTAGCCTTCTGAATTAATTGGTAACGAACCATTCTTGAGTGACCGTGTTTCAGGATTCAAGTCTTTAACTCTTTACCTGCTGTTCCATGAATTGTTTGGGATAGGATATCCTGTCTTTATAGCTAGATAAAGTGTCAACAGACAGATTAACGTATTTCCTCGAATACAACATCAGGGTTCTATTTTGATTAGCACCTCCTTCCCCCCCCGTGTTGTAATCGAGGCTCAGGTTGTATTCGAGGAAATATGATATTATCCGGTGCCACGGAATTTTGAAATCTGTGCATCTGTACATGTGTATTCGTCCAAGGAAAAGGCGATAGCTTTTCTTGGAAACCATTTCAGATAGGATCACAGAATACGCTGTCTGGTATCAATACCTTAATGGAGTTTAAAAAAGTGTGCAATTATTTTTTTGGGAGTTATTGCCCTTGCTCCGATTTTTTGGACTCAATCTGAACCAATCTGGCAGTGGATGTTGATGACTATGTCTCCTTGTTCTTGGAAAGTGAAAGGCTGATGACAAGGCATACCTAAAGTTATTTCATCAGCAGGTTAAGGGTTAAGGATGCATAAAAGGAAAATGTCTGAAACAAAGGTGTAGGACGAGAATGAAGATTTTTAGACTGGTTGGGGATGTTGATGACTGTCTCCTTGTTCAAAGGCTGATGACAACGCATACCTACATTATTATTATCAGCAGGTTAACCCTTAACATGCGGGCGACGGAATTATCCGGGCGGGCTATAAGCGATTCGTAGGTACCTCAATACGGATCCCGGTTACAAGACTTAGAATAATTCACGGCTGTCTAAGTACTGTCCTATCTTCCATACCGGGTCACGAGTCGATTGTGTCCGCGACTGATCCATGAGAATGGCTGTATTTACGCATCGCGACCCGACATGAGAATAAAGCTTTGTTCAGTGTGTGGTCGGAATATCAAGCAAAATTCACACCAATTTGCGTGTGCATTGTTGACCCGTAACGCATCGATAATTAGCTTTACAAAAGGCCAATTATGTCGGGCTTAGCCCCCGAAGCATTAATTCGCTTGAGGCTATTTTCACCCACGTGTTTGTATTGCGTCGGGTTTGCCTCGCCCGAGACTGCTATCTGCCTCGCATCTCGCGAGACGGGGAAAAAAATCGCTAACTCGCCTTACTCCCGCACTTCATATCATGTGAGCGAATTGTTTGTTTTCAAAAAAAAATACGGCAAAATAAAGGGGAAACAATGGACTACATTCCCATATAAAATTAGAAAATCTCAAAAAAATAATAAAGACACAGCAATCGCCGTGAAAAAGGTCATGTTTACACTTCATAAATTTTGAAACAATCGGCGATTTTCACAACTTCTAAAACATTTATCAAGGCTAAAATACTGAATGCATTTTCATAATTTTTATATCACAATAAACCGAAAAGAATAATCTTTTATTCTATATAAAATGCGCAGATTTATTCACAGAAATAAAGATACAATTTTACCTTTCTGAGAGGCATGTGAAACCAAACGGCACACAAACTAATCAACATATTTTCATCAGTTATGGTTCGAGGTTAGCGTTTATTTGAAAAGTCAAACAACATAACCATATTTGGGTTGACATGTGCTTATTTGTCAACTGGTTCGAGATTATGATTTCTTGGAAAAGTGGGATGAACGACCGTTTGCAATGCCGCATACATGTTGTAAGTATTGACGATTTTATAGGTGGAAATAAAGACAAACTTTACATAGCTATAGAATTATAACCAAAGGTCGCATTCTAATAATTTTTATATCATTGTGAAGCTAGACATCTTGTCTTCAATTCCGTATATAAATGGAATTTTTTTCGTTTCGTATTTATGATGTTACGAGGCCCGAATAAAAGACAATCTTTCGAAAGTAATAGAATAAAAACGAAAAAACATAGAAAATTCATTCAAAGTTTCGAGTGTGAATTAGCCATTTGTGTACGGGTGTCGCTACTTGAATTTGTATTGAACGCCCGTATATAGTCCTTATTCGCCATGTAGATGCGGTATATTTTGTAAAAACGATACCGGAATCGCCGCCTGGAAATTCCGCCAGCAGAGCTAGTTAGTGCCAAAGCCTAAACTACTGCTGCGAGCTGCGAGCCTGTAAATTCCGCCACAGGGGCTAAAAATGGTAAAATATATATACGCAACGTAAGGGTTAAGGGTTAAGGATACAGAAGCCGAAAATGTGTGAGACAAAGGTGTGGGAAGAGAATGAAGATAAATGAACACTAAGTATCGCAGGAGACAGACAATCTAGAACATGGTTGAATACTGTAATTCCATGTCTGGCGCCAACGGCTTGCCTTAATGCTCTTGAATGGAGAACAATTTGTCATTTTGATTGGTAATGGAAGAATTTTCTAGTGTGTGTAAGTGTTACATAAAAACTTCCGTACAACTGTGAGGAGTTGCCTTTAAAAAGCTGAAGTGAGATGTAATATGACTCTTGTTTTATCATGTGATGCCTCATCTTTCACTGATGAAATATATATGCACTTTCATTGAATTTGGACTTTAGAAATGGTAAAGATGTATCTATCTTTTCAACTTACATCACTGTCAACCAGCATACACTGAAGTCACGATGAAAATTGGGGGCGGGATAGCGCAGTGGTTAGCGCGTTCAGCTTTGGATCAAGAGGTCAAGGGTTCGAATCCCACCAGGGGCACGGCAACTTTGTCTGCAGTAGAGAACTGTTCTACATGCAGTAAGGTGTGGGTGCAATGCTACACTGAATTTCAGCATAGTACCACCCATGGTTCGCTTGTTCCAGCCGTTACTCGCAGGTTTCACCGCAATGCATAGCCACATGGCGTTGCGGGCTTTCTCCCTGCCATAATACTAGCAGCCGCGATATAAGTGAAATACTCTTGAAAGCGGCGTTAAACCCCAACTCACCTCACCTCATCTCCCTGCAATAATATACTAGCAGCCGTGAAATACTCTTGAAAACTCACTCACGATGAAAATTTGTTTGGACATCTCAAATCCTGAAACAGACAAGCAGGTCAAAGAGTTTGTAATTGGGAAGCCTGTTTCCTATTAATTGACTGAAATTACACTTACTGTCAACGTACAGTCAATCAACTAATCACAAGTGTTTAAACATCAAAGGAATTTAGCTATATAAGGGGGACCTCTTCACATGCTAATCAAGGAACAGGAAAACAATTATACTGTATCTCAGGTTGAAATTAGTTGTACCTTAATCTCTATTTTTAACTTCGGGTCATTCTGCAAAAAAGTTGACCCATTTTTACTAATTTTGACCTTGTCATAACATGCTATAAAGACACTGTAGCACATTTTTTTGTTTATATGTTCAAGTTTGCCATTTTATAATAAAAGTTCATGCATTATATCTTTACATGAGAAGGTAAAACAGCCCATTACACAATCAAAAATAAAAGTTGTAGAAAACGGCGTCACGTAGAGAACTGCTTGGCCCATTTTAGTGTGAACACCTTTAATAATTTAAGGGAGTATGGGAAATAAATCCACATTGCTTAACCAAACCATAACATTTGTTTTAGAACTATTGACTGAGAAGTTTTGTTTTGCAATTGTAACATTTCTTTCCTTGGGTGATCTCATTATTTCTATTAGACAGTGTGCAACAGCCCCTTTAAAACCATTCAGAAGAGGTCTATGTTCTGGCCATGACGCACGGAATCAGGTGTTGTAGAGGTGAAGTATGTATGAGTTTTTTGCTTACAAGGAAACTCAGGTGTCTCTTAGAAAGAGCAATGAGTCGGGCGAAGAAATAAGTTACAAGTCCACTGTTAATCTGTCATCCAGACCCCTTAATTTTTTAAGCGCCAAGACTTCGGAGCTCAGTTTTAGTTTCTGAAAATGACGCCTCGAAGGCTCACTTATTTCCTAATTTTGAAATTTTGCAAAAATTTCCATTTCAGAGGCTAAATGTTAGATTTGTCCAGGGTAGTATTGCACAAAATAGTAAGGTAATGTTAAATCACTAAGGTAGCCTTAGCGAAATGTTAAAGAATGGCACTAAGGTTTACCTTAGCGTTAAGGTTGTGTTGTGAAATGACTCTCAACACTTCAACAAAGGTATATTTCAGTGTCGTTGATGTGAGGTGATTTTGGACAAGAAAATTACGATGTCTCAAAGAAGGTTAAGATTTTCAGCTTATCAAGAGGGTTTTGTTAGAGGTTTGGAAACTTCACCTGCAAGGTATAATTGTTCTTCATTCAGTACGCGTTGGGTGTAATTTATTTCAGTGCATTTATCACTTGTTTCTCAATAGTATGTGTCTATCCACTTTGATGTTACTGGATTTCTTCCTGAAATAATATTAGCCATAGAGGTATACTATAAGTTAACCATCTTGAAAAAGGCGTTAAATCTTGTATTGTCTAAGTTCATTTGGCTGTCTATGCCAGAAAATATTGACAAAAGTTCTGCAGATGCTGACTAATTTAATTGGAAGACAATGATGAAACATGAGTTTTTACTTTGAATTGCTTCAGCTGGTGTTGCTTTGTCAACAAAAAAAATATAAATCGTCAAAGTGATGGTAAATCTTGTTTACATTTTTAGTAAAATTGTATTCTTCGCATATTTTATGCCACCTCTTCTTATAATTTCATTGATCCCATCCAAACATTCTTTCATAATTTCATAAATCATCACTGCACCAGTATGTCAAGCAAATTAGTTCTTTAGCCATCATCTGTCCCTTCGTAATACCTAGACGACAATAACATGTATATCACTCTATTAATACCAGGCCAAAGTGGCTAAGCCTTGTTAAGTATGACCCTATTGTTGTCGCTTATATGTCGAACTATGTACTCATAGCAACTACCAAAGGTCAAACCATAAGTCAGAAGGCTTTTATGCTTAGAGCAGCTTTTTCAGTTCGTCCCAGACACATAATTTAGGATTGCAGTTTAGTTTACAAGAGTGACTGTAAGCCTCTATATCAGCTGACGACCAGTACGTGTCATGTTGCAAGGTTGTTTAAACTAAAGGTCACTTTTCCTAGGACATAATGGTTGTGGTTTTGTATTGGTTTAACGAGGGATTTTGTGAAAAACAGGAAATCTGAGGTTACGTATTACATACTATGGAAGGTTTTTGTATGGATATCGCTTAAGTAAAATTAATTTTCAATGGATGTAATTGAACAATTAAAATGATTTTAGATATTAATAAAGAACACATATCCATACTTAAGCAAACTTAAGCACTATAAAGTTAGATTTCGTGTACCTGCACCCTGTATATCTGGACGCCCCTACGGAAATATTTCAAATCTTCTCTATGCATTTCTATACAAATGATGATTTAGTTAACCGCACGACTCACATTCCAGAAGATTTTCAACTGTAAGCACATTGTCCGGATAAACAGGGTCCAACACTATGCACATGTCAAGAACAAAATGTTCTCTTAATATGTATTATCCACAACAAAGGAATACTTATACTACAGCGATTTCGTGTCTCAATGTGGGATAGGGAAACAACCATTTAGACACACAGAATAGCCAGACTTGAAACTGGTCACCCATCCAATGAAAAACCATGGTCTTCATTGCTGAACTTCTGAGCCATGCAAATGAACACACATACTACCAGATTCAAATATTTTCTTCAAAGATTGCATAGTCAAAGCCAATATTGTCTAAATTATTATAGTTTTCTTCAAAAATTTATATCATAATCATTTAATCTTTACAAATTTGGATTCACTCCTACAGTTTTTATTGACCAATTGACTTCCAAATTGGAAATGGTCTATAACTAACACTCATCTACTTGAATTTCCTCTCACATTATTCAATGGTACTGGAAAAACATTAAGCTCTTGGTATATTGAATTACTTGTGTCACAGACAGATAAGAAGTGGTTGTGTGTCAATTGCAAGCTTTTCTAACTGATTCTTGTTCTTCTTCAATACTGTCCCTTCTTCCTCAATACTACAGTGATTACTTCCAGTATTGTGGTCACCTGTCAGCAGCTTGACAGAGTACTTCTACTTCACATCTCTAATCTTGACCTACTGGAAATTAATGTGGGAGTTCTATCGCCTGTCCGCCATTTTGCTTTTTTGCATTTCGTGAAAGAAAAACTTTGTATTTTCATTTTTTAATTTATTTTTTATTAAGTTTAATGATGAAATATTCATTACTTTGTGAATGGTCTATCAATACATACGTTTTATTATTTTAAAAAACCTATTAGTGAAAATACTGCAATTTTTCATCTCATATAATGCAAAAAAGCAAGATGGCGGCCAGTTGGCGACAGAAACCTCTCTTTGATAGCTACTGCACTACTTTCCCTACATTGAGACCACCAGTAAGGATATAAGGGATATTTTGAAGTGGTTTAAAGTACAAAATTTGTCTCACTTCATAAGAAAATTTCCCAACATTGGTAATAAATGTTAGCAAGTAGGTTATAATTATTGAAGTTGTTGAGGATTCATCAGATCCAGATGATGCAGATTGTTACAGTGATGTTACATGCTCTGGATCTTGGTTTGAATCCTGCTTGTTACAGAGAGTTGTTCTTCATGAATCCCGCCAGGGGCACGGCAACTTTGTCTGCAGTAGAGAACTGTTCTACACGCAGTAAGGTTTGTGTGCAATGCTACACTGAATTCCAGGGTAGCACCATCCATGGATTGCTATTTAGGTTGTTTCCAGTTTCACCTTAATACATAGACACATAGTGTTGCAGGCTTTCTCCCTGCAATAATACTAGCAGCCGTGATGTAAGTGAAATCTGATTGAAAATGGTGTTAAACCACAACTTACCTCCCCTGTTCTACATGCAGTAATGTTTGGGTATACAACTCTTCTTTTAGTGCAGAGCCACCTATAGTTTATTATTTAAATCATTGCTTCCAATAGCCCACAATAGTGTTGCAGGCTTTCTCCCTGCAATAATACTAGCAGCCGTGATATATGAATTTAAAGTCTTGAAAACAACATTAAGACCCGAAATCACCTGACAAGTTTAGCACGTGGATATAGGTGTTGAAATAATACCTTGTTTTTCATACGAGTGAAATGATCTGAAGAGCAACGTTAAACTTCAAGACACTTTACCTCTTGATAGTTTCGTTGAATTGTAGACGAACACGCTTGTAAGTTCGTATTGATTTTGTGCTAGATAGATGCTGTATGTGACAGAGACACATGGAGATGGATGACTTTCAATTTGGTTTGAAAATACAAAACTTCAAATAAATTGATTCAGGAAACACCATCAATTTGAGCTCGGGGTGACACATGTATCTAAAAATTCGCTGTGTCTTATATGAAACTGCTGCCCCTGTTGGAGCAATTTATCAGAAAAAGAAAACAATTTTGAAATTGGAAACACAAACTTTTTGAGACTGATAATACATCAGATAATTCTTCCCAATCCCTTTTTTATCAAGCTTTGTTATTGATGAAATAAATATCCAGAAGCTAGAAAATACTCTTATCAAATAGTTTTGAAAGTTTCAGTTCTTATTTTGAGAATGATATTCTAGCTGCAGACAAACTTTAAGAAAAAAAGATTTCATTGAGATAAAAAAAAGTTTATTACTTCATATCATGTCATCATATCATTTTTTTTCAAAATTTAATTTGAAATATGACACATATCATACCATCACTAAATGTGACATTTTAGTTTTTATGAACAAAGTGTAGCTACTTGAGAATAATGAATTTCCTTATATTTGTCTTATGCTTAGAAAAGTTATATTCAAAATTATCAAATTCATTTGCAAAACTGTGAATTAATATAGGGTTTTTAAGTTATTTAACTTGTTACCAATTTCATACATTTGAACTTAACAAACTGTGTTTTAAAAAAAGTTGTTAAATTTTATGAAATACCTTGATATCATTTTGTTGGTAGGTTTAGTCTTCCAAATCGTCAAGATTATTTAGAGGCATTTAGAGGCATTTAGAAGTTGGTGAACATATATAAGACAACTATATCGATAACAAGTTCTTCTTTATTGAATGCACAACGATTCTGGTATGTTCCTTGCCCTTTCATCAGGTGAATGATAACCGACAGAGTTACAAGGTATATATACATTGGTAGGACATGAAGTCAGAGTTACTATTATAGAGAGGGTTCTATCAGGGTATTTTTTGTGGAGGCGAGTTGGGTGCGTTGGGGTTTAACGCCGCTTTTGAGAGTATTTCACTTATATTGCGGCTGCTAGTATTATGGCTGGGAGAACGCCCGCAATGTGGCTATGCATTTTGGTGAAACCTGCGAGCATCAGCTGGAACTAGCGAACAATGGGTGGTACTATATGCTGAAATTCAGTGTAGCATTGCACTCAAACTTTACTGCGTGTAGAACAGTTCTCTTCTGCAGACAAAGTTGCTGTGCCCCTGGCCGGATTCGAATCCTGGACCTCTTGATCCGAAGCTGAAAGTGATAATCAACCGTTTTGTGGAAATGAAGTTCGAGAGGACATTCCTGTTTACATATACATGTTATTTATACAAGCTTATTGCACCATCCAAATGAAGCATATTACTGAGGGGAATATTTTTTATGACTTTATATTTGAAAAAATGATAAAGGGAAGCGCACAAAACAAAACAAAACAAAAACAAAACAATCGTTCAAAAACAATGACGAGAAGTAAAGCCATTATTTGGCGCTACGTGTGGGAAGGCTTTGTTACGGCACAACCAGACATTGTTGATTGATTTAATGATACATTATTTTTTACATTGCAAATATCAATGCATGTGTTTATTATACAGTATTTTTCATTTCATATAATACAAAAAAAAAAAGATGGGGGACAGATGGCTTTTTAAAATGGTATTTAAAAAGAAGTTGTTATCCATATAAAGTTGTCTTATATTCCATATTGTCTTATTGATTTAGAATCTATAATGTAAAATTAATCTGGTGATCAAATTCAATTATTGAAACATCTTGCACTTTATAGAAAAAGAATGTTTTAACACATACATAATGAATTTCATGCGTTAATCTTAATCATTGAAATATTGAAAACATGTTTTCTCCATCAGGACACATTTAAAGAGTGAGAAACATATGGTTGTAATCACTAAAACATGTTCATTTGAGATCATTTTTTACTAAAAACCATTAGCGGAATTACAAAAAAGTTCTTCCTCGGTATGAAGTTGATGATCCAATTCAGATTTTATCCTCTTTTTAAAAGACATCTGTCACCTTCATCAGCGAGGAATTTGGTATAAAAAATGAATTTTTTTCATAAATGTTTAAAAAAACATTAAATTTAAAGATGTGTTTGCAATCAGTTACCTTCTGTCTGTATTATCTTAAAGTTGTATAATGGCGGCAACTTTATTTTCGTTTTTTTTAAATTCCATTATTTTGTATGAAGTTATACATGTAAAGTCTGATAAGTAAGTTCCTGACTGAATTAAATGAATTGTAACAATTGAACAACTCTAAAATCGTATGTTCTCTTCTCTTTCTCACCACTGTATACAGAGCCAGGTATGTAAGGCATTAATTTCCCTCATGATCTTTAGTAGTATAACATGTAGCCTCTGTATTAAACTTTTTTCTAAAATTTAAAAATTTAAAAAAAAATGAAATAAAATAAAAAGGAGCCTCTTAGATGTGTTAATTTATACTGAGCTCTAGACTCAATCCCCTCCTTGTAGACTTGCCTCGGCTCTTAAAACATTAAGGGGTCTGGATGACCGACTAAATGCTTAGCACCAGGCAAGAAAGAGACAACTCCCATTATATGAGTCTCTTATTATTTCGTTTGAATTTGAGCCCAGAGGGGGCGGGATAGCACAGTGGTTAGCGCGTTCGGCTTAGGATCAAGGGGTCCGGGGTTCGAATCCCGCCAGGGGCACGGCAACTTTGTCTGCAGTAGAGAACTGTTCTAGGTTTGGGTGCAATGCTACACTGAATTTCAGCGTAGTAACACCCATGGTTCGCTAGTTCCAGCTGCTGCTCGCAGGTTTCACCACAGTGCATAGCCACATGGCGTTGTGGGCTTTCTCCCTGCCATAATACTAGCAGCCGCGATATAAGTGAAATATTCTTGAATCGGCGTTAAACCCTAACTCACTCACTTGAGCCCAGATCTTCAAATTGTCAGTGGCGGATCTAGTGTGGGTTTCAGGGGGCGATGGATCCCAACACCACCAACCCCCCCCCCCCCCCCCCCCCCCCCCCCATTAATTTATATACCACTTTCCTGCACCTGCTTTACTAGGATTATTTGTGACCAGGCGGGTTAACATTTTAAAATTTCAGATCAAAAGGTCGGGTTTTAAATCACGTCAGCAGCTCTACAACTTTGTCTACTGTAGAGAACAGTTGTACATTATTTAAGGTTTGGGTGCAATGCTACACTGAATTTCAGAACAATACCACCCATGGTTCACCATGCCAGTTCCAGCTGATACTTTCAGGTTCCATTGCAATTCCCAGCCTTATAGTGGCATTGCAGGCTGTCTTCCTGCAATAATATTGGCCACCTGGAGGTGAGGTGATTTAGGGTTTAACATCGCTTTCAAGAGTATTTCATTTATATCCCGGCTGCTTGTATCATTGCAGGGAGAAAGCTGCAACGCCATGTGGCTATGCATTGCAGTGAAATTAGCGAACCATGGGTAGTACTGCTCTGAAATTCAGTGTAGCAGTGCACCCAAACCTAGAACAGTTCTATACTGCCGTGTCCCTGGCAAGATTCAAACCCCTGACCTCCCTATAACGGCAAGGAGAAAGCCTGCAACGCCATGTGGCTATGCATTGCGGTGAAACCTAGCGAACCATGGGTGGAACTGCGCTCAAATTCAGTGTAGCAGTGCACCCAAACCTAGAACAGTTCTATACTGCCGTGTCCCTGGCAAGATTCAAACCCCTGACCTCCCTATAACGGCAAGGAGAAAGCCTGCAACGCCATGTGGCTATATATGCATTGCGGTGAAACCTGCGAGCTACGGCTGGAACTAGCTAACCATGGGTGGTACTAGTCTGAAATTCAGTGTAGCAGTGCACCCAAACCTTACTACGTGTAGAACAGTTCTCTACTGCAGACAAAGTTGTCGTGACCCTGGCAGGATTCGAACCCCGGACCTCTTGACCCGAAGCCGAATGCACTAACCACTGCGCTATCCCGCCCCCAGGTGTCTTGGTTGTAGATGATATACTTCTGAAAGAAGTCATCAATCCCCATCAGCTGACCTCACAGAATGATAGGCGTCATCTTAGATAAGCCTGGATCGTCAGTTTGATCTTTCTTTGATAGATCTTTAAAATGGTTTTGATAATTAAAAAAAAGGTCCAATCTGATACATGCCATCTGTTTTCCCCTGTCAACTGCAAGTTTGGAGATATATTTTTTCAATTCAAGTTTTAAAAAATAAGACATGCAGATGATCTTGGATCATCAGACTACAAAAAAAGTTCTGAGATTTTTTCTTCTTGTTCTTTATCTAGACATATTCATTCTGCAATACTATCCCTCTGGTAGTGTTCACGTTATTATGAAATTTGCTCTCGGTGAAGCAGAGATGATCAAATAATCATAATGATTTTGTGGCTTTACAATTTTTAACAAATTATATATTATTACCTATCTGAACAATTTTTCATTTTCATTTATGTCAATACAATTTCAAAATATACAAACCCACACAAATCAAAACTCATATTTGTTTTGTCTATAATAAAAAAAAGGATTTTACTTGTCATTTATTTCAATAAAATTACAGAATATATACAAACCGACACAAATGATACTCAACCATCTACTCGAAACAAATGAATTTCTCTTGCCATCATTTCTATAAATTGGTGAACTCTTAGTCGACCTAAACACCAGGAACTGTGAAATCACAGTTGTAAGGGCTTCCGTACATAATTTCAACTCTGCACGGACACGATGAAAAAGTAGCGAAACACTCTGCCAACTTTGATCTACTAATTAAACATCTGTAGATTTTTAACGAGCGAGGGGAGATATTGTATAGAGTAGATGCTTCCTGTTGTTTGACTAGCCCAACTTCCGTTTTATACGCAGGAACCAGTCTCTCGCCTGCGCCAAACAGGATGATACATGGTTTTCAAGATGGAATGGAAATATCACGTTTTCTACATATGAAATCGGTTATTTCGCGAAATGTGTTTTGAAGAGAATTTAATTATAAATGTTTTTTATTTGTTAAGTATGTACAGCTGCCTTCTGTTGAATTATTGTTTGAAGAATTCTTTATCATGGTAAACTGATATTTAATGAGATGAAAAATTCTAAGGTATTTGCTTGCCAAGATCAATTTGAATTCATTCTTTGATTTATGACTGTGGAAATGACTTTGATTAAAGACAAAGTTTATTTGGAAAGTTTGAATACTATTTAATTCTTCGAATTATTTTTATGATGACTTGAATTTTTATTTTATATACAGATGAGATACTTCACATTACATTTAAAGTTTAAAGAATTAAAAATAATAATAATGAGGATACTTATATCGCGCTGAACTCCACAACACAAAGGGCCATGCTCAAAGCGCTACACACATTATTACCCTGGTGTAAGGACCAACATCGTTCCTTTTTCATTCTCAACTCCCTTTGGAGTATGCAACCAGGGCTGCCAATGAAGGCGCTCGAAGGTTATCTGTCACATTGCCTGCACTTCCAAACCAGGTACTCAATTGTACTGCTGAGTGAACAGAGGCACATTTCGAATAAAGTCTCTTGCCCAGGGTGACACCACAAGCCTTCCAACTCATGTCTCAGTGTGGGGCAGGGATACACCCTTCAAACTCTCAGTTTTCATTCAGCAATGGGGTGGGTAACCCACCCATCCAGCGAGCCACGCCCGTTGTTGCTGAACTTAACTGATAGCGGTCAACTGAGCTATGCACAGGACCACGTGCCACCACCACAATTGAGAATGAGGAGTTTGTTTTATCCCAAAATGATCATCTTGAAGCTCCAGGGTTTGAATCCCACCAGGGGTTTGGCAGGGCTCGGTTAGGGAGCAATATAGTCCTGCATGCTCCATACTGTTTAAAAAGTAATAGCCTTTAATACAGTCAACACTTTATTTAGCAAGTCTAGATAAACAGAATACACATAAAGAGATGAAGGTAGAGTAATTATTTAATTCCATAGACTGAATTTTAGTCTCCCTGTAGTACCACCTACTGTGAATTAATTAGTTTTTTAACCGGGCCCTGATTGAAGTTATAATTACATCTAAATAATATACAGAAAGTTCACAATTGCAATAAAAATATCAACATTGACTCAATAGTTAAAATTGTGACAAAAGTTTAATATTCTACAAAAGGATGCTGTTAGTGGATGTTGAGAAACTTATTGATGATGAATGACAGATGGAGAGATATCATGGCTTGTTCAACTCAAGCCCTCCCAGTGTAATAAATGTTCAAGTTGATTAGCTTCAACATTATCAATCTGATACAAATTAAGCAGAGTACAGAACGATGAACAATCCGACCCATGACCCCTGACCCCAAGTAGTGTTCTGTTACCCTCGCTGTTGTGGAGAGAACTTGGTGTGAACATTAAACCCATTAAGCTCATTACCCCCTTATTAATTACCTTGAATAATTCTTCATTATATGTCCTGCCGTATGACTCAATATAATAAAAGTTCAGTGTTAATGTCTAGCCTGGTAACATGACACTTGTTAATTACTGGCTAAATGGCCTATTGAAAATTACAGATCGTTTTAATGGGGCGAACTGGTGAATGTAATCATTGTCGCCGGTCTGGCCAGCTACTTCAGCCAATGGTTTGACAGTCTGCTGGACTGGAAATGTATGTGATGTGTTGAAAATACTTGCTTGATTAACAGTTCAACATCTTTACTTGGCTTGTGACTAGGGGAGGGGGATTGGGGAGGTAGCTTGTGATCAGGGGAGGGGGTTTGGTTAGGGTGATATTGGTACCTAAGTCACTGTTTTTATGCCCTCAGATGATGTGGAAATTAACCAAGATTTAATTACCAGTGTTATGTTAATTGTCCAAATTGAACAAGATTTTTATGTGCTGATGATTTGTTGATAATCAAATTGCAACATTTTTATGTTTTTGTGTTGCACTGACCGACCCACGCCGACAAGATAGTTATGTTCAGATGATTTGGTTTGTCAAATTTGACAATCATTTTATATCAAGGTTATGTTAGTCATCAACATCTGACAAGATTTTTATGTGAAAGGTTCAGCTAGTCAATTGACAAATTGACAAAAATTAATAATTAGAGTAAAATTGATATATTAATTAACCGTTTACTTGCAAATCTTGGAATATTTTGTGAAGACATCTTCAGTGATCAACTCAAGAATATTTCTACTGCCCGACATCATAAGAATGCCTAAAATGATAACTATCCTCGTTATAGGGCCTCTATATTTATGAGGAAACCCTGATTCAGGATAGTTATCATGTTAGATTTTTTCTTAAGTTTGTCCTGTAGTATGTCCTATGCTTTTAAATGTCTGATGGTTATTATATCGACTAGAGTTTTATAAACTGAGGTTGTTTGATTTGCCATTGAACAATAATTTGATATTCCATGATCAAATTCACACATTTTTTGTTAGGTTCCATTTCATCAAACTGGCTTGTTTTTAATTTCCAGAGGTTGCATTTGTCAACATACTCAACAAATATGAATCCTGAGTTATGTCTTCATCATCAAAGTCCGAAAATTATTTATGTATCATTTTATAAAACTCATACATTAATCACATTTCTAGAGGTTGCTTTTTCCTCATCACACATATTTTATGCCCTCAACTATCATCTGTTGCCAAATAAGATTTTTATGTCTGGGGGTGTATTTTTAAAATCCTGCAACATTTCTCTGTAGCTGTTAAAACAACAATTCCGCAATTCAAAACAACACTTCAATGCCTCTCAAAACAGGGGTCAGTCCATAATCGGTATTGGGGTGTTGGGTGATGGCAAGTCTGTGACACGACCCTTCCCTTAAACACACTTTACGTAATCAAGAGAAATTACCAGGGAAGACCGATTTAAATTATTGAAAATAGCACCTTGTTTTCATTGCAAACCGAGTCATGCAAAAATGAAATTTCCGTTTATTACAGTCAAGTAAAAGTGATATTTCCATGTTAGATAAATGTGTTTCTGGATTTTGTTTTTGGTTTATTAGATTCAATGTTGATTGGAAAATTGAATTTGCAATTATTGAATTAATCTTGTCGAATGTTTGATAAATCCATTGTGAAGTTAATTTTCAAAATAATTGTTCTTGCTAGCTGCATGATAAATGTATTGAACTCTCACCATGACCAACATTTCAAATAAATATGTTAAAGGGGCAGTAGCACGTTTTTTTAAAAATTTATTTTTTAAAATTTCCTATATATATTGATAGTTAATGTCATTTATATTAACTTTAGAGGGTAAAACATCTTATTACACAAACCAATTATCCGTAGTGGTACATATATATATAATAACTGTGTTGTGTATAAAGCAAAAATTGCATGGCGGCCATTTTATTGTGAACACAATTTAATCATTTCGCATTACAAAAACGATTCCCATGGCATTATCGAACCATGTACAATCATTTTAAACTTGATTTTACGAAGAGAGAATGGTCTTTTACTATTGTTGACATTATTTTTCAAATACATTTCATAGACTTATTTGAGCGAAAAAACGTGCTACTGCCCCTTTAAAATTTTTCAAAAATTAAAATGTTTTAAAGTGATTTTTTAGGTTCCTAACTTCGTTCATTTGAGAAGCATGCATGTATTGGAATCAATATTTTAAGGACCAAATAAATTTGGAGAGAACTTATTTCATTAGTTTTTGTTTGCTTTATGCTTTGTTTGCTTCACTATTTAAAGCACATATTCAAGTTGAAGAGCAATTAATTTGGAGCTAGTTTTTGTGTGTTTAAGCTTTCTTTTGATTCTCTGTATTAAAAGTTTAATTCATTATGCCAAGCTTTAACACAAAATTATTCCAAACTTGCTTTTGATCGTGACTTTGCTCCTGCCACCTCTTCAAGTGACATTGATGCATAGTCTGATTAGAGAGAGGACTCTGCATGTTTATCATATTAACCAGCGAATACCCCGGTAGAAGAACTAGGAATTAGGGAGAAGTGTATGATGCACCAGAATGGACCTGACAAGACAATGGAATGCTTAATTTCCTTAATTTATTGACACAACATGTTGCAAATTAATTCTGTTTTTATAGAGATACAACTTCCAAGTTACAAGTCTCCATTTTGTTCCTCATTTTAAACACAGTGCTCAATTCACCCAGAAGAAAGATTTGAAGAAGTTTAAATTTTTATGACCATGCTCGTACATCAGGCTCAAACACAATTATCTGATCACTGCTTGAATGTTTTGAAGTCTCCAGTTCCAAAGTGACATTGGTGGGATACCCCACAGCTTACATAAAAAACAATTAAAATATTTGCATTGAAATGGAGATTCAATTATTGTTTAATGGCTCATTGTTTATGGGTGTTTTGTAATGAAAAACTGCCTTTGTTTGGGGAGAGACGACCTTTGCTAAGGACCCTTCAGATCATTAGAGTCATGGCATGATAACCACTTTCCATCATCAAGTGTGAAGGGCAATTTGTTACAGACTGCAGTAACAGCATTGGGCAGGCGAGACAACCCTGACTCAGACCTGTGGAACAACAAGAAAAAATCTCCTCTGCTCTCTAACCCTGTTACAGCTTAAATTGAAATAACTTTGCTCTCCCAAGTCTGTGACAAAGACAATCACACCAAAATTAAAGGGGAATCGCTTTAATTTTTTTTATCTTTCACTTGTTTCCTTTTTGACAGAAGTTGAGGATTTGCGGTGACCCTCGTCATGCGATGCGTGGATCATTGCCCTTAATTCCTTCCTTTGTACTCCTCTTAATTTTGGTTCTGTTAGCAAGAGAGCTCAAATAGGGTTTTCAATTAAACTTAATGTTTTTGGTTTGTGTTTCGAAATCATCTTCAACTGGGTTCTCGACATCATTGAAGACTTGTTTAGAGGATTGTGTAGTTTATTTGATTGTGTGTGGACAATTCAGGTTATTTAAAGGGGCAATTGCACATTTTTCGGTTCAAATAAGTTTATGAAATGTATTTGAAAAATAATGTCACTAACAGTAAAACACCCTTCTTTCTTTGGAAAATCAAATTAAAAATGAATGTACATGGTTTGGTAAATTAAGCCATTGGAATCATTTTTGTAATTCGAAATAATAAAATGTGTTCACATAAAAATGGCTGCCTTTGCAATTTTTTCTTTATATGCAACACCGTTATTGTCAATACGGATAATTGGTTTGTGTAATACCGTAAGATGTTTTACCCCCTAAAGTAAATGTAACTGACATAAATTATCATTATAAATGGGAAATTTGAAAAAATAAAATTTGCAAAAAACATGCTACAGTCCCTTTAATCTCAAGATGAAATGTTTCAACAGTACATGTTCGATTCATACTTTTATTGAATATTGTAAGTTTCAATAAAAAGAAAATTGTTTGGAATATCAAATTTAACATCATTCTTTGTAATGCAATTATATCAAAGAAAAGCATTCTGAGATCTGTTTGCATCCTTCATGACTGATTTTATCATTTTTAATCTGTTCGAAATCATCTTCTGTTTAAATGGTTTATCAGCAGAGCAGATATACCTGGCCCCATTTGATTTGTTTCTTGAAAGGTTGACTTTCTGTCCGCGACGACATCTGCGTTGGCGTTCCCATTGTTTCCGGAGCATAACTCTAAAACTTCTTGGCCAATTGTCACCAAACTTTGTATACTGTCTCTCCATATAATCTAGATGTGACTTTGAGGGGTTTAAGATTTTTAAAACATTTTCAGTTCATTTGTCTGTTTGAAAGGTAATGACTCTAAAAAAATGAATTGAGGGTCTAAGGTGACAGGGGAGACATCTGTTTTTACAAGTAAACACACATTCTAGGATATTTTGTGAAATGACTTGTAAGACTGTTCCAGGAGAAGATTATTGTGTACATGATGTCATCGTGGTTGTAGTGGTTTATGATCTACGATCTCGTATAGAGTATATATATCATCAATATTCTTACAATTCAGTTTGATTAGTTTTAATCGCTAATGAATAAAAAATACCATTTTTATTAAACTTGTGAAAGGTATTGGTATCTAACTAATTTTTTCTCATTTGATACACTATAAATAATAAAATGGTCTGGGGTTCGAATCCGGTCAACTTTGCTGTTCAGAACTGTTCTACTTGCAGTAAGCTTTGGGTGCAATGCAATGAAAGTGGCGTTAAACCAAAATTCACCTAACCTCATAAAAATGGTGTCAAATGGACATTATTTAGAATTCTGTATTTAAATCGATCCTTCTCACATTTATGTGAACAGATAAAAAAAACTTTCAAACTTTTCAGGAGCAAAAACACCTTGAATAATGTACTGTCAAGATTTTAAATCGGTTAAACATCCATGAGCCTTTAAATGTCGCCTCTTCCCTGAATGAAGAGGCATTAAATGCCAAAGCATCCATAATTTCCACATTATTCTATTAGTATTTCAAGTTTGTATTACTGTCTGAAATTCATACCAGTTTCAGTTTCGGCCATAAATGTTTAGAGATGCTATTTGTGTGATATTTGATGTGTGGGACTCCATTTGAGGCTGGATTTGATCTGTAAACTGTTCACTAATGTGACTAGTGATGTAAGAGTGTTATAAACTTGTCAAAAGATGATATTCTAAACCTAATATTCACACTCCTTTTAAACTTTGACCTTCATTTGTCAATTAAATTAAACCAACATTATCATCGAAGTAATTTTATGGGGGCAGGATAGCACCGAGTTTATCGCATTCGGTTTCGGATCAAGAGGTCCATCGTTCAAATCCTGTCAGGGGCACAGCAACTTTGTCTGCGATGCAGTACCACATGCACCCATGGTTTTGATAGTTCCAGTCGATGCTTGCAGGTTTCACTACAATGCATAGCCACAATGGTGTTGCAGGCTTTCTACCTGCAATAATACTAGCAGCTGTGATGCAAGTGAAATGCTCTTGGAAGAGAAGTTAAACCACAGTGTACCTCATCTCATCTCAAGTAGTTTTATAGTTTAGGGTCTGTGTAATATATACACACAGTAAGGTTTGGGTGCAATGCTACACTGAATTTCAATGCAGTACCACTCATGGTTCGCTAGTTCCAGCCGCTGCTCGCAGGTTTCACCACAATTCATCCACAATGGTGTTGCAGGCTTTCTCTCTGACATAATTCTAGCAGCTGGATATAAGTGAAATGCTCTTGAAAAAGAAGTTAAAGCACAATTCACCTCACCTCATCTCCTGTACTTTTATAGTTTTAGGATAATATAATATATATTTAGCGTAATATATGCTGTACTTGCATCTTATTGTTTCCAGGAGGTATGGGGAACTTCTCTGAACAATGCACTCTTTGACTGAAAATTCTTAAATAACATGTCCGTAATATTTTATATTGAAAGGAATCTCAGGGTAAAGGTATTTCAGATTGTTTGATATATCATGGACTGTAAAATAATAATAAAATAATGCAAGCAGTGAAAGAATGTCAACAAGCAATTTATCAGTTGGCTTGAGGACAGAATAACACTGACATTAAGAAACAAGTGATGAAGTCTGTATGGCTTGAAGAGTGGCAAGTATGATGGGATTAAAAAGGGTTAGAGAGTTTCTCAGACTTTGATGGAGAGATGAGATAACAAGAAGAAAATACTCTGTAGAGACTGATTTAGGTTGAATGAAAAGATAAATTGATCATCATTCGATTTCTTTTTATTAACAATTAATGGACCTTTGGACTTTCACTTCTTCATTTGATATCATCCCCAAAAATGCTTTATTTCACTCTTTCTCCCGATTTCACTCCATTCATCTAATTTCACTTATGCACTAGATTCATCTGATTTCACTACTATAAATTCATTTAAATTTCACATGATTTCACAGTCTTACACTTAATTAATTTCTGAAATAATTTTTTTTTTAATTTCAAAATTTGACAAATAATGAAAATAAGATAAAAGGAGCCTCTGAGATGTGTTCATTTCAAACTGATCTCTGGAGTCTTGTTGTAGACTTGCCTAGGCTCTTACAACATTAAGGAGTCTGGATGACCGACAAATGACTTCACTCCAGCTTTTGATTTCAGTTCATGCTCTGAGGGTAACTGTTAATTAGTAATCTGTTACCTGATTGAGGTGAGATATTGTTACCAGTACCTCAGGGTTCAATTCTGATTGTAACAGATATTGTTCACCAATTAATATCAAATAAATGCCTTGCCAACAAAGACTTTAATTGCACAAAATGACTAGATGACATTTTAATTTGCATGGTATTGGATATCATTGACCATGCATGTCTACAAAGTCCCATATAAATGTTTCCAAATATTTAATCTTAAATTAAATTGTCAAAATATATTTCAAACTTTTATTCATTGGTGCACAATGAAATATGTAAAGTTTATCCCGGGGATATATCTGTGAAATATGCAATGCATTCTTGTTTTAAGACTTAAGTTGGGTTTTTTTACTTGTTTTAAGACCATATAGTTGTCAATATTGCAATATATTCATTAACTTGAAGAACTCTAGAACACTGAAGTCATGGAAAAATGCATGTTATCTTTTGAAGAAGCTTCATATTTGACTTGACAATAGCATTGCAATAAATAATTAAAGTTATCAAAAGCTTTCGCAACAATTTTCGCAAAATATATAAATTTGGCTAAAATAAATACCTTTTTAGTTATAACATTGAAAGGAGAGGATATTGAAAACTAGTTCCATGATTACCATACAAGTCCACACAAATTGATCCTTCTGAATATTTTGACAAGATATAAAATGAAACACAAGAATAAAACTTTAACAAGGGATTAAAATAGAGAAACCTCATGTTCTATACCTGAACTCTATACCCTTGTATTTCTCGAGAAATTAGATGCACATGCTCCCAGAATAATCACTTCCAAGGTGATACAGACTTCAATTTGTGACTCTGAATCATCAGTAATTTATGGCTTTGTTGGAGGGTTATCTCCCCTTATCAGTTGTCGTGTGCCAGGTGTTTTGGAGGGGATGCCCATGCTAAAATCACTGTCAGATCATGAAATTTCTTTTCACATTCTAATTCTATTTTTTCATTTTTTTTTGTTTTTGGATGTATTCTTTGAGGATAGAATTGCCTCTTCTTATCAGGTCCCTATTCCAGGTGTTTGAAGGTGAGGTGAGGTGAGGTTTTTGGCCCCTTTTCAAGTGTAATTCTTTTCATGGCTGCTGGTATTATTGTAGGGAAAAAACCTGCAACGTCTTTGTAGATATGTATTGCGGTGAAACCTGTGAGCATCGGCTGGAACTAGCGAACCATGATGGTACGGAAATTCAGTGTAGTATTGCACCTAAACCTTACTGCGTGTAGATGTGTACTCTACTGCAGACAAAAGTGCCGAGCCATTGGCGGGATTCAAACCTCAGACCTCTTGGTCCGAAACTGAATACTAACCACTGTGATATCCTGCTTTCTCCAGGTGTTTTGTGTCATTCACATTTATATATGCTTTGATAATGGTCACTTAGAATATCTACAAATGTGAGAAGTACTTCAACTTGTGATGCTGAATCAGTGGTGTAACTTATACTTTGTAGCAAGATTCCCCTCCTGATGTTTGAAGGGTTTGGAGGTTCTGGAGAAATATTATGGATATGCTTCATAATGTAATATTCTTATACTTGGGATCTGCAAAAGTTCTTGTACTTTTTCGGAACAAGTCCATTGCAGGATTTGAATCCACACCCTCAGTGTCTGGCACCAATAGCCAGCACTGACTGTACCAGCAGCTTATCCTTTTGGCCACCAAGATCTTGCCTCGATAGTAATATCCCTTATATAACATTCTTTTTCAGAAGGGATCCTCTTAAATTTGTCTAATATCTAAATGGCTTATCCGTTTGCCATATGACCTCAACAAAAGAAAAAGTGCAAGACTTTGCAGTGTTGCAGATAGTGGGATCCCAGATATGATATAATTACATTTGTTAACAATATAAATTGCATGTACTCAATTTGTGACAGGAAATCACTCAGTAAGAACCATTTCCTATTATCAGCTCCCTATTCCAGGTGTGTCAAGGTTTTAGAGAAAAGAAAAGCCATGACATAATGATCACATTGAAGGTGGTACACAGTTCAATTTGTGACACTGAATTATCCAGTGATATATCTCCTAGCAAGAATTACCTCCCTTATCAGCTCTCCAATTCCAGGTGTATGGAGGTTTTAGAGAAAAGGAAAGCCATAGACGTGCTTCATAATGATCACATTGAAGGTGATGCACAGTTCAATTTGTGACACTGAATTATCCAGTGATATATCTCCTAGCAAGAATTACCTCCCTTTATCAGCTCTCCAATTCCAGGTGTGTGGAGGTATTTATGGTTTTGCACTCTGGGTTCAAGAGAAAAAATACATTTGGCTTTGGGAGATAAAGTCAAGTGTGTATCTTGCTAAGTGATACGGGCATCCTTGACTCAACTGTGGACCTGATTTATTTTTTCTTTGATATTGGAGCTCTCAGTCTCCTATTGCAGGCATCATATATCAAATACAGATATTTTTCTTTTCTGTAAGATAATTGCGTTCTCCAGATTGCTTTGAAGTTCTTGATACTGTTCAGAGAGGTTCCATATTAATTTATTCCTTTGAATTTGAAAATATTCTGTAGGCTATTTTGTTTTACTCTCTGGCTGTAGGTTTCTGGCTACAGTGTGGAAAGGGTTAATATTTTGCTTTACAGAGAATTTGAATTATGATATGTGACAATCTATGTGCTCTTCAGGGACGAATTGACCATTCAGTGCATTCAGCAAGGAACTCGGCAATTTTGTCTGCTGTAGAGAACTGTTCTACATGCAGTAAGGTTTTAATTCAATGACTGAATTTCAGCGTAGTACCACAATGGTTTGCTAGTTCCAGTCAACGCTCACAGGTTTCACCACAATGCATAGCCACAATGGTGTTGAGAGCTTTCTCCCTGCAATTATACTAACAGCCATGATATAAGTGAAATTTTCTTGAAAGCAGCGTCATGCACCAAATTATTTCACCTCACCTCTCCTGCATCTGCATCTTATATATGCAGTAGAGAATATAATAAGAGAACTGTAATAGACAACTGCAGATTGGTGTAAGTACAATGTATATCAGAGTAGCAAAAGTAGCACACAGGTTTTTCAGCCATGAATAAGCACAATGGTGCTGCAGATAAATAGTCTTGAAATTTCTTTGTAATACTGAAGTGATTCAAAATTTTAAATCTTTTGGTTTCAAACCCAGTACTTCTTGGTGATGAGCTAACACTTTACCACTTAACTAAGCTACATACCCAGTTTTTATTCAATTCATGATTTTGACTTCGCATCTGTCCTGTTTTTTTGATAATCTATAGCTATGATTTGAAACAAACTCCAATTTTTCATAAGGATTAATATTAATGAAGACTTTATAAACCAAAAACATATCCGTAATAAATATCTACATATTTAGAGATTTGGAAATTGAAAGAATTAAGTGATTTCTATATCTTTTTAGATTGCTAAGGTGAATTGGGAGAAGGGGGAGACATCTGTTTTTAAGCTCTGTGAGCGCCGACACCACATCATTTTTATCCTGTTTTTAACTTTTAACTTTTTTTTTTATTGCCATTCCGACCGTGCGCAAACCCACACCGTGTCAAAATGATCAACCATGATTGTGGACACTACCTGGTAGAAGAAGTAGAAGAGTAATTTAAAACACTCTCTAGTAATCTGTGTATGGAGTCTATCGTACTTCAAAAGTTTATTGACTTTCAGTAAATTTTAGGACAAGTATCATATCCTTCTAACAATAATGTTAATCCGAGTTGACTCTTACAATTATTGTTGCATTCAGAAAAAAATCAAAAGATATTAACCTCAATAAATGTCACTGAACAATAAAATGATTTAAATAAAAAGTGACATTTATTGTAAATATTGTTCCTTTTAATGAGTTTATGCAAATATGGCAGGATTATATTAACATTTCAGAGATACGTGTCTCTTTTCTGCTATATCAAGTTCCAATTTCCAAGACAAAATGTTTTATTTGAAAATTACTTGACTCTTTAGTCGCCGTGCTATTTTCCTTCCAACTCTTTCCCATCTACGATCTTAATAATATTACGTTTCAAAGATTCATGAATTTATGCTTCATTGTTAATTACTTTTAGCTCATCACACAGACGTCCATGTTTATCATCTGTAATTCATATTGTTCAATAATTAAGGAGGGCGACATGCCAAGATATGATATTTCATAAGGATACTTTTAATCATGAATAAATTACGTTCTTAATTAAAGCATACAAGCAAATATGATAAAATGATGACCGTATGATTTCACCGTAATCACGTGAGGCAAATTGATATGGATTTGATATTTTTGTTTCATTTACAGTTTATTATTAACAAATATGATTTCCTCTGTGGACCAGATGTTTGGTGTGAGTGAAAATGATACAAAGATATAGGATACCTCTTTTCTTAATGAGCTTCTGTCGTCTCTGCAGCCGTAATCAAAAGGACTGGCGTGGTTCAATCAAATCCGTCTCAGTCTGTCTTTGTAGATGATTTTCACCTTAAAGGGACACCGCGTCGAGGATAAATATGAGATCAGATTTATCTACCTATGCTGATTAACGTTTCTGGTAACGAGTCACAGACCCCCAATTTCAGACAATTGAAGTATTTAATTATAAAACTACTGCATGTAGACAGTGAAGTGAAGCGTAACTCGTTAGCAGACAAGTTAACCAGCATAAGCAGATAAAAGTGATCTCATTTTTATCCTCGACGCAGTGTCCCTTTAAATTCACCCTAATATCTTCTGAAAAGCAAACTCTCGTGTTCATAATGTGTCTTTCCTGTGTTCAAGAAAATAGCCATTTTTTAATTCTCAGGCCATGACAATATATAATTTGTTTTTCAGATTTGTTTCGGCAAAATGTCTGAAAGCAGGAGGCAAAACAAACAGAAAAAAGAATAAATTTTGTTCTAGTGTAGGTGAAAAATAATAAGTCAACTCAATGCAGCACTTGCTCACTGTTTGCTTGTTCCAGTGATGCCAAAGGTTTCACAGCATTGCTTAGGTACATGACATTGCAGGCTTTCCTCAATATTGCCATCTTCAGAAAAGTTAAATACTCATAAAAGTGACATTAAACTCTTTCTCCATGTGTATTTTGCCAAGAAATTTGCCCAACAAAATTCTAAAACTACATACAATTGACATTTTGACATTTGAAATTACATCACTCCAAATGAAACATGATCGTTTCAACTCTTTTTGTATTCAAAGTTCTGAAGAACTTTTTTCCGCATGTCTCGTAAATCACTTTTCCCTCCAGAACAATTGTAACTTGAGCTTGTCTGTTGTGAAGTTTCGACTTCATTGATTCGACATAATTTTGTAAACACAGACTGGTTAATCCATGCAATTAAAACGCTGATGATGATGTAAAGTTAAGAGTTGCATAGTCCCTGAGATTTATGCCAAATTGAGCCCCGTGTAATCGTTAGTCACAGAAGCGCGTGTAACCATGTGTGAATTTTGCTTCTTCTATTTCACATTTACAGAAGCTGCTAGTAACATAAAACTAATGACACCTTGGCATGCCATGCTAAATAATTCTTAATTGCACGGGTATCTAAAAACACTGTCTGACATGAATATTTTATTTTGGATACTAAATAATTAGTAATTGCAGGGTATCTAAAAACACTGTCTGACTTTCATGTGTTATTTTGGATGTTAAATAATTTTTAATTTATAGGATGTCAAAAAAACGTTGTCCAACATGAATATTTTATTTTGACGTCTAAGATTTCATGTTATTTTCTTGACTATGAAACAGTATAGTTACGAATGATAATGGTCTTGAATCATCGCAAATTGCAAACAATTTATTGAAATAGTCCACCTGGAGAGGTATTTACATAGGCGTAATGCCTGTTTACCAATCCACTCATGAATAATGAATAAATATTGTTTAAATCAAATAGTCCACTGACTGACATATCAGATTTCATATGGAACTTGTGTTGTCTGTATCCATTGTATTTAACAATTTGAATCAGTATCATTTTCACTTTAAATTTGTTACCAATAATTTGGTTTATAAATCAGCATGGTGAACAATTTAATTAATAAATTTGATGATAATGCATAAGGATTGTACTTTGTATGGATATTCACAGAGTTGTTCAGTACCGAGAGTTAAATTTATAAAAATGTTATTGTTTTAATGACATTAATGGATGTTTTTTTTAATTTAAAAAAGGGGGTATTTAACATGAATCATGAATTGAATAAAAATGAAAACATTCTGTACTTATACTGTCTGACAAAGTTAAATTAAAACTAAAATGACAACTATCCTGGTTAGAGGGCCTCTATCCTCTATCTGTATCAGGATAGTTATTATTTGAAGTTTTTCAGTCAGTAGCTCTTTTTATATTCATACAAAAAAAATTTCAATAAAGACAATTTAAATGATAGAATCATGAAATTCATTAAGAAAATCGTGATGTCAATGCTTGTGTATTCCACTCTCAATAAAACATTCTTTTCAATAAAAGAGGTTAACAGTGACGAATGTATCACTATTAATCAATAAATGAGCTACTAACATGTGTGTTTGTCAACCTTTTGTTTCCAGATTTCCCGAAGCAAGCGTCCTGTGTTGACTCTCCGACTCAGTAGAGTGTAAATCCTAATTAGCATATTGCCATGTAATTAATTCCTTCATCAGAGTACAGGGATTAGGGGAAAACTGTTTCTGAAATGTCTTAATAGGATTAGTCGGGTGGAATCATCATTTTAACAGATTTCACACCGATGTTCTCAAGACAAAAAGTAGCGGTGCTGTTGACCATGACACGACCAGACAAGAGTTTCAACGACCTTTGACCCTACCTGAGGCTTTTTGCAGTAACTATTTGCGCTAATTGGTTTTCTCACTAATTACAGAAGGACGTTCTCGGGAAACACAGCCTCTTGCTTCAAGTACTTCTGAATCTCGTCGCGACCTTTGACCTAATCACGTGAGTCAGTTGTTAAATCTGTCTCTGGTTTGTTATTACGTGCCCAAAGGTTAATCTTGAGATAATCTCCTCAATTTTCCAATATTTGAACAATATTTTGATTACTGCCTTCCCACTTAAAAAATAATTTCTTAATGTAAATTATCCAAATTATTTCCCAGGAATTTTCTTCATTAAATACAAGGCCCAAAAGATATAATCTGGTTAAAGGAAGGAAATTGGATTGCAGATGATAATTGTTTTCCTTCTTCCAGAGAACAATAGGCTTGAATAATTGTTTTCAGAAGAAAAATAAACACATGTTATCCAAATAAAGAAATCTTAAACCTTCTTTATTTCAGTGAAATTACATTTCATTAATTTGATGTGTATGTTTTCGAACTGAGGTTAAATTTGATTGTTTACCAAATCAAGGTCATGTCGTAAAGGAAGAAAAGAATTCTAACAAAAGAGAAATATACTGTTTTGTGCTGAGGGAAATATTATTTTTATTCTCTTCCATGAGCAACATTTAAAAGAGGTTATTAGGCAATGATTTCAATTTTGGAAAGTAACTATAAATTAACAATGGAAACTTGTCATCATGAGTATCATACACTTTTAGATATCTGTTAACAACAATACATATTGTCAACAACAATACATATTGTCAACAACAATACATATTGTCAACAACAATACATATTGTCAACAACAATACATATTGTCACATACGTTCTCAAGTTGTGAGCTAGTTGACTTGATGAATGATTTCATTCAATGTAAACGTGTGTGATAGTGTTGCTTCTGAAACATATTTTTATGGTGACTTAGATGTAATAGTTACCAGCCCTGACCAAATGTTATCAGGCTTTGTGCTGTAGGATGTGCCTCTCACATGTAGACTCTGAAATGATTTTAGTTTTTAACTATGGATAAAATGAAAATAAAATAAAAAGGAGCCTCTGAGATGTATTCATTTATACTAAGCTCTGTAGACTTGCTTTGTTGTAGACTTGCTTTGTTGTAGACTTGCTTTGTTGTAGACTTGCCTTGTTGTAGACTTGCCTTGTTGTAGACTTGCCTCGTTGTAGACTTGCTTTGTTGTAGACTTGCCTCGTTGTAGATTTGCTTTGTTGTAGACTTGCCTCTTTGTAGACTTGCTTTGTTGTAGACTTGCCTCGTTGAAGACTTGCTTTGTTGTAGACTTGCCTCGTTGTAGACTTGCCTCTCGTTGTAGACTTGCCTCTCGTTGTAGACTTGCCTCGTTGTAGACTTGCCTCGTTGTAGACTTGCCTCGTTGTAGACTTGCCTTGTTGTAGACTTGCCTCGTTGTAGACTTGCCTCGTTGTTGACTTGCCTCGTTGTAGACTTGCCTCGTTGTAGACTTGCCACATGGTAGACTTGGCTTGTAGACTTGGCTTGTTGTAGACTTGGCTTGTTGTAGACTTGCCTCGTTGTAGACTTGCCTCGTTGTAGACTTGGCTCGTTGTAGACTTGGCTTGTTGTAGACTTGCCTCTTTGTAGACTTGCCTCGTTGTAGACTTGCCTCGTTGTAGACTTGCTTTGTTGTAGACTTGCCTCGTTGTAGACTTGCCTCTCGTTGTAGACTTGCCTCGTTGTAGACTTGCCTCGTTGTAGACTTGCCTCGTTGTAGACTTGCCTCGTTGTAGACTTGCCTCGTTGTAGACTTGCCTCGTTGTTGAGTTGCCTCGTTGTAGACTTGCCTCGTTGTAGACTTGCCTCGTTGTAGACTTGGCTTGTTGTAGACTTGGCTTGTTGTAGACTTGCCTCGTTGTAGACTTGCCTCGTTGTAGACTTGCCTCGTTGTAGACTTGCCTCGTTGTAGACTTGGCTTGTTGTAGACTTGCCTCTTTGTAGACTTGCCTCGTTGTAGACTTGCCTTGTTGTAGACTTGCCTCGTTGTAGACTTAATGCCTTGGCTCTTAAAAATTCAAGGAGTGTGGATGACAGATTAGATCTATATACCTTACCCATCCCATATTTAATACACTGCAGTTTGATAGCCATCTCTGTCTTTCACAACATCATTACAGTATGACGTTGCTATTTCATATATTGTCATGAACTCAATGAAAGATTTTCATCAAAAAGTTTATATAGATCATTAATATAGAAAAATATTGCCGAAAAATCTTCCTACCAACGAGGCCATGCAGTCTTCAGGGAAAAAAACAATTAGAAGGTGGGCATAGAATTCTTGGAATTTATCTGTCTGAATGTCTTGATTGAACATGAATAAAATACATCCACTTGTCTGTTCTCTCAGAAATATGGTCAAAATACTTTTAAAAAGCAGTCACAATTAAAAAAAAGAGTTCAATATATGTAACCAACGTCTTCAATACCATTTGCTCTCGGGATGTCATTTACAACACCACCTGAATGAATGATAAACTGTAGTCAAGACATAAAACATGTTTCACTGAAACTTTAAAACACAATTGACATCAGACCCAGACACACAGTCATCATCCTCACTAACCAACAACAGACCAATCTCAAGTCCAAAGAACAATTAGAGGAGTGAGGAATTCAGGGGATTTCTTCGTCTGAGAATCCAGGCTACAACATGAATAAAACACATCCTCTTTAAGTGGTTCTGGTTCACGAACATCTCGGGGGTATTTCCTGACATGCCTTGTGTCACGTGGGACCTTCAACATTTGAATCTAGTTGTCGTAATGGAAGTGATCTGTCTAAACGTCTTCGCATACTGCTAACGTATTGGTTCCCCCGTTTAAATAATTTCCTCTGCGCATGTATTAAATAAGCAAACCCTTGTTAATGGTTGTTGATCTTGAAGAGTCTTTAAGAACTTTGCTGAGTGACATCTTGGTTCTGAATTCATGGGAAGAAAACAAATAATGGGTTGTGGTGTGGTCAATTACCGCTTTGAGAGATGTGGAGTTGATATAAAGTTTTCATGCATGTTTTGACGGATCCTTGAATAGAGACTGAACTGATCTGGTAAGGATGACAATTCAATGAAATATTGCCTCTTTTAAAATGAATATGGTATAACAGGATTATAATGTGAAGGAGAACAAGTTTTATGGATATACAACTTCTTTATTGCAGGAGTGAGTTTCGGTGTAGACACCGTTATCAAGCAAATGATACTTGATAACGGTGCTTGATAACGGTGTTAGAATCTACACTGAAACGTCGCACTCCTGCAATAAAGAAGTTGTATATCCATAAGACTCGTCTCCTTCATCTAACCAACTTCTAAATGTCATTGAAAGAAGTCAGGAATATAATGTTATCACCAAAGTCATGCAAAATTCTACTTTCAAGCATAGGCTCGCCGTCAACGTGCACAACATCACAGAAGCGTGAGGTCATAACATTATTGATGCCACCACATCACCATGACAACAATATATTTTGCCCCGAGACATTGTATGAAAAATATGAACCATGAGTGCTGGAGTCCTACAAAAACAAATATATTAGTACAGGGAGGTTATGTTTCTGTTTAATGGTACAAATGTGTTAGAAGGCAGCACTTGACGACCTGAATGGTAGTTTGTAGTTAATATTTATTACCCATATGGTTGAAAAGTACCGAGTTAATATTATTGATATGAGCACATGTGCACATATCACGTTTGCCTAGCAACCATTGTTTCACTGTGACTTCCCGTATTTTGTCGCCTGTAACGTCATAAAACGATTGTTCGTGACGCCACTGTAGCTTGCCGTCGCAGGAGAAGTGGGCCGTTTCTTGGCTATTTTTACACGAATCAGACAGAATAAAATGGGTAATAAAGAAATTATTACACTCGAAAGTGTGCCGTATGACTTTTATGAAACTCGTGTAAATTTGTGTATAACCCTCGCTCTCGCTCTGGCAATACAAAAATTCCCGCTCGTTGTGTCAAAGTCATATGACACACTTCCTCGGGTAATAATCTCTATATATAACAGCAGGAGGATCCACTGAAGGATACTGAGAGAGGGTATATCCTCATCAACCCAGGATGTTATCTGGAAAACAACCAGAATAATAATGTTACATGTTTCGTAGTCCATTGACTCCTTCATCAGACAATTAAATGGTTTAAATGGTCAATCTTCTTTATATCTATTAATTTAAAAATTTGTAAACTACACCTGTGCAAAAATGTAGATGTCAACATTAAATTATGAAAGTACACATCCTAAAATTCGATCAAAGAAAAAAATTTACATTTTGAAGCTAACAACCCATTTCTGGTAGAGCCTGCTAACATGAACATACTGACAGACCTGTTGTCATTAATTTTCAGAAAAATAGACGGAAAAAAGATTGAATTATCCATTACCGATTTCTTGATTTTATCTAATGGAGATCAAGATAGGTTCACTGTAATAGAACTTGAGCTCATTTTGTTGTCAGCTAAAGCAAATGACATTCTGAGTTGAGTTTAAGCATATGCCAGCATGTATCGGACACAGCATGGGGGCAGGATAGAGCAGTGGTTAGCGCGGTTGGCTTAGGAAGTTCGGAGTTCGATTTCTGTCATGTGCTTGGCAACTTTGTTGTGGAACTGTTTAACATACAGGTACATAGGTTTGGGTGCAATGCTACACTGAATTTCAACGCATTACCACCCATGGTTCACTAGTTCCTGAGGGCGGGATAGCGCAGTGGTTAGCGCGTTGGGCTTCGGATCAAGAGGTCCGGGGTTTGAATCCCGCTAGGGGCACGGCAACTTTCTCCCTGCTGTAATACTAGAAGCCGGGATATAAGTGAAATAGTCTTGAAAGTGGCGTTAAACCCCAACTCACCTCACCTCACTTACCCCACTAGTTCCAGTGGATGGTCGCAGGTTTCACTGCGTATAGCAACCACGGTGAGGGCTTTCTTCCTGCAGTAATATTAGCAGCCAGCTATGAGTGAAATACTCTTGAAAGCAGTGAAAAACTCACCGACATCACAAACTATACAATGCATTTTTAGCTCATCAGGCCTGAAAGGCCCGATGGGCTTATGGCATGGCTTGGTGTCCGGCGTCCGTCCGTCCGTCCAACCGTCCGTCCGTCCATCCGTCCATCCGTAAACTTTTCGCTTTTTCGACTTCTTCTCCAGAACCAATGACTCCACAGAGCTGAAATTTTATGTGCAGACTCCTTGGCCAATGGGGATTCTAAATTGTAAATTTCATGACCCCATGACCCCAAATGGGGTCACAGGGGTCACATCCTTAAAAACCTATTTTCATCTTCTTCTTCAGTTCCAAAAGGTCTAGAGAGCTGAAAAGTTGTGTGCAGACTCCTTGGCCAATGGTGATTCTAAATTGTAGATTATGTGACCCCGTGACCCCAAATGGGGTCACTGGGTTCACATCCTTAAAAACCTATTTTCATCTTCTTCTCCAGTTCCAAAAGGTCTAGAGAGCTGAAAAGTTGTGTGCAGACTCATTGGCCAATGGGGATTCTAAATTGTAGATTATGTGACCCCGTGACCCCAAATGGGGTCACTGGGTTCACATCCTTAAAAACCTATTTTCATCTTCTTTTTCAGTTCCAAAAGGTCTAGAGAGCTGAACAGTTGTGTGCATACTCCTTGGCCAATGGGGATTCTAAATTGTAGATTATGTGACCCCGTGACCCCAAATGGGGTCACCGGGATCACATCCTTAAAAACTTATTTTCATCTTCTTCTCCAGTTCAAAAAGGTCTAGAGAGCTGAAAAAGTGTGTGCAGACTCCTTGGCCATTGGGGATTCTAAATTGTAGATTATGTGACCGTGTGACCCCAAATGGGGTCACCGGGGTCACATCCTTAAAAAACCTATTTTCATCTTCATTTTCCAGTTCCGAAAGGTCTAAAAAGTTGTGTGCAGACTCCTTGGCCAATGGGGATTCTAAATTGTAGATTTTGTGACCCCATGATCCCAAATGGGGTCACAGGGGTCACATCTTTGAAAACCTATTTTCATCTTCTTCTCCAGTTCCAAAAGGTCTAGAGAGCTGAAAAGTTGTGTGCAGACTCCTTGGCCAATGGGGATTCTAAATTGTAGATTATGTGACCCCGTGACCCCAAATGGGGTCACTGGGTTCACATCCTTAAAAACCTATTTTCATCTTCTTTTTCAGTTCCAAAAGGTCTAGAGAGCTGAACAGTTGTGTGCATACTCCTTGGCCAATGGGGATTCTAAATTGTAGATTATGTGACCCTGTGACCCCAAATGGGGTCACCGGTGTCACATCCTTAAAAAACCTATTTTCATCTTCATTTTCCAGTTCCGAAAGGTCTAAAAAGTTGTGTGCAGACTCCTTGGCCAATGGGGATTCTAAATTGTAGATTTCGTGACCCCATGATCCCAAATGGGGTCACAGGGGTCACATCCTTGAAAACCTATTTTCATCTTCTTCTCCAGTTCCAAAAGGTCTAGAGAGCTGAAAAGTTGTGTGCAGACTCATTGGCCAATGGGGATTCTAAATTGTAGATTATGTGACCCCGTGACCCCAAATGGGGTCACAGGGGTCACATCCTTAAAAACCTATTTTCATCTTCTTTTTCAGTTCCAAAAGGTCTAGAGAGCTGAAAAGTTGTGTGCAGACTCCTTGGCCAATGGGGATTCTAAATTGTAGATTATGTGACCCCGTGACCCCAAATGGGGTCACAGGGGTCACATCCTTAAAAACCTATTTTCATCTTCTTCTCCAGTTCCAAAAGGTCTAGAGAGCTGAAAAGTTGTGTGCAGACTCCTTGGCCAATGGGGATTCTAAATTGTAGATTATGTGACCCCGTGACCCCAAATGGGGTCACAGTGGTCATGATCTAAGAACCTATCTTTTGCTTGTAAACAATAACTTAAATAACTTAAATATTCAACTTTAGATAGTAAATCAATGAAATCCTGATGAGCTACAGAGCCCATGGCTCTATTTTTTCATCATTATATACAGATTATTAAATTACACCATGCTTTTATACAAGCAGCTATCTATAAGTTATATCATGCATTATACAAGCACTTATCCAAAACAGACTATATACCATGCATTCCATGAGAAAGAGAAAGCATGAAAAATATTAAATTTAAAAAGTTCAAACTATGAACATGATCTGAGGAAGTATTATACCAAATTTGGGGTGGATTGGTAAAGTACGTAGTTTTAAAGATCAGCTCATGTAACAATCCCAAACCCTCAAATAGACAACGTTGAAATTGTTGCCATGGAAACAGCAAAAAATAAAATTGAAAAAGTTCAAACCCCCAAAATACACATCTTCATGATATGAGGATCGAAGGACGTAGTATACCAAATTTTGTGAGGATTGGTCAAGTACGTAGTTTTAGAGATCAGCACTGGAAACAATCCCTATCCTTCATAATGAGATCTAGCTTTCACAAATGAAACATTATACGACATCCATCTGAAACAAAATTTACCATGCACCTATCAAACAAAAATTATACCATGCATCATTCTATTCATTATTTAGCACCATACATTATATAACATTTTCTTAATACAGTCGAGGCGGGATAGCGCAGTGGTTAGGGCGTTCGGCTTCTGATCAAGGTGTCCGGGGTTCGAATCCCGTCAGAGGCACGGCAACTTTGTCTGCAGTAGAGAACTGTTCAAGGTTTGGGTGCAATGCTACACTGAATTTCAGCGTAGTACCACACATGGTTCGCTAGTTCCAGCCGTTGCTCGCAGGTTTCACCGCTATGCATAGCCACATGGCGTTGCAGGGCTTTCTCCCTGCTATAATACTGGCATCCGCGATATAAGTGAAATACCCTTGAAAGCGGCATTAAACCCCAACTCGCCTCACCTCATTATTTAGCACAAATCAGACCATACATTATATAACATTTTCTTAATACAGTCATACCAAGATCAATCAGCGCATGTCAGAACACGTACCATGTACACCATCATGTAGAATCGGCAAGACAGCTGAAGTCGAAAATGCATGCTGATGTCTCGAGGGATATTGATAGGTGAACATTAAATGCACAAATATCTCATCAAGCAGACTAATAAAGACCTCATTGATGGCTTATTCATCAGAGAAACGTCTCAACTGCAACTGCAGTTTCCATTTCCTTAAGCGTAATTACGGTAGGGAATGAGTGGTTTGTGAGGCTTTCATCTTTGTGGTCATTTCGATAGCGGAAGTACATTTGTGAGTATTAATTCAAAGTGCTATGATGGTAAGAAGGATCATTTATTTGTCTGTCTGTACAAAGGATCACCAGGGCCAAGAGACAGCTAGTCTAGTAGGTATGTGGATTAGTGCAACAAGACCACTCCGCTTCGCCGTTGATATACTACCGTCCTGACAGCAAATCATTACCTTTCAGATTTATTCATTAATTCAAAGTAGATTGGGCAATTTGTGTAAGGTTCTCTTATTAAATATTTCATAGTCGAGAGTCATTAGCTTACAGTTGAAAGATAGATGGATTTAAATCAATAAAATTACATCTATTACGGTTGTGGATTCATGTATTCATAGAAAAGTTTTTTCATTTAGGGAAAAGGGTACGAAATGTTGATTTTTAACAACACAAGGCGTCTCAGATATTCGTTTGTTGAAAATATATTTTGGATGGTAGAATGTTGATATTTTAGTATGTATCTTTATAGTTTCCTATTTCCTAAGTAATTAAAAATATCTAATTTTTTTGTTAGTTTAAAATTGTAAAATTTAAATCGATCAAAGAAATTTTTGATTAATAAAAGAAGTTTATCCAATTTGTTGATCTATATTGATATTTACTTTACCAATTAATCATGTGTCATGCAAAAGATCTAAACCAAAATGGCAATTCATCAAAGTTATAGTTTTCAAACATTCATTCCTCCATATCCTTTCACACAGACTCAAATTCTTAACCTGCACATGAAAAAATAAAAACCTGAAGAAATTTAAATTACATTTTGGAACCAAATGTCATAAACATTTATTTCCCATATGCTCAAACTTCTTGTTAGTTTTAAGAGATCGAAACCCAAGAGAGTTCATTCTGAAAAAGTCTTCAACGTTAAATTTCAAATACCAAACTCAAATTTCTTTACGCTCATTGTGATAAAAATATATCAGTTTCATTAAAAAGTTTGTTGAATGTTTAATCAGCAAATTTGCCGAGCGATTTTCTTCAAATATGAAGGCATGTTTCAACATGAAAGCTCATGTTATTCCCAAAAGCCTGCAAACGGAGCATGCTCAACTGTTTGTATGCTAATATGCTGTAAACACTTCTTTGTGTACTCACATTCACCCCTAAACATTAGGTAACAACGTCTCCATTGCCACTTGCCGAGGGGAAGAGGATTATTTCCGCGACTTTCCATTGTTACAAGTCAAAGAATTTGTTTGTTTGACTGAAATTGTTTATATTTTGAAATGTGGGCAAGGTTTTATGAAAATTATGGAAATTTCTTCATTTTTGCATTTGTGCACTACAAACATATATACTTCTGCAATATTGTGCAACAGTTTTTAATTAGAACTTAGAACCATGTGAGATTGAATATATATATATTGCTCATATTGTTTGAATAATATTGTTTATATTTTGAACATGGACAAGTTTTGTTTAAAATTATGGAAATTTCTTCATTTGTGCATTTGTGCACGACACAAACATAAACTTTTGCAATATTGCAACAAATTGAGTTTTTAATCAGAACTTAGAACCTTGTGAGATTGAGTATATATATTGGTCATCTTTGAACTTTTATTTGCCCCGCAATATTGATAAGACTGCCATTATCTTTTCAACCAATATATATGATAATGTGTTTGGTATTGAGAAATATGTTGTAAGCTTATATTGCCTTGAGCACATTCATCAAATCCTCCAGACATCGAATCTTGTATTTCTGCATCTTTATCAGCTAAAATGGGGAGAGGGGAAGAAGAGGGGAAAGGGGGAGAGGAGGGAAATAGCACAGTAGAGAACTATTCTACGTGCAGTAAAGTGGGTGCAATGCTAAATAGGTAGTACCACCCATGGTTCGCTAGTTCCAGCCGATGCTCGCAGGTTTCACCGCAATGCATAACCACTTGGCGTTGCGGGCTTTCTCCCTGTCTCTCTTGAAAGAATGTGAAACCCTAACTGACCTCACCTCAGCTGAAACGTTCCACAAGAATTAAGGTTTGGATACATGCCACATTGTAGTTCACTATCACTCATGGTTTGCTAGTTTTCAGGTTTCACTAGGAGTGTATGCCACAAAAGGGTTGCAGGCTTTCTTCCTGCTGTAATACTAACCACAGTTCTATAAATGAAATAAAGGCATTAAGAGGGAAGTATGACTGGAAGATCTTTGTGAGACAAAGTTCACTGAATATTCCTCTTTGTACATTTATGTTTTTAGCTCATCAGGCCTGAAAGGCCAGATGGGCTTATGGCATGGCATGGCGTCCGGCGTCCGTCCGTCCGTCCGTAAACTTTTCGCTTTTTCGACTTCTTCTCCAGAACCGATGACTCCACAGAGCTGAAATTTTATGTGCAGACTCCTTGGCCAATGGAGATTCTAAATTGTAGATTTCGTGACCCCATAACCCCAAATGGGGTCACAGGGGTCACATCCTTAAAAACCTATTTTCATCTTCTTCTCCAGTTCCAAAAGGTCTTGAGAGCTGAAAAGTTGTGTGCAGACTCCTTGGCCAATGGGGAGACCCTGAGGCCCCAAATAAAGGCCTCAAAGGCCATGACCTAAAAATATATTTTCTTCTTCTCCTCCAAAACAAAGAGACCTAGAAGGCTGTAATATTGTGTGCATACTCTTTAGCCAATGGGGATTCTAAATTGTAGATATGGGGACCCTGTGGTGCCCCAAATAAGGGCCTCAAGCCATGACCTAAAAATCTATTTCAGTCTTCATCATTAAACAATATAAACCCTGATGAGCTACAGAACCCATATCTCTATTTTTAATACATGTTTTAAACACAGTTCATTTCAAACTTGTTGCTTAGATTGTAAATTTGATGAAAATAAACAGAATATAGAACATCAAGCTCGTCCATTTGGATCATTTGTTTTGAACTGGAAGATAGAAGTGGAGGAACGAGTTCAAAGAACAACTTCAAATTGTTCCTCCAATTTCATGACAACTTGGAATCAGCCATGCAATAATATATTTAACGTGCAATACAGAAATCCATCAGAAACTAACTGTGTTGCACGATTGTATTGCTGTCTTTAGTTAACATCAGTATATAATAAATGCATATTGCAGTGTATAAAATATGGCCCGTAAGCCAGCCCGGAAACAGAGAGTATTTGAGCTGGTAAATATTTGAGTTTTTTTTTTAAATTTTGCTATTAAATTGACAAAATAACAGTTTTGGACAGACTGCTTTTCAAGCTTATTTCACACACTGATATATGATATAAACCCCTTAAATTTCGACCTCACAATAAATTCACTGGTCAAATTCTCTTGAAACCTCAAATCTCCTTAAAATTAACTTCCGTGTTCGTCTTTTGGGTCAAAGATGAAATGTCCGAACAATAATTTGAATCTGCAACCCTACTAACATGGCAAGAAAATGATGGTACTCCATAGCAGTAATTTCATTGAATTTTAAGTACCAATCCATTCACTCCCCTAATGTAAATGGGCGTTCACTCATTACTTTGAAATTTAATGCTACATTACTGTCAAATCAGTTTTAGAGTATCTCTTCTGTTTTGTGGAAAACTAAATTGGAAAACCACCTGAATACAAAACAAATGACTAAATGGTGAGATACAGAGTGTTCTGTTGTTGAAACTCACTAGAAGTTTGCAAAATATCTAAAATCAACTGAAGTTTGCATTTGAAAATCAATTGAAAATTTATTCATGGAAGTGAAAATATAAAAATGTTGAAATGTATCTTGACGGAGTAAAAGTTACATCAAATTTCTTCTCTTTTATGAGATGTTCATGAATGTAAACAAATTAACCTTGGTAGATTTCATTAAAAGGAGGGATTGTCTGTATACAGCTTGAAAAGGGTGCAAGGGCCTATATAGAAATGTCACTGCCATACAATAACGAAGTTGTATATCCATAATGACTTGTCATATCAATCATACTTGTCATAGGCTTTACAAATATGTTAAAGGCTCTTGTGTTATCCCAACATAAAATGAACCAAGAGTTATGAGTTTGAATCCTGACAGAGACTAGTTCAACAACTTAAGTTAAGTTGGTTAGCGCGTTCGACTTCGGATCAAGAGGTTCGGGGTTCAAATCCAGCCAGGGGCACGGCAACTTTGTCTGCAGTAGAGAACTGTTCTACACGCAGTAAGGTTTGGGTGCAATGCTACACTGAATTTCAGCGTAGTACCACCCATGGTTTGCTAGTTCCAGCCGATTCTCACAGGTTTCACCGCAATGCATAGCCACATGGCGTTGCGGGCTTTCTCCCTGCCATAATACTAGCAGCCACGATATAAGTGAAATAATCTTGAAAGCGGCGTTAAACCCCAACTCACCTCACCTCACCTCTATGTGAAGTAAAGTTTTGGTGCAATGTTTTGCAGTAAGTAATATTCAAATAAAATGTATATGCTTTATGTATTTTGTTAGTGATTTTAGTGAAAAAAAAATTCCTTGAAATATTTAAATTTCTATTAATTATCATTCAGTATATGATATACTCCATTTTGAAGGTAAAGTCTTAAGGTGCAACTTTATAAATGCTTAAAAGAGAAAAATGGAAAAGTTTTAAAAAATGTAATAGAAAGGAAACTGGGTGTATTTTTAACCTTAATTTTCAGGTTTGGAAAAGTCGTTTGAAGTTTCACATCTAATAGAAATCTGACATTTATAACTTCCATTGTTGAGACAAGAAAGCTCTTTCCAATGGTTTCTTGTTGATTGTTCTTCAAACGTCTTTACTGTGAAATATATAAAATGTCTTTGAGGATTCTGTTGTAAGTGTTGTCAATTTATTATTCCTGAGTGATACCTATTTTTTTCTGATTGTAAACGATATAACATTTTTGTTTTCAAAAGATTTTCTTCTCAATGCAGTTTTCAAAGTGAATGTGATTTATCCGTGAAAATGATTTATGTCTTGTGTCGTAAACTAACAGTTGTATTTTTAAAACTATCCAGAATTCTGACAATACCTTTTTGTTATTTTTTACCTTTCTTGCTCTTAAAGATTATGTTTAGACCTATTGTTGTCAATTTCAAATTACGAGTCAACGCCAGAACAAGATTTTTATTGCACATAATGAACAAAAATTGCACTTTCTAGGAGAAGCAATAGATTTCCTTTCCAAAAAATACAATAAGCTTAAGAGTTACGAGAGATTGCATACCTAATTGTTGTAAGAGGATACGCTTAGAAGTTAGGAAAAAAGGTGTTGTGTTTACGGAGAAGAATTCAGTCCAATAAACAAATGCCAGACAAAATCTAAATCATTGGCAGTTTCTTCATGTTCAGTCTTTTGACTTCATTTTAAAAATATTTGTCCTTTAACTTTTGATTGTCCTCTGTATGATTCATGATTTATTGGATGTGCTTTTTGAAATATCCAAAGTTTGTTGCTGATTTGATATAATAAAAAAAAAGAAAGAAACTTAAAGACATTGACAAAGGTTAATTTAGCGCTGGTTGACATTGAAGCGTGAAAGGACACAGAATTATTTCACGACTCTTATTTGGACCAGTCACATTACTGCTGAGGCAAATCTAAAAAATTCAATGGCCAATGAATGTTCATTAATTCAAGTGACATAAACATATAGAAAATAAACTCGAGACTAATTTTTAGTTCTTCAATTGATGCTAAAGTTGTCTATCTATTCTGTAGCACACGGTCAGATTATTCATGTTGGACAATAATCTTCTTTCTAAATTCCAGCAATTCCACCAGGCCACATAAACTGTTAAGCTAGACTAATTAATCTTCTTTTCCTTGTCTAACAATAGACGTAATAATCTCTCCGACCTTCATGAATACTTGTCTTTACTACATGACCATCGTGGAAAGTTAAACACCTTCATGGACGAACAGAGTCATTGGTTACAGAGTCACTGAACAATTCAATGACCAATACATATTCAATAAGAGATGTGAAATAAGCTTGTACATGCAGGTATAGAAAATGAACTGAAGACTGATTTTCACACTCCAACTGTTCCTACCCAAGGTTCTGTAGCACAAGGTCAGATTATTCATGTTGGACAATAATCTTCTTTTTTAGTTCCAAAAATTCCACCAGGTCACGTAAACAGTTAAGCCAGACTAATTAATCTACTGTTCCTTGTCTAACAATAGAAGTACTAGATTCTCTTCGTGAGTATGTGTCTTTACCAAATGTCCACCATGCGATTACAATTCATTTCCTCTGAATTGTTATCATCTAATCAAGTATGAACACCCAATACAAGCCCACTCATACAAGCCCACTCATACAAGCCCACCATGTAAAGTTGTCTTTTCAATATGAGTAGTTTTGACATATATGTGAAATACTACTGAAGGTGGCAAAAATCACATAACCTTTCCATGCCTCTCCATCAATGTTCCAATTTTGTGTAAAATAGAATATGAATTTGAAAAGTTCAGAGAAATCAATATATTTGATGATTTGGTGTCACTTCTACAAATGGAATATGTTCTTACTTGCTTCTGTATATGAATATGTTGTTTCATCCTCAGTAATGACTCAACAGAGCAAGAGGTTGGGTTTTAAATCTTGCTTTTCGTTTGGATCTTTGTCCTGCAGTAGAGAACTGTTCTTCGTGCAGAAAGGTTTATGCTTTTTATAATTCAGGAGGTGAAATAGTGCTGTGGTTAGTGCCTTTAGCTTTAGATCAAGAGGGCTGTGTTTGAATTCCGCCAGGGTCATGGCAACTTTATCTGCTGTAGAGAACTGTATGCAGTAAGGTTTGGGTGCAATTTCAGCGTAGTACTCACCCGATGCTGGCAGGTTTCACTGCAATACATAGCCACCATTGCTGACAGACTTTCTCCCTCCAATAATACTAGCACACATGATATAAGAGTTGAATAAGGTGTTAAACTCACCACCTCACCTTTTGTAATTCAGGTCAGCAGCATACATAGTTTCTTCATTCAAGCTAATGTTGACAGGTTTCATTGCAGAATATAGTAACAATGTTGTAGGCTTTCATCTATGGAATGTGTCTTTCCGCCATGAAATAAGTTACTCATAATAAGTGTTTTATTCAATATAAATGGGCACTGAAATCCAAATCACACTCCACTTCAACTCTATGCTACAATGAGTGTATAGATAAAGATAAGCCATCCATGTGTAAATCTTAAAAAAGAATTGGGCTGATAACATCACATTGTATGATTCCTTGTGATTCTTTGATGGTCTGAGTTACGAGAGCTGCTTGTTCCCGACTGCACATTAAGGGTACGTTTATGCGATACTGTACAAAGACGGGCCACTTGTGTGGGAGTAGGGAAGAACTTCGGAACGTTAACGTGGCTTTGATGCAGATATAAAAGATGTAAATATTGGTCGTAAACGAGTGATGATTTTCTAACTGAGTTTTGTTATATGACCACTTTGGGAACAGAAAGTTGGTTTTGCTTTTTGTACAAAGATATGAATATGACAGACAAATTATTCTTTCTCACATGAGAGTCATAAAATTAATGCTACATAATGAAAAAAGATTGTTTTTATTGAAGAATAGTAATCGGATTAATGTACGTGTTGTTGATTTCTAAGTTAATTTATGGATTGACATTTGTAGATTATTTCAGATAAATTCATATGATGAATGACCTGTTTAACGCTAATATATTAATGACTTTAATATTTATTCTTGGTTTAATGATCACTGAAACTTTTCCACAAAAATGGGGATTTAGTTTTCAGAGGCCCATTGCAAAACAAGGGCGGTATAGCGCAGTGGTTAGCGCATTTGGCTTTGGATCAAGAGGTCCGAGGATCGATTCCCACCATGGGGCTTGGCAACTTTGTCTGCAGTAGAGAACTGTTCTACACGCAGTAAGGTTTGGGTGCAATGCTACACTGAATTTCAGCGTAGTACCACCCATGAGTTGCTAGTTCCAGCCGATGCTCGCAGGTTTCACGGCAATGCATAGCTACCATGATGTTGCAGGCTTTCACTGCAAAAATACTAGCAGCCGTGAAATAATCATGGAATCACCTAGCTCACCTCACCAATTGCAAAATGCATAAGTTGAACTCTGGTCACCAAATACGTATAGCCTAAGTTAAAATGCTAAATAAGTATACCCTAAGTTACAAATTATCGCATGAAATACAACCTTAGTGAAGGTTTGTTTTGTGCAATGATGTCAAAGGGGAATGAAAGTTTATAAAAAGGGGCTATAGGGTAGGAATTTATGTTAGATATATTATAGATATGATCTGATAACCCATGAATCATCAGGAAGTGGAGTATCTGTCTAATACTTATTCATAACCAAGAATTGGAATCACACACATCTCTGATCGTTTGAGTAAGCACAGATCAGGATTGTGCCTCCCTGAAATGGTCCGAGGAGTTCTTGCAGTATTGTGGAGCACCAAACTGGTCTTGCATGCATGGAAATACTTACCATCCAGTCTAGCCAGGAGGAAGTCCTGAATGAACAAATAAGTTCATCTCCCTGTAGTCATCCGTACCATTCATCATCTCTTCAGCCTCCATATCAAATGATTGCATTGGGAGTGATAATTGTCCCCAGGATTCCAGCTTCCATTGTTGTTATGAACTCGTCTTTGCCGAAAAAAAATGGCCGCTCCTTTGAAGGAAAATCCAAGTGATCTCTCAACTTTCTGATAACTGAAGTTGGTAAAAGCTTCAGTCCCCACAGACAGGCAGGTTGGAGCGAAATGTCTTTGGGAAAACATTTATGCATTTTAATGGCGATTTGTGATGATTTTATATTTTAAGAGCTCAGTTTTACAGCTCTTCGAAGTAAAAAGGGTTCGAACAATGGTACATCAACTCAAACCTCAAAAGGGTTTTGGAAAGATTTTATGAGCCCTAACGTTCTTTGTGCTCTAATCTTGAAAGAAATGTGCCTTTCAAAAATCCGTTAAATAGTCGTCATGAAAGCAGGATGTCAGTTACTTCAGCACCTCACTGACTTTAGAATAGACGGTTTGAATTTCATTCACAAAGAATGTTTGTTGTATCAGGCTGAGTATTTTTTAAAACATTGTTTTCTGGATATGCTTGTGGTTATTGTTGAAAACACCAAATTAGAAATACATTAGTTTTAAAGTTTTTATACTGGAAGATTGGGTGTTGCATGAGGTTTCCCTGTATTGTTTGGGTAATAGGGTGAATTCCGTTCATATATGCTTTTGTGATTCTTGTTGAAAACACCATATTAGAAATACATTGGTTCAAAGTTTTTATTCTGAAAGATTGGGTGTTGAGGTTTCCCTGTATTGTTCGGGTAATAGGGTGAATTCCATTCATATATACATGCTTTTGTGGTTCTTGTTGAAAACACCATATTAGAAATACATTGGTTCAAAGTTTTTATTCTGAAAGATTGGGTGTTGAGGTTTCCCTGTATTGTTCGGGTAATAGGGTGAATTCCATTCATATATACATGCTTTTGTGGTTCTTGTTGAAAACACCATATTAGAAATACATTGGTTCAAAGTTTTTATTCTGAAAGATTGGGTGTTGAGGTTTCCCTGTATTGTTCGGGTAATAGGGTGAATTCCATTCATATATACATGCTTTTGTGGTTCATGGTTAAAAGACTAAATTTGAAATAGATGGTTTGCTTTTCATTCATAAAGATTGGCTGTTGTTGGGGCAATAATATTTTGGTTTTGTAATATCAATATCATGCAATAATGGTCTGTGTTGAAAATGCCATATATATATATATGAAATAGATTAGCTCTGTTTCCTTCACAAATATTGCTTGACAGACATAAGAAAAACCTAAAATGATAACTATCCTGGTTACAGGGCCCCTTTTTTAATGAAGAGGCCCTGAAACAGATTGTTATCCATTTGATTTTTTGGTTGTAGTTAACCGGCAAAATGCAAAAAGGTTTCATTGAATATGGGTTGGTGGTTCATTTTGAAAACGCTTTATTTTGATAGATGAATTGGTACTTTTTTCATCTCAAAGATTGGGTGTCATTGAAGAACATGTGCTTATGATTAATGTTTGTTGAAAATATCAAATATGAAATTGGTTGACTTTGCTGTGGTTGAATTTAAATACCTGAGTCACAAAATATTATATCGTGATTCATGTTGAAAATGAGAAATATGACGTAATCTTTTGATTTTCATTCACAGAGATTGGTTGTTGCAGACTGACATTTTTGGTTTTTATATGGCCATGTGGCGTTGCAGGCTTTCTCCCTGCCGTAATACGAGCAGTCGCGATAAAAGTGAAATACTCTTGAAAGTGGCGTCAAACCCCAACTCACCTCACCTTTTTTTTTTTTTTTAAAGTTTGGGTTCATGCATTGAATGTTTGTGGTTCATTGGAAGTACGACAGTCTGTTTTGCGAGATAAAAGGTTTCACTAAATGCTTAAATCGCTCTTCATGTTGAGATGCTACAGTTTCTCCTGACGCTCTAGGAGATAAGGAATATTACCCATCCTGCAGAGAAGATGGTTAAACATGACTTAAACACCGTTTGGGTGGTCTAGCGCTCATATCATTGAGAGCTGCCATATCTCCACATTTCTTTTGTTGCATGGTAAACTCGCTGAATTATGTGCCTAGAGATTCTCGAACAGGTGCTCGGGGCAGGATAACACAGTTCAGCTTCAGATCATGAGGACCAGGGTTCGAATCCCGCCAGGGGCTCGGCAACTTTGTCTGCTGTGTAGAACTGTTCTACATGCAGTAAGGTTTTGGGTGCATTGCTACCCTGAATATCAGTGCAGTACCCCATGGTTTGCTAGTTCAAGTCGATGCTTGCAGGTTTCACTGCAATGCATAGCCACAATGGTTTGTGGGCTTTCTCCCTGCAATAACACTAGCAGCTGTGATATATGTGAAATACTCTTGAAAGCAGCGTTAAACCCCAAATCGCCTTACCTCACCTTACAAGGAATTTCAATGCAGAGAACTGTTCTACATGTAGAAAGGTTTGTGTGCAATGCTACACTGAATTTAACACAGTATCACCCATGGTTTGCTAGTTCCAGCCAATGCTCGTGGGTTTCACTGTAATACATAGCCACAACAGTGTTGCAGGCTTTCTCCCTGCATCAATACTAGCAGCCATGATATATCGGTGTTATCCCAATACGTGCTTTTCTTCAGATGTGTTCTCCACCAATCAGCTGTCTGCAGGCACTGATAAACGTGTGAGATACTGTTTCCCTTCACACTAATTGGACAAGAACAATTAAACCATTAGTTTTGTAATAGACATCCTGAATTCCATACAATGAAGACAAGGGAGGTCACTAGAGAAGTTATTTGTTCCTGACATCAAGATAAGATATGATTGTTTTTGTGAACTTTGATAATGAATGGGTGTAAGAAAATAGCTTTGTCAAAGATGTTCTGATAATTTCTGTTAATGGAACCCGGGTCATTTATCCGGCATGAGAGAAATTATTGGTCTCTGTCACCTCTAACCCTTAACATGCGGGTCCCGGAATTATCCGGGCGGGCTATAAGCGATTCCGAGGTGTCTGTATACGGATCCCGGATCGCTTACTTAGAATAATTCACGGCTGTCTATGTACTGTGCTATCTGCCATACCGGGTCCCGAGTCGATTGTTTCCGCGACTCGCTGCATGAGAATGGCTGTATTTATGCCTCGCAGCCCGCAATGAGAATAAAACTTTCTTCAGTGTCTGGTCAGAACGTCCAGCAAAATTCACACCAATTTGCGTGTGCATTGTTGACCCGTAACGCATCGATAATTAGCTTTACAAAAGGCCAATTTTGTCCTGCTTCGCTCCGATGGCTACACTGCCCGGCGGCTAATTAGCACCTAAGTGTCTGCACTGCCCCAGGGTGAGATAGGCCCGTACAGGCTTATCTGTCTCGCATCCCGCCACATGGGCAGATAGCCTATGCTTATCTGTCTCGCATCTCGCCACATGGGCAGATAGCTTCTAATTACGGGAAGATATTGCGATAAGCTACCTTTCTCTCGCACTTCGTATCATATGAACCAATTGGTTGTTTTCATTTCTTTTTATACCAAAATAAAGAGGAAAGAATGGCCTTTATTCCCATATAAAAATCGCAATTGCGCTAACATAACTGAAAATACAGCAATCGCACAGAGATAGGCGACTTTCGCACTTTTGAATTTTGATACATGTGGCGCATTTACCCCAACATGCCTCGGCGCTCTATTTCTAAGAAACTACTTGGGATATTTTCATAATTTTTTTATCAGTATATTGATAAAAGAATTGTCTTCAATTCCATATAAAATACGTGTATTTTCGGCAATAACTTTTGATGCGCCAGGTGTCGCGCAGAAGGTGATATTCGGCTTTGAATAAGTGGCGCTCTTAGCATATACCATCATTACGGGCTTTATAACTTGTGAACCGCAAGTCCGATTTTTATAATTTTTACATCATTGTAAAGAGAAAAACATTGTCTTCAATTCCATGTATAATGCGCATGTTTTCGGGAAGAACTCTGCATGCGCAAAGCGCCGCGTCAAAAGGTATAATTTTCGCACTTCATAACTTTTGAACCGCAAGTCCGATTTTTATAATTTTTACATCATTGTAAAGAGAAAAACATTGTCTTTAATTCCAGATAAAATGCGCATGTTTTTGGGAAGAACTATGCATGCGCGAAGAGCCGCAATATTGATGTACGCATAAGTGAAGAAGTATGATAATATATAACTAAAATACTGTTCTTTTGATACGCAAATATAGAGCTTTATAAACGATGAACAACTGTCATGACGGAATTTTGTTTCCAGTTTTCGAAAAAAATATATAACATAAAAGCGAAAATATATTTGAGTACGGGACCCGCCGCTCGGGGAAAAGCCTTTTCGTGGGAATATTTTCTCAGGAAAATATTTCACTTTTCGGAGTTTCTAAAAATGCGTGAACATTTTTGTTACTGATGCCATTTGCGAAAGGTTTTTATTTCTAAAATTCAAATGCGAGGGCGCACCTTTCCAAACCATTTGAATTGAATTTATTATTTTATCTTTTACATTATTGAATAAAAGACGTTTCATTCAATAAGATTTGAAGAATTATTTATATGTGTAGCGGACTGAACTGAGCAGATGGAGAATTTGATTCCTCACCACTTTTATTACCAAAGTTCTTTTGTATCACAATTACTTTTTTAGGTATTAGTTTTTTCGTGAGCAGGGGAATTTCCGACGGGATTCGCCATGACATAATGAGAAAAAATTCCCATGAACATGGGCGTGGTCCGTCATCTTCGGGACCGACCCACAAGTATAAATATCTACCGGGGGGTGCGCGGACCCCCCCGCTTTTGGTCACCACCCCCCAAACTTTTTGTGCAAATTATTATTTTTTTTCTACTTTGAAATAAAGGTTCGTGTCATTCCGAGGTATGAAGGTTTCTGCTATATATGTCGAGAGGGCATGGGAACCCATTCCCAATAGAATCCGGGGTTCGTCCCATAGGATTGTTCCTCGGAGTCTCTCGTTCTCAAAAGAGAACATGGGAAACCTGTCCCGCGATTGAATCCGGGGTCCGCCGCGGAAGACGGGGACGGGAATTCCCGGAGAGCATGGGAGTATGCTCCCATGGGTCCGGGCTCCGCCTCGAGAGACCGCTCCTTGGATGCTCTGCTTCTCGAAAAGAGAAGTCATTCGGCAACTGACAACCCGAGCTTCCCTGACATAGTAGTTTATTTTCCGGGCCTCGCGCCCGGTGCTACACGTCGCCAAGGAAATCAGAAAATGGTCCGTTTGACATATGCGTCGGAAAAATCGGCGCGATGTCAGATTGAGAAAATCGGCGCTTGCGGCGCAGTCGTCCTAGATGCGCCGGGAGGTTCTGAAACTGGCAAATGAACGTCCATGAAGCTCACATTCATTATCTCTGTATGTTTATTGTCTCTAATCACATGTTATATGTTGCATACATCTAACGCATTTTCAATCATTAACAGGTTGAAGCAGAATGCTGCGCGGACGTGGACGCAAGGCCCTGCGACGGCCTAGGACGTTGCATACTAGGACACGCAGCTTTGAAGCCGTTTCAAGCGACGACGACTTCATCAACGAGATCCATGCTGATGAAGCCTCTGATATGGAGTCAACTGACAGTGATGGTAGCAGTGGTTTAGACAGTGATGATGCATATGATCGGGACACTGTAATAGATAGTGAACATGGTGACACAGATGCTCTGAGTGATATAGAGACAGAGATTGCCAGAAAGATTCTAGCCGCCGGTAATTCCACCGAAGAAGACTTTAGTGGTTTTGAGGAGGAGTTTGCCGAAATACCACAATATAATCATGATAATTCACAGACGTTTGATGAGTGGGTGGATGGTCCGCGGCCACGTGTAAACTTGCCTTTCACTGGTCAAACTGGGTTGCGCCAGTTCATAGAACTTCCTGAGAACCCTGAACCTATTGACTTTTTCAATTTGTTTATACATAATGATGACTATGAGGATATGGCAACGGAAACCAATAGATATTTCAAACAAGCAATGGAGGACAAAATTCTAAGACCCCGTTCAAGAATGCAACAGTGGCAAGACACTAATGCAGAAGAGATGAAGGTATTTGTAGCCATAACAATTGCCATGTCATTGGTTGTGCAGAGAAACTTTGCTGATTACTGGTCAACAAGTGATGTTACCTCAACGCCTTTCTTCGCCAAGTGCATGCCCCGAGACAGGTTTTGGCTTCTTATAACCTACCTACACTTGGCTGACAACAGGAGGATGCCGGGCCGTAACACCCCGTGCTTTTCACCAATAAATAAACTGGGACACTTGTATAACCGGATAGTTCACCGTTTTTCAAGAGTGTATAAACCGCATCAAAACATTTCAGTCGACGAGGGCATGGTGCCCTGGAAAGGTAACTTATCTTTCAAAGTTTATCTTCCCGACAAGCCTAAGAAGTATGGGATAAAGGCTTTCATGTTGTGTGACTCGCACAACGGATACGTTTGCAAGTTCAAACTCTACACTGGAAAAACGAATGAACCGGTTTCTGAAGGTGGCAAAACTTATGATGTAGTCATGGACTTGGTGAACGACTACGTTGGACAGGGGCATCACATCTTTATGGACAACTACTATTCGTCCACAAATCTGTACATAAATTTGTGGGAGCGGGGAATAGGTGCCACGGGGACGTTGAGAGCCAATCGAAAGGGACTTCCTGATTCAGTCAAGAAACCTAAAAAGAAAGCCAAGCAAGGGGACATGACAGTTTCTCACAACCATGGCCTACTCGTTCTTCGCTACGAAGATAGAAAATCAGTGCTTCTCATGTCTACTGTTGAAGATACACAACTTGAACAAACAGGGAAGAAGAACCGGGCAACAGGGGAACCAGTTCTCAAGCCGCGCATTGTAACAACGTACAACAAGTGGGAGGTGTTGATCGGGCCGACCAGATGTTGTCGTACACGCCGTTCCGAGTGAAGACCCTGAAGTGGTGGAAACGGGTTTGGTTTCACGTTCTCAACGTTGCCATGTTGAACTCTTACATCGTTTATAAAGAATACAGCAAAGATAAACCTCTAAAAACAAGTCGGGAATACAGGAAGGCTTTGGCGCAACATATAGTAACATTTGCGGACAAGGAACAAGTTCCATCACTTTGCAGACGTCCCCGTGGTCGGCCGAGCACGAGCGACGAGAGTGTCACTCGTCTTCATGGACGTCACTTTCCGACGAAGATTGAGTCTGTCGGAAGGAAGAAAAACGTCACAAGGATGTGTGTGGTATGCTCTAAGGCAAAACGCGCCGTCCTCGCAAAACAGATTGAAGAAGGCAATGGGCCAGCAAGGAAGAAAAAACGAGTAGGCAGAGAGTCTTCTTATGAATGTACAGATTGTAATGTTTCTCTGTGCGCCGCACCATGCTTCAAACTGTACCACACCGCCACTGACTATTCCAGGGCTTACATCACTGCCACGGAAAAAGAAAGAAATGAAGAAGGGAATGAAGAAGAAGAAAATTGAAAGTAAAGAGAGCCGAAGTGTGGACAACCAGTATATACACATTATATACATACCTTGTTAGGTCCCTAAAGCTGTTCTGCGCACAACCGCAGGTAAATATTGTGTATATTTGTACGTAAATGCATTGTAATTTCATTGTAATACATGTTATTGCAAATAAAATATTTTTTATTTTATCAAAGAGACAGAGAAAGTGAATGCGAGCTTTCATTGGAAGTTCAGCCAGAACCGCATCATAAAAAACACCCATAAATGCTGAACCGGGTGGCCGATTTTCATAAAACTTACATGGGGTAAAGAGGAAAGATTCGGCTTTGATTCAATATAAAATTTATACATGCGCACGAAAAACTAAAGTTGCGGCACGTGCCCCGATATGCGCGATAGTCAAAAAGTTGCCTCAAAGTACCGAGGGTACCTTCATTTGGCCCGCTATAGCTTCCGAACGAAGTTGCGCATTTTTTTTCTTTTTACATCATCGTAAAGAGCAATAAATTGTCTTCAATTCCATGTATCATATGTATATGCGCAGCGAAAAATAAACATGCGGCAAATGATGCGCCAGATGTCGCAAAAAGTTAGTTTTTCAAAAATGAATTTTCTAAGTACTGGGGGTGCCTTCCTTACGCTCTTCATATATTGCGAACCATTTGACGTATTCCAATAATTTTTATATCATTGTAAAGAGGAATAAATTGTCTTCAAGTACATACGTGTTTCGCATGCGCGCGAAATAATTTACGATTTTATCAAGCTGGAAATAAAGACAAACTTTACACCGCGCAACATGTATTGCGTTCGCCGCGGTGATTAGTGTATGCTGTGCTCATTAGTACCCATTAGTTCCACGCGCGCTCGGCTCTGGCACCCTCGAGGAGGTCTCGAGGAGGTAACGGTACTGTAATTAGCACAGTCCCGGGGGGACCAAGCAGTGCCAGTAACTTGGTGCGCGTCGGGACCATTCACGTGGTACTGTCGGGGTAGCGTCACTCTCCTTTGGTTGGTTATATTTTCTGAACCATAAGTCGTATTCTAATAATTTTTACGTCATTGTAAAGAGGAATAAACTATCTACAAGCACATATAAATTTCGCAATATGCGCGCTCAGGAGTTTTGATTTCATGAAGCTGGAAATAAAGACAAACTTTAGATGACAATAGAATTATAACCATAGGTCGCATTCTAATATTGTTTATATCATTGTAAAGACAAACATCTGGTCTTCAAGTCCATATAAAAATTTCAGTAGCGCGCTCCAAATTCATGATGTTATAAGGCCCGAATTAAAGACAATCTTTATAAAGTAATAGAAAAGTAAAGAAAAATCGTAAAAAAATAATTCAAAGATGCGGGTATAAAGCAACCATTTGTGTACGGGTGCCGCGACTTGAATTTGTATTCAACGCCCGTATATAGCCCGTATTCGCCATGTAGATGCGGTATATTTCGTAAAAACGGTACCGGAATCGCCGCCTGGAAATTCCGCCAGCAGAGCTCGTTAGTGCCTAAGCTCAAACTACTGCTGCGAGCTGCGAGCCTGTAAATTCCGCCACAGGGGCCAAAAAGGGTAAAATATATATACGCAACGTAAGGGTTAGGATATGATTCTTCTGTGAACATTTGTGTGGATGCAGGAAGAATAATTTTTCTCATAGACGCTGTGATTCTACAAACAATGAGGTCAGGTATCTGGCATGGAGAAGGTCATGGACTTAATATAACTCTCTTGTGAAATTTTATAGATGATAGTTAAAACAAAATACTAAGCCAAAGATACACACTATAAAAGCATCCTGATATATATAAGAAATTTAAAATTTAAGATAAAAATATAGTCGCAAGCGACGATAAAAGAATTCAGCGCATAAATGATTCAATTATTTGAAATATACTGAAATTAAGACATCTTTCCAATGTTATTTCGCATCTTTTAAAACAAGTTGCAAGTTTCTAGCATGTCCCTGGGATTATTGATACCCATTATGTACATGTCAAATCAAAGAACTGTAAAGAAAATCAAAATGCGGCTAAACCATGAGAGCTACAACTTTGTCATGGTTTACTTTTTTGCTCGCATTGTTCTTGCGCATCCTTTGCAAAACGTTGCAAGTCTCTATGTGGATTTTGACAATTTTCCTTAGTTAAAGCTTTTCTTTATCATGACCGGAAATGACTGTTCGCGAGCAATTTTATTATTGATTCATAAAGAACATAGTCCTGTCGTACTCTCCTGAAAAAATAGTTCAATTCGGTGGGTAGGTTTTTGAATTATACCCCCTTAGAGTTTGCGATTTTCAAAAATTGCCCTTCTTTGAAAGGTCACTGTGAAAAATGTTTTAGGAGTTCGATCAAACAAGAACAAACTTGTTATTCCCCAATGTGTCATCTACATACAAATTCAAGTTTCAGCTCTTAGAAGCAAATATCTTCGGAGTGGTGTTTCAGCAAAGGTACAGGTCAGAAAATTTGATAAAGTTTTAAAAATCCAAGATGGCGGCTAATTAAGCCATGTGACTGACGACTTCGCGACGATTTACTTTATTGCTCGCAAGGTCATTGCAGATCTTTTAAAAAAAAGTTGCAAATCTCTAAGTGCATTTTAAAAAAAATTCCCATGTTAAAAATCAAAGTTTAGATTCAAACTGGACCATTAATGGCTGGGCCGATTGGGCCCAAAAGCTTTGCAGTTCTATTCCACCTTCAGGGCTATCAATATGTGAAATTTGGTTGCATTTGCTTCAGCCATTTTGGCTGCATTTTGGGTACAAAATTCTTGAAATAGAAATAATAATAAACACGCCAATAACAATAAGGATTCAGCAAATTTAGCTGAAGCCTTAATTAAGACATGATTCTTTTGTGAACTTTTCATAATGAATTTCTGTCAGAAGAGCTATTTTTTTTTAGAGTTATAGAGATTATTAACATGTGCTCATATCAATAATATTAACTTGGTTATTTTCATGCATATGGGTAATAAACTGTGAAACTGCCACACAATGAATGCAGCTCAGTCATATGAAGCAGCTATAGGTATATGTTATTGGTTTCTGCCTTGCAAAACTTTCTAAGAATTCCCCTGATGAAGGGAAAGCATACAGGCAAAGTATTTTATAATACATACCATTTAGATTGTGAACAATTGTAACATTGTTATATCAGCATCACACTATCAAGTCAGTCTTGATGATCAAATGGATTAGCTGTTGGTACAGTGAACAAATGTGATCGGTGCCTGACACTGAGGGTGTGGGTTAGAATCCTGCAAGGTAATCATCCCAAAAAACAAGAATAATATTTCAAATATATCTGAAGTGTTGTGTATGTTCACAATAAAAAAGTTGCTGCCAAAAAATCTTGCTTTTCTTATATATTCCACTTCTAAATGCCTTTCAAAGACTGAGCTAAGATCATAGGATTTGTTCCTACTTTTATGAAAATTTATTTGGTGATTCTTGACCCCCAGGTCAGTTGGTAGTGCATCCCTTCAGCATAACATCCAGTTCTTTTAAAACACTTATTAGGTGCAAGAAAAATTGCAGTTCCTGCGACTGAAAGATAACTGCATGTTTGAAAATAGAGCCATGGAAACGTGATGGAATGAAGAGTACATGTGTAATCTTTAATCTTGCATTTGAGCTCTCCTCTTTATGAACAGGCCTACAACATATTTACCATATGTAAGGGAAATTCTGGTTTCTAGAATCCTAGATTTACCCATGGCACCTACTCCCTAGTGAGGTGAGTTTGGGATATGATGCTATTCTTACATTTCAGTGTTTTTGCAGGAAGAAAGGCTGCAACACCGTGTCTCTATCTATTGTAGTGAAAAAGTAACTAGTGAAAACTAAAATGTGATCTTGCACTAAATTACCAAAGACACATTTGAATAAGCACAAAACTTCTCTACAGTTGTTGAAATGTGGATCTCTTGGTCTAAAATGTAATGTTCCATGATCTGGTATTAGGTGTGGATTGATCATATAATTTACATTCTTGTAATATTATAATCTTTAAAAAATCTTGTACCTTTAGAATACAGTTGAACGTATCTGATGCCAAATTCAACACTGAAAAACTTAAAATTAACTTTGTGGATATACGTTTTGATCTTTAAAAATTCTCAAGTTTGCTCATATTATATAACTAATGCCTCTCACAAGAGTGTTGATCACATCGTAAAAAGCCTACACTGGTGGTCTAAACAATTTTGAACGCGTGTTTTACACTTTGGAAGCAAAATTCAAAACCTTGATTATCTGTTAATTGATAACATCTTATTTCTGTAAGGTATATGTGAACACCTGTACCATAAGAAGTTAAGGGGATAATAAATCAATGTAAATCTCAATGTTGTGTTGAAAAGGGAGATTCTTAACATTTTTTGGGTTTCATTTTAAATGCCAAACTATTTGGAGTGGCCAATTTATAGAAGGTTCGGCTAAAGACAAAGAAATAAGAGATAGCTTACTTGTGTAGAATAGTTATCCTGAAATATTCTGGTACAGGAATAGAGTTAAAAGTATAAAAATGTTTTAATATTAAACACATTCAATTTTAGAATAAACATTTCATTAAAATCATATGGTAATTTATGACAAATTTGATTTTTTTGTATGAAAAATTATCTGTTAATAGTGGTGGTTGGTACCTGAATATGAGTTTGAGTTTTAATCCCGCAAAAAGTCTCAAACAAAAGTATTGTAAAATTTGTTTAATACTTTAGTGCGATTTCAGATGTAACAATGTTATTTTCTGTTATAATGCATACAATAATGTGTTTGTCATTTTGTATTTATTGGCCAAATTACCTGCAAGTATACTTCATCAACATCTTAAGTGCTTAATAATAATTCACCTTGAGAAAATGAAAAAATTTCAGAGAATTCATGAAATGTCCAAAAAATTAAATAACAATTTGTGTCATATTGTAGGAACCATTTAATATCTGTTCCAAATGTAATTTAAAAACAATTTCAGCTTTCGTTGTCAATGCCACAACTTTCCCACCAGTTCCATCAACATGTCATATTTGCCATCATCAGATAGACAGCACATGTATCCTGGGTCCATGTCCTGTCATTGACTGCCGATGATTAACTGTGAACTTAATCTACTGAGATTAAATAAACACTAGGGAAGGGCGCTATTGAATATTTCAATTTTTTTCCGGGCTAAAGTGGATTTCGGACACTAGTTTTTAAGCTGTTGCTCGTGCAACCGAGTACAAAACCATGTTCTGTTAATGATACGTCGTTCTTTTGGATTTGAACATGTCTCAATTCTAGCAAGATATATCTGATATTGCTAATGCTTTTAAATCTGCCTCTATTTATGTTGAACATATCATCATTTTCTGGATTGATTTATAGCCTGTGTAGTTTAGTTATCAACCTTTTAACATGGTTTTTGTTTTTGCTCTCAACTTATCTTTTGACAAATTTCAATTGAAGCAATTTGGAGCACTTTACTCCTAAATCATATCAGGCATTGAATGTCAGTTTAACTCCATGTAATTTATTGAAGGATTTTTGTGTTTTGATTAATTGAATAGTTGATGTGGGCAAAATTAAAGAAAGTGATATAGGAGTTTGAACCTGTTTGAAGTTCCATTGGAAATGTGAATTCTTTGTTTATTGGAAATGGCTGCTGGATTAATTAGTTAACCATTCTAAATGGTCAATTTACAGTAATCTCAAAATGTTGAGAATGGAAATACTCTGGAATTGATCACTTGTTGGTCAAGTGTTAAGAGAAAAACTTAAGTATGTGGTAAATGTGTATATGTGGTATAGCTTTCCATGGTCATAAATCATTGGCTTGGTGCAGATAGGTACCAAGTGCATTTTGTCACATTTTCAATTTTTTTATAAGTTATTGATCGTTAAAGATTCTTCATGTTGTGTAAAAGTTTTGAGACCGTATCGTCATTAATAACTGAGATTTTTAATCATGGAAAAAAACCTTATGTTAAAAGGTACCGAGTAAATAACTCGGAAATCATTTATGCAAAAAGGAACCAAGTGTCACTTTGTACCTTAGAGCACTGCATGTGACTCGAACTGAAACAGTAGTGAAATGTCAGTGCAGAAAGGTACCAAGTGCCACCTTTCTGCTCCAACTGATTGAACAAAATGTCAGTACCATCTGCAATAAATAACTTAACTAAGAAATTATGGTTTTATTTGCCGGAGACAAAAAGGCATTTTATACTTGAAAACCACCTTGATTTAAAATCATTGAAGATATAATGTTAACATATTCAGTGCAAGAGATAAGAACATTGAAAAATAAAAATGCAATTTTCTCGAAATGAGCAAATATGCACTTGGTACCTTTCTGCACCAAACCCTTGATATGAACTGAAATGAACCTTGTTCATGTGTCAAAGTCAATTTAATCAATCCTTGGTATTTCTTACTCCTTATTGATGCTTCAGTAAGTTATTGAGGTAAGGAAGGATTTCTTATCAACTGTTAGAGAGGCATTTTAGAAGTTGGTGTTTTTCGGTAGAAAGACAAGGATATTTTTATGGATGTTCACGGATTTCTGATGTTTTAATAACAGCAAGATCAAGTTCACTCTCACATATAAATGTTCATCTTTGAGGAATTTTGATTTTAATGTTGAAATGCTTTGAAAATGGTTAATTTAGATGCATATAAGCTTCTTTGTATGTCCAGAATTCAAGAATGGTAATGCTAATTATTTTCTGCTCTATCTCAGAAGAGAATGAAATGAAATGGATTCAGAAGTTTATATTTATTTCAATACATCAAATGATAAGTAAAATCAATCAAGATAAAAATTACTTATAAGTATTTAGAGCACACGTCAAATGCTTTCATCCAATCATATGATTGTATTGTGGTCACGTGGAGTACAATTATATCCCGATAGATGTACAGTTGTCTGGTTGAGTTCCGGGTGTCATGCTCATAAAACTGCATGGTTCACACCAACACTCTCAAACCCGTACATATATATCCCGATAATATACTGCTACTCGTCCTCTATCTATTACATAGTATCAACAAAGAATACGTTCATGAATAATGTAATTTTTTTGTATATAATTTTACTGAAATCTACAAACAAGTAATGTAGGTATTACTAACATTGTTATGGCGTTTAAGATCCTCGATGGAAGCTGACCAATGGCAGTGAAGGAGACTAATAGCTGGTTGAGTATATATAAATGGCTTTTCTTAAGCTGAAGAGGGCCATCATTGAGGAATTACATGGTAGACTACCCTCCACGACTCATTGATTGCATTCTCAGTGTGCCCTTCACTGGAAGAACAACGGCCTCACAGACTCGTGGTGGGGGGTCTAGTCCAAGGTCTAGGGGGTCTAGTCTAGGGCTAGGGGAGGGGGGTCTAGTTAAGGATCTAGGGGGATCTTGTCTAGGGTCTTGGGGGTCTGGAGGCGTCCGGTTTAGGATCTGTGGGGTCTAGTCTAGTGTTAAGGGGGGGGGGGGGGGGGGGGATAGTCTCGGATCTAGGGGGGTTCTAGTCTAGGGTCTGTATTATTTGAAGCCTTTGTAGAGGTCCAGGGTTCGAATCCCGCCAGGTGCTCGGCAACGTTGTCTGGAGTAGAGAACAGTTCTGTGTGCAGTAAGGTTTGGGTGTAATAATTAATTATGAGTTGTGGAATTGTCCGTTCTGTCTGCTACAAGGGGTGTCTCAATAGTAGGGGTACTTCATTCTCACGGTCCAGTGTTTGTCTCACAGACTGAAGGGGGTGGATGTGGGAGTGAAGATATTGGTGATTTTGAGAGGAAGTTGTGAATCAATACTAGATAGATATCAAGGAATGGTCACCTCTACATAACGATTATGTAAAAGATTCTCTGTTAGTCTCAAGTGGTATATGGATCTTTCTGTACTCTTGGTGTTGTCCTACAGAGTCAAGGTTGTCAGTCTGAATATAAACTGAGGTACAAAAGAAACCCTATGTGGTTTTAATATTTTGGAGAAAAAATAAAATTTTAAATTCATAAATTCTTCCAAAATTAATTTGGATAAAACACAACTGTTCATCGACATATAAGACATCTGCTCAGTAAAAATCAATAAATGTGCCTAATTCTGCAAACATTTACAACATTATAAACATGGTAGGGGTCATGTTGGTGTAAATATAATTTTATACTCCTTGGTTCTTTCAGAGACTCTTAACTCTGCATGTTTGAAAAAAACCCGAGTATGATTGTTTGCCAAATCAGTCAACATCGGTTCTATCACATCAATTTGTTTTGTTATTTTTACTGTATGAGTGAAACAATAGGATGTAAAACTATTCCTTGGCTGATGACTAAACGCCTGCACTTTTCAGTTTTAGAGTACGACTTCGGAAACATCATTTATTTCTCATTAAAAATCAAACATATGATAAAACCAACTGAGGTGTAAAGTTTCTTTCTTTGTCCCCGAATCGGAGATTCCGGGGGTATATTGTTTTTCACCTGTCCCGTCTGTTTGTCTGTCGTTTGTCCACAAAAACTTTAACCTTGGCCATAACGTTAGATTGCTCAGAGCTAGGGCTTTCAAACTTGGCGTGTGCATACCTTGTGATGGGACCTTTCAGATGAGGTCATCATATTTGACCTTGTGACCTTGACCTTGCCACAGTGGACATTTTCAGAAAACTTTAACCTTGGCCATAACGTTAGATTGCTCAGAGCTAGGGCTTTCAAACTTGGCGTGTGCATACCTTGTGATGAGACCTTCAGATGAGGTCATCATATTTGACCTTGTGACCTTGACCTTGCCGCAGTGAACAATATTCAGAAAACTTTAACCTTGGCCATAACTTTGGTATATCCGGGGGCATCCGTGTTTAACAAACACATCTTGTTTAGTTCAGTATCTGTAAGAGTTATAGAGGTTGCTGAAACACGGAATAGTCTACTCTGTATAGAGAATATGTAAACTTTTACTTATCATGAACAACTGAATCCCACAATGGGTGTAATAGTATATACAGTCAGGCCTCTATCATAAATCCGAACACTTCCGTTTTCTATCAATAACTTTCGGATAGTGAAATGTTCGGACTTCTGAAATGAAACAAATAAATTGTAGTTAATCCCCTTTGTTATGACACGCTGGATATCTATAACTATCACAAAACATGAGAAATTTATATTTATAACAATCACAAACTTCTGACACACAGTAAAATAGATTTATTAAAATCACAAACTACAGACACGCTCAACTCCCGTGTCAATCAATTACCATTGAAGTTTAACGTCCAATCAGTGTGGTACTCTCTTGTCAAGGGGATAATCTGAACGCTTTTGATGAACCACCGGATTACTGAAGCAGAAACAGTTGTAATTAACTAATCCGTTACAGCTAATTGGCGTTCGAATTCGGAAACGGAATCAACGGATTAATGAATCAACATTTGATGAGTTTATATAGAGATTAGTTTGGTTATATAGTTTGCTACCATTCGGACACTGCAAGATTCAGATTATCGGTGGCCGGACTATCGCGGTTTGACTGTATTCAATGAAAACATTTGAATATATAAGAATAGATTATGTAAGATTCAGTGATTGCATATATATCGGAGCCATCCCTCATCTTCAGAGGGGGCGGGATAGCGCAGTGGTTAGCGCGTTCGGCTTCGGATCAAGAGGTCCGGGGTTCGAATCCCGCAAGGGGCACGGCAACTTTGTCTGCAGTAGAGAACTGTTCTACACGCAGTAAGGTTTGAATTTCAGCGCAGTACCACCCATGGTTCTCTTGTTCCAGCCGATGCTCGCAGGTTTCACCGCAGTGCATAGCCACATGGCGTTGCGGGATTTCTCCCTGCCATAACACTAGCAGCCGCGATATAAGTGAAATACTCATGAAAGCGGCGTTAAACCCCAACTCACCTCACCTCACCTCATCTTCAGAAATCACTTATGATTCAGGGCAACTATTGCAGCATTATATTGACATGACTCTGTCAACTATAGCTTTATTGCTCATTGCATCGTCTAACCATACCCCATCAGAAGGAAAGCATAGAATATTAGAAGTATATTTGTGATATAAATGCTTACATAGTCATATTCTACAACCATCAACCATTATCAGAAGGCACTTATAGTTCGGAGAGTGTATATGGAGATTGATGAATAATAGGGCGTTCAACTTAGGGATAACTGACAGGGTTCAAATCCTAGATAGGAGGATATGTGCTGTCAACAACTGTTTTACATGCAGTATAAAGAAAATTTATTAAACTGTTTTATGAAACTAGTATAGGTGCCGTACGGTACTAAAAAATGCTCTGTTTCTATCACTCATAGGTTCAAGTTGATACTGCAATTGTATTGTGGGTTTCTTCCTACAATGGTCGTTGTAATAAAAGTGAAATTTTCTTCAAAGCAATGTTATTTCCACATCACCTCGTCTGATTCAAGAGGCCTGAGTTTGAAATTCTACCAGAAGCTTGGCAACTTTGCGTTCTCAGGATTTGGAATGTTTTCTATATTCGTAACTCACTTCCTCCATATAAGCGTCATCAGAACGCTCTTATGATGCACAGAAGCCAGTGGGTGAATTAAGGCCATCTGCTAGCCCGGAATTGGTGAGGTGAGGTGATTTGGGGTTTAACGCCGCTTTCAAGAGTATTTCACTTATATCGCAGCTGCTAGTATTATGCCGGGGAGAAAGCCCGCAACACCATTCAGCTATGCTTTGCGGTGAAACCTGCGAGCATCGGCTGGAACTAGCGAACCATGGGTGGCACCACGCCGAAATTCAGTGTAGCAATGCACCCAAACCTTACTGCTTGTAGAACAGTTCTCTACTGCAGACAAAGTTGCCGTGCCCCTGGCGGGATTCGAACCCCGGACCTCTTGATCCGAAGTGGAACGCACTAACCACTGCGCTATCCCGCCCCCTCCGGAATCGGGTAACTTTTGGTTCGGGCTGGAACGTTTTTCTTTAATTACTTCGTTTAAATTGACAAGATAACACATTAACACTTTTTCGCTGGCTACTTTTCAAGCATATTTCATAAACTGCAGATGCTATTGCAGCGATCTATTGATCCATAGTGATTGTCTGCCGCTCTCGTAACTTTTCACTTCACTCTCTCATAAGCCTTAAATGCCTCCTTAAAGAATATAGAAATATATCTATATATAAATAAGATATAAATGACACACATACTCAAGCTCAGCAACTCTACAGAGTTTGTCTGTCTCCTATCACTTCATTGCATATTCACGTCATTCTCTAACCTCTTTATAGAATATATAAGTCTATTTTATGTAAGATATAAGATGTTAATGACATATATACACATTCACCATCAACCAGAAAACACTTATGATGTTGAGCAGCTATTACAGCTCTATATTGATCTACAGAGTTTTTCTGTCTATCTCTTATAACTTCATTGCATATACTCTCATCTTTTCTAACCTCCTTAAAGAATAGAAATATATTTTGCGTAAGATATAAGATGTAAATGACAAATATACACATTCACCATCAACCAGAAAACAGTTATGATGCTAAGCAGCTATTACAGCTCTATATTGATCTACAGAACTTGTCTGTCTGTCTCCTATCACTTCATTGTATATTCTCGTCATCCTCTAACCTCTTTAAAGAATATAGAAATATATTATGTGTAAGATATAAGATGTAAATGACACTGCTCAGCAGCTATTACAGCTCTATATTGATCTACAGAGCTTTTCTGTCTGTCTCTTATAACTTCATTGCATATACTCTCATCATTTCTAACCTCCTTAAAGAATAGAAATATTTGTTATGTAAAAATAAGAAATATATGACATATAAACACATTCACCATCAACCAAAAAGCACTTGTGATGCTCAGCCCCGATTACAGCTTTATACCATAAATCCTTGAATAACCGCCTGCCTTAATTATAATATCGTCGGGTAAAATTAATCAAATGCAAATAAACTAATGGGTATTATCCCATTCAAAAAATCCTTTTTTCATAAGCCAACATTTATATATTTTGACCCAGCGATTATTCAAAACAGGCGATTATTCGAGGAAGCAATAGGTGTTTGAAAATAACAGTAGGGCGATTATTCAATGATTTACGGTATACTGACCGAGCTTGTCTGTCTGTTATCAGTTCATTGCATCCCCTCATCAGCCTCTAGTCTCTCTGTAGTCCCCTCATTTACTTACATTGCATCATCACAATCTCATTACCAGCTATTCTCTCAAGGTTATTACCAGGGGAGACGCCTGATAAGCTGGTTCTACAGCACCAAGGTTCTCCACTCGTAGTAGATCATTCTTGTACCCATGACAACATGACATATAATTCCAGGGTGTTACTGATAAAATACAAGATAATTTTGATCGATATGTTGTTAATAATGAAATGATATCTATAGGAAGATGTGATTTATATTCATCATTGAGGTTCATTTATTACATGTGGATGTATTTTTCTTGTTCAAGGAACATGTGTTGCAAACGAGAAATGGTTGGATGGTATGCAACAAGAGGTCCGAATTTCAGATCCAACCTTAGATAGCGCAGTGGTTAGCGCGTTCGGCTTCGGATCAAGAGGTCCGGGGTTCGAATCCCGCCAGGGGCATGGCAACTTTGTCTGCAGTAGAGAACTGTTCTACACGCAGTAAGGTTTGGGTGCAATGCTACACAGAATTTCAGTGTAGTACCACCCATGGTTCGCTAGTTCCAGCCGATGCTCGCAGGTTTCACCACAAAGCATAGCCACATGGCGTTGCGGGCTTTCTCCATGCCATAATACTAGCAGCCGCGATATAAGTAAAATACTCTTGAGAGCGGCGTTAAACACCAACTCACCTCACCTCACCTCCAACCTTGGTTATTTGGCTGCTGTTCCACAATTGGTAAAAAACGTTACGGTGCAAGTCTTTAAGATAAGACGGATTACCACTGCTTTTTGCAAGGTCCAGCCATTTCTTGCAGGTTTCACTGCAATACATAGCTAAGATGGTTTGTCAGACTTTCCTCCTATCATGATACTATTTGTGAAGGTGGAATATTCTTGAAATGAGTGTTAACTCAATCATCTCATCATTAAACATTATGTCTTGTGTGCTTATTGGATGCCACTGGCTACGATCAAAGTTAAGAATTCGTAAACTGGTCGCCATCTTGCTCCTATATCAACGATGTTTTGTTGTGTCGTAGCAAGGTTTTTTACACTTCTGGCGCCGTTTGATTGTTTTTTTCAATGAATGTACTCATTGTCAAATATTAAATCATCCAAATATATACCCTCAGTAATATGTTTCAAGTGCAGTGTGTTTTAATCATGTATTAATAACATAAATGTGTATACAGGAATATCCTCTCGAATTTCGTTTCCACAAAAAATACCCCGATAGAATCCTCTCTTTAAGGCTACGACCGTTTCGAGAATAGGGCCCTGGACAATGTTTTAGATTTGAAACTGTCAGTATCATCTTAATCAATCTGAACATGTAAAGTTTTGAAGACAATTAATGGAAGCACCGATTTTTACATTCACATAAACAGGAAGATCCTGAGGCATTCTGTCAGGTCTGTCTTCATTTGAAAGTTTCTAAAGATTTTATTCTTCATGAAGCAAATTAACTTTTTCCCAGTTTTGCAAAACAGATGATTTTCTCGGCTGTTGCGTTTTGCTATTAAATAAATCAAGTGGAGAGGTCATCTTTGTTAATATGGTTCTTAATGCATGTAAATAGTAATACTTTTAGAACCTTAAACCTTTTAAAGGCACTGTAGCACATTTCTTGAATATTATTTTTTCTCAAATTTGTCATGTTTGGTTACAGAGGGTAAAACATCTTATTACATGACCCGAAAAGTCATATCCTAAAGGGTCATCTTTGGAAGGAAATGGTGAGACGAATAAAGCAACAATTTTTTTGAACTCTTCAGTATGAGAGGTAGATTTGTAAGTCTCATGCGATTTTCTGAGTTCAGATAGCAAGATGGTTGACCATTCCATCATTGTACCATATTCAAAACTCAGCTACATCAGTCAGATCACTTGAATTAACTTCGAGTGGACATTTTAATGTGAACACCTTAAAATGGCCACACGATGGGAAATGAACTTGCATGGAATAACCAGAATGTACATCCATTTTAGAACTTTTTTAGAGTTTTTAGCCATTGGTAACACTTATTTACATTTTTGTGAAAGCACTTTATATCGGTAAGAACGGTGTGCTATATACAGCATCTTTATTTAGTTCATTAAAGGCGCTGTTGCACGTTTTTTCGCTCAAATAAGTCGATGAAATGTATTTAAAAAATAATGTCAACAATAGCAAAACACCCTTCTCTCTTCAGAAAATCAAGTTACAAATGAGTGTACATGGTTCCGTAAAGCCATGGGAATTGTTTTTGTCATGCGAAATAATAAAATGTGTTCACAATAAAATGGCCGCCATGCAATTTTTGCTTTAAACGCATTACCGTTTTACCACTATGGATAATTGGTTTGTGTAATAAGATGTTTTACCCTCTAAAGTAAATATAAATGACATAAACTATATAAATGAGAAATTTGAAAAAATAAAATTTGCAAAAAACGTGCTACAGCGCCTTTAATGTATATTTTCTTAAGCGTTAGATCACCAACCCTGAACTGAGTTGTGCAACACAAGTAATCTCCACCAGATTATTATTAAAAAAGTATTTAGTCAGTATAATTTATTTAGGAACTAGTTCTATCCCCAAAACGACTTTTTTGACACATAAAAATAATTGATAATGATTTTTTATGATAAATGAGAATTCATTCGTCCGGAGTCAAACTGGATAATCATATTACTATCAATGCCAATTTCCTTAGAAGTCACTAAATGGGTATGACTCTGTAAAACAAGCATGTGATTTGGTTCAGGGGTCGCCGCTATCAGTCGCTTTTCCCTGACAAAGTCCAAAATTTGCATGAAATTTGTGGAACCATTATAGAGATGAACAAGGTTTGAGATAATTAATGACTTTAACACTGATCAGTTTTGTGAACTTCCTCACATCCTTATGCGCTTAAATGAACCTAGATTTCATAATGGAAAAGGTAATTCATTGAAGGTGGCATTTGTAACTGTAAAAACCTTGTTAAATAATCATTGAAAATTTTTTATTTTTGTTTATGTTGTAGATTTGTTTAAACATAAATCAAAATGAATTTTGTAATTAAGTTCAACATTTAGTCACTGGAATTATTTTTTTTGTAAAATTTTAAAATTTGAAAAGAATGAAAATAAAATAAAAATGAGCCTCTGAGATGTGTTCTTTTTCAGAAGTTATGCTGAGATTTGTAGACTTGCTTATTATAGACTTGCCTCGGCTCTTTAAAGATCATGGGTCTGAAGGACAGACTATACTTGTCATCTTAAACCTCTTTTTCATATGGCAATGGCTGGACAACGTATCTGTGAACAAAATATCAAAGAACTTTAATTGACACTACATTATGGCATTGATTATCTAACGACAGATGTATTAATAAATTATTTTTTTTAATGCCGAAAATTGAGGTTAAATTTCAAAATTGAAAACGAAATATAAAGGTTGTATTGTTCATTTTGCAGGTTGAGGGTCAATTTAACTGATTGCAACAGCTTCTTAAATAATTGTTGTCTTTAGCATTCTGACGTGTTGGAATTCATTTCACCCAAAAAATGATATTTAATCGTGAATGACTCAGGATGGCCTATTGCCATTCAGGTGAAGGATAACATCTCCCATCGAAACCCTGAAATCAGCCCTAATGAGGAAAATGCATATCTTCCATCTTTGCCGCCCTCTGGCTCTCGGACAGGAATTCAAATGATGGACAAACCAGTACAAATGCATTGTGTGTGTCGTCAGGAATATTGCCAAGCCCTAATCTGTTTGTAAATGTATGGAAGGGCAGGAAGGACATGATAAATCTGCTGGAGATGACCTCATGGATTGCTCGAATAAGAAAGGGCTTCAGGCGAAGAATGAGTCTGCACTGACAAGAAATATTACTGGAGAAAGTTGAGGGTTTGGAGTGATGAGGCACTGCCAATATGATGGGACAATTTGGGTCTGAATAGTAAGGTGTTGAGTAAGCTTTAAAAGTAGATGGTTAATTTGAGTTTTGAATGAATGAATCTTCATTTACAAGAAATATGTGAATATAAGTGGAGGCTGCCAATATGATTATTCAATTTGAACCTGAGTATAATGGTGTAGAATAAGCTTGCAATGTAGAAGGTTAATTCAAGTCTGTTCTAGTTTTGAATGAATCTTCACTGACAAGAACTATTTACTGCGTGTGAATGTAAGTGACAAATATGGACGAATATTTTCCAATATGATCGTTCAACAGTGACCTTAGTACTTTTGGGGTGTAGAATGATCTTGAAAAGTAGCTACTTTGAAAGTAAGTGAACAAATGTACCATTTCATTTGGGATTGCACTTTCTTTAATAGTACCAATACTTGACCTTGTTCGGGACAAGTCCATTGCAGGATTCAAACCTATACCCTTAGAGTCAGACTGAAAGTTTAGTTCTCAAGGAGTGAGTCTCCTTCAACAAGAAACATATAAGCTAAGGAGGAACTCTGTATGGTACAAAATCCCACTGATGCCTACAGGTATGACTGTTCAATGAGGACTTGGGTACTGCTTGAGAAGCTAGCTCTGATAAGATAAGATAAGATAAGATATTTCTTCAATGTCCATTGGAAATTTGTTGTACACCGTTTTATCTGCTGTACCCTTAAACTTAGTCTAACATTTAGCCCCTGAAATGAATTATTTCATGAATTTAAAAAAAAATAAAAAATAAAAATAAAATAAAAAGGAGCCTCTGAGATGTGTTCATTTTCCTTAAACTGAGCTCTGTAGTCTTGTTGTAGACTTGCCTAGGCACTTAAAAAATTAAGGGGTCTGGATGACAGACTACCTTCACCTGTTGGTGTCTGGATATTCCAGGGAATGCCTAACTAACCACTGGCCAATCTTGCATCATTTCCTTCTTAAATGGTTGTGATATCTCTAAACGTACCACTCAGAATGACTTGGCAGTAAAGTTAAACAATTCATTGTGTAAAAGAATGAACCCCATCAACAAGAAAGCTACTTGTGGAACTAACAGAATATTTGTGAGAGGTGATTGTTCAACAAGGACCTCAAGTGTTAAATTATTCTGCAAGTTGTCACCCAGTAAAACGAGAAATGGCATGAAGAAGATAAATGAAAGAGCTCCATTGTTCAACAGGTATGTCCATATTGTGTATCATACTGCAAAACGATTCCACATTCATGTCTGCAGATACCGTATTTGATGTAATTAGCGTCCTCTCCCTATAATAAGCCCCCATCCCATCCCCAACCACGTCTTAAACTCAAGAAAAATTTAGCTCCCCCCTTCTCTAGACATACCTAAACGATGCAACAAGATAGACCTAGCTATGAACTATAATCTGAATTATCAGGCATCATATTTGCAAACAGTCATATTGCAAAATTAATTTTCACCTTTTTTGAAAGATGTATGTTGATGCATGTTTTTTTTTTTATGTAGCTAGAAAATATCCAAGCAATTTAACTGGACTCAATGGCAAGGCCATTTTAATAGCACCCCAATTTTTTTCAAATTTTCTAAGCACCCCCAGCGCTTAATATGTTGAATGTGGTAATGGGATATCCATTTTGGATATCATATTCCAAGATGTCCCCACATCAGTAGCATCAGTGTCACACTGAGAAGAATTAGTCCAAGAACGGCGACATCTGGTCCCCTGATAGTTCAATCTTTGTCCTATGATTTCCATAAAGTCCACAGGTTGAGTAGTGTACAGATGACACGCTGCATAAAACATCACGTTATAAAGTGCTAGCATTTCTAAAGACCACAGAGACCTACAAATAATCTGAATTTTTATTTATTATTTTGTTGAGATTGCAAATGAAGACTTTTGTTTGATTTATGCCATACTTTGGAATTTTATATCCATTTTGAAAGTGAGTCAAGCCCCCTTGCGTATTAAACGGTGAAAATATAAAGGGTTGTTTTTGAAGAAACCCATTAACCTTTTAGAGTTGAATTTTCTCTGTGCCCGCGTGTACAGTTTACTTTGTAAAAATTGCTTATTACCAAGTGTGATGCCTAAATTTCTTGCATTTATGCATAATATGAGAAAAACTTAAAGCAGAAAACTTGTTTTAAGCATGAATTTTTTTCTTTTGTATGTAAATGCAGAATAATTAACTTCAAACTGCAGTCTGTGATGGTTTACGAATATATATATCATGAATTTACGTTGTCATGTATGTAAATATTAATACACAATCGATGACTTGAATGATTTATTTAGTATTTCTATTTCATATGTACAACTAATTAACTTTAACAAATTTAAGAAAGATTTATTCAGATTGCAAATTTAATTTCTTTGAACGCTTTTAGAATCTAATTGGGAATTGTTTTGCATGTCAGTTCTCAATTGAATGACTTTGTGACCTGTTCATGCATACTTAAAAAAATATAAATTTTGAAATACATTTGAATACTTGTTTAACTGTTTTAAAGGCATTCTAGAAGTTGGTGTGATGAAGAAGACAAGAAATGTATAACCTTCTGTTTTATCATTTCTCCCATATGCTTGATAACTGTAAAAGGATCTATACCAAAACTTTGTAATGGTTAAATAAAGAAGTTGATCATCCATAAATTTCTTGTCGTCTTAATACTTGTTAAGTTGTTTATTCTGTAATCATCAAACAAAATTATATTTCTCTTAAAGGTTTTTCCTGTTACCATATTATCATCCAAACAAAAAAGGTAGAAATTGGATATGTTTCATGCATTTACTTTATATTCTAGTAGTATATAACATAAGCATGTTGAGTACCTAGCCTAAACTTCTGAAACTGCTTTGTTAATTTAATCATGTAAAATGTTGCTTTATTGAGCAAAATCTTCACTTCAAATTGTTGGAACAGCCCTGTTTCAAACATACTCATTGCATCTAGGTAAAACATTCAGAGCTTTATTAACACTGAACAGAAGGAAGAAGTTGTTGAAACTCTTCTGACAAGTTTGCAGGAGTAGTTAGGGAAGAATTATCATTTTAAAGCACTAAGGATTTCCACTCCATCTGAGAAGCAGATTTCGTCTGGCACCGGTCCCCGGGGACCCATGAGGAATGGAGCAGGCCTGCACAGAGGGGCCGTTAGGGGACAGGGCTGGCAGATGGATGGGAAAGGACTTTAGCGGAAGAGTGTCACTAATAAAGAAATCAATCACAAACAAACAGAGATGTAGTAACTTAATTGTTGCAATGACCAATCTGCAAAAAATGGGCAAAGGTCACCATTTTGCAACTGACCAATCAGAAGAACAGACAGTGATGAACTGATGTGAAATTAACCCCTGAACTGCTACCCTCAAGGTCACAACTTCCTCTTCATGGTCAAGATGGTATTTTACGCCCCATTGGAGCAATTAGACCGTCTGAGTGGCAGAGATACATGGTAGGCAAGAGGGGAGGCATGTGACTGTGACACCGGTAGGAGGATACCTCCCGAGAAACCTGGTGTCTGGTGTCGGACATGACGGATGGACCTTATCTTGTCAGGGGAGTCCTTCACGATTGATGGCAACAGTTATGATGAAAATTAAACCCAAATTTCAATTTGATTCGGATCTTAATGTCATTCCAGCTCTGATTACTTGTTGATCAGCAGTGACAAGAACACAATGCATGGTAATTGATGAGCAACAGGGGTTTACGTTGTCCACTTGTGTCCACCAAATTGCTGTTTGATGACCACAATGGAGGGTGGTACAGAGGTCAGGAGATTGTAGTCCTACTGTCACATTTAGACAGCCTGTGACAAAACATCCAGTTGATCTTTACGCCTACTGTCTAATATGGCAATGATCTGGATGGTTTCATGGCATGGAAATGTTACTGCAATCCACGCTGGTTGTAGCTACATATTGTACATCTCCCAGATGCCTTATTTGCTCTAATAAATGCCCAGGCTTATTCTTATTAGCCACTCCTTGACCCTGCTACCTATGCTTAACTTGCAGCCTATTATCATTGCTACTCAAATTCACTGTAAGTTGATATTCATGTTTCTGTGAACATGTATCCTTTCCAATATTTCATGAAAGTGTTTTTCTTGTGAATGAATGAAATGAAGTTCATAGGTTTTGTTTGACTGGGGTCTTTTGGAAAATTGTCAATTGGAGACTAGGGTCTATTGACATCCATTGTCTATTGGGGACTTTTGTCTATTTGACACTTGGGTCTGTTGGCGACTTAGGTCTATTGGAGACCATTTTCTTTCAGAGACTGTTGTCTCTTTGGGTCCATTGTTTATTGGAGGCTGGGTGTATCATGAATCGACATCCACTAGAGAAATTAAAGTAGTCACCTAGCTATTGTATGTCTCGCCAGTTTCCGACCCATTGTTACAATTCATAAGGGAAGCCTATCCACTTACCTCTTTTTAGATTGTCCAGAAATGAAAAGGAGTGTCCATTTCCACAGAGGGTTCAGACTTGATATAGATAAGATTAATGTGATCTCACTTTTGGGTTTTCCACTCAAAATGTAGAATTTGTCAGGTCTATTTTGTGATTTTCATATAAACAGTAATTTATTAATATTGTATTTTCATTTTAGCACTGAAATTTATTTTCCATTTTGTTTGTAAATTGTTTTGAAATTTAGTAGAAAAATTGCAAATAGATGGGAAAAAAATGACAAAATGAAATTTGTAAATAATACTGAAAAACATATTTTATCATTGAAGTCCTGGCATTAGTCTAAAGATACAAGACAAAGATACTTCATTTTGACAAAATGCAAAAATCCAATTACAGAAAAAGAAATATTTTGAAACAAATTCTGACATTGTCATCTGTCACAGAGTGTCGTATGAGGGTTCATATCAGTCGGCTTATTTGACATTGATGACTAATTCTTTGTCACTGATAGTTTTTAAGATCCAAATATTATGAAATTATGAGCCCTGGTTTAAACTCAGGGGAGCTCTGGTTCCTTTTACTGGTGACACTCTAAATTAGACCAGAACCGTTATCTTGGAGGGGGAATTGCTGGAGGACATTTGTCCTCCCCTCCGTCCTCCTCCTTTGGAATGCAAGACTTGCTTAAGCCTTTTCGGTCATTGTCATATGTCTTCACATGGTCAAGTTGTGGTGAGAATATTGTCTAGAAGGTTGTAGTGCAAATTTGGTAAAATTAATTTTGTGAATTTGTCATTATTTTGTTTGGACTGTAACATGTTATCCTTATAGTGAAGGAAAATGTTATCTAAAAATGTCTGTTTATAATAGTAGGTGATGCTTATATATATACCTGAGGTGATATATTGGTCTTTTGGTTCAAAGTCCAGAAGGTTGTAACACAGATTTGGCATAATTCGTTTTATGAATTTGTGATTATTTTGATATGATTACACTGAAACATGTTTTCCTTATATTATAAAGTATAAGGAAAATACTATCTATAAAACGTCTGTTATGAAAGTCTAGATGCTTATATATACCTGAGGCTATATTTTTGGTTCAAGGTCCAGAAGGTTATGGCGCAGATTTGGTATAATTCGTTTTATGAATTTGTGATTATTTGGATAAAACTTGACTGTAATAAGTTTTCTTGGAGAATATCTAAAAAAGGTTTGTTATATCTAAGTGGGGCTTTATATACTTGCATACTTGGTTATACGTTTTTGGTTCAGGGTCTTGAAGTTTAGGGCACAGATGTGTTATGTTTTAGTTTGATGAATTTGTCATTTTTGCGATGTAATTTGACTGAAGAGAGATAATATCTAAAAAATGTTTATTACATAAGTCTAGGTGATGCGTATGAGCTAGTCTAACACTTAGAAAATACCATTTCTTACAGTCTCCTTTTCAATATTTAATAAAATGGTGATATTTTCAGAATAAATACTTTTTTCATAGTCTGAGTGTAAGACTAGTATGAGCCTACGGTATATCTGAGGTACTTTATACCATGTTGATTCAGGGTCCAGAAAGATTTGGCACAGATTTGTTATGTTTTAGTTTTATAAATTTCCAAAAAGAAATTAAATGACTAGACTGAAACACATTTTTTCATAAAAAATATTATCTAAAAAATCATTTATTAAGTCTAGGTGATGCTTCTTCCAAGGCTATACCATGTTGGTTCGATGTCCACAAGGTTTTGACACAGATTTGTTATCCAATTTCCTCGGAATTAATTAGCGGACATTTTTTAATGCAGTGGTAACTGCGACTGACAAGAGATTTTCTGTTTGATTTGAACAATATAAATAGATTAACTTGATTTGATAAAAAAAATGAGAATTATTCATTATGAATATCTAAATACTGGAATACTCCTAGAAATGTTCTTGTTCATATACTGGGACTAAGATGATACAGGGGTTTAACCAAGAGCACTGTGATGATTTAACTTGTCTGGTGCCTGCAGTTGATAAATGGTTTATAAAGGAACATCCAAACTTTTTCCTTTTCTTTACCCTTAAGGAGAGGGTTCTATCGAGGTATTTTTGTGAAAATGAAATTTGAGAGGACATATATGTTTGCACATATGTGTTATAACCTGCTGATTGCACAATCAAGGTGAAACATTTTACCGAAAGTAAACTTTCTATGACTTTATTTGAAAATGTGATAAAGGCTGGTGTACATTCATTAAAAAAACAATGCGCAGTGAATTCATTCATCAGCAGTACGAGTATGGAAAGTTTTGCTACAACACAAAAAGACATTGTTTATAAGTATAATGATACATTATTTGTTACTTTGTTCTATTCATAAATTTTTATTATTTAAAAATAAAAAAAACAATTAGTGAAAATGCAGCAATTTTCATTTCACTTAATGCAAAAAAGCAAGATGGCAGACAGTCAGTGATGGAACTATAGTGCTTTAAGCTGTTGAATAATTTAGTACAAAACATTCAGAGTGGCCAATTTGCAGGACTCAAACCTTTTTAAAACCAGTTATCCAGGATTGTCCACTGGCTGAATATTCAAGGCCCTGCAAACAAAGGGTTAATGTCATTTGAAGTCTCGATATCTGCTTGTTGGCCATCTGCTCGAGGCCCTTGGTCTCATCAGATCAAGGTGTCTTCCTGTTTTAGTATTTAGCATTAAATATAGTGCACACAAATGCAAATAAATTGGACACTTGTTTCAATTTGACCCTCAAATTAACAAATTGAATTGTTTATTTCGATCTTTCAAAGGCATTTCCTTCAATGGTATGCAAATTCAATATAATGTGAGCGCAACAAAGTTTTATGTGACATTCTTCCACAGTGCTTGGAGACGAAGTATTACGGAGTCATCTCTCTCTCTGTCCTCCCCTAATAGACTTGATGATGCCGAGTAGCGGACAGTTGACTCATGAACCCAAATTTTAGAATGACTTGAGAGCAAGGACCAGTTATCAATCAGCATAATTCTAATTACTTCATCCGGAGGAGCATCCTTAGATGTCTGGACAGTCCTTTGACAGAATCTCTGAATTAATTACACATTATGAGGTGTCCACATAATCGTGTAATTTCATTCTCCAAAAGACTTCTTTTTAGTATCAATTGTAGCTTAATGACCTGTTGTGTCGCAATTTGCGTCCTGAAGGATCATGGGATATGAAAAGTGGTGTCGCATTCCTTCGTTGTGGATCTGTGGAAAGTTAAGTTGCCGCAGACTCAGAGCATTATGGGATATGAGAAGTGGTGTCGCATTCCTTCGTTGTGGATCTGTTGAAAGTGAAGTTGTCGTTATCTTTGGTTTTTGAGCATCATGGGATATGCGAAGTTGTTCTGCTTTCCATCATGTGATAGATGAATTTGTAACCTCGTTGGACCTCTATTGCTATTTGACAAAGAACGATCCTTTATTTTGAAAAGTGATTTGTTGCAGAAGCTGTGAAGCTATCTTTCATTCAGGACATTAGGGAAAATCTGTCCCCCCAGAAGTATTGTTTTGAGACGTTTTGATTGAAGTAACCGTGAGATATGTCCCATAGGGAAGAGTTGTCTCTTCTTGATGACTGGGTTTGCCACCAGGGGGCATCAGTACTGATAGCCCATCTCCAAGGAAGAATCATTGTAGATGGTGATTGAATATCTTACTTGATAACAAATTGCTACTTCTATTTGTAGATTTGAAAATTGATGATTCTAAAACAGTAAATCAAAAGAGAATGTGATCCTCAGTTTTGTAATGAATCCATGATTCTACTGTGGTTCTATTGTACCTTTGTTGTTTCGTTGTAATTTTTTATTTATAAGATAAATAGTTGCGTTTGTAAAATTTCCGGGATTCATTGCGATTCAACACCCGCAAATTTAGTTTAAAACCGACGGCGTTAGCCGGAGGTTTTAAACGCTGAAATTTGCGGGTGTTGAATCGCAATGAATCCCGGAAATTTTACAAACGCAACTATTTATCGATATTGTAACATGACCGTTAGTTATTAGGCATTTTGAAACGAACTCTCTTTTTGCGTACCTATCTCTGAGTGGAAAGGACTTTGCGACTGTTCCATTTTTGTAAGAGGTGTGGTCAGGTCAAAACAAATTTAAATACTCGGCGTAATATGTACATTAGCAACAATTTACACAGAAGCTCAAACAGTGTCACTCAACTATGTTCACTTCACAATATTCACTTATCCTTTTAGATGGCGATAAACATTAATCTACGACATCAACACAGCAAAAGACCTAGGAACAAAAATCTTAAACTTGCCCTAACCCATTGTGACAATGATGCTAGCATTGTGACGTCAAAGTGGTTGATCACTATGACGTCATGCCATGGCAACGGCATTCGGTAAACACAACCGCATGGAAGAAGGCGTCAAACTTAGACAAATCTTACTAGTTGAAAACATTTTAGTTACTTTAAACTAATTAATTTTGAGAGTTATATGTTACCTAGACTGCTATACACAAGTTAGAAAATGACAATGCCGCCTGTCAAATTTGAGTAAAGGGCACATATTAAGAGAAACAGAAAAATAAAATTTTGAGTCGGGCCGGATCTTGTGAACATGATGTATATGTTCGCGGTGATTCGCCCCAAGTAATTTGCGGGTATTCATTGTCATTCAACATAGGCAAATCAACCAATCAGAATCAAGGATCCTACGAAATCATGTTACAATTAGTTTTTAAATAATTGTTCATGTTTTTGGAGAAACTACAAAAGTAACCTAGCTGGCATGTATTCACTCACAAATAATGTAGGAAATTTTGAATACGAACACAAATTGATAGGACTATAGTTTGGCAAGGTATCTTTGGAGAAATTTATGCAGAAGGTTCTAGTTGAACATTTATAATTCATTATCAATACATTTGCTGTTCAATGTTTGTTATTTGTTGTCAAACACATTATTACACAAACATGATGTATTCTATACAATTTGATTTCAACAAATATATTAGTTGTGACTGTCAATCACTTTACATTGTCACAGTAACATGCATTGTTGAATCCAGGGGGAAGTGTTGGGTGGGTTTAGGTTCAAATCCAATATCTGTATACACATTAATCAAATAAAACATCTCTGATAAACAGAAAGACTATTCAAGTCTCAAACAGCAGAATTTCCTCTCATTGTACAGAAACAAGAAATAGTAAAAACAGCTCAAAGTAAAATTATTTCTTCAAACACACACTTTTCCCGAAAGAGCTCTGAAAACATTAAATGGCTTTGGACTGTGCAGAAAACCATTTACTCGAGAAATTTATTTACATTTAACTTCCAAGCTGCCAGCGACTAAGTTAAATGTTAATTTCCTTTTTCAAGATGGAAGCAAGCAAAGGCTGGTGTTTTTCTTGCCCTCCATGTGTGACTTGCGAGCTGAGTATTTGTGACTTAAGTCACCTTCAAAGTGTTAATATGTAATGAACTTGGACACTGTTTTTGTAGTCCCTAAGCACAGGACTAATCAAGCCAATTTCCTACATCAATGTCTACACTCCGCTAGTTCGCGCAGAGACATTCAATTTTGCCCGCCTGTCAGGACAACTATTATTCTCCCTTGAAGACAACGGTAAAGTAAAGCCGCGCGAAAAGCGGTTAGCACCAAACCTAGCCGTGTAATTAAAGTATTTAGATGATTGTTGCACATGAATCGACTACGGCCTTTGATAACAACTTTCAGCGCTGCTTTGTGAGGCATTCTGCTGTTTTTGGCAACTTTGTTGCAGCATTGTGCTTCTTTGAATACTTATTTGATATTTTTGAGGATTTGCTCAGCAGTTGAGCTGAGTTTTCAGACATTGGTAGTGTAGCCTAACGTAAAGTCTCTAAATTGATAACTTCAGCCAAAAAATTTAAAATATGAAAATGAAATAAAATGGAGCCTCTGAGATCACTAAATTGAGCTCTCTAGTCTTTGATGTAGATTGCCAAGCTTGTTTCTAATCTGAGGGTCTGAATGACATGCTAAACTGCATAGGATGACATTTTAATCAGTTTTGGGAGTACAACTGTGTTTTAGACAATAATAACTTTTCATGGATGCATTGGTGAGATATCATAAAAATGAAATAGATTTGCATCAGGTTATTGTACATCGTTTTAGTTTCTATGCATTGTGGACAGTGTCATTTATAATAAATATAAAATATTCTGATGCAATAATTAGCAGAGGTTCGGTCATTTTTCACTTGTCTGTCTGTCACATTTTATTTCCAAACCCCAAACTATAAACCTTGTTGAATTTGTTACAATGATGAAAGTGTCCCAATATTGACTTTAAAATTAATATTGGCCACATTGCAGTTGAAATGTTTAAAAACAGTTTCCCTCCCATGTAATTGTGATGTTATTCATTGGTTCATTATGTTTATCTCATTTCCAAACAATCCACCTCATTTGCGTCTTGAGTGGATCCTGTGGTCTGGTGAGGGTGTGGATTCCCTGCCCTCAGTTAAGGACAGCATCAAGTGTGAATTAACTAAGCAACTCACTCATGGCGTGGCCTGTTTTGTTCTTGAAAGTGTTGATCCAATTACAGATGATCTCTGAGCAGGGCTGATCACCAGCTCCAGAGGATCTCTTGGGTCCTCCATCTTGTGTTGAGCTCCTTGAGGGCACACAGCCATCTTGATAAACAGGGATCTAGCTTCAGGGTTGGATAGAAGGACTTTGTTGCTGTGCAGACTTTGTTGCTGTGCAGACTTTGTTGCTGTGCAGACTGTGTCATGGTCTTCTGATATATTTCCTCGTAATGTGAACACCTTCGGGCCTGGATGACACACTGAATTTCTGTTAAGTACCACACATAGTTTGCTAGTTCAAGCCGAAGCTCAGAAGTTCCAGAGGATCTCTTGGGTTCTCCAACTTGTATGGAGCTCCTTAAGGGCAGACGGCCATCTTGATTATGGATCTATCTTCAAGATTAAAATAGGACTTGGTTGCTGTGCAGACTGTCATGGTTTCTAGATATATTTCACTGTAATGTGAACATCTTTTGGCTGGATAGCACACTGAATTTCAGTTAAGTACAACTCATGGTTCACTAGTTCCAGCCGAAGCTCGGAAGGGGACTTCTTCGTTGATGTGCATACTGTGTCATGGTTTCTAGATATATTTCTCTGTAATGCGAACACCTTTGGGTTGGATAGCACATTGAATTATAATAAGAATAATAATAAGGATACTGGGGGGACGGGTTAGCATGTGAGTAGCAGGTTCGGCTTCGGCTCAAGAGGTTCAGGGTTCAAATCTTGCGTAGGGCTCAGCAACTTTGTCTGCAGTAGAGAACTGTTCTACACGCAGTAAGGTTTGGGTGCAATGCTACACTGAATTTCAGGGCAGTACCACCATGGTTCGCTATATCCAGCCGATGCTCGCAGGTTTCACCTTGGTGTTTTCCCTCTGCACTAGTACAAGCAGCCATGATATAAGTGAAATACTCTTGAAAGCGCCGTTCAACTCCAACTCAATTTACCTTCCTGGGGATGAGATAGCAAGGTGGTTAGCATGTTATGACTTTTGATCTTGATACCTGGAGTTCAGCATCTTTGTCTGCTTCAGAGATCTGTTCTACGCTTTCTCATTGCAAAGAATACTTACAGTGTTGTTGCAGGCTTTTCCCCCCCTGTAATACTAACAACAGTGACATTGCTCTTGAATCCTGAATTAATCCGGAAATCACCTCATCAGCTTTGGTTGGGACGGGATAGCAAGAAGAGGATAAAAGATATACATGTCTGGACATGAAAGGCTGTCTCACACTCTTATTGGCATTTTGGCCGACCTTTATCGCCAATTTGGTCGGAAGGAGAAGAGTAAGCTGTCGTTTCCACCTTTTGGGCAGTGTAAATAGCTTTTGTCTTTGATATAGAAATAGATCAAATGACAGCCACATGACACTAATCTGAGTTCTCATGATCTTAGGATTTAGTTCACGTTCACATGTCTATGATTTTATTCATAAATATTCATGAAACATTTAGAACAGATGGTTGTCATCATTATGAAATATGTAAGAGTTCAATGTTACGTTGTACTTATACACCACGTTCACAGATGTACGCACTTTGTTTGTTATTTTGAGTATGTGCTTGCAGGTTTCACTGCAATGCATAGACCAAATGGTATTGTAGGCTTTCTTCTTGTCTGAGACCTAGACTCTGAAATAAATATTGAAAAAAATATTGAAGAAATATTGAGAAAAATATTGAAAATAATATTGAAGAAATATTGAGAAAAATATTGAAAATAATATTGAAGAAATATTGAAAAAAAATATTGAAACAATTTTAGACAAGAGCCATTGAAAATACCATTTTTCATAAACTCCTATTCAATATTTAATAAATTGGTGATATCTTTACAAATACTTCCTTTTTTCAAAGTCTAAGTGTGAGACTAGATTTATTTATATGATAATGCTGGGAACTTTATATATATATATGTAAGTGAAATACACTAGAAAGGCTGGGTTTTCTCATCATATCACATCACATCACATCATATCACCTCAATATAAAAGAACATATAAATTAATTAATGAGGCATCAAACAACACACAACGTGTACTTTAAAATTACAAATATTGCCCAATATCACAAATAATTAGTGCTTTGATAATCCACTTTACATAGCAAAACAGAAACAGGTCACCTATTGACATGTCGGCAAAGCCATATGACATGAAAATCCAATAAGATTCCTATGTAGGAAGTCATTCAGTAAACCCACACTATAATGCATACAGACAAACCTAGTCTGTCGTCCAGACCCCTTAATTGTTTAATCGCCTAGGCAAGTCTACAACAAGACTCTTAGTTCAGTTTAAGGAAAATGAACACATCTCATTTTCTTCATTTTTTTTGTACAACAAAATTCATTTCAGAGGCTTAATGTTAGACTAGGACGAACCATGCTATGACACGAAGAAAAACCAAACTATGAGAGTGCTAATATCACACAGAATCTGTTATTCTTTATCAATATTAATCTACTCTAGAAAGCATACCAACCAAATTATTTGACATGTGAGCACAACCGACAAGTGTTACCAAGTAACATTTACGCCAGGAATGATATATTCTATGCCTGTTTATAAAATGAACCCTTCTCAGTCGCAAACTTGATCAGTATTTGTCACTAAATAGCTAGTCTTACACGCAGACTCTGAAAAACATATTTATTCTGAAAATATCACCGTTTTTATCAAATATTGAAACAGAGATTGTAAGAAATGTAATAAGAGGCTGTAATAAGTGTTAGACTACGTTATACGTTATAAAAATTACCTAATAGTTATATGCCCCATTTGAAATGAACTCTACTCAATTGCAAGAAAGCCCAGCCTCTTGGTTGGAGTATTTGACACGTTAACATCCCAAAACTACAAGTGTGAAAATTACCAAATAGTGATTCTAGGGGGCGAAATAGCGCAGTGGTTAGCGCGTTCAGCTTCGGATCAAGAAGTCTGGGGTTCGAATCCCGCCAGAGGCACGGCAACTTTGTCTGCAGTAGAGAACTGTTCTACACGCAGTAAGGTTTGGGTGCATGGTTTGCTACATGTGTTGCGGGTTTTCTCTCTGCCATAATACTAGCAGACGCGATATAAGTGCGCATGAAATACTCTTGAAAGTGGCGTTAAACCAACTCACCTCACCTCACCTCAATAATGATTCTAAGGATGCCTGCTTGTAAATGGTTAGGAGTTTCAGTATTTGACACGTTAGCATGCCCAAACTTCAAGTGTTACCTAATAGTTATTCTTCGCCTGCTTGTAAATGGATCCCCACTCCGTTGGATGGAGACGATTCTTTGAGCCTATGGCACGCAGCTTCAGCAGGTTGATAAAGTGGCATGCAAGCCTGTAATTTGATAAGTTTTGGCTGGGTGTCGTAATGAAGTTTTATAGTGGGCTTGTTAACTGGAAATTGAAGCAGCTTGTGCCAAAATGATTTGATACACACACTGGCCAGTCATTAAATGAGGTGCCTGCAACCCTTAGATCTGTCTACCGGTTGCCTAACACTCTTAATCAAGCTTTTTTACTCGTGTCATTTACATCCATACACCTCAGCCTCCAAATTTGGAAATTCTGTTTTTGTATCTTCTTCAGGATTTGAGTTGTGTTGCTGTGTCATAATTGCCACCATTAACTCAGATTCTAAAATTAACTTCTAAGTTTTTGTATTTCATCGGAATTTCAGTTTGATTGTGAATGTTGGTAAAAAAATTATTAGAATTAGTCGATAGTTATTTTATTTCTTCATAGGCACTTTGACCTCATATTTATTTCTTGGCTATTTTTTGTTTTTATTGTTTTAGTGTGTTTTTGCCAAGTTGACTAATTATAATTTTGGAAATAAATGATTAAAAAGTTGATATCTCTATTTATCTCAAGGTGCTGAAGTATTTAGAATAAATAACTTTTAGAACAAAAAAATAATTTAAACTAAATTGTTAGAAATGACCAGTTTTTATGAATTAAAAAAATGACTATATATATATATATATTTTTGATACAACTAAATATTCTCTAGGTTGGAATTGAAAGTAACATTCTTTGAATATTTTCTTTCGCTATTGTTTTCTTGTTGCCTAGATGCACTTGTGAGAATATAAAAGGTGAAATTATTGTTTTTTCATTCTTCAAGCGTATAGTTTCCACTATTATCAAACACTTCAAAGCATTGTTGTCAAACTTCTTTCACTTTACACAACCGATGTTAACTGATGTATGTCATTTCTTTAGTTTACAAAGTTAACACGTTCGCTTTTAACACAAATTAAAAACTCCATCCTCTCAAGTCGCAGCAAATTAGAATTGATTTAAATCGTAATCAACTTGAAACTGCACAGTAGGGAGTCCCACAGAAACTTTACAGATTTCATCCGGTTTGAAGTCCTCACTTTTCAGATTTCTTCCTTTTTTGGACTGTTTATTAGATTTAAATCTCACAATCTGCCATGTAAATTTTTCACTTCAATCTCTAATAATGTCAGCAAACCACTTATTTAAATGATAACCTTATTTCATCGTGCCAGCGATCACAATCGCGATGGTTGTGAGTTGCACGACCAAGGGCTCTTGTTTCCCCAGGAGATATGCTCTAGTCGCTCATCATTTGCATATAGATGCACGTGCATATATTAACAGTCGCAGACAAGATTTCGCGTACTTGTCAATTCAATTTCTTTGTCTTGACAGCTGCTGCATGATATTGTAACAGTGTTATGAACGTAATAACTTGACGTTCAGCATCTGTGCATCTGTCTCGGTGTGCGTTCTCAATGTCTGATGTCCTTTGAGCTGTCATATTAGTTATTATTGTAGGTTCTATACCAGATAATGGATAAATATCAGAAATGGAAACTCCTTGCCTATAATTAGGGTAGGGAGATCGTTATAATGACATGAAAATCTTAAATTGAAAAGATACCTTCAATATGGCGTTTCAATATCATGATATTGTAACAATGTTATTAACGTAATAACTTGAGGTTCGGCATCTGTCTTGTCTCCGTTGGACGTTCTTTCAGCTGTCACATTGGTTATTATTGTACGCTTATACCCCACATAATGAGGGATAAAAATAATAATTCAAAATGCTTTGCTTGTCATTATTGTGGGATTGAAAGTCACTGTAATGATGTATATAAATATCATAATTTGAAATGAGTGTCTTTTATACAACTAGTAAATATTCTATAGGTTTGAATTGAAAGCAACATCACAAAAGTGGCTTGTCTATGATATTTTGACAGTGTTAAAAAAATTATAATTTGAGTTTTAGCATCTGTGTGTGCTCAAAAAATTCTTTTACCTCTCGTACTAACATTATATTAGTTGCTTGACCACAAATTGGAACACTTTTTATTGTCATATTGAACATTGATATGAGGTCAAAAGTCATATATTTTAAGAATTTGTCAATCTTTATTTGGACAGAACATGAAGATTATAGCTTATTATACCCCCGCCTTACAGCGTAAGCGGGGGTAAATAGTGTTCATTCTTTCCGTCCGTCCGTCTGTCCGTCCGTCCGTCCCAAAACTTTGTGCGGAGCAGATCTCCCAAACTATACATGCTAGCATCACCAAACTTCATACACATGTCAACCATGATCCCCAGTTGTGCCTTTTGAGAGTTAGAACTATTTCTGAATTTAATTTTTTTCGGTTTCCATGGAAACGTGACTAAAAAATTACTCTTTGAGGAAGTCATTTTGTGCTGAGCAGATCTCCAAAACTATGCATGCTAGCTTCATCAAACTTCATACAAATGTCAAACATGATCTCTAGATGTGCCTTTAGAGGGTTAGAACTTTTTCTGAATTTAATTTTTTTTGCGGTTTCCATGGAAACGTGACTAAAAAGTGACTCTTTTAGGAAGTCATTTTGTGCGGAGCAGATCTCCAAAATTATGCATGCTAGGTTCATCAAACTTCATACCCATGTCAACCATGATCCCTAGTTGTGCCCTTTGAGGGTTAGAACTATTTTTAAAATTTGCATTATCTTATACTGTCAAAAGTCTTTCTCTGAAACTCTGAAACTCTGAAACATTCTATATTCATTCAACTTCTCACACATATTAGTCATTTACCATAGATGTGCCTGTCCTATTTTCATCTACATTTGGAAGCGGGGGTATGTGAGCTGTGCTTGCTTCTACACTTGTTCAATTTGCAAAACTGAAATGGTTATGTATGGACATTTGGGGCGGAATAGGGTAGTGGTTAGTGCATTCGGCTTCGGATCAAGAAGTCTGTGGTTCAAATCCTGCAGGGGCTCAGCGACTCTGTCTGCTGTAGAGAACATACGCAGTATTGTTTGGGTGCAATGCTACACTGAATTTCAGCACAGTATCACCCATGGTTTGTTAGTTACAGCTGCATGATTATAGCAGTGGCAAAGCCTGCAACGCTATGTGGCAATTTGGCAACTCTCTCTCTGTCTGTCGTATTAGTTGTGAAGCAGTCATTAGGGTTGTACACTGTTATTAAGGAATCAGTTATTAAAATGATTTTCCTATATATAGTAATTATTGTATTGAACATTGTTATAATGACTTGCCATTATTTATGGGTTTTATGCCATCAAAATGAGCAATAGAAATTAGGAATTATCATGACATATATAAAAAGTAATCTATTTCTTTATTGTTATAGGATTATTTTTATGTTGTACTATTAACTAAAGATTATTTTATGAATGAATTGAAAATTATTCCAGGATGTACACCATTAATAGGGAATAAAATTATCGTCATAAATTATTATCATCATTATACTTTACCTATCATATTCATTTGAATGGATATAAGTGAAATACTCTTGAAAGTGGCATTAAACCCCATCTCACCTCACATCATTTGAATGAGTATAGGGTGGTAAAAGAACGAGTGCTTAATGCCTATTGTCCATTGGTCTTACTTTATTTCCAGATGGGGGCAGGATAGCGCAGTGGTTAGCGCTTTTGGCTTCGGATCAAGGGGTCCGGGGTTGGAATCCCTCCAGGGGCACGGCAACTTTGTCTGCAATAGAGAACTGTTCTACACGCAGTAAGGTTTGGGTGCAATGCTACACTCAGTTTCAGTGTAGTACCACCCATGGTTCGCTAGTTCTAGCCGATGCTCGCAGGTTTCACTGCAATGCATAGCCATGCACATGGCGTTGCGGGCTTTCTCCCTGCCATTATGCTAGCAGCCATGATATAAGTGAAATACTCTTGAAATCGGTGTTAAACCCCAACTCACCTCACCTCACCTTATTTCCAGATCACAACTTTAAACTAGATGAAGACATCTTGGTGATACTTTGTAGAAATATATACATAGTAATTCTAGAACCATCAGCTTGTCATGTTTAGAAGTTTCAGAATCTAGCTCTGTATCTGTATGATATAAGTTGAAATAACAAGGATTAGATATTTCCGAATGATTTTTTTTATAAATTGATTGAAGATTTGTCAATGAAATTTATCTTACAAATGGTTCAAGTGATAAGTGGCATTAATATTAAGATTTTTCAGAATTTATATTTTTACTATATTTTTATAAATAAATTTAAACATGAAAATATCAAGGATAAGTTTGATTTCCAAAACATATATGACAAAACTTGACACATTTAGTTGAGTGTATATAGTTGATTAAATAATTCCAAATAAAGTTTTGTGATCATATTAGAGATTTTCAAATTTCTGAAGTATATATATATGTAATCACATTTGAATTACATATACAGTGACGTGCCAAAAGTATTGCAACAATCGCGGTTTCCCCATAGGATCCCATGTTAATTCAGTCTGGCATAAATAATTTTAATTGTTTCAATTTTCAAAATATTTTACTGAAATTTGACACGAAAACAGAAAATCTACTCTTCAACACATACACAATTTCTGATTTTGGATACAACGTTATTTTACAAAAATAGTTAAAGGATTACCGGGCTATGTCCATTATTTCTGTCCTTTAGGTCTGCTTACATAATGGTGGCAATGGGGAAGTGACGTTACAGTAAAAATACCTAGTCATTACTTTGCCGTTTTCCGAAACAATTCTAAAATTTAATGAATTTGAACATTATGAACATAATCTCAAGATGTTAGATAACAAACATGCTAAGTTTGAACACTTTTTGTTCACTGTCAAAATTATGAAAATTATTTATGCTACACTAAAATAACATGCGATCCTATGGGAAAACGGAGATTGTTGCAACACTTTTGGCACGTCACTGTACCTATCTAATTCTACCTTTAACACTGTTAATTATGTAAACAATTATAAACTAATTTCGGTTAAATTAATTTTATTCCAATCACGCTGGCTGCGAAGTCCAGATTAATGAATTAATAAAACAGATATAAAATTTCAATCAGAAGACACCACTTTGGAAACAATTCAATTTAAAGCATGTGGTCTTGATCAAATAAGTTTTCAATCTTAATTTCAATTCTCCTTTGTATTAGAGCAGATTATCATTAGAATGACAGGTTTTTGTGCCTTTTTGCCCCCAAACGACAGCTGTTACAGATTTTTGTGGCAAAACAGAAGAAAATGGGGGAAAAGGGAAGGGGGGTTAGATTGTGATAAAAGAATGGGGGGTTAGATCACAATAATGGGAGGATGTACAGAATCGGGAGGGCGTTAAATTATGATAATGGGTAGGAAAAGTTGTTTTTTTGGGGGGGGGGGGGGGGTGATTACGATAGCTTTGACAGTTTTAATTACCTCCCTTGTTCTCTAATTTGCATACAATCGCTCCATCTCTGACTCATTCTAATATTCTCCTTGACATCTAAACTTGTCACAGCGTTGGAATGACAGAAATATTAAAAAAACTGCAATTGTGAATTTTTATGTCGGTGGTTATCAAGGGGGCAATGAAACTTGCCTGGTTGCCTTTATAGGAGGTTCATGACTGGTCGGGGCATTATTTGCAGGGAAAGGAGTCATATTTAATCATTACTAGGCCATTTGAAGATATTTTTTGATAATCTCATGTGGCCTATACCAGCTCCACAAAGACTTTTGACAGCAAAACTTTTTTCACAATGAAATTTAATGATTTTGAATGTAAATCTAACTTTCGAGGTGAAACACGTTTTGAACTTAAGGATTGTACAATCATTTAACTGTCATTAGTACTGAGATATAACATATTATACTGATAATATTTTAAAAATTTTACAATATTAAACTTGCGTTATTCGATTTAAAAAATTTAAAAACAAATTATTGATTATTTAAGGTTTAATATTGTTTTTTGATAAGCAAATTTTTAATGAAGAAAGAAAATCTGCATTGAAGAGAGAGACTTTGAAAATTGATATAGTAGTTTGTAAAATTTTCCACAAAAAATTACTTGCAATGATTGCATCATTTCTTGACAATATAATGTCTTTGTCACAATGAAATAAAACAGACTCCTGTCATTTGTACTCGTAACAATTTCTCTTTATCTCAGTGTTTTCATTATTTCCATTGTCTTAACTTTTTCCATATTTGGAGTTATTATCAATGGCAATTTGGTGACAAAATTGACATTTAAAAACTCCATGTCAATCATATTTCTGAAATCAATTTTCAAATAGCCTTAAGAAAAGTTTCCAGTTTAAAAATATTCAGCCCTGCTTGGGAAATAGGATTAAACAATATGGCCCATCCACCTGCCTTCCTCCGTTCAAAGGCGCTTTGTTTTGGAGCTTGTTATTACAGTTTTTCTTGCTCTCAAGCAGTTAGAAGTCAGTCATGTGGAAATTTTTTGAGTAGAATTTGCAGATGAGTCATAATTATGATTAGTGCCCTACAAAAAGCTTTGGGATTGTTACATTAAATAATTCGATCAGCCATGCAGGTGTTAATTTCAGCCCATGCTGTAAGGCACGACAAAATTTTCATTGAATACTTAGATTTTTTGCTTTGTCATCAGACTGATATTTGATTATTAGATTTGATGAAATTATTTTGTATTGAATTAGATAAACCGAAAATTAGGAAAATAATTCTAGGTTGATAACAACAATGGAATAGCGAAGACTGAAAAGCTGAAAAGGTGTATTGTGGTTGGTATTATGTAACTTGAATAGCAGTTGAAGCTCTCATCTATTATGAAGCGATGATTTTCGATTACGGATACATCTATTATCCTCATATAACCAGCCATTGTATATCATAAGACGAATGCTTAATCACCTGGGATCGTAATGTATAGCAAGATCCCGAATTGGGTCAAAGCTCGAAAATTGCTTAAATATCTGGAAGGAGATCAATGATTTTCTTTTTTGTGAAAAATGAAAAAATGCGATGAATTGAGGACAAATTGTGCCCAGTTATTCCGCTAAATTGATTAAGCAACAATAAACGCAATCCGTGCTGTTTGATGTGAAGGAAATGACTTGTACTGGGTTAATGAACTGACGTTTATACCATATAGCCTCTACATGGAAAGTCCTTTCTATTTTAAATGCTAGGAAATTGATCACCGAGGTTAACTGTGGTGTTAAATGTGGTATGTAATTGTTGAAAGAAAAAGTTTTGGATAATTTTTTGTTATACATTAAGGTTACATGGTCGATGCATTATAAGCTTAAAGACGTCATTGTGAGGTCATTTATAGCTTATTGTGTAAATCCTTTAAAATTGATGTTAAGAGATGAAATTAGTGCATTGTGAATTAGTCTCCTTCAAGCAGAGATATATTTCATCTGCTTTCATTTTGATTGGTATTTTTTCAACTGAAATGGTTGTAAATTGTTGTAATTAGTCTTGCGAGTCTATGCATTTTATGAAGGAAAATATGTTTGATTTGCTGTCAATTTCATTTTATTTTCTTAGCAAAGATTGGCTTTGGATTCTTATTCTAGTCTTTTTAATCTGACATAAATGGTTGTATTTAGTGTTATTTTGTATGATGTTTATAAAAAAACAATCACTTTATCATTTTGATATTCATTTCACTTATAGATTTGGTAATAATTTATTGCAATGTAAACTTATTTAAGGAAATCAATTTTTCAACTACCTTTTTCTGATTTTTTATAAGAGAGATCAAACTAATATTTTTATCTTGGTTACAACAAACTGAATGAAAATCAGTGTTTTGAACATTATGAAAGAAGGATATTAATTCTTATCAATTTCAGAAAGTATATCAGTATATCATATATACATATTTAAAGAGATATTTTATCTTCTTTCTAAATTGAAATTGTCATAAATGTTAAAAGATTAATACACAAGTATCAGACAGAATGTTTGTTTCTTACTTCATAAAATTTTCTCCAACTTTTCCTGAAGATATCTAGTTGAAGTCTTCAAGATTATAAGGTTGTCTGCATGCATGAATATTTTCTTTTATCCGCAAATTTATGGCCTCTTGATCCATTGCATTATTTTCATTTTAATGTTCTATATGTTAATATTTTCTTGAATGTACTTTTTTCCCTAAGAATAACAGGTAAATAAGTATGATGGTCGCAATAAGGAAGGTGGTATGAAATAACCCTGTGGCACTCCAACATGAAAATATCTTTATCTGGTTAGGTTAACCCTATCTTTACATTGCTTTTTCCAACTGTTTAGAAAAAAGGAACCAATTTTAGGAGATAACAAGATTTTCAACATGATAACCTTATCTATTATCATCTGAGGAGAAGTCAAGCCATAAGTGGAGTCTAAAACTTTTTTTAAAGGAAAAGGATGGGAAGTGAAACATCTCTTTGTCTGACCACAGCTATCAAGCTCCATGTGGATAATACCGTAGGGTTAAGTGTCATTGCATCAAATGTCGCTTGCATGGATTTATTTTGAAATAATTACAGCAAAGATTATTCCCAGTTCACAAAATAATTACAGGAATTCTGAAAGAATTATCAAAAATGATTTTGTTAATATCCCAGGGGAAGAGGACACGATGTGATGTCCCCTCCAATATCTGCTAAAACAATGATGAAATTTATGACTAGCACCGTTGCTGCAAGAGCCAATGATTATACTCATAATGTTCAAGCAGTAATTTTAACTACAGAGACAGGATGTAATGTTGATGAAAGGTGACATTGAGTTTGAATTATGAGACTTCCAACAGTACCGATGCTTTCAAACCCAGATGATCTGAATAACGGTAAGGTGAAATGAAGGGTAGGGGTGGGGCATTTTTGATGACTAGCTAGCTTCTAAATAATTTTTCATATCAAGTAATTCTTATATGGCTCCCTTTGTTTAAGAAGTTTTCAAATTTATTTCTATATTGAGAAAGGTAAGGAAGAGATGTATATCGTTGGATAATGAGAAACTTACAAGTTCAAGCTGTTCCCCTTGGTGGGACCATTCCAAATGGTTTCTGTAGGATGGGTCTAATTCCAATGATGGGGTAGGGGGTAGGGGGTGATTTTCTTGACCAGGGATATTTTATGTTAGATAAGGCTGAATGAGATGAAGGGAGGAGGTGGAGAACAAGTGTTGTTCCCCTAATTCTCCTGTAGATGGGTATCACTACAATCGTCCAATTAGTTACCTTAGTGTAAGACGATATCAAGAGGGCATGCAATCAAGTCTTAGAAATTGAATGTAGCATGATTTTGGTCTCCTTTTCATTTATTCAATGTTATTGTGAAAATTTCAACTTCTTTATCAGGTCTCCTTTTTTATTTATTTAATGGTATTGTCACAATTTCAATTTCTCTATCAGATCTTCATACCACGAACAACACAGTCTGAGAAGGTTCTATTTACAATGGTTCTTCAAAGGAACGGTCCATTCAAACTTGAAATTTCAACTGTGAAAGGGGAGGGTTAGAGAGGAAGTGGGTGGAGCTCTTCTTGGAGCTTCTCCCTGGGGTGGGTCCTGTTCAATGATTCTTCTAAGGTTGAGGCCATTTTAAAAGGTCTTCCCTGGGGTGGGGTGATTTCCACTGTCCTCCCTGGGGTTTGACTGAATGTTTTTGAAGAGTCTGTGGGGTAATTAAAACTGCAGAGTGCGAAATAATTACAACAACAGAGTGAGAGGGGATCCCCTTGTCATTGTTATCCATTGCCAGGTTTTGCTGTTAGGGCACTCAGTGCAGTGTGCTGGGCTCGCTTCTTCATAGAACCCTCAGAGGGAAAGTATTATCAGATGCATGTATTGTTCATTAAGTTATTATTTACCTAAAGAAGTACGAGCTAATATAAGAATGGTGAAACTAAAGCAATGGGGAGGTGCTAACCTGTGGGAGCGGGAAATACAAGTTGTTAAGCATGGATCAAATAAATGATATGGTACAAGAGAGAAAGGTATATAATGGGGGAGGTACCGTTTTACATTTTAATGTGACGTTTCAGGGGCCTTTCGACTTCCTTCATCAGACCCATGATTATTAAGGGAGTCGAAAGGCCCCCGAAACGTCACATTTAAATGTGTCATCTTCAACAACAGTTGTTATTCCATGTTTTGACGGTACCTTCCCCCTTATATAAAAATGGTAAAAATATATTTGTGACAGCCTATATGTTTTGACAATCTTGTATTTGATCCTTTTGTTAATGAGTGGATGGGATTCATGTAAATTGAAAACTCCGAATGGCTTGTCACTTACTAATTCTAAGTGTTTAGTTATGTTGTTTGAGATTATATTTATAAAATTAAAGTCAAAATGATTTTGTTTCTTTTCCACCATGACACATTTTAACAGAATGAAAAATCAGTAAGTGAAGAATATTTAAAAAATGAATGCATGCAATCATTGAATGAAATTGGTCAAATTCACAGCATACACAAAACAGGTACACCTTGTCAACTGAAATATACTTCCAAGAATTTAACCAAGACAGAATCAAGTTCAAATAATCAAATTCTGTCAAATCTCAAGCCTAAACAGTGACAACAGACAAAATAAACTTCTGTATATAAATCCAAGAGTTGCTAAATGACATAAAGTGTCAAACCCACACAAATTTGAAGCTTGAAATTGTGATACCTGACAAAAAGAAACCCAGTATTCACCAGCAAGAAACAAACACTCTATCAGGCTACAGAAGAGATAGTGGCGATATAGTTTATTTCTACTTGTGTGACATCAGGGGCGGGATAGCTCAGTGGTTATAGTTATATGCCCCTTTTTAAATGAACTCTGCTCTAGTTATTCTTCGCCTGCTTGTAAATGAACTCTACTCAATTGCAAGAAAGCCCAGCCTCTTGGTTGGAGTTCCAGTCTTTGACACGTTAACATCCCAAAACTACAAGTGTTAAATTAACCAAAAGGGATTCTAGGGGGCGGAATAGCGCAGTGGTTAGCGCATTCGGCTTCGGATCAAGAGGTCTGGGTTCGAATCCCGCCAGGGGCACGGCAACTTTGTTTGAAGTAGAGAACTGTTCTACACGCAGTAAGGTTTGGGTGCAATGCTACATTGAAATTTCAGTGGAGTATCACCCATGGTTCGCAAGTTCAAGCCGATGCTCGCAGGTTTCACAGCAATGCATAGCCACGTGGTGTTGCAGGCTTTCTCCCTGCCATGATGCTAGCAGTCATGATATAAATGACATATTCTTGAAAGCGGTGTTAAACACCAAAACACCTCTCCTTATGTGACATCATCAAAATAATGCTATACATGTTAGAATTTTGGTATTGACTTTCAAAGGGCTAAATATACAGCTGAAATATATCAATTTCAACATAAAACACTGATATGATAAATGAAATATCTCTTTTACCAATGACAAATACCATGTTTATCTCATCCCGTGTAGTTGAATAGTTTTGTAATAATATTTGCTCATGGCTGCGCCACTCATGAAATATCTGCTTTCTATCTCATCCGATGAGATAACCATGATATTTGTCAAGGTAAGACAGATATCTTCTATATATCCATATGCCATATGAAATAGAATATAGATATACATATGGTAGATATTGATCTCAAATTCACACAAATTTGAAGCTTGAAATAATGACACCTGACAAAAACGAAAGCCTAAGAATTTTGCCAAATTGCAATATACCTGTTCACCCCATTAATGTAGGCATAGTTTGTGAAGCAGCTAAACCAATGCACATGTTGTATGCTGTAGCAAACTCATTGCAGCTTGATAGTCATGGGACATAAATCTGAAGAACGTGGAACATCCTCAAGAACGTCATGTAATCCCTTGTGAGGGAACATGTGCTCCACATGTGCTCAGGGGCAAAGGGCGTCAAAATTTCTGATTAGGCTTCTTCCTCAAAAATGACTATCAGTCTGTGGGCAAGTCAACTTGTTTGAGAGATAGGGAGAGAAAATTGGCTTCTTGATACAGTACATCAGAGCCTTTGAAAAAGAACATGCCGATTCCTGGTTGAAATCTTGCTTCTGAATCAACACAACAAATTGGGCTAATTTCTTAACGGATCAAATTGGCTCTAACATTTCATGTAGCTTCTTAAACTGGTAACGTGTCTCTCTGGCTTAGGGAGATCAAGATTTTCTCGGTAATAGAATTTATTGGCTGATTTGCGAATGGAAGTTTCTATTTCTGGCAAAAATAACAATTTGAAAAAGTACTTATGGTATTGGTTTATGATTTAATGATCATAACTTGTGTAACTCTGGCCGAAAAATAACAACGAAATGTGAAAAGCTTTTCCTTCGTGTTTGTTTTTTAACTTAAAAGTCATAACATTGAAATAATGATGTTAAATATCACCAAATTAGCATTGTTATATTTTTAGCTCATCAGGCCTGAAAGGCCCGATGGGCTTATGGCATGGCATGGTGTCCGGCGTCCGTCCATCCGTCCATCCGTCCATCCGTCCATCCGTCCATCCGTCCATCCGTAAACTTTTCGCTTTTTCGACTTCTTCTCCAGAACCAATGATTCCACAGAGCTGAAATTTTATGTGCAGACTCCTTGGCCAATGGGGATTCTAAATTGTAGATTTCGTGACCCCATGACCCCAAATGGGGTCACAGGGGTCACATCCTTAAAAACCTATTTTCATCTTCTTCTTCAGTTCCAAAAGGTCTAGAGAGCTGAAAAGTTGTGTGCAGACTCCTTGGCCAATGGGGATTCTAAATTGTAGATTTCGTGACCCCATGACCCCAAATGGGGTCACAGGGGTCACATCCTTAAAAACCTATTTTCATCTTCTTCTCGAGTTCCAAAAGGTCTAGAGAGCTGAAAAGTTGTGTGCAGACTCCTTGGCCAATGGGGATTCTAAATTGTAGATTTCGTGACCCTGTGACCCCAAATGGGGTCACCGGGGTCACATCCTTAAAAACTTATTTTCATCTTCTTCTCCAGTTCCAAAAGGTCTAGAGAGCTGAAAAGTTGTGTGCAGACTCCTTGGCCAGTGGGGATTCTAAATTGTAGATTCCGTGACCCTGTGACCCCAAATGGGGTCACCGGGGTCACATCCTTAAAAACTTATTTTCATCTTCTTCTCTAGTTCCAAAAGGTCTAGAGAGCTGAAAAGTTGTGTGCAGACTCCTTGGCCAATGGGGATTCTAAATTGTAGATTTCGTGACCCTGTGACCCCAAATTGGGTCACCGGGGTCACATCCTTAAAAACTTATTTTCATCTTCTTCTCCAGTTTCAAAAGGTCTAGAGAGCTGAAAAGTTGTGTGCAGACTCCTTGGCCAATGGGGATTCTAAATTGTAGATTTCGTGACCCTGTGACCCCAAATGGGGTCACCGGGGTCACATCCTTAAAAACTTATTTTCATCTTCTTCTCTAGTTCCAAAAGGTCTAGAGAGCTGAAAAGTTGTGTGCAGACTCCTTGGCCAATGGGGATTCTAAATTGTAGATTTCGTGACCCCATGACCCCAAATGGGGTTTCATGGGTCACATCCTTAAAAACCTATTTTCAACTTCTTCTTCAGTTCCAAAAGGTCTAGAGAGCTGAAAAGTTGTGTGCAGACTCCTTGGCCAGTGGGGATTCTAAATTGTAGATTTCGTGACCCCATGACCCCAAATGGGGTTTCATGGGTCACATCCTTAAAAACCTATTTTCAACTTCTTCTCCAGTTCCAAAAGGTCTAGAGAGCTGAAAAGTTGTGTACAGACTCCTTGGCAAATGGGGATTCTAAATTGTAGATTTCGTGACCCCATGACCCCAAATGGGGTCACAGGGGTCACATCCTTAAAAACCTATTTTCATCTTCTTCTCGCGTTCCAAAAGGTCTAGAGAGCTGAAAAGTTGTGTGCAGACTCCTTGACCAATGGGGATTCTAAATTGTAGATTTCGTGACCCTGTGACCCCAAATGGGGTCACCGGGGTCACATCCTTAAAAACTTATTTTCATCTTCTTCTCCAGTTCCAAAAGGTCTAGAGAGCTGAAAAGTTGTGTGCAGACTCCTTGGCCAATGGGGATTCTAAATTGTAGATTTCGTGACCCTGTGACCCCAAATGGGGTCACCGGGGTCACATCCTTAAAAACTTATTTTCATCTTCTTCTCGAGTTCCAAAAGGTCTAGAGAGCTGAAAAGTTGTGTGCAGACTCCTTGACCAATGGGGATTTTAAATTGTAGATTTCGTGACCCCGTGACCGCAAATGGGGTCACCCGGGTCACATCCTTAAAAACCTATTTTCATCTTCTTTTCCAGTTCCAAAAGGTCTAGAGAGCTGAAAAGTTGTGTGCAGACTCCTTGGCCAATGGGGATTCTTAATTGTAGATTTCGTGACCCCGTGACCCCAAATGGGGTCACAGGGGTCACATCCTTAAAAACCTATTTTCAACTTCTTCTTCAGTTCCAAAAGGTCTAGAGAGCTGAAAAGTTGTGTGCAGACTCCTTGGCCAATGGGGATTCTAAATTGTAGATTTCGTGACCCCGTGACCGCAAATGGGGTCACCGGAGTCACATCCTTAAAAACCTATTTTCATCTTCTTTTCCAGTTCCAAAAGGTCTAGAGAGCTGAAAAGTTGTGTGCAGACTCCTTGGCCAATGGGGATTCTTAATTGTAGATTTCGTGACCAAGTGACCCCAAATGGGGTCACAGGGGTCACAGCCTTAAAAACCTACTTTTATCTTCTTCTCCAGTTCCAAAAGGTCTAGAGAGCTGAAAAGTTGTGTGCAGACTCCTTGGCCAATGGGGATTCTAAATTGTAGATTATGTGACACTGGACCCCAAATGGGGTCACAGTGGTCATGATCTAAGAACCTATCTTTTGCTTGTAAACAATAACTTAAATAATTTAAATATTCAACTATAGATAGTAAATCAATGAAATCCTGATGAGCTACAGAGCCCATGGCTCTATTTTTTAAGATATTTCTCGAGAAAAAATTTCCAATTACCTGAAAAGCGGAAACAGTTGAAACATTGTTCAGAAATGAAACAGCTGCGAGCATTTTCTCATTACAATCTATCAGAATAGATTCCGCTTTCAAGTGCTGGGATTAATTAAACCAAATCTCCTATCAAATACACATGCACAATTCCCAATATCAACCTGTCTTTTTTACATGACCAAGGACAGACCTGGCGATTTATGACAGTAATCAATGTACATTCACTGCTCATTCCAACTTTCTTCTAATCATGGCAATGAATAAGAAATCTCAATTCAATATTCCGCTATGATGAAGGCCCCAAGATGACCTTTCATTGATGTTTCTTGCCAAGACACTGCAGCAGGGAGCCAGTTTAATAATGAATGCACCGATTGTCCAGAGTCATTGTCCATACAATTGTCATTTAGACTGGACAAAGGCCAACGCAAGTGACCAGCCATGGATAAAAACAGTGACAAATGGTCACAGAAGCCAATATGTGAGGCGATTCTTTGAGGTGGAAGACATTCTTTGATTTCTGCAGTCAATATTATAATAATATTTGAGACAAATAGCAGACCTCTGTTGAAATCTTGTCATTTGTTCTGGACAAATTGTCTAATTTGTATCCACAAACACCTACTGCTGTTCTCAATGGTCATTTCACAGATGTTGGTAGCAGAATAGCTCAGTGGTTAGTGTGTTCGGCTTTGAATCAAGAGGTTTGATGTTCGTATTGAGCCAGGCACTCTGTAACTTTGTCTTCTGTAGAGAACTGTTGTAAGGAATGTCCATAGTGATCGTGGATGGGATTGCATTGTGGTTAGCGTGTTCGGCTTTGGATCAAGAGGTTCGTGGTTCGAATCCCGCCAGGGGCACCGCAACTTTGTCTGCAGTAGAGAACTGTTCTACACGCAGTAAGGTTTGGGTGCAATGCTACACTGAATTACGGTGCAGTACGCCCCATGGTTTGCTAGTTCCAGCCGCTGCTCGCAGGTTTCAACGCAGTGCATAGCCACATGGCGTTGCGAGCTTTCTCCCTGCCATAATACTAGCAGCCGCGATATTAGTGAAATACTCTTGAAAGCGGCGTTAAACCCCAACTCGCTCACTCGCTAGTTCCAGCCGATGCTTGCAGGTTTCACCGCAATGCTTAGCCATAATTGTGTTGCAGGCTTTCTCCCTGCAGTAATACAAGCTCTTAAAGAATTTGTAACTCTCTCAAAGAAATCTCAGAGGCATTTTATCATATGTAAAATTTTCAAATTTGGACATTCCTTCAAAATGTCATTTCAGAGATTAAATCTTTTTCAGATGACACTTAATACTTGATACTTGATCCTTGAAAAGGTTTACAAAAAAAGCACAGTTCATTTGAACCTGCTGTAACATTATCTTAGGTATCTTCTGACAATGTTTCAGGTTTTATAATTTTAAAAGTTGAATTCTTTGTACATCTACTTGCTCCTGTTGAACAATATGTCATGAGGAAGTCTTGAATAACACAAGTGGCATTTGATCTTAGGATTGAATGAATGATGCTTATGACTGCAGCAAGTTTGAAATTTCATCTGAAAACTCTTCGAAAAATAGGATGAGGAAGTAATAAGATAATCTTTATACGCACATTGGGCAAACCCATTGCAGTGTTGTTCTTGATCTTCTCATGACCTATATTTATTTGATATTTGAAAGAGAAACAAACATCCATCGTAAAGAACAGGAAAGGAAATATAAAGAGATGAGGAATTATTGTGGTCACTTGTAAATGTTTTCAACTAAAAGGAGGCACAGTGGTGGGATGTTGGCTTCTCACGCCAAAGGCCAGGTTCGAATCCTGGTGGAGACACGAAAAAGTTTTGCCTTAGGTCTCATACTTTGTTGCATCCTTGCAAGGTACTTCGTTCATATTGCACACAGTCCACCCAGCTGTTTAGATGAGTAGATGGATGTCAACGTCTTTATTTCACAATGACCATTGTGGAATAAAGAAGTTGATCATCCATAAAATATCCTTGTCTTTCAATTGCACCAACTTCTAGAATGCCTCTCAAACAGTTGATGTGAAACATGGATAGAGTTTTGTGGATACAACATTTTATCTTCTAATTCTGAATATATAGCAAAGTTGAAATACTCTTAAAGCAGTGATAGCTCAAAGGAGTATATAAAGTTTTAAAGAGGCAGTGTCACATTTTTTCGCTGAAATAAGTCGTTGAAATTTATTTGAAAAATTATTTCACCAATAGTAAAATGGTAAAATATTCTCTCTTTGGAAAATCAAGTTAAAAATGAGTGTACTTGGTTCCGTAAAGCCATTGGAATCGTTTTTGTCATTCGAAATAATAAAATGTGTTCACAATAACATGGCTGCCATACAATTTTTGCTTTATTACACAACACAGTAATTACTACTACGGATAATTTGTGGTAGTTTGTGAAATAATATGTTTTACCCAAAATGAAAATGACATAAACTATCATTATAAATTGGAAATTTGAAAAAATAAAATATGCAACAAATGTGTTACTGCCCCTTTAAGATTCATGATGAAGATGTGATGTAAGAAGAGATGTCAGAATGTCAGTTTACTGTGAAGGACCGATCATTTAGAAGAAACGTCACATTATATCACAGCTCTCTCGTATTTCAAATAGTGCTGTAGCTAATGGGGTGAACTGGGAACATTACAATTATTAAAGTTCTTGGGTATCTTCTCAAGCTTTCAACTCGTCAAATGTCACAATAATATGCCCTTTAATTTAATGTCAAAAGTTGACAACAGCTTTCTGTATGGGGATATATTGTACAGATTGCAGAATTCTTCGAATATCTGCTAGTGTTATTTTTTATTTTAATTGATGAAACCTGTTAATCTTAAAGTGGCACACGGTTTATTGTACAATTCAATTGTTATTTTGCTACTAATTGTTGCAATATTTCCCAAACAGCTTTAAACAATAACTTACTCAAATGTTACCAATTCAGTTTCAAAAATAATTTGATAAATTCTTTCATTTTTCATCAGTTATTATTTATCATCATGCCCTACTCTGTTCCTTTCTATATATTCTTCACACAGCCAAAGATCATGCATGCACTGCATTTATTGTGACTCTCATTTATTACTTATAAACAGACAAAAAATTGTTCAAATGATAATCATATCCTATTATTTCGTATGTAAATTTATTATTTCTAACAATTTTAGGATTTTAGGATTTTTCCATTAGAGATATAGTCCTTTTATAGTTAATATGGAATCATGTTCATTAAATAATTATGTAACTTTTCTCAATGAGATGTGTTAACAAACCATTAGTTCGTAAACAGTTATGTTGAGTTTGAGTCAACCAAGGATATTTTAACCAGCTATTGATACTGCTAATCGGTTACACAGTGGGTAAGATTCATTGATTGTGAAGTCACCTCAAACACTTTGAAAAATAGCTGTAAATTGGTTCATAAAAGAGCGTTTTAATGTCTCATTGCTGTTAGGCAGTTGTCACCTGTATTTAGATGATCGTGGTTTCGATGGAATTGATTGCATGTTTCAATTTTATTGAGCTATTATTGATTTATATAAACTGATAAAAAAAAAATCCTGTTTGGCCAGTTAAATAAATGCCTGTTTTATATACATGCAACCCTAAGATATGAAATATATGTTTGGAAAGCAATTAAAAATAATAATTTATTTTTATTTTTAATAGGCATTTTTCAACAGTATTTTTTTCAAAATAGACAAATAACGTTTTATAATAATAAATATGTGCATGTATTTGCATTACCATAATTATCAAAGTTAAGCAATATATCTGTCTGTCAAACACTAAATCATAAATACTTATCAATTTCTGTCAATTATTGACACCTATAAATTTCACCTCAAAACTGTAGTCGATAGATTTATGCTCATTTAGGTGAAGATATTTATTCAGAAATAAACTTCTCCAAGGTGAATAGTTTTTGCTTATGTTGTACTTCCAATCCTAATGATGATAAAGATAGAAGTTAATCTCTTCATAAAAGAAGGAAATAAAAGTAAATTTTCAATCTTCCAAATTAATAATCAACTAATTGACATCAACAGCTTTCGATTATCTTCTAAACCTATTCAAAGCAAACAATTTGTTGTTCATTTCATCGAACCTGTTTATTCCGATCGAGACAGGAAGTCGTCCATTGTACCTTGCTAACATCATCATTTCCGATTGATTGCTGATAATTGTGGTTCCCTCTCATTTTGCAGATAACCGGAGCAAGCTTGAATTCAGCCATTGTGTAAGTACTCATTAGCATTTATATGAGCAAAGCCTTTAGTATGATTGCTCTCTGGTAGTGTACACCTTGTCAGAATCAGGTCAACGCTGTTTTACACTAATTGCTGACGTGGACACTTCTTCCACCTATTGCCCAAACTGTGTATACCTATCAAGCTGTGATGGGTCCTTTGAGGCCTGGATAAAGCGTCCATCACCGGTGCCAAGGGATGTCTGAAATTGGATAAAAAAATGTGGATCTGATGAGAAGTCGAACTGGTGGCACTGAATGTTCTTCTCATAGTCTGATTAAAATCAACTTTGGTCCGAGGAATAACATTTGCAAAATTATGCATCTACCGGGATACGTACACATTCTGCCACAAGGTCTCAGGACACCCTGTATAGGCGAGTGTTCCGAACCAGTTTAGCGCAGCCAAAGCCCAGTCAAATAGCTGACCAATCACATCATAGTTTATAAACGATTGCTGTTTTGAAAGCAATCGTAACAGACACAATAGCTGTTTGGAGGTATCTGCCCCTAGCTTTTTGCACCGAAAGCTTTTGTTGGACATCTCGTGATTAACTGAATTGCGAGTCTACGGGCTGTTTTCAGACGGTTTTGCGAAGAAACCTCAAAACGATATGAGTTCGTATCCCAGTAGTTGCACTATTTTGTAATTTTTATTCCTTGGAAACCTTCAAATTTAATCAGTTCTTCTTACTACAGTGGCTGATACAGAAGGGGGGGGGGGAGGTCAGTGAATTTAACCCCCACCCCGTAGAAATGTTTGCACATAACGTTGACGGACGCCAAAGCTGTATCCTCCTTTGATCCGCCACTGAACTATAGGGTCCAATATAAGTTTATGCTTCTCTCAAGGGTAATATGATCTGATATACCGTCTTTCTACCAGCATCTCCCGTGCCATCAGGCGAGGGATGACAGCTGGTACAGAGATGGCACTTCAACGACCGTTAACCAATCAGAAGCTAGTATTTTACTATAAGGAAAGATTATGATGATTATGCTAAATTGAAGATCACACCCAGGTGTCTTCTGGTATCAAGTAATCTGGATTTATAAAATTTTTAAAAAAGTCTTTCAGTGAAAAATATATCCCTGAGCTCATCACTGCCTATTGAGTAGCTGTGCAGTAAGGTCATGGCTGTAGGCGCAGACATAGGCGTAGTATCCTAAGTTACGCTGTGGTGTTTTACTGCTTCATATAGAAACAGGAAGATATTGTAAACCCTCAACACCCCTTATATCATAATGTCTTATAACTCATTTACCGGTGATATTAAAATATTTCCTTGGTTACCAGGATGTATGAAATAAAGATATGACAAAGTTTCATTTGGTGTGTTGTAAAAGTTACATGATGTTTCCAGTGTTGACTTTTTGCAATCACAGCAGGGCTTCAAGTCGGGTCGATTACACATCTGGCCAAGGCACACATAGTTGATGATAATCTGCTGTCGAGTCTAGTCCCTTTATTTTATGGTATCTCATGGAACTGAGAGTATTAAAAATATATAATCATATGGATGAAGGTACAGTAATTATAGAAATCCTAAAGACTAAAATTTTAGTCTAATGTTGATAGAGCTAGTACGTTAACCATGTCTGTATCATTAAAGGATCAGTACTTTCTGGACACATAAGTCCTATGGATAGTCTCATCCGTGCCTTAATACGATTTATTCATGATTAAACTGTGTCTATTTACTTGCTATGGATGTTATGTTGATGATTGTTAATGTTGCAATAACAATGGTTGCACAATGGAATATCCCTTTAAATTTCGACTTCACATGCCTTAGTTGAACTGTACATGTATGAGTATTTTAAACTGCTGCCTTGAAACCCTCTCAAATCAAAGAAGAGGAAGTTTTTCTGGATAACAACTTCTTTAATGTGAAAATACACGATGTTTCGGAGTAAATACTCACTCCATCATCAGGTGGAATGTGAAGGAGTGAGTATGTACTCCGAAACATCGTGTATTTTCACATTAAAGAAGTTGTTTTCCAGAAAATATTCCTGTTCTTATATATGTAACTTCTAAATGCCCTTCAAAGACCTATATCAAATTATTCAGCTATTAAAAAACTTATGAAATAGCCAACCCAAGAAAATAAAATTAAGACAGGAGTTTCATTATCTAAAAATTGCAAATGTTTTTCATGTATATTAAATGATATTTAACAATAAATACAAGTCTAACCCCAGATGTTATCCTAATGTAATTTGTAACCAATTTAATGTAGTTTCAACTACATAATGACCGATTTACAACAAAAAAATTAATGTTTGAGGAACCTATTACTGGTTATAGAATTGTTAAAAACTGCTATTTCAGAGTAGAGATCCCCAAAGATTTAAACTTGGAAACATATTTGAGTTACACAATAGAAATGTTCCATTGTATAAACTCAATCCCACGTTGAGCTTGACGGAGGACAGACAAGGAAAATAGTTTTGATATATGATGTCCATCGCTAATGGTTTTACTCAGCTCAAATGATGCTGATAAAGTGGCAATACATGTACGTCTAATGCTTCGTACTCTTGTAAGTATTCTCTATTGTTGAAGCCTCGTCTGATGGCTCCCATAAAAAGGTCTAGCTCCGTGGAAGCTGTACAAGAGGAGGAGTGTCATTTAGATTCCTGATATTGTCCACAAAGCCTGTTAGGATTAGACAGAAGTCGCTCAAGAGGATAATGTTTGATCTTTACGATCTCTCGAGGTCATTCTGCGCAAAATTCACTTTCTTTTGTCCGTGTAAGTTTTATTTCTGAAGATTGTATTTCGACCTGTACGTGATAATTGGTTGTCAAAGAGCTGAGGAAGAACTGAGTCCATTAGCGCCGTATGTAACTCGTCATTTAGGTAACCTGAAATTTTCAGTTGCGCAAGAGACTAGGGAATTTTGTCTGCTGTTACATGCAGTAAAGTTGGGTGCGGTACATTAAAAATCGTTGTGACCTTGGAAAAGTTCTGAAAGTTTGCAATTGTTTGATTCTAAATGGAATAATATCAGGTTATATAATTGGTTCTAAGTAGAGCTAAGTTGACATGAGAGTTGAGAACGGCATATGAGGTTTTATAATAGCCTCAGTAGCAAATCCATTATATGGGAAATGTTCATTTAGGGCAACTAGAGATTTGAAGGTGCGGTTTTGTTGTGTTGTACATATGTCTTACTTTCTACCTAGGATAATCTGAGGTCTTCAGTTAATATTAGGTCATTTTGACCTTGTCAAAGCACTGAAACTTACATATTGTAAATTAAACACCATATCCAATTACCTAAATTGGATTTGAGTATATCTTGATCAAAATGAGTTTGTGAGTTTGAAATAGGATTTAACCATTGTCATTATTTATGAATATTCATGAGAAGCATATATATCCATATACTTGGAAGTAGATTCAGTACCTACAGTGTTAAGAACAACTGTTGAAATTGGGATTTGATTTGAGTTTTGGAATCCCAATTTCAGTAGGGAGTTTTATTAAGCATATGTATTATAAAGCTGTTTACTTTTGAAAGTTGTATTTTATCATTAGTGTATTGTCAGTATCTCTGAATTTGTTGTGTTTGAATTTTGATAGCTTATAGTCAAATGTTAGATAAAATGTCAGTCCTCCTGTCGCTCGCTCACTCACTCACTCACTCACTCACTCACTCACTCACTCACTCACTCACTCACTCACTCACTCACTCACTCACTCACTCACTCACTCACTCACTCACTCACTCACCTTTTAGTGTTAACTGGTCTCTAGGCGTTTTCCACGGTATGGGGAGGCGGCTGACGTCACTGTGTATTCTCTCTGGATCCACTACAGGATGCCGAATGGTAGACTAATGGATAAACCAGAAGTATAGAAATAAGAGGGGGTTAACCATCCAACAGATAGAAAAACACAGATATTCATTTTTGGAATTCAATGTGTTACGTTTCGCCACCCGTTAGGGCGGCTTCTTCAGACAATTATTCTGAATGGTGGCACTGAATGTTCTTCTCACTGCAGTGGCAGATCCAGACATTTTTGTGGGGGGGTTGAGGGGTTTCCCCCTACCCTTTGAAAATCTTTGCACATAACGTTGATGGACGCCTAATATTTATATTTATATCTCATAATTATGGTGGCATAATAATTCAGCTTATTCTGAAGAAGCCGCCCTAACGGGTGGCGAAACGTAACACATTAAATTCCAAAAATGGATATCTGTGTTTTTCTATCTGTTGGATGGTTAACCCCCTCTCACCTTTTAGTGTTGAAACTTAGAATTTTAGTTTCTTGAGAGAACTAATGATAAACATGGTCAAGTTTGAACTTATTCTATCAATGCATTAAAGTTTTCTCGAGAGTCTAGTGAATTTGAATTGATGAAGAGTTAACTCTACTTTGCCAATGAATTTGTGTTGGAGATTAACATGCATGGTCAAATTAAAGATGTCAACCAAATGGTAATGGCATCTTCGGTGTCAACAAGATGTTCCCAGCAAGGGCCACTGTTTGACCAAAGCATCTGTTGATTCTAGAAACATGTAACATGCCTCTCATCATTGCCTCATATTGTAACCTGTTGCCTAGTGTCATCATCATTGTCAAATCCGTTGTAGCAGATGACTGCAGATGTCAATAACCTCACCAAGGTCATGATTGATTTAAGAATATTTATTAAAGGAATGTCTATTTCGATTGTTGCAATCTTTTTCGGGGCATCATTGTTGGATTTGGACCCAGATCTTCAGAGTCAGGACTGTTCATTTGCACTGAGTGTCCTCACGGATGTCAATATCCTAAAGAAGGTCATGGTAGATTTAAAAAATATTTATGGAAGGAATGTCCATAGTGATTGGGGGCGGGATTGCATTGTGGTTAGCGCGTTCGGCTCTGGATCAAGAGTTTCGTGGTTCGAATCCCGCCAGGGGCCCTGCAACTTTTTCTGCAGTAGAGAACTGTTCTACACATTTATTCACAGATTTGGGTGCAATGCTACACTGAAGTTCAGCGCAGTACCACCCATGGTTCGCTAGTTCCAGCCGATGCTCACAGGTTTAACCGCAATACATAGCCACATGGCGTTGCGGGCTTTCTCCCTGCCGTAATACTAGCAGTCGCGATATAAGTGAAATACTCTTGAATGCGGCGTTAAACCCCAACTTACCTCACCTCACCTCACCTCACCTCACCTCACCTCCCCTCCCCTCAATTTAACTCAACTCAACTCAACTCAACTCAACTCAACTCAACTCAACTCAACTCACTGCAACAGGAAGATTCAATGGTGTTGCAGGTTTTCTTCCTGTAATGATATTGCATGGTATAAATAAAATATTTTTAAGAGCAGTGTTAAATCAAAATGACCTTGATTCCTTACATTATTTTGTCGATGAAAGCAATGATTTGTACTCTGTGATGATCCATTTTCTATTTAAGAAATAGAAGATGAGATGGCATGCTTTATCGTTGAATAAAACATGGCAGGGAGCATAAAACACGAAGGGCGCAGCCCTAAATGTTTTATGCTGTCTGCTATGTTTTATTCTACGATAAAGCACAACAACGAGTCTTCTATTTCTTATTTGATATGCCCTTAAAGAAATACTCGCCTTTATATACAAACCGTGAAGATATTATGTTGTTTGTATAAACTATATTGTTTGAAAATATTGTAGAATACATTCACTGGCATTGAACAATCAAAATGACGTAAAATATGACATCATTTGCTAAGTGACGCTCTAACTGACGTCCTACATCACGAGCATGTTTTATTGTCTCATAGAGCACGCTGTTGGTCCCATTGACCGCCTGTGTTTTATGGCTGTGGGTATCTTTTATATGTTCATAATGAAGTCTTTGAAGGGAATTTACAGGCGGCATACATAAAAACAGGAAGATTTTCTGGATAACAACTTCTTTAAGGAGAGATGGGACCCAGAAATCGAACTCGCTTACGGTAACATTTTGCGACAACAACTTATTGTAGTGAATAAGTCTAAAAATATATGGATTACGTTGTTTGGGGCATACGTTTATCCATACACTAACGGAAAGTGCTTACATTTTCCGTAACGCCTTTTTAACGGTCATTTTACGACATGCCGCATAACGTTATCATCACCTATATTCGCGGTAATATGTTACTGTGTGTGTTATTCGAATTACATACGTATCTTTAGTTACTGACGAATTAAAATCGCCTGGTATAATCAACTGATAGTTATTCTTCCATCATGCACTCCTAGATTGATAGTACGTTCAATAATGATTACACGGTAGGCCGTCAAAGTTACACTTGAAACCATCAAAATTTCCGTGACATTAGGTCTTTACGTTTATGAAGGTACTTTAAAAAAAGACGTTAAAGTGATGAAAAACCTCCGGTGACCCCCTATTTTTATTCCTGAATTCGTTTGTATATTCAAATGTGCACATTATTTTGAATTTTTAGCAATATCTAAAATATGTGTGTCAGTGAGAAATCCTGTTCAATATGCGCAAAACGATGAGAAAAATGCCGTTTTTAATTAAAAAGTGCTTAATTTAATTTTGTTTCTCTTTCCAGTGTCATTAATTTTCAAAATATAGACTTGCTATGCATCCCCGTATGTAACTGAAACGTATTTGAAAGGATTCTGAGCTTACTCGTTGAAAGCGAGCGCTTCATCTAAATACATCAAATCATTCAAAAATGGCGTAATTTGCCGACGGGAGTATTATTATTAATGCCGATAACTCTTTAAATCGTTCGGTGACCCCCAAATTTTCTTACATTTTTGGATAAAAGACACAATAAACCTGCTATTTTGAAAAAATACACGATTTCTAAAATATTTTGTTTCATCGTCCCATCTCTCCTTAATGTGAAAATACATGACTTTTCGGGGTATACACTAACTCCTTCATCAGATGGAATGTAAGGAAATAACCAAATGCATACTTTTATAAAGCAAACAAAACAATCGTGAGGAAACTCAATCAGGGAGATTAAAATACATGAGAATATACAATGAGGATTTGCAATACAAATATGAATGTAGAAAATACTTGATTATAAATAAATAGTGGCTTGGATATGCTTTATTGAAGTGCAGATTGGATGTAAGAAATACAAATTTGTAAATCTTTAATAATTCCATACATGATACTAAAACCAACCAATACTGAAAATCTTGGTTGACAGCATTTCCAAAGCACTATCTGTTTTAAAAATTCAATCACAAATTGAATTACATCAGCAAAAACCAGAACCCAAATGACATTAATCATATTAAGTTTTCCAATGAATAATGTGCTTCAGTGAAACTTATTGTAAGCAATTGAAATATCCCCAGATTTCTCACTCCTATACGCTTGACAGAACTCACAAATCTTGGTGTTTGGGAAAAATAAGAAGATTTGCAGTTCTAATAGTTTTTCTTGGCTTTGACCTACATCAAAGCGTGTCCTTGGAGCTTTTCGCACCTCAAAAGTCTTTGCTTTGATGTAAAATGAATATTTCATTCTTCTGACTGACCAAGTTTGATAATTGAAATTTGGAAGAAATTCCTCTCCTCAGATTACAAGTTTCGGTTTCTTTGAACAGCTACCTTATCATGTAATAACCTGGGCTGAGAATATTAAAATTTTCGGAAATTTAAAAATATGCGTGTTAATTTTGTTTTCGTGTTGTACTTTGTTTAGAACTATTATAAGTTTAATTTGTTCTCAAAACTATATTTTTCTGATAATTGATATTGATATTCGGGCTATATTTGTTTAATTTGTTGTTAATAGACTAGTTTTCTTTCATTTTTAAAAACTTCAATGTATTGGTTTTAAGAATTTACACAAGTATGAAAGTTGAACATTTTCAGATTTAGATTTAGACTTGGATCTATAAGGAGACATAAAACTTTGTTTAGCTTTGTCAAAATAAATACCCCCTTGAGAAATTGCCACCAAAACCGAAAGGAAGCATTTGACACATGCATTTCCACCCTTTCAGACATTTTCCATTTGAATTGTTTAAAAAACTTCCCCCAAATTTAACAAATTTAGATAATTGTCCATTATTGGTCACCAGAAGCATGTTTATTTCTTCAACGGAACAACCGGCGCTGACGGTAACTACAGGAGTCCACATAAAGAGCGCTCATTTAATACTCCTCTCATACTCTGGGGAAGAATTGTTTAATTGCAGGAAAGCGTTTGGTCATAAAACATGTTTTATTACACTTGTCATTATAAAATATTAATTGAAGTAACTTCCCGTATTGTATAATTGAAGGAAATGGGCGTTCCTCTGAGGTTGACTGGTTGATAATGGGAGCAGGGACATATTGTTCGTTAAATAATGTCGTTGTCTCAATTACTGCAGGGGCATATTCTTATATTTACTTGGGTGATGTGGGAAGATGTAATTTGAGAAAAAATATGTGAATTGGTGGAAGCTTGTCCTTTCATGTCCTCTGTGTCTCATTACGAACGAGAAGGAGGTTTTCATGTTTTCCTCGTGTTTACGTCCCCGCGCTCGTAGAATGGACTTGATCAATAGGTGTTGTATCCATCGGTTTTACATAGAATGTGGTATTACATCACATGCCTGCCTGCCTGCCGAATCTGGACTTCTGATCAAAGTGATACGCGAACGACCATACGCTTTCATCAATAACGAATTAAGTGCTTTTTATTTTCTCATCCTAATATTCTGATTAGATCATGATAAATTCATCAAAGTTTTTTATATTAAATATGTTTGATGGTTTCCTTTACTTTGTTTCCGTCTCTTCTGAAAGATTTGCTATAGTTTAGCATACTGTTGGCTTTTGATCCTGCATTTTATAAAGAACAAAGACAAAGTATATGCAAAGCTTTTATTGGATTTCTTCTTTGTTGAGTTCTTTAATGTAGGTAAATGAGAGAGGCTGTTTGTATTAAGAAAAGACATTGATTGGCATGTAAAGACTTTCAAGAAAAATTCTTTCAATATTGAATTATGTTTTATAACAAACGTTAAATTTGTGTGGACGTTGCTGTCGATCGGAGTTAGCAGATGACTTTTAAAAAATGTTTTGAAAACTTTTCATATTGTGAAATTAAAATTTAAACAAAACAAACTTTAGGGATCTTTTCTTCGACTGTTTAAAAAATCTTTATAAGATTTCAAATTTTCTGGATCCGCCACTGGGTGACTTATAATACTGAAGTAGACTTGCCCTGACTTAAATATATACAAAATTTATGAACATTAAATGTTGAACATGATAAGTTGTTAATACAAATCATGCCCTGAGAAAGGGGCAGGCCAACTGACAGTTTTTTGGGTTGAACCATGACACCATTAGTATTTTCCTTATGAACTGTCAAGTGTATTACTTTCAAAATATATAGATATTATTACCCAAGGAAGTGTGTCATATGACTTTATGAAACAAATGTGAATTTTGTATTACCTGAGCGAAAGCGAGGGTTATATACAAATTTTCATGTGTTTTGTAAAATCTTAATGACACTTTCAATTGTAATTTCATGTTCTATTTAATTTGAATCTCATGAAAAGCCAAAAAAGTGGCTTGCTTGTCTTCCCATTGTAAGGTACATTGATGTCACGAACAATTATTTTATGACATCACAGATGACAAAACACAAGATCTCATTGTGAAACAATGGCTGCTAAATCAACATGATCGATATATCAACATGTGTTCAGATAAAAAATATCAGTTATTTTCAACCATATGGGCAATAAAGATCTAATCTACCCAAATTTCCATTACAACGTAAGTTTAGAATAGAATGTGTTCTAATCTTGAAACAATAGCATAAACTAGCCAGTGGAGCACAGTGGTGTAGTGGTTAGCATGCTTGCCTCTCACGCCAAAGGCCCGGGTTCGATTTCTAATCCAGGTGGAGACACGAAACATTTGTGACCTGTGTCTTATACTATGTTGTGCCCCTGGGCAAGGCACTTCATCCACATTGCACTCAGTCCACCCAGCTGTTTAAATGGGTACCTGAACACGGGAGGTACGGACCTAAATGGTCGCGCAATGCGCTTAGTAGCGGCACCGAAAGTACAATTCCTTCAGGGTAATAATTGTACCGCCATTGAGCAGTGCTTGCACTGGATATTAGGCGTTAAAATGTATATTATTATTATTATTATTATAGGCATTTTATCCCCTGGTGTTTCATCTCCCCAAAATGCCTATCAACGACGTCCCAAAAGTACCCTTGTCTTTTGTCCATTTAAGATCTATCCATACACTTATACCTTTTTGACGAGGTGTGTTCACGTTTGACTGGTCAAGCTTCGATGTTTCCATTAACAAGCCATTAGGTTTACATATGTATAATGGAGATGAGCTGTGTCGGCCCTGCCTAATGAACTGCAGTTGATCAATACGTTGAGTGCGACCTCAGAGGTCATTCGCTAACCAGCTGATTTACTCGTGTGTGTCCAGCGGAACTGTTGTTCACTTGCTTGGACAATGATCGATTGACCTGCACAATGGACGGCCCTGGACACGGTCAGATTTGAATTGGGCCTTGGTTAAGGGAATTATTGTTAAAGCTTATGAAATATGGCTGGACATTCAATTGAAAAGGATATTGGTTGTTTTTACCTTATAATTCGTCATGTTTTATCTCTTTTGTTGAATGGCCAGTTTTTTTTATTTTTGTGATATCAATGGATGGATGTTTATGAAATATAGCTATTACTTTAAAGGACTATTGGTTGTATGTTCTTCAATGTTTTGAGACATTTTCATTTGGTTATCATTATCTTCCTTTAATGTTTTTGTTTTTTTTCCCCCAACATATTTGGCAATATTGGAATTGGCTTTTTGCAATTCAAAAATATGACTTTGAACATTATTTGTGAAAGAAATAAAAAATCATATCATATGGCCATGAAGTTTTGGAATATGGACATGCAAGTTGTTATGGATAATTTATTTTATCCGTTAGAGATGGTTGGAATCAAATCTGAAAATCATTACCCAATTTGACTCAGACACTCAAAATATGACCACACTACTGCATTATATTAATTGTATCAATTTTGAAAAATCATGCAATAATGATGAAACATTCTACAATGTAATGAGAACGAGCTTGGCAAGCAAATTTGCATCGGAGCAAGCAGATCTTAATTTCAACTGTTCGCAACAATTAAGTATTTGCCGATTCTCCTCTTTGAAAAACGGTGTTGTATTTCTGAATGCCTGGGGATTTAACAACTAAAACGAGTTTCTTAATTACTTTGAAGTCTGCTGTTTGACGGATGGCTTCAACAAGAACAGCCAATGTTGAACCAACTGGAGCTACAGTTTGGCCCTACAAGGGTGATTTGATCCTCGACAATCTCACTTTCATTGATTTTGGCCACCGTAGGAGCGACTTTGGTACAAACACGGAGAAATGGGCAAACGTATCGGAGCGTCTCGAAGGAGGGGGAATCGGTTGAGAACTCTACCATATGGTAACGCATATCAATAGTTCGTAGCTTAAATATAGAAGAATAATGATCCGCTACGAGTTCACCTTGTTGGAGGGAGACATTGATTATTCATACTGCGGCACTTTTATTGAAATCTATAAACTCTGATTTAATAAAGTCTAGATCTGGAAAGAAATTGATGAAGTTGAAGACCTGACATGCATATCTGTTAAGAAGGATATAAAGCTGTCAAGGATGATTGTTGGCTTGTTTTTTCGCGAAAAGTCGACTTTTTAAGATAAACTTCTTAGCTTGTATGGGAATTAAAGTGATAGCAGTTTTTTAGAAGGATGGATCAATACCACGATGCTTCATCGTTTTAAGTTTTTGTCAACTTATTTCAAGTTTTTGATGACTTATTTCAACTCTTTGTTGGCTTATTTTTATTTTGACATCTAATAGAGCTATTGATGTCTCATACAACTTCCTTTAAATGTAATAAATACATTTAAGACAAAGTTTGACGATACAAGTTTTTGTCTCTATATTTCATGTTTTAAACATCCAATACACTTTATATATTTTGTATAGATTTGTGGATGATGTGAATGTATGAATTGTTCCGTGGACTGATTCTTGAGTTTTGAATCTCAAATGTCTGTGTCTTGTTAGTACATGCCTCCATTTAACATTACACTCAGTTACAAGTGATGATCACCAGAGCTATGTAACAGGTTTCCTCAACATAATATTAGCACTAAATTCTGACAAAAAGATTCCGATAGAAAGGTTCGAAAGTTCTTGTCAGAGCCTCAGTAACATTCTCTGAATCTTCTACATGAAGTGAGGTTTGGGGTAAAGTCACATGGAATCAGCGCAATATAAGCTATGATTCGCTAGTTCCAGCCCATGTTTGTAGGTTTCATATATATGTATAGTCACAATGATGATGCTTTCTTTCTGCAATGATATTAGCAGTGGTGATAATAGTGAAATAATCTTGAGAGCACTGTTGATCTCCAAATTTCATTACCTCCTCCTAGAAAGGTTTTTGATAAAAAGGTTCCAACAGAAAGGTTCAAATGATTCCAACAGAAAGGTTCAAAAGGTTGCAACAGAAAGGTTCAAATGATTCAAACAAAAAGGTCGAAAAGGTTGCAACAAAAAGGTCCAAAAGGTTGCAACAGAAAGGTCCAAATGATTCAAACAAAAAGGTCCAAAAGGTTGCAACAAAAAGGTTCAAAAGGTTGCAACAGAAAGGTTCCCCCCAAAAAGTTCCAACTTTCTAAACAGAAATATACAAACAATACGGTTCGAAAAGTTCTTTCTAAAATGTTCCGACAAAGTTTTGTAAGGTTCGAGTAGAAAAGGTGTGCGATAGTGGCTGTAACCTAACTCTGCAACAAAGTTTATCAGACAACAACTTCGTCACATGGTCCATCACCAATGTCAGTACTTTCATCAAACAATGGTACCAATTCCTAGTTTATCAAACAGTAATTACAACACAAGGTCCATTACCAAAGTCAGTAGTGACAAGTGTAATTATACCAGGGGACCATCATCTTGCAGTCCATGATGACTTTAAGGAAACAATGCAATACATCTAGTTTATGGTGGAGTAATTATATGGTATGACAGTGGTGTCGTGAGGGGTGATGGGTGGAGGTGGATTCCAGTATCATTCAGGGTGTGATGTGACAGCTTTCATTACACGTCTTAATGAAGGGGGTCGGTGTTCGTCATCTGCACGTGGACACTCCATCTGTAATGCTCAGCTTGACGGCGACTGTGGTCTCCGTTTCAAACTAATTTCAATTTGTAATTAACAACATGGGTCCTTGCAGATCTTACCACAAATGGTTTTGTTCCAACAAATTGTTATGCTTTGAAACATTTTGAAAACTAGCATTTGTTCATGTTCATTTTGGAAGCTGGTATGATGAAAGGGACTTACTTCTATGGATTGTCAGCTTCTTTACTGCTCTGAATGTGATGTCCCATTCATAGCAATAAAGAAGTTGACAATCCATAAAACTTGTTCTCTTTCATTTTTTTATCATATTGATGATCAATGGCATGCTAGACTGATTTTTGTTAAATTTTGGTTAAATCTTTTTATTCAAATTGTGTTTCATGTTGATATGTCAATTCATCTGTTCAAAACTCTGAACATTTTCAATTATGTATAATTGAAAACGAACATTCTGACAATTGCTCGCCGCTAATAGCTACAATACTGTCGAAGCGGCGTTAAACAATAACTCACTCACTCACTCACTCACTCACTCACTCACTCACTCACTCACTCACTCACTCACTCACTCACTCACTCACTCTGACAATTGCTTTGGCCAAGTATCTGTCTAAAGAAATTGTTATCCATATGTTGACTTCATTCTCACGATTCAAACCTCTATAAAATACCTCTCAAAGAAGCAAATATCTTAAAAAATCAACGGTATGCTTTCCAAACTAAAATGCCATATAATCATTTTTTAGCTCATCAGGCCTGAAAGGCCCGATGGGCTTATTGCATGGCATGGTATCCGGCGTCGGTCCGTCGGTCCGTAAACTTTTTGCTTTTTCGACTTCTTCTCCAGAACCAATGACTCCACAGAGCTGAAATTTTATGTACAGACTCCTTGGCCAATGGAGATTCTAAATTGTAGATTTTGTGACCCTGTGACCCCAAATGGGGTCACAGGGGTCACTTCCTTAAAAACCTATTTCCATCTTCTTCTCCACTTCAGAAGGTCTAGAGAGCTGAAAAGTTATGTACAATGTACAGACTCCTTTGTCAATGGGGATTCTTAATTGTAGATTTGGTGACCCTGGCCTTGGACCCCAAATATAAAGGCCTCTCAGGCCATGACCTAAAAACCTATTTTCATTTTCTCCAGAACAAATGTACCTAAAAGGCTTTAATATTGTATGCAGACTCTTTAACTAATGGGGATTCTATATTGTAGATTTGGACCCCCTGGGGCCCCAAATAAAGGCCTCACAGGCCATGACCTAAACATATATTTTCTTCCTGTCCTCCAAAACAAAGAGACCTAGAAGGCTATAATATTGTGTGCATACTCTTTAGCCAATAGGGATTCTAAATTGTAGATATGCATGGTGACCCTGTGGTGCCATGTCAAGCCATGACCTAAAAATCTATTTTAGTCTTCATCATTAAACGATATAAGCCCTGATGAGCTACAGAGCCCATGGCTCTATTTTTTATTTAATAGTTTGCAAAAATATATTCTCATCTATATAGTGTATGTTAACGTTAAACGTTAACATGCTACTTAAGTCTTTTACTTAGTGATGTGACCAGCAGTTTTCAAAAAACATAATTGCATAGATAAGAAAACTGCTGTATGCTCTGTTCAATTTCTCACGGTTTTAATGATTGCACAAATCTTGTAAAAAAAACTTGACAGTAGGGTAAGCCGCCACAGATAATTTGTATTCATGTCCTTATCACCAGCGGAGCGAGGATCCGCTTGCATGAAGTTACTTTTGAAATAGATCAAGGAAGGAAACCACCAAGATGATAATAAAAGCATTACTCCTCTTCATGTTTGGGATTTGGGAGCCTTTCCTGTTTTCAGAGAATAACTTCTTTGACGGGCACAATGGAATCTGCATTTGGAAAGACCTAAACCTCTCAGAAGTAGATCAATTGGAGATGAGTGTTTTCAGTATGCAATGAGATAAGTTTCACAACAAAGCATCGCGCCATCCACCGGAGTTAGACTTAAATGCTTTTTTATTTTTTTTTAATTATCGTACGACTCGGCTATCTTTGATGTTGTTGAGAATCCGGACTATTATACGCGGAAACGGCAGACCCGAGCTTTGATAAGTGTCGAAGGCATGCTGCTCACATTCGAAGCTACTATTTTCCCCTCGTTATTGAAAATCTCCGGGAATGGCTTTCTTTACCGTGATCCTGGCGTTCATCCTTCTGTCACATTTCTGGACTGACAAACGCAAATTATAACTAGTTGCATGGAAGGTATCACCCTGACTTGAATTTTACGAAAATAAAGTATTACATGTTTTCATGACACATATTGTCAAATAATGTCGAAATTAAACTTTGCGTCCAGTCTTTTATTAAACTCTACATTAGTGTTAATAATGCCAAAAATAGTAGTTGAAATTATTTGCGTTTTTCTATATTCTTGTTGACTTACAGTTGTTTTGCTGATGTTGGCTAAAACCTATGTAATTACACCATCCCTGAGTAATCACTTTGTCACAGTATTGCTAAAAACGACAGTAATAATACGTTGTGTCCGATCTCTGTTCTTGTTGACTTAGCAGTTCTGTCGCTGGGTAAAGCGCTTCGAATAGCAGCATTACCCCGTAATTACAAAGACAAAACATAAACCAGCGACATGATTGCTTGGATGTATGACAGAATTGGCAAGAAGATTTCTGCTTTGCTGTAAAGCCAAAAGGCATAAAGAGGTGTTCCGTGATTGATCTTCTTTATAGTATATCTCCGCAGCGTTCGCCCAAAACAAATTAAATCTTTGTGAAAATTTGTTGGAAATGTCTTTCACGGAACGAAAGGAAGACTGTCAGGCAATATTCTGTTGTATATTGGCAATAATCCGGAAGGAAATGTGTTAGCTCCCGCTAATATCTGTCCAGTTCGCTTGCCATCTATCAAACATAATCACATAGATTGGCAGGGTATAAAACATGATTGCCAATTCCCTTTGCTGACTAAAGCATGAGTTATGCTATGAAATATGACGGCTCGCTGCGGACTGGTCGATTTGGTCATTAATTCTTTGTTGACGTACTCGTCACAGCTCTAGGTAAGTGGCTGGAATGATGTATGGAGATTGTAGATGATGCTAATAATGTCATCTTGGAAAGAGTTGGACAATGGCGCTGAGGAGTAAGTTTATCATTAACGTAATGTTACATTATTCGAGGTTCTTTAGATTATTGTAAAAACATCAGTGACCAATCTATTCTCTAAATGATATTCTTTTGTAGAATTGTTTTTTTTAGTTATTAAAAACTATATTTATTAACTCCAACAATGAAATAAAAATATTTGAAGGAATTTTATGAAAATATAGTGGATTTCAATGATTTACATTACAAATAATGAATAATATTAAAATAAGTGTTATAGCAACAAATACAATTAATAAGTCAACAAAAAGAGCTTCACCATTTGTCATATTGGCTAGCAATGGCTTAAAAATAATTTCATATCTCATTTCATAATTGAAAAAAATCCCCTTTGGAACTGAGCTACCTGACATTCGGATGAAAAATAGATTTGCTTTTCTTGAAACATCTTAGCTGTTATGCTCTTGGTCGCTGAAAAACGAATAATGATTCCAAGGATTGTGAGTATAAAGCCACAGGAGCAACTCGAGTCAACGTTCAATCTCCGATAGTCTACTTCTGCGGAACCCTACCATTGAGGAAGTCACATACTTTTTCGAATCAATGTCCAACTGGCACCGAAGGAACCGATTGGCACCCATCAGGTCTGCCACGATCATATCGGGCTTGTCTACATATAAAAAACACCAGTGCTTGGCACATGCATTCACGATGAGATAAATTGGTACGGGGAAGATAACGTGATTATTAGCCGATTTATTCCCTTTGTGTGTGTGATATATGTGAGGTCAAGCCGCCAGGTCCTCGGAGGGGAATACGGTCTTAATACATCTCAATATTAAGCCTCTCCACTGACTAACGCTACCCATCTTCACACAATTTACTCACCATTCCTTGATTTCCTGTCTGAGGAATTGTGGGATTGTCGGCCCCTACATTGCTATCGAGGTAGCAATTATGTCCATAGTCATTATTGCTGGTGAAATGTGACTGTTTTGCAAGTATTTTACATCACGAGTTCACAAAGTTTAAACAGTAGTGAGTGCTAGTATTGATTTAGTTGTTTCTCGTTTAAAGAGAAGGACGTTTTAACCCTCCAGAGCTGTGGTGTTGTGATATCAGAGGAAAATAAACACTGCTCAATAGGAAGTATAGACGTTAACCCCTATATAAATCATTGTATTATTGTCATCATATAATCATCATCACCATCATCATCATAAATGTCATTGCTGTCATCTTTACCAGAATCATCTTCATTATAAATGTCATCATCATCTCTATCATTATTATAAATGTCATCATCATAAATCTCGTCATCTTTACCATCAATATCATCATCGTTGTCATAATCATCATCATCATCATCATCATCATCATCATCATCATCATCATCATCATCATCATCATCATCATGTGTCTACAAGCAAATTATTATTACTAAGTAATAGTTTTAATGTGATGTGTGTCTCCTACCCTTTTTTGATGTCAAAAATATATTCAGGTCATCATTCATACAAATTATTCTTACATATATAGTTTTGTGAGATAAATGTCTCAAATCCATGGGGATCATACCCATTTTCGTTGCCCAGACAAAGTGAAAATATATTCAGGTCACCATTCCACAGAGAAAAGTAAATTGAAACACGATCGTTTCTACAGTGGACTCACATAAATGCCCTTCAACATCAAGTATAACTTACCTATAAATGACACCTTCTTGTAATAACTGTGCCAGACTATGAGCATAATGGGAATAAAAACTATAAGTAAAAAACACCTGTTACTGTATTTCGTATTTTTTGGTTTGCGAGTTCAAATAAGAAAGTATTGGCGACCATTAAATATTTATAAGGATACATTAAAGGAAATTAAACGTAAGCCTATCGGGACAATGGGACTTCATTTGCCTGAGATAAAGTCAACATTATCCTGTGGAAAGTAAGCTTGAAGCTTGCTAATATAATTTGGAGGAATCAACGATTGTCACCAAGGACTTATCTCGAGAATTAAGAGTATTTTTTTTCCAAATCTACTAGCTTTGAAGCTTTTTGCAATAATGTGACAGTACTTTGGGAATAAAAGGAAAAAAGCACTCTTCGTGAAGGATGATTTGGACGTCAATTATTGTACTCTCACATACGCGTGATAATTGATTCTATCTCCTCCCGTATTCTATCACATTCAAGGATTAGTCGTTATTGGTCGTGTTAATCGGAAAGATACAATGTTGTCATTAAGTAGTATTTTGTTACACTTGTTATTATCGTGCTTACGATTCAGACTGTAATGACGGAGATACTGAGTGCTGAGGATGTTAGAATTATGTTTGCATTTCGTGGATCCAGGCTATTGTTGGATCGGTAATAATAGTTATTTTCTTGCAATCAAGCGTCCTTGAATGTGGCTTATATCTGAATCAATTGCTGCAAGGTTTGAGGTTATTCCAATCTGGATGTAAGAAATAGGTTGACTTTGTAATGATCATTGTAAAAGACATGTAATTCTTTTTCAGAAGGGATCCTCCTTGAGGTACTTATTGCATAAAATCAATAATTTTAGGAATATGACAGGTTGTAACTTTTTTTTCCAAGGTTTGAGGTTATTCAAATCTGGATGTAAGAAATAGGTTAACTTTGTCATGATTATCTTAAAAGATATGTAAATTTTAAACAACTTTGTTTTTCTAATGGAATTTGTACAATCTATGTTGAAATAGACATTAAAAATCTTTAGAAATACTTGCCATTTAGATAGTGAACAAATATAACAGGGTTATGTTTAAAATCTTCATCAATGTTGAATGACAAAAAATAAGGATTTCATGAATGACACAATAATCATTTAGGTTTCTTAAAAGATTTAGTTTTGAAGATGAAATTTTCTTTGCATGTAATTTTCAATTAATTTTTCATATTTGTGAAATTTGAAAATTTATTGATGGTATCTAGGCAGTGATTCATTCACAGTTTTCCAATGGATTTTGACATTTCAACTCCAATGGAGGCCCAGGTTGTGTTTGAGGAACTACAGTAAGCCTTAAATTCATATTAGAAACCTGGGTTGTATGTACCTCAGTACCCCATGACCCCCGGGGTACATTCAAGGCCAAGATTGTATTTGAGGAACTAAGACAAACTGAAAACATGGGCCCAGATTTTCTAAACTCTTTTAGCTGTAAGAGAGTCTAAATACCTTGTATACAACCCTGGGGTGGGATATTGCAGTGGTTAGCGCGTTCGGCTTCGGATCAAGAGGTGCGGGGTTCGAATCCCGCCAGGGGTACGGCAACTTTGTCTGCAGTAGAGAACTGTTCTACACGCAGTAAGGTTTGGGTGCAATGCTACATTGAATTTCAGCGTAGTACCACCCATGGTTCGCTAGTTCCAGCTGATGCTTGCAGGTTTCACCGCAGTACATAGCCACATGGCAGTGCGGGCTTTCTCCCTGCCATAATACTAGCAGCCGCGATATAAGTGAAATACTCTTGAAAGCGGCATTAAACCCCAACTCACTCACTCACTGTATACAACCCCAGAGTTCTGTTTAATTCAGCACCCCCTTATCACTGGGGTTTTACTGAGGTAATACAGTATACTTAGTTCACATTAGTTTAAAGTTGACTTTAATGTGTTCAGTCTGAGTGCTTCTGTAGCTATATAAATAATCCTGAAATGGAGGTGTATAAATATTGTATTTTCTGTCCTTATGATAAATTGCAGGTAGATATTTAATACTTATTATATTTGTGCTTCTTCATGCACCGGCGCTTTAATTTGATGTGGCTTGGAAACATGATTTATTAAAATAAATACTTTATGTACATGACTTGATTTATCTGTTTTTACCAATTATATAGATCTGGCTAGACTAATATATTTCGCAAGGCAAACTCCACTTGTAAATCAAATATATCATATGTTTGTATTTCAGCATAATTAATGAGATCGTAACAGAAAGGCAAAGATCCAAACTGTTTCTTGAAGTGGTTCATAGAGAATACTAAATGATCTTCTATGTAATATGGGGGAGGGGTAGAGCAGTGGTTAGCGCGATCGGCTTCGGATCATGAAGTCCGGGTTCAAATCCTGCCAGGGGCACGGCAACTTTGCTGCGGAGAACTGTTCTACATGCAGTAAGGTTTGGGTGCAATGCTACACTGAATTTCAGCGTAGTACCACCCATACTTCACTAGTTTTAGCCGATGCTCGCCAAGTTTCACTGCAATGCATAGCCACCATGGTGTTGCAGGCTTTCTCCCTATAATAATACTAGCAGCCGTGATATAAGTGAAATACTCTTGAAAGCGGCGTTAAACCCCAACTCACCTCACCTCACCTCACCTTAGATCTTTGATATTAACAATGGGTTTCATGAGTTCTCATGGTGTACCGTTTTTCCTATCATTTGCTTCAAGGAATGAGTATAACTTTTGTGGGAACCTTTGAAAGGAAGAGTTTACAAATATTTGTTTTCTTTGTACTTGAAAGATATGTTTTTTACAAAAATATTGTGGATCTAAATTTTGGAGATACAATCCAAAGTGCTTGTAATAAATTTTGATATAACTAGTAATTTTTCGTATAGTTATTGCCAGTAAATGTGTATTATTAGAGAAGAATTGTAATAACGGACTTCTTAGAAATCAATTGTAGAGCCAGATATATGTGTATCATTAACTGGGTACTTTTGTTGAGAGTAAATGCGATCATTATGTTTTCAATACAGATGGTATTTATTATTGGAACATGTCAATCAAATTAGTTTTTCATAATTATACTTTGATTTTTTTTCTGAAGTATATACAATATCCTTGCCTTTCTGTAAGTGCAAAAAACTAACTTTATTAGATGATTTTACAAATTCAAAATTACAGATCTAAATGTGACCATTTAAAAAATGTTTAGACAGTCGGTAAAAAAATAATGTACACTCATTTTTATTTTCTTTCAACAAAATTAATATAAAAAACGATCAACAATCTGTCAGTATTCTTTCCAAGGAACTATAAATCCTTGTAACATGGTTATTATATTTGGGATGCGAACCCATGCCATCAGAGTAAGGCAACTATCGCCTATCAGAGGGGTATTGAATGTAAAATTAGCTTAACTATCGATTGTTGAACCTCGATTTTTGTCGAGGCGAAATGGTCGTGTGGTAATTAAGCTGTTGGTACAGTCAATGCTGGCGATATTTGCCTTACTCTGAGGGCGTGGGTTTGAATCCTACATTGGACTCGACCCGAAAAAGTACAAGAATTTGTACTATTGAAGGAAGTGTTATCCCAAATATAACCATGTTATATTTCTTCACTATCTAAATGGCAAGTATATCTATAAATCCTTGAATAATCACCTGACGATTATTAATTTCAAACATCGATTTGACCCTGCAGGTGTGAAGTCTGAAGTCTACCCCTGCCGTAGAAAATACCTTGTAGATTCTGGAGGCTCTCAGAATCTGCCCCATGTTTTCTATTGTTTAAGTGGTTTCAATGTAATTATATTCATAAGAATTAATTAAAATTCAAGGCGGGTAGGCCCTAATATATTTATCATATTTTCTTAATTTGCAATTATTCAAGGCTTTATGGTAGTCCATGGATGCAAACTGACAACTTATTACAACCCCACATACCTTCCCATCTTGAAAGTATTCTCTCTCTGTAAAGGTGTAAATAGGTGTAAGTAGGTAATCCCAGGTGATTTAGCATTGATAGGGGTAATTAACACCTTTGCCCTTTACTCTGCTAGGTGTGAATGTTTAGGATAATATAAGTGCAGGAATTGTTGAGAGGGCGGGTCGTTATCCTGCACAGTGAGTGTATGCTAACGACTTTAAATCTCAGGTGAGTCCCAGGTGAGGTAAAGGTTAAATACTCATTGTTGATAATAATCATAATTGTTTTTGAATAATACTATTTGAAGGAATAGGTATGGTCAGTTTGGATATATACAGGTATATCATTTCAAAAGTTTTTTTAATGAATAATGGACAAGTAAGAAGATTAAAAATTATTTCTATAATAAAAAAAATGAAGAAACTGGGATAGTGTACAGTTGTCTCTGTAGCTCTGTTTGTCAGCTCCTTGTGCTGTAGGAGGATACAAAGTTAAACCCAATTTGCAGTTATACAGTAACAATTTTTAACTTCAGATCTAAACGGAGTGTTCTCAAACAGCTCGAAAAAATTTTGGGAGGGATTAAGGGATTAGGGCTGGGGGATTATAGTCTGTCGCTGAAATGTGTTAACCTAATTGAGTGAACTGTGTTTAATGAGTGCCTTTGATATTTGGGTGAACTGTGTTTAATGAGCGAATATATAGTAATGAATTTGATTAAAACCAATTTAACAGACTATAAATAGAGTGATGTCTTCAGTTACTATGTCAAAATGGCAAATGTCAACATTCAGATAAGTTCTTTCCAACCTCTAATGGTGGTCGTATATTAAACATACTACAAAAAGTAGTCCTGCCCAATGACAGTGTAAAAAATAAAAGCCTTTAATACAGTCTAGATCTTTATTCAGCAAGTCTAGATAAAATGATGGAACTGAAAGTATTAAAATATATAATTATAATCAAAAGGATGAAGGTACAGTAATTATAAAAATTCCATAGAATAAATTTTAGTCTAAAATAAGAGAAAGCTGTTATGAGGTATAATGTAAATATTAGGGGTGACTATTGACCCAAAGGGACTATTGCGATAGCGATAGACTATTGTAACTCACTATTGCAATAACTATTGCGATAGTTTTTTTTTTACAAATACTCAATAATCAGCTAGATATCTTATAGGTTTTAGTACAAATGTTTAATTGATGTAAGACTATGTAAGAAATCATAAATGAAAAGACTTTTTGTCATTTTGCTATTTCCTATCTCTAGTTCTTCCCTTTTGACATTCTAAAATGAAAAATCTTGAATTAAATGCAGTTAGGCTTGAGTAAATTATTCATTAATAAGGGAAATTTAATAGTTTCGATTGTATCGAAAGTTAACCTTACTATTGCGATAGCGATAGTATTTTTGTATATACTATCGATATAGTACTATTGCCAAGCCAACTATTGCGATGCATCGATAGTTCGATTTATTGTTTCACCCCTAGTAAATATCTATATTTGGCTAGAAATTATTATATTAGCTTGGTATCAGTTAAATTATCATAGTGTATAACAGTCAACATCACTTTCAGTAGTATTTTACTTTTGTATAAGTATAGAGGCCAGTTTTAATGCAGGGAGAAAGTCTGGAACACCATGGCCGTGTTCAAGATAGGTTTCAAAGTAATCGCTCAATGAGCGATTACTTTTAAACCTATCTTGAACGCGATTGCTCAATGTAGCGCTACGTAGCAAGGCGAGCAAACTTCGAGGAATTTCCACTGTATCGTTCAAGAGAGAGTGAGCGCTACATTGAGCGCTACATTGAGCGCTACATTGAGCGATCAATGAGCAATTTAAGCGCTCGCTGTTATTGAACGGAACCCTTGTACACTCTTTGGACATGAAAGTAAATATATTTTTTAATGTTATAATGTTGTATGATATTGATCTGTTACATGAATTTTTCAATATCATGATATCGATTTTATTCCTTAAAGAATTCTTTAAATTTGTCTTTGTTACCAGATTGCATCTTCAATGGTTGCTGTTATGTGTTGAAAACTCCCAACATTGCTATTTTAGGATCAATATAGCTAAGTGCAATAAGAGCTGTAATAATGTGTCTCTGTAAAGAGCTCTCCAAGGACTCACTTTAAGCATGTACAATGGTGTTCGCTCTGGTAGGTCCCACTGAGGTCTTCAATAGTGCCAGGAAAATGGAGTATTTAGTCCAAGAGCTGCCAACACATAGGATAATTGCTACCCAATGTGCTTTAAACTGCAGAAATAACTGTTAGTGGTTCAGGTATACAAATAGAGAACTGGTAACAGGTTCTACTCGATTGGGTGCAATGCTACATTGCAGTGTCTGTGGTTTCCTAGGTTTAGAGCCACAATTGCACAACAGTGTTGTAGGTTTTTTATGGCCCTGGATCAGAGATTCAGGGGGCGTATTGTTTTTCACCTATCAATCTGTCTGTTGGTTAGTCTTTCTAAAAAAATTTAACCATGGCCATTACTTTTGATTGGTCAGTGATAGGCCTTTGAGATGAGACCTTTTAGACAATGTCATAAGTATTTACCTTGTGACCTTGACCTTGGCATGGGAAGAATTTTTTGAAAATGTTAACCTTGGCCATAACTTTTGATTTTGGTAAATGATAGGCCTTTGATACTTGCATTGAGATGTGCATCCATTGTGATGAGACCTTTCAGATGAGGTCATAATGTTTTACTTTTATTGTGACCTTGACCTTGTTCAGGCCTACCAAAGAAAAACGCGAATTGCAACGGAAAGAATCGAAATGCATACAGAAAGAGACGAATTTGCATCGTAAATAAGCGATACGGAATGAAAAGACGCGAATACGCACACAAAAGAGACGATCAGCAATTAAAAATACACGAGGACGCAAAATGAAAGACGCGAAGCGCAACACTGTGACTACGCATGCGCTGTCCAATTAAAACATGGCGGATGAAAGTTTGACCCCGTCGACTGGGAAGTTGAAATGCCTTTTCTGCTTCTTACAACTCATTTCATGATGTTTTATGAATTAAAGAAGGGTGGAAATGGTTTACTAGAATGTTCATGAAATAAATAACCAGCCTTCATCACATCTGAGAAATGTCATGTTTTGCTTCGCTTTGATTACTGAGCATGCGCAGTCACAGTGTTGCGCTTCGCGTCTTTCATTTTGCGTCCTCGTGTATTTTTAATTGCTGATCGTCTCTTTTGTGTGCGGATTCGCGTCTTTTCGTTCCGTATCGCTTATTTACGATGCAAATTCGTCTCTTTCTGTATGCATTTCGATTCTTTCCGTTGCAATTCGCGTTTTTCTTTGGTAGGCCTGTTGTTGAATTCTCACAAAACTGGTCAGTGATACTTGGCCATATCATTCACATGGCGTATTAGTATATACTTATCTTTGATATTCTGGTTCCAAACTATGTTTATTACTGAGAGCATCAGTGTTTACCAAACACATTTTGTAAAGAATCAGCTCCAAAGAATACTAGTTCTAGTCAATGCTTACAGGTTTTATTTCAATGCCTAACCATAGTGGTGCTGTATTCTTTCTTTCCGAAATTATGCAAATCATCTGCGGAGAAAATCCGGGTACAACCTACATTAAGTTGGAACAAAAGACTTGAAGACTTTGCCATTGCAATGGTAGACTACTCAGATTAAAGCGAAATACTCTTGAAATGATATTAATGCTGTGTATTACCAAGGAATGAATCCAGAGAGGGACGTACCCCTGGTCACATGACTGCTCTGGAAAGAGTGTCCGCTTCAAGACTTAAAACTGTTCCTTGAAGATGTCGGCCTCTCGTCTTTTATGTCTTTAGTAAACGCACTCTCTTTCCCCTTTAGAGAGATAAAAACATTTTTTGTTAAAACTTTAAAAAAACAAAACAACTATCGACGACCAGCCATATCAAGAAAAATATTTGAAATCTAGATTCCATATCTCAGAAATCAAGGCATTTTTTGGACTCCATTTTGGATAACTATTAGAAAAATATTTTTTTTTTATTTCTGTACTAAATATAGTCTAAAATCTGCAATGAGAAGCAGCATCAAGTCTCAAACCTCCCTGTTTATAAAGGTTTCCTCTGCAACAGGGGGCGAGATAGAGCAGTGGTTAGCATGTTCAGCTTCGGATCAAGAGGTCCGGGGTTCAATTCCCGCCAGGGGCATGGCAACTTTGTCTGCGGTAGAGAACTGTTTTACACGCAGTAAGGTTTGGGTGCAATGCTACACTGAATTTCAGTGTAGTACCACCCATGGTTCGCTAGTTCCAGCTGCTGCTCGCAGGTTTCACCGCAGTGCATAGCCACATGGCATTGCAGGCTTTCTTCCTGCCATAATACCAGCAGCCGCGATATAAGTGAAATAATCTTGAAAGGGGCGTTAAACCACAACTCACCTCACCTCACCTCTGCAACACGTAGGTGTTAGTCCTGTATAGCAGATTACTTCAGTGCTGGGAACAGGTGGTACTTGTGTTACCACATGTTGCTAACATCTAATTCCCACACGCTTGGCTAACTCTCGGCTGTGATTCCTGCACAATTGGCAGAGTATGTCTACCGGGGCAATGTTTTATCTCTGTTTGCGTCATGTTTTGCAAATAAAGCCGCTGTACATGCAGCGAGTTTCGTAACTCCCATCTGTGCGATATACAACCAACACCTGCTGTGTTTATTATCTCCCTTGCTTTGATAAAGGATATGCGCTTTAAGCATTATCAGATATCGCATTTATCATCAAACTTGCATTGTGGTTTATGTGTTTTACAGAAATTTTTATGTAATCACTGGTTTGTTTGGATTGGAGTGAAATTTCACTTTCGCTTTTATCTAATTGACCTTTCATGTGATTGTAATGTTTGTTGTTGGAAATCCCAGATGTAATTGAGTTAGTGATGTGAAGTATTCGCGAATTCACAGAACATTGATGTCAGTTTGACCTTGTGGAATGAATCTACATTTTCAATTGAAATATGGTCGCTATTAACATTCCATGCTTTCTGTTTATATTTTTGTTTTAAGAACGATTCGTAACACACCCATGTATAGGGCTTAACTTTTCAAGGGGTTAATAAGAATTTTTTAAATTTTAGTTTTAAAAACAGATTAAATTTAATGCTTATTTACTCTTACATTTAAATCAATAGTAAGTTATTAGATAATTCTAATTTTTGCACGCCATTCATTAATAATTTGTCGATATAAACAGTCAGACCTCATATGCCGGGAACCCATTTATTCAGAAACCCAGCCATCCTCATGGTAGAATTAAATTTTTGCATTTTATATAAGTGATGATTCGTTGAACCGCACCGACTTTCTGGACGATTGTTAACCATAACCAAATTGTATGGATAAACGAGGTCTGACTGAATTTTTGTTTCTCCTTAAACACAAAATTCATCAAATTATAACATTATAGCAGAACAACTTTTCATTTCCATTGAACTTCAGTTTCGTCTTTTGACATTAAATTTCACCAGATTATATCTAAATATGTTGCAGATTTTTCATTTTTCATTTCAACTTTCTCATGTGCCTGAAGTTGACTAAAATTTGATGCGAGTCGATAGTCGTTCTTGAATTCATTCCGGTTCTTTTGCATCAATTTTGGCTTGAAATTACAAATTGGATTCGCCCGAACATAAACATGATGAAGAGCATGAAAAACTCGAAGCATCTGTAAATTGGAAGCCATGAAGATGATTGCCAAACTTTTTAAGGGGGTATTTAAATAGCAAACTATTTAGTGAAACCTGTTTTTCTCATAAAAGCTATAAGTATAATGTCAAAACGTTATTAGCTTCATCTAGTGCAAACTTTCCCGTTGCTAGATTAACAAAAAATATATTTGGAAATCATACATCATTTTCAAGCTGTCAAAACCTGTATGTATTCTGTCATACACGACTGTGGTAGGTGAAATAAGGAGATTTATTGTTATTTTCTGTTGGCATCAACATTTGTCAAAATATATCTTTTTATGAAAGTAAAACTTTAGATATGAATTTTTTTAATGAAAAAATGCAATTGGACTGCACACGAACATAGACTTGCATTAGAATATTTATAAGTTATTGAGATTTTTATTATTTAAAGAGCAATATTGCACACACAAATATTTATATATATAATATATATAAGGATTAAAGTATTCCTATTCATCACCGTTGCTCGCAGGTTTAACCGCAATACATAGTCACATGGTGTTGCGGACTTTCTCCCTGCAATAATGCTAGCAGCCGTGAAATACTCTTGAAAGCAGTGTTAAATCACCTCACCTCACCTATTCAACATGACATATTATGAAAGTGTTACAGCTGCTGAAGCTAAAGACACTCACTCACTCACTCACTCACTCACTCACTCACTCACTCACTCACTCACTCACTCACTCACTCACTCACTCACTCACCATTCTGAGTGATCAATCCAAACTCGTTAAGGAAAAGATCCATCGCCGATCTATTAGCAGCATCCGCCATCTTAATAACTAAGAATAATTTAACTTTATTCCCCTTTTACATACTGCAGGACTGTTTTAAATCTATGTAATAATCCTTCCCTATCTCAATCGCAGTATGAACCTAGGTACCCATATTGCTACGCATGTAGATAGAAAATTCAAAGACACCCACGCAAAATCAGGATATTTCATTTCAACATTACCATATTGCATTCAAAAAAAAAACCTTCAATCACTTTTTCAAATGGCTAGATAATCATTGTAAGCGCCAATAGCAGCGCAGTTTCATCGTTCCGTCGTTACATCATTCCATCGTTCCATCATTCCATCATTCCATCGTTCCATCGTTCCATCGTTCCATCGTTCCATCATTCCATCGTTCCATCATTCCATCGTTCCATCGTTCCATCGTTCAATCATTCCATCATCATTCCATCGTTCCATCTTCCATCGTTCCATCATTCCATCGTTCCATCATTCCATCGTTCCATCATTCCATCGTTCCATCGTTCCATCATTCCATCCTTCCATCCTTCCATCGTTCCATCGTTCCATCGTTCCATCATTCCTTTGTTTTCAAACTCTTCCTCTGTATGAACCTCCATACCCATGTTCCTGAGCATGTGGGTTGAAAAATGTATAGAGAACACCCACCCAAAAATCAGGATTTTTTAATTTGACATTACCATATTGCATTCAGCGCAAAAGAAATCCTTCAATCACTTGTTGAAATGGCTAGATAATCATTGTAAGCGCCAATATAAATAAACTCGCAAATTATGTACACCTATGACCCTTTGATGAATTTTCTCTTCCTTTCCAGACACCATCTTCTTCTCGTTAGGCCTCCTTTGAGTTGTCGTTGAAGATAAATAACCCAATAATGCGGCTTGTAAATGATAGAATCACGTATGCCAGAGAATTCAGCTTTGTGTTGATGCAGAAGTCGTTATATAGATTTCCATAGGAATATAAACCGTAATCAATTTATTGACATCAGCCATGAAACGGGCAACAGTATTGCTTCTTGTAGGTTTGAAATATGTGTTCTCTTGTATATTTGTGATAAAAACAGGAAAACATTTATGGCAATACTGTCATTATCGGAAATTTGCAAAAAAGTTTCAAGTCGGCACGATTTGGCTTGTCTCCTAGTTTTGAAATATGAGTTTTTTTCTGTGAGGAGTTTGGTAGCTATTGCGTTGTAGTTATAACAGCGTGAAGATTAAGAAACATGGTTTATTTCTATCACTTCAGCTAGTGAAGGGGGCGGGATAGCGCAGTGGTTAGCACGTTTGGCTTCGGATCAAGAGGTCCGGGGTTCTGAATCCCGCCAGGCAACTTTGTCTGCAGTAGAGAACTGTTCTACATGCAGTAAGATTTGGGTGCTATGCTACACTGAATTTCAGAGTAGTACCACCCATGGTTCGCTAGTTCCAGCCGTTGCTCGCAGGCTCACCGCAATGCATAGCCACATGGCGTTGTTGGATTTCTCCCTGCTGTAATACTAGCAGCCGCGATATAAGTAAAAATGTCTTGAAAGCGGCGTTAAATCCCAACTCACCTCACCTCACCTCAGCTAGTGAATTTGTGTCTAACTGTTATTTGGGTCAGGATAGCACAGTGGTTAGTTCGTTAGGCTTTGGGTCAAGAGGTCTGGGGTTTGAATCCTGGCATGTGTTTGGTAACTTTGCTGTAGAGAACTGTTCTACAATAATACTAGCAGAGGTGATCTGTAAACCTCACCTCGCCTCCAAATGTCATGCCTCGCCTTGCCTTGACCCAACCCAATCCGCCTAACCCGCCTGAACGCATACCATACAATACCATAACACACCACACCACACCACACCACACCACACCACACCACACCACACCACACCACACCACACCACACAATACCTCAACTCAACTAACCATGAATTTACAGGTATCACAACTTCATAAAGCAAATAACCAGTGACTATAAACCACTGTCCTAGAATATTGAAAGATATAGTGATAAAGATATGAATTTATCAAGTATAACAGTGGAGTTGGAGGACGACTTCAGCCTTGGATCTATGGTTGCTAGTTACAACCGATGCTTTCATCTCAATTTATAGCCACCAATTGTAGTCTTTCTCCCTGCAATAACACTAGCAGCCGTGAAATGCTCTTGAAAGCATTGTTAAACCCCAACTCACCTCACCTTATAAGAAATTCAGCATTGGAACTTAAATTTGTTATTCTACATATTTGATTTTTTAAAATTTGGCAGCTGCTTGTGTCCTTTTAAAGTGTTTGAGATGTTTTGATGATGTTAGAGAACGATGAACGACCAGAGCTTTCCTTCCGAAGTCTTGCACAGCCGTTTTGACATATGGTGAAACATTACCACGTATTGGCGAGTTTCCCCTTATAATTGAGTTGAGTGACACCACGTCACAGTAGGATTTCTTGTACACTGGCTCCAAGTCTTTGAAACAATCATTTTTGCTAAAATGGAATGAGACATGTGAAAAATAGTTGGAATGTTTGCTTCTTTATCTAATCATTTTACATTTTTTTTAACAAAATAACATATGAAATGTATTTGTTTGATATCTGCAGTTTTCCACAACTTGCTTTTTGGTCTAATCATGTTGTTTCTGTTGTCATCTTTCCACGATTTTAATTCCTCGCTGGTATGTTCAATCTGACAATTGATTAATCATTGCCAAATTTTACAATATAAAAGTAAACATGAAAAAACTTTGAATATGTATATAAACAGCCAGCATTCGGCAAAGAAAAACAGTTGAATAGAAATAATGATTCCAGGACTGACGTACAGTCTAGTTTCCTTCAGTTTTTCCCATCTATCTCGATTATCGCATCACGTGCTATGTTATTCCCTCACAAGTGTTATTTCCACAAGCTACACCCAGTCAAAGAAAATATTATCCACGCAACTCCCTTCCTATAAACTTCTCGTTCAACACTGATGTAGTGCGTCACGTTTTTCTTTTCTGTTAAATAGCGCTGAAATTATAACTGCTATCGGCCAATAATTTCATTTCAGCTTTGATTTGAAATGCTTTGCATGTTTTGATAATTTATCTAAAGACTTTTTAGAACAAAATCTGTTTTGTTGTATATATTGATCAAAAATGATTTCTCATTTTCGGAATAAAGGGATTAAGCCGTTTCCATCCGAGTGGTTATTATCGACTTTATACTCGCATAAAACCAATTTATTCTACACAAAATCAACTAATTCTGCACAAAATAAACTATGAAAAAGACCATTTTTGTCATTAACTAATTTTGTATAATCCGTAATGAATGGATAATGTTTTAAAATGTAGCAATCCTAACCAATGGAGAATTAAACTCAATGAAGTAAAGAAACTAAGATAGACAGCTGTATGGAATAATCATGTTAAACTACGACAGCTTAAATACTAGTCAATCTTACGGTATACTTAATCTACTTATCTCTACCATCTACTAGTATCAACCACGCATTTGACATCTCAGTGGTTAGGCTACATAAACAAAGTTAAATATTTCTCGGGCAAATTTTTTTTCATGACGAGGACTTTAGGAGTACATTGTATTTTTTCCATCCAAATAGAGTGTTGAAGTGGTAGAATTATGTAAAACGGAAGTACATTCATTCCTGGATATTTGGTGGACAAATGGATTTTGGAGTTCAGCAAAATGATGTAGCAAATTCTAATTTATATTTTTCAATAATAGTGTTAAAAGGAGGGTTCTATCGGGGTATTTTTTGTGGAAACGAAATTCAAGAGGTACTATGTGAATATTCTATCATGGTATATGTTTTATTATGAAAAAAGTGTAAAATCGGGTTAAATAGAGCATGTTTTCTTTTCACATAATGCCAAGACACCAAGATGGTGGATGCTGCCGATAGATCGATGATAGAACTTTCCTTTTACGTTGTCACATGCACAAATAGCTATAGAAGTGATGCCCTGATGCCCTGATGCCCGAGAACATTTCACTTTTTCATTTACCATAAATTAGAAATATGTGGCATTTAGATAGTGAACAAATATAACATGGTTATATTTGAGATAACCTTCAATTTAGTACAAAATTCTTGTACTTTTTCCTTGCGGGATTTGAAACCACACCCTCAGAGTTAGGCAACTCGCCAGCACTGACAGCAACAGCTTACCACACGTCCTTGTCGAGGCCCCGTAGAATCTTTTCTAGTATATTTTTTTGCAATTTTGTTTGTAACATACTGGTATGTATGGCCACAAAAAAAAATGTTTCTGGTCTTTATAGGCTGACAAAAATGATTTTTTTTTTACGACATTTTTTTTTTTTTAAATGAAGAGATAAACAAACAAAACAAGCACAAACCCTCTTAAATATGTGTTACAATTCCAAATAATCAACTATTCAATAATCTCACCCCTACACTCCATCTCAACAAAAACGAGTCACATTTTCTATGTCCAATGCTTCTGAGGCTAAATAAATATAGTTATCTGCCCCGTAATTACTTTTCTAAAAACCTACCTAAAAAGACCTGAGGCGTGGGTTTGAAACTGATGTGGGCGGAAACCAGAAACAAATTCTTTTTTTTTTGTGGGCCTACTAGATACAACTGTGGTATGAAATAATTATGGTTTGTTTGACAGCAAGTCCTGGTTACTTTTACTCTGTGCGAGCAACTTTGTGAAGGGTTTTGTAAATTTGCCATTCGGATTGACAAGACAAGCTATTTTTCAAACTTACTACTTGTTGTGGCTATTGTCAAAATAAACATGAGTTTATTGTTTGTTGATCTTGTCACCTACTGTGAATAAATACCGTATTCTCTCAGGTATAAGACAAAGAAACATTTTGAAAACATGGGCTTTTAGTCGGGAGAGACCCCAACTCAGATGAAAATTCATACCGGAGACCATCAGACAGTTAGAATATGTTTTATGTAGGTTTATGACACTTAACTTAAAATAATAATATAGATATATGTAATGTATGACCATGGAAATATGTAAATTTCCCTTGGGATAATAAAGAATTATTTTATCTTATCTTATCTTATGGAACATCTGGCAAAATTGGGGTTGAGTTATTAGCTGAGAATAACCCCAACCAGGACAACTCCCCGAGGGAATACGGTATGATAAAACTAAAATTCTAGAGTAGCTGGCCATGTTTTTTGTTAACTTTGTAACAATCTAACTTTGAAATTTGACAACTCTGGTATAAGTAAAACATTTTGTTAGATTATTTCAACTGTTTTAGAGGAGCTAGAAGTTGGTGTGATGAAGAAGACATATTTTATGGATGATCAACTTCTTTATTAACAATAGCATAATTTCATAGATAATTTCAACAAAAAGTTTTATTTTGAAATAGTATATATATGTTGACGTAAAGAATATGATATACAATTATTGGTACTTGAAATTTTTATTATTCTTTGACTTTCTTTTTCTGTAATGGAAAATGTCTATTTTCTTATTCTATTTTCTTGTCTCAGTATCAAATACACGATGTGTTTGTCAATTTTGACAAATGTTTTTTTATTATTAAAAATTGGGATAGTAATAACTATTTATTTCTACCATATGTCTATTATTCTAAAGATTGTAGTTTTCTAAACGACAGATGCCATTATGTGAAAGATTAAAGTAGTCTTTTTAATTATATTCTAAGTCAGTCATACTTACTTCTGATCTTTAAATCCAATTTAATGTCATAGCAAATGAATAATATCATCCATTTTATAGCCATGTGACATTTCTCACACAGAATGTAATTTATACCATCAAAACTTTGTTTTGATACAGAAGTTGTCATATGTCATAAAAACAGTTATGTCTGCAAATGTTTTATCTTGATAAAACAATTCAATTTAAAACTTTTTTCTCTTAACTTCTATTGTTCTATGCCAAAGGTCCAATTAATGAGAAGTGAAGTGAGTTGGGGTTTGACGCTGCTTTCAAGAGTATTTCACATATATCACAGCTGAAAGTACTATTGCAGGGAGAAAGCCTGCAACACCATTGTGGCTATGCATTGTGGTGAAACCTGAAATTCAATGTAGCATTGCACCAGAACGTTAATGTAGACAGTTCTCTACTGTAGACAAAGTTGCTAAGGCCCTGGGGGGCAGGATAGTGCAGTGGTAAGCGCGTTTGGCTTTGGATCAAGAGGTCCGGGGGCACGGCAACTTTGTCTGCAGTAGAGAACTGTTCTACACGCAGTAAAGTTTGGGTGCAATGCTACACTGGTAGTACCACCCATGGTTCTCTAGTTCCATCAGCTGCTCGCAGGTTTCACCGCAGAGCATAGCCACATGGTGTTGCAGGCTTTCTCCCTGCCATAATACTAGCAGCCACGATATAAGTGAAATACTCTTGAAGGCGGCGTTAAACCCCAACTCACTCACTCACGCTGAGGCCCTGGCAGGATTCGAATCCTGAATCTCTTGATCTCTTGAATGTGCTAAACACTGCGCTATCCTGCACCCAACTAATCAGATAGAGAAATGAACGGATTTTATAGATAGCACGTATGTTTCTGTTTATGTAACACCTGTTCCTACTGATCAGTGACTGATCTTTCAAATTTAAATTCAGAAATATTGATTGTCAAAGATTCTTCACCGTCAATATCAGTTTAAAATTCTCAATTGAGTATCTTCAATCAATTTTCTATTGTTTCACAATCATCATTGTCTGGTTGATGCATTCCTGCATAAATCTAAGTTTACAAATACTGAACATTAGAGTTTTATCTTTATACACTTTCCGTGTTCTGTAGCTGTTATTATTATCTGGATAATCAGTGATAAAATTCTTAAATGTTTAAGTATTTATACGATTTTGCCATCAACACTCTTTCGTTTCTCCATTATCCTTGTCTGCTTTATCAAATTTTCATACAGAAATCTGTCTATATTTACAAATACAGAATATTAATATCTTCTCCGCCGCCACTTCCCTTCTGGCCCCATTATCAATGTTTGAATATCATGATTAATATTCTCAAGTATTTTCAGTCATTATCTATATTATCGGCTATAAAATTCTTAAATGTTTAAATATTCATGCCTGTTTGTGTTTCACTCCCTGTTATTTCTTCATCATATATTTGTGTTATGACACTTTCATACATAAATCTTGCTTAATTTACAAATACAGAATATCATTCTCCACTATCAGCACTTCCCTTGTTCTTCCCTTCTATCAACGTGCAGTCCTATACACAGCCTAACACTGCTCAATTATATTTTTCGACTCGTGCTATTTTGTGTGAGAGAAAGCCCGAGGGATCCCTGTGTATTGAGCTGCCGCTGCCACGCTGAGCTGGAGAGAAGTGGTGTTCTGAGCTCGATCTCGTCACTTTTTGAGAAGAAGTGTTGGCCAACACACGTTGCTGCTAGCGGCCGGAGATCTACCTATTGCCGATGCTTCATGTTATGTGTGGACCAGCTGAGATCATGCTGGAATGACTAGATGTCTTGCTGAGTGCTGTACAACATAACGAAGCCTTCGCTGAGTGTTCTGACAGGCCTGCCTAAGTGGACTGATAGTAGATCCTTCTGCTTGCAGACACAACAAACTTACCTGGGTTATAGGGAGTTTTATTTGTGATCCGATGTTCTTGAGTTTGACTGCTTTGGAGATTGTATGACCTGATGTCGAAGTTGATTTTGACTCATTTGGAGATTGTGTGATTTGGACAGAGTTGTAACTGTCTGTGGAGCTGTTTAATTCACTGCTGGAATTTGATTCCGACTTGTTCCTTGCAAGAGATTATCAGATGCTGCCATCGTTTGACAAGTGACTGCATCCTGGATTTAGTAGAGGAATCAAACCGGGGAACATTGTGACACACTGAGTCAACATATTGAAAGGAGAGGACTTGCCCAGTTTGGTCTGTGAGACGGGCAGGCCAATATCGGTCTGTTTTCTCGACCCGAGTCCGCTGATCCGCCAGCTAACGACCCTTCGTGGAGATTGAGATTTGTTATGGAATGATGAGAGGGAAGACAAACGAGCAGTTTCACGGCCGACCAGTGCGATACTGATGACACTGCTGGAAGGGTAATGATGTCGGATTACTGAGACGATCCGTGGTCATTACACAAGCTCTCCTCATCAAACCTGAACCCCTCTTTGCTCTGTCAACCACCAGCCCCACACAGGCACCAAATCGGGACTTTCTCTAATCACTTAATTGACTCGCTCCAACTCTGAAGTTGGCCCGAACCCCCGGGGACCTTTGCTCAGGTAAGCTTCTATTGGCTTGCTCCTTGTTATGATTTAGTTGTCAAGGTTCCAGGGTGTTTGCCGGCTAAGACTTGAGTGATTTTTTGTAGGACAGAGTAATTTATCAAGGATGAAAGCTGTTGAAGATGTTGTCTCTGCTCCCGGAGTGATGAGCGATGTTTCCATCCTCATCACTAAATTGCTGAAGAATCTGTTGATGGGGATTAGGACCACTTGCCGATTGCTGACCGAAGGATCTTACACTCAGTCTGCTATAAAAACTATTTATGAGTTGTCATTGGTACTTTGGTCTCTTACAATTCCTTCTCCATGCGAGGCTATTTATGAGTCTTTATAGGTATTCGGGACACTTATGTGGTTTATTAGGAACTTTTGTTGGTATACCTTTGATTATTGAACAAATGTGGATACTTAAACTTATACTGTTTTGGTTTCATGTTTTCTGACTCATATTAGGGAAATTGGTGAGTTTTGTTCTATGTGTCACTTACAATAGTGTTAGTAGGCACTTCTTTGATCATACTGATTTAGTTGTTGGATTTATTAGTGCCATTCTGAGTGACCAATTTGCAGCAATCACAACTGCTTAACAAGGAGACTAATCTAGGGTTTGCTATGAGACTAACTATGAGTTAAGCTCCTCCAAAATATTTTAGGATCTAGCAATGCAGTTGTTGAACAATTTTTACCAAATGTTTAATTTGTGCAGGCATAGTTGCACTTGAGTTGAGAATTTAATATAACAATTTCACATGTACAAGTAGAATAGTGTAATTAACACTGTTACTACTGATTATGAAATTCATATTCATGTCTAATATGGTTCTCTTCATTTTATCATCCATGGTTCACTAGTTCCAGCCGTTGCTCGCAGGTTTCACCGCAATGCATAGCCACATGGCGTTGCGGGCTTTCTCCCTGCCGTAATACTAGCAGCCGCGATATAAGTGAAATACTCTTGAAAGCGGCGTTAAACCCCAACTCACCTCACCTCACCTCATTTTATCATATTAAGCTTTATAGACTTGTTATATAGACTTTCTTTGCTTTTATCTAATGTAAGGATCTGGACGACAGACGAGGGAAATTGATCTTTATTGTGGTTACGGATATCAATATGTGTTCTGTAACCATATCAAGGTCTACTCTGCTATGAGATGTTTCTAGTGCATCAGCTTCGTGGTTAGCAGGAAACGTCTGACATTGATCTGTCTGCATCAGACTTTATATTCTTTGGATCCAACGAAACATGCTCAAAATGGATACTTCAACCACTAAATTCTTCATTCATTTCAACATAACATCATTTGTGTAAGAGTTAATTTTTCAAATTCATTGACTATGATACTCTGACTACATATGACAATACCCTGACTACATATGACAATACTCTGACTACAAATGACAATACCCTGACTACATATGACAATACCCTGACTACATATGACAATATTCTGACTACATATGACAATAGTCTGACTACATATGACAATACCCTGACTACTTATGACACTACCCTGACTATATATGACCATGACATACTTAAAAAGAATGTTTGTTAAACATTATATCCCTAATTTAGTTCACAATCACAGAAATAGTTTTCGAGTCGTTGACCCATTCACAAAAACAAAATCATCGTAAAAAGTCATTTTACGCTTTATTGCAATGACCACATATCGTAATCTAATACTCAAAATCAATGTTTTAATCACCATCAAACTGCATTTTCCACCAATTTATCATTGTCAGGAATTCAAAGATCTCCCTCACAGAATGATTGCCTGAATCATCAACATCAAGGTCTGGCATCCAATCTGAATAATTTGGATACAAAAGTCATTAGTGAGTGAATATTGTGAAGCAGAATGCAGTTATTGATTCCATTGTTGCTGCTCCTGGCAGAGTGGTGATCTTGCTGTCCCTATGCACACACTATTACACAGCTAATGAGCAGCTTTACGATGATATAACTCGGGTCCCACCATCCAATAAACAAGGACAGCTGTAGAATAGGTGCACCTTCCCATTGGCGCCTACATTCGGTAACTAGATTGTTGAACTTCACACCGAAACAGAAGAACATATTTGTACATTGATTTTCCTCTGTTGTCATTATCATTTAGATCTAATGACCTATTAAAATATGGTATTAGGAATTTACAGCATTTTCTGCTCTATCTGTAAATCTGGAATTAATATTTCAATGTTAAAAAGTCGATATCTGTATTTGATATGATCTCAGTTTTAAAAATGGAAGGGGAAAGGCAACCAAGGATACTGATCTCAGTCTTTAAATGTTCCTAATTTGATATGTTAATTTTGTTTATTAATGAATGTATAGTCACCAAAGGTATTTTATTTGAGTTAGTTTTTCTTATACTTTCTGCTAGACTGAAATTCATTATAGTATTGATGGTTTTTATTTGAAATCATGGTTGCAGGTTTGAGTGTAATAAGGGCAACAATGCAATTGTGAGCTTTCATTCAACTGTATACTAGCTGCCATGATATAAGTGAAATCCTTTTAAATGAGCAGTAACACCATATTATTACTCAACCTTGGTGAGATCACTCATTAGATAACAATGAGTTGGTTACACACATGTGTGATACCGCCGCGTGCTGCCGTAACGTCATAATCGGCGCGTGACGTCATAGTCGCTTTTGGTTGACGTCACAATGTTAGCCGCGCGACTGCAATAGTAGGTGACCCATTTGCAAGTAATCGTCACTAAAAACGATTTTCCTGCAATTCAGTGCTATTTATCATCATTGAGCAATAAATAAAATACTAAACTTTGTCCCGTTTGATAACATGTTTATTAAACTCGTGAATGGCATCAGTATTTAACTCGCTTTCGCTCGTTAAAATACCAAACCATCCACTCGTTGCATAAACATGTTATTAAACGGGACGTCGTTTAGTATTCTATATTTACGTCACCTCATGCACTCATCACTGTGGGAGGATAGGGCAGTGGTTAGCACGTTCAGCTTTGGATCAAGATGTCTAGGGTTTGAATTCCGCCAGGTTTGGATACAATATTTAACTGAATTTCAGTGCATTACCACCCATTGTTTGCTAGTTCCAGCCAATGCTCCAAGGTTTCACAACAATGCATAGCTGCCATGGCGTTACAGGCTTTCTCCCTGCAATAATACTAGCAGTCTTGAGATAAATGAAGTATTCTTGAAAGTGTCGTTAAACCCCAACTTACATCACCTCACCTCCAATACTGTGCCAATATTAGGTTCTATTTATTAAACAAGCAAGTGGACAGATGGACTTGTTACTTCAGCTTGCCTTCTTACTTCTGCTTAAATAGACACAAGAAAGGTGAAGTACTATCCTGTCAGTGCCATAGATGTTACACATGTTCATATTAAATATTTGTATAGATTGAACAGAGTCTGAAGTATATTTACCTATGCTATTCAGTCATTTGACAGACAGATGGTCTGATTACCTTGTTAGTTCAGCAATAGTGGTATACTGCAAAGACAGTTTCTTTGTCCCTTACTATTATATATTTTAGTAAATTTTTTTCAAGTTTATATCTTCAAGTCATATAAGCAGATGGAGTTGTTTCCTCAGCTGCATCTCTGACTGACTGACTGACTGACTATTGACACTTGGAAGGTTTCTCTCATTCTGATATACAGACTTATACATAATTTGTCAATATTCTAGTATTAATTAAGAAGCTTGAATGAGGAAGTTTAATTATTGTGCTATTGAAACTGTTCTCCTGTCAGACTATATTTCCTTCAAATATTGTTTTTCCACCTTTCAGTAAATTTGAATATATGGATAAATAACAATTGACTTGACAGGTAAATACACTTATGTATGGACCAGTACCCAGTGAGGCTTGCATTGACACATTTAGAATGAGGTACTAGGTGTACTGCAATGCTATTCTCTGACACTCTTACTGTTCACATTATTAATGTCAGGCAGTAGCTAATGTTCTTCAACCTGTAACATCAAGGATGAACCATATAGATTTGAGTTGGCAATTTACAATAAGATGCACTACAATGCTCATCTTTGATCTTACTATTAGTAGAATAATAAGAATGATAATTTTAATGCCTAATATCTTGAGCAAACGCTTCTCACTGTCTCTTGTGCTTGTACCCTGATGGATGTACCGATTCCCTTGATCCCTTCTTGTGGCAGATATATGTACTGTGTATTCTGATGCCAGTTCTCCATCAGTGCCCAACTGTTTGGAGTACATCTAATTTATGTCCAGGTGTAATTTGTGAGGTGCTGCCTCCCTCCCTGACTGATTGCACCTGTGTTGTGGGCGGGATGCCAAATCTTCACTGGGTTCACTGGACAGGAGATTATCTTCAAGTTCACTTCAAGACCTCTACTTTACTGTTTTACATTTTGAGGATTTTTATACTACATGGGAACTAAGATACTGTAAATTTGGTAAGGACTTCCAGTCATTGACCATGAGACTGTCATCAGGTTCACTTCAGAAACTGTTATACTGTCTTGCTTTTTGAGTATGTTTGTACTACATGTTAACTAACATGTTGTAAATTTGGTGAGTCCAAATTGTTCTTCAAGTCATTTACCATGAGAATTAAGGTCTTCAAGTTCTTTCCAGAAACTGTTGTACTGGTTTATAAGCAATTTTTTCTTTTGAGATCTTTTAAGTTCATTTCAGAAACCTTCTGTTTTCATATATTTTGAAGAATTTTGTAATAATCAGACTGATTTCTAGAAGAGTTTCTATCAGTGTTTTACATCTTGAGGACATGCTGTTGTTTAACAAATAGGGGTTAAATGTATGAGACAAAATATAATTGGTGACAACTTATTTTTTGCAGTGTTTTTGAATTATTTCTTGCCACTTCATGAATCAGTCACCTAATTAAGTTGTCAATCCATAATATTTCTCTAATATTTTCGGGACGGGATAGCGCAGTGGTTAGCGCGTTCGGCTTCGGATCAAGAGGTCCGGGGTTCGAATCCCGCCAGGGGCACGGCAACTTTGTCTGCAGTAGAGAACTGTTCTACACGCGGTAAGGTTTGGGTGCAATGCTACACTGAATTTCAGCATAGTACCACCCATGGTTTGCTAGTTCCAGCCGCTGCTCTCAGGTTTCACCGCAGTGCATAGCCACATGGCATTGCGGGCTTTCTCCCTGCCATAATACTAGCAGCTACTATATAAGTGAAATACTCTTGAAAGCAGTGTTAAACCCCAACTCACTCACTGACTCTCTAATATTCTCATATTCTCTCATGAACACCAACTTCTAAATGCCCTTATAATCTTTCTCCTTGTTGACTTCGCATCAAACTGAATTTAAGTTAATTTTTCTCTTTTTTGGTTAACTTAAAATACAAACTTGGAAAATCTGTTTTATCTGTAGGAGGAGTTTGTTTCACGAAGTTTGTTTAGTTTCAAAAGATGTTTAATTGGTGTAGTTCTTACATTTGTACAAAACAATCTCTACACGATGCCAACTTTTCCATGTTCATTTGACAAGAGTCTCTTCAAGTTTTTGTCTGAAAACCTATGTTTAACTGTTTCACTTCTTGAAAACTTTTGCTGAACTCCAAGCTAATTGTTATGCCAATTGTTTTTCTATACAACCTGACCTGAAATTGGATTCAGAAAAACAATGCTTTGTTGGAGCTTAATCATATTTCATTTTTTCAAAATCGAAAAAAAAGTTGATGGAAGAGGGAGTGAAAGAAAGTTGACATAAACCTATCCACTTTGTTGAAAACAAAAGTAAGCCGATTAAAGTTTAAAGAAAGTTAATTTTAGGAAGGCTGTCTTCCAGTTGACTTGGTAATGACTTGTTGCTCATAGGTTATAAAAGAAATGTTGAAAACGAAACATAAAATGCCAAATCGAATAATGAGAAATTCGTTATTTTATGAAAATGATCATCTTTCTTCAGTTCCATCTGTGCTGGGCGCAAAAGAGTTTATTGTTTACTTCCTTCCAAAATGATTTGAAAGTTACTATTCTGCATATCAGATCTTTTGTCATGCCTCTGTCATCAAACTGGTCATTGTTAGTCATCGATTGTCTGTTCGTCATCATCCTGTGCCCTAAACTATTTCGTTAAGACTTTTGTTGCAAATCAGATGCCATATACCTCAGAATATACATTCTGTGCAATTTTGATTGTTATAATTTTCATTTTTTTTAATAGTTTTTTTTTTTTTTTTAGGGAGGGTAGACACATTCAATTCTTGTCTTATACCCAGACTCTGATAAAAGTATTTATTCTTAAAATATCACTATTTTATAAAATAGTGAAACAGAGCCTATGAGAAATGGGATTTTCAGAAAAGAGAGGGTCCATGAATATTATTGAAGTAACTTTACCTCTCTTCTCATGATATTTTCTCCTTGTATAATTTCCCTGTTTTTTTTTATCAATTAGACTTGAGTTAGATAAAAGCAATAAACCTATTGGTTAAACAAATAAATTGTGTCAACATTAGGTTTTTTAACGATACATGTTATAAACATAATCGTGATATTTCAAATGAACAAAAAAAAATTAACAAATCTTCACTTAATTCTTCAGCAGGAATGCTGTGTAAGCACATTTCTTCAAAATAAAAGATCTTTTGAAATGTCTGTCATTTAAATTACATACAAGTATTTTGTTAATGATAAGCATATATCAGAAACACAACTCCAGTTATATGAACGACAGAACGCATTTAACAAACCTGTCTTGTGTTACGAATGATAGTGTATGTTTTGCGAACTTATTTGATAACATTTAGGAGAAGCTGGAATTCAGACAAGGCTTTGTTTGTTAGTAATCGTTATTTATTCATACCCAGTAACATTTTATTGTATCGGTGGGACGAATTTAGAATATATAACACAAAATGGTATTTCAATCTGCCGATGTTTAATCTCTTGACAAATAATCATACATATTCGTATCTTTTAAATAAAAAATGAAATAATAATGTTTATACATTAGTGAAATAAATTGTATCGGTAACAGTAAATGGAGAGAAATAGTAGTCTCAATAATCCATATTTCTCAATAATAATCGTTAAAATTACTAAAACGATAGTTAATTGTTCAGCATTTAAAGCACATAGACATCTCTAAGCATTTTATAGTTTTGAACTTTAGAGCGAGCTCCTTTTGACTTATCTTGATAATTATGATAACATATGCATGAGAAGATTCACCATCAGTCTGCATGAAATATTGACGTTTTATCGATTCTCCCTCGTAGCGTTAAAGTACCTGTATCTAATATCATCTTTTATTGCTCTTCATAAACTAATTGCTGAAAGTTGCTGAAATTAAACAGCGTTTGTGTAGTTGAAATGTTATCTTTTTATAACAATTTCATGTAGAATAGACCAAGAACGTTTATTTCGCTGAAAATACTAACAGTTTATGAATACCCTGGTTTAGTTTACATGTGATGGTAATTTTATTTTTCTCCACACTGATCGGTGAATTAAGACAAATTGCTGTTATCTGTTATAGATAAATTGCAAATTGGTAACTCTGTTTTTGGAACCTGAATTCCATGTTTTCTTTTATTGTCTTAAATGTATGTATTAATAGATGAACTTGCAAAACCTTACCGAAAGATATGATGACTAATGAAAGAGTAACTCTTCCTTTTGGAAAGTTTATCGTATTGCATCTTAAATTGTTATTATCCCCCGCCGCACGTTTAGCGCAAGCGGGGGATATAGTTTCGGCTGCATCCGTCCGTCCGTACATACGTACGTACGTCCGTACGAAATGGAATAACTCAAATACTGTAACTGGATTCTTTTCATATTTTGCATATAGGTTCATCATGGGTAGAGAAATGTTCCTACAGAGCTTTGTGACCTTGACCTTCATTTCAAGGTCATAACGAGACTTTGTCATTTTACCCTTGTCAGCGGGATATCTCAAGAACCATTCGCTGGATTCTCTTCATATCTTACATACACCTTCTCCAAGGGAAGACAAAGGGCTGATTAGATTCTGGTGACCTTGACATTATTCTCAAGGTCACTGCAGAACTTTTCGACATGTGAAGTACATGTAAAGCTTGTCAGCGGAATATCTCAAGAACCATTCACCAGAATTTCTTCATATCTTACACAAAGCACTTCCTAGGGAAGACAAAGAGCTAATTAGGTTTTGGTGACCTTGACATTATTGTCAAGGTCTCAGCGGAACTTTGAATTTTTCGACATGTTAATGTACATGTATAGCTTGTCAGCGGGATATCTCAAGAACCATTCACCGGAATTACTTCATATCTTACACATAGCTTCTCCAAGGGAAGAAAAAGGGCAGTTTAGATTTAAGTGACCTTGACATTATTCTCAAGGTCACATTGGAACTTTGAGTTTGTGGACATGTTAACCTTGTCATGTTAAGCTTGTTAGGGACATCAATATCACAAGAACTGTTTATTGGATTCTCATCATTATCTTACACCAGTGGTTCTTTTAAGGAAAATTCAGGGCCCAGTCGATTTTGCTGATCTTGACATTGTTTTTCAATTTTGAAGTATTAATTTGTGGCGGGGGATCATGTCACCTTAGTGGCAGAATATTTTTCAAAGTAGATACGATATATATTTTTGATAATTTTGTCTCTTGATTCTAGTGATAGGATATTACCGTTATGTGAAATATGTCATTAAATTGCTCATGATAATTTTTATTCTAACCTAATAATATGTAGATCTAAAGTATTCTTTTGTTTATTGCCATTAATAGGTGATACAGGACTTGAAATAAACATGAGGATGCTAATTAAATTACAAACCCAGTGTGTATTGGCATTTATAATCAACCTCAGCATTTGAATTAATCAATTAGTCTATGATTCTGGCAGCGATGTTGTGTATTGGTTGCAAATTTCCCTATATTGCCTTCAATATGTTCAAATTTGCATTATTTCATATTTAAAGTTTGCACAAGATTCATTGGAATCTCTCCTGCCATTGAAAGAATTTTAAGTTTACATATTGTATTTTTCTTGCTTCAGTTGACCTTTAATGTTTCACACGACAACCTGCTAAAGGATAATGCCATCAACATTTCCAAACATTTTATGAGGTTTACAATTTTATTTTTTTGTAAATATGGACTTGAATCATACAAGTTTAAATTTCTCATAATCATGCCAATTGATACCAATTTCGAATTTTTTATTACAATTTAACAATTGGAATGAACACGACAGTCAAATCAAGCATTATTTGCTTATCTGTGGACATCAACAGATTATATTTACTAGGGAATGCTGACATTTGAGGCTTAGCGTCTGATTGCAAAGATTGTGTCCACGAGACCCATTACAAGAGTTATCTCCCTCTTTATCAGTGTAACGACTCGGCTGTAGCATTGTTGGCTGCCGTCTGTCCTCAAAAATATAAATTTTAGAAATTTAGGTTCAAAGCCAGTCAACCGTGTCCTCATTATTGGTGTGAAAACTGTTTTCTGTCATGACATAGTGAGATAACAAACAGGTGATGGTTGGGAGATGATTGCCCAGCATGCAGGTCACATGACCTCCCAGAGGTCACGGGGGTCGTTTAGGTCACACAAGCCTGGAGTGATTTCATGGTCTGCTGGGCAAATAACAGGTGTTAAGGTGTGTGTTATATAATATGCTTGAAGCATAATATTTTGAACTTGTAATTGGGGTTCAGTTTGTTTACAGATTATTTGGTAATTGTAGAAATTTTATGGATGATTTAATAAATTTTATCATGCTTTTGGTGAAATTGATTCGTATTTGGCAGTGCTTCAAATTTTCAATGCTTTTAAGTTTTTAAAAAATATTGTACATCATTTAATTTCAAATTTTATAGATGATAAGACAATATTTGAAATGTATTATGTTATTGCCTAGGATATTTTATTCCTGGATTTCTATTTTCAAAGTCAAAGGAACTTGTTCATTTATAACTAGAAAAATATGAACAAGAAGTCATCACTTTATGATCACTGCGGTGATGATCATGCGGTCTTGTTATTTTTTATAATCAATTTACAGATTGTTTTTTTAAGGTCTAATAGAGTTATCAAAAGACTTGTGTTTTTGAAGTGTTGAAGAAATCCCTTTTCATTTAAAAAAACCCTGATTATTTAAATCTTAACTCTGAAGAGAGAGTCGCATTGGTCTTTGAAATGCTTGATCACTGGCAAAGTATAATCTCTCAAAGGAAGACCTTAAACCAGACATGTTGAATATCAGACAATCTTCTAGTTGAAAATGGAAATTTTTATCACAAGAATAATGAGAATTCTTGGATGTTAATTTAATTGTAACAGGTCATTGAATATTCATGGCAATTACCGACCCTCAATTGTCTTCCAGAGACTTTATTAAGGGGCATATGTCAATTAGACGAGATTCCGATAACAGCTTCAAAACAAAGAAAAGTTATTCTATTACCACTTCCTTCTTTGTTCGACGAAATCTTTTTAGCGTCAGGAGATAAAAAGAAGTTCTCTGATTCATATTCTGTTTGTATGAATAATATTTGGGAAAATTGAGAAACTACATTTACATAATGTCTTTTTCACTGAGTATACGACCTCAGATTTGAGATTTGATGTTTACATGGGGAAAGCAATTTTGTTTTTATGAATGTAATTTCCTCACCAAGTTCAAGGCCTGTTTGGTTTAACCCTTGCATGGTAAAATATGGTTATTTAAAGGATGATATGAATAGTGAAGGTAATTGGGCAGGGAAAAGGTTAATTCTTATCTGACAACTTCAATCACTGATTTTATGGACAATAACTATTCGAATTTGACCTGACACAATTGCTAAATGCGTTGGAGGTTTATTATTCATAATTAATTACAGTTCTATTATGATATTTTCAAATGGCTTTCATAAATGCGTTGATTTTTCCAAAAATATTTGTTCATGTTTAAGTGAAATCAATGGCTGTAACTGTTGTGAAAAAGAGTAAATTTGTTACAAATGATTTAACATAATTATTCATATTCATATATGTAAAGACTATATATGATATATATCCTTCATATCAATAAATAAAATTTTGTAAAAATAATTTAACCTCATTTAAACAGTTTATATATGTAAAGACTATTGTATGTTTTATATCTGTTAATAAAATTGGGGGAAAAATCAGTAAATTTGTGGTCTTGTTTACATGAATAAATATTATCACCAATTTGCCAGTGTAAACATATAAAAATGTCTTCAATCTCCAACATAACTGATGCCAACCAAACTATATACATATTCTGATACATTGTATTCATAAAGAGGTAAATATAGATATAATTTATCTGATATTGTCTCTAAATTGTCATCTTGTCTGAATAATCAGAGTAGTCTTATTCGCACAAATAATGGAAATAATTTAGAGGAAAGAACACATTTTGTCCATGTTGCTCAATCACTGAAAGAATCATGTATTTGTGTGCGTATTGTTCGCAGAATCAATACCTCAAACAAGTCGACTCGGCTGCGGCAAGGAGCTGTCATGTCTCTACCTTGCTTTTAGTAATCTGCCGATACCTTGCCTCAGGCAAAACTTGCAAACGGTCTTCGCTTAGCAGTGAGAGTATTGTTCCCATTTAAGTTTGTCATAGTCGACTAATACGTTTTGTGTCGAGAGTATAGATTTTGTGACTATAATCATGATGTAATGTGTACGAACCTCTTTAGCTGAATCAACTGTTATTTTAACTGCTCAATACTTTCTTATTTCTTATGTGTGTTCTTCTCTTAGAGAAAAACAAGTGTTATTTTAACATTTCAGTTATTGATATTTGTCCTGTATGGACTTCTGTATATGTTTGCACTTTTTTTTAGAAACAGTTATATTTGATAATTCAATAATTTCATTAGTTGAATTTATGAAAAATCAACTGTTACTGATTAATGATAATGGCATTTATTATCTAGACACTTAGATTTCTATTACTGAAAATATTGTGTTCTTTAAAAAATCAGTTTATTTGTGATAAGATGTTATTTTGTAGACGGATAATTAATCAATAATGTTAATAGCCTCGGAAATCATTTTGTTATCTATTTTAATTAAATAGATAAACAGTTTGAAAACATTTCATATTCCAAATCAAGTTAAATCTTTTTTAATTCAATCAAACAGAAAAGTTATTTAAATTGAAATACATTTATATTTATTGTTATGGAACCAAGAAAAGCTCTACTTCATTTGAATTGTGCAGGATAAAGAGAAAGCTTAAACTATAATACAACTTGTTCTGATAATAAATAATCTAAAAAGACACTTGGCCAAAGAAATTTGATTCCATATTAAACATAATCTTCAATTTGTGTTGTGATACTAATTCTCCAAATGAAAAATAACTAAAAAATATTTTTGAGTTTAGTCTTACCGTGAACATGTGCGAAAGTGAAATGTTATTTCATTAAATTTAATGAAATAGAAGAAAAAAGTAAACAAATTTGATTAGCTGATCTCAATAACGTGATAATCAGTTCATTTTAGAGCTTCATTGCTTTATTCTGACTCAGTTTACATTTTTTTTTACGAAAAAGCATCCAATCATTTGTTTTGAAACGGCGAGTGTTACAAGAGGCGGTATTTAACCAGGAATTTAACTGCTCATTGATGCATTGTGGGTCTCTGGTGTGTTCGAAGGTCTACATCTGGTTAAACAGACACTGTACACCTCCCCTTTCTCTCCGCCTGCCAAACTTCGCTTCCGACATACATGATAGGTAGTGTATAGCACCAGACAGACATTGCTTTCTGTGGAATCCCGTTACAGTAATGACAGGATTTGTTTGTTTATACCAATTTGATTAGCTGCAATATGGCCTGCCCAGAAAAGCGTATAGATTAGCGCACCGGCTGTTGATCTTAGCTAAACCAACTCCCTCGTGCTGGGCTGCACCGACACAGGTGGATGCTTGCCGCCTGAAGCTGCCCGAGGCAGGGGGTGTGTTAAAGAAGAGTTTTTACCGAACTTCCTGGGAATGTAAATGTGAGGCAAGGTATTGATGACAGGTGCCACTTGTTTATATTGAGTGTGAAATAGCCTTCATCAAATTTGGAATGAGAGAGAGAGGCGACCATTAACATTCATGCTTAGTCTGGACTCGGCATCACAATTTGGTTTTATATGTGCTGAATATGCACACTTGTCTTCCACAAGCACCTTCTCTTGTTGGATCATCTGGTGCTTGTATGGAAGGCTTAAGAGTCAGCGATCTTCTCATAGTTTCAGATATAGATCCAGTATTATGGAAACTGGGATGATAGATCTGGTTCCATGTTGAACAGTAGCTGTCTGCTGTATGTATGTACCTGGTGATGTTGAGTCAATCGGTTCTTGTGTGTAGGGGCCGGGATAGCCCAGTGGTTAGCGCTTTTGGCTTTCGGATCAAGAGGTAATGGGTTCGAATCCCGCCAGGTGCACAGCAACTTTGTCTGCAGTAGAGAACTGTTCTACACGCAGTAAGGTTTGGGTGCAATGCTACACTGAATTTCAGCGTAGTACCACCCATGGTTTGCTAGTTCCAGCCAATGCTCGCAGGTTTCCATATGGCGTTGCAGGCTTTGTCCCTGCCGTAATACTAGCAGCCGCGATATAAGTGAAATACTCTTGAAAGCGGCGTTAAAACCCAACTCACCTCACCTTTTATGTGTAACCTTTCAGAGGATAGTATGCCTCATACATGAAGTTGTAGTTAGGGTAGCACTTCAATCTTGCCCAGGACATTGGGTACTGGGTGTTCCTCAAACTTACCAAAACTTACAAAGGTTAATGTAACTCCCAGTCATTTCAGTATGGTTACCTTACAGACTTGCGATCACCTGAGTGCTTTGTGAAAGAAGGCCTAGATCCATATCATGAGATTTGTATGTAGCATGATACTCAATGTGGTATTAGAGGATTGTTCTATGTTCACCATTCACTTGTTTCATGCAAGCATCAGGACATTCGACACTTGTGTATAACATATTCAGGGGTAAGGAATTTGGATCAAGTACTATATCCTATGGTATGAAAGAACTGGTTCATTATGTCCATGAATACTTGAACCAGCCGGTGTCAGTTCATCTGGCACTTGTTTATGACCTCATGCAGAGAGAACTGGTTCTTTGCAAGCTTCGGATCAAGAGGTCCGGGGTTCGAATCCCGCCAGAGGCTCTGCAACTTTGTCTCCAGTAGAGAACTGTTCTACATGCAGTAAGGTTTGGGTGCAATGCTACACTGAATTTCAGTGCAATACAACCCATGGTTCACTAGTTCCAGCCGATGCTCGCAGGTTTCACCTCAATGCATAACCACATGGCATTGCAGGCTTTCTCCCTGCTATACTAGCAGTCTTGATATAAGTGAAATACTCTTGAAAGCGGCATTAAACCCCACATCACTTTACTTCACCTCCCCTCTTTGCAAGCCAGTACCTGTACTTGTCATGGTCTGACTTGGATCCTCTAACGTTCATGTCAAACTGATACATAGAGCCATAGAGACTAAATCATTATTAATATGAATCAAGAGATTGATTTATATCTTATACTTGATATTAGTCCTTCTGAAATGTGTCTGGCTGAATGGAAGGTTATGAAAGTAAAAGTTCTGGATTGATGGTACAGATCTGGAACCATTGGACTGCTCCTTAACCATGGAATCAACACAAACAACTTAAAATTTAAGGAAGGTTAAGAAGAGAATTTCAGCAAATACCAAATATTTAATTTTCAATTACAACAAAGTAAATATCTTTGGTATGACAATTTGGAAAAGAATTAAACTGGTAGTGATATTTTTTTGTTCCTTGAGACGTGTCTACTTCATCTTATCTTCGTTACGGCTTCTTCAAAAAGGTTTTAGGTTGATACATTCTTACAAATGTGAGAAATACATCTTCATAACAGCTTGGCATTTCCTGAAAGATATATCAAGGAATGTAACTGGGTGGAACAATGGTATCATTCTCCTGCTAATTAAGACAAATAATGCTGTTTTGTATGGCATATATGTTTTTGTAACCCATGACATATTTTCCTTGTGATGTTTATCTTCCATGCTTGTTCAAATGCCTCATTCCAGAACCTTCCACCCTAACACGATGTTTCACTTACGTTGCTATCTCTTGGATAAACTTCCCTTCATAATGCCCAAGTCAGATTTGGCAATTATCCCATGCATGGAATATGTGAACGTATCACCGTGGTCTCTCTCCAGCACCTGCACGGCTCTGTCTCGCTACTCACTCCTCGCAAAATGTTTTCTTGTTTAGAATCTTGTTAGAAATATAGTTCCCTTATGTTATTATAGTCTCATGTTGGTATGATGTCATATTCTGAGCTCTCCCTGCATGTATGTAGAGAAATCCTTTACGTAACCTGCATGTCACAGAACCCTAGCTTTATGTGTGTAGTCTTATGTCGGGCCAGGTTTGGATGGCACAGTAGCTAGTCGATCAATTCCGGATCAAAGAGTCTGAGGTTCAAATCCTATCAAGTTCGTCTATGTAGATAATTGTTTAACATGTGTGCATTAAGGTTTTGTTGAAATACTATTGTATAATCTGTGGTTCAGATTGTTATTAATTTCACTTCACTGCATAAGAAACGATAGTAATGTTTCTTTTCTTCTACAATACAGATGCTGTGTTGTAAGTGGAACCTTTGAATGTGCTTTTAAACCCCACATCACCTGAATTGTTGATTGTGTGTGAACCCTTAATGTGTGTCGATAGATCTGATAGAAGGAGGCCATAGCTCTCTATGCATAGATTCTATATGGAATCTATATCTTTCTGTGGATAGATCTTATATAAGCAGCCGTGTTCCAATGTCTAGCGCTTACGTAAAGACGCAGCAGAGCTTGGTTCTGTATACTGCAAGTGTATTCTCCATTCAGGGTGTTTATTCATTGGCATTTGGATCTGCATCCAGGGGCCTGTAATGGAAGCAATTACGACCACTGAAACTGTTTGTTGTTAAAACAAACAAGGGGAATACCTTGCAGCTATGACAAGTCCTCTCCTATAATGATTCGCCCAGACGACCGATCTCAACACTTAGATGAATGGTATTAAGTCATTTGCTCTTTCTGCCTCCTAATTTCGAGAGGTGCAAGTGCAGAGTAAATAAGCTCAGCGTCTGTTTGCAGAGATCTTGTTTCCAGGGAATGTGCATGTTGCCCCAGGCTCTTCGTCTTTCAGTTGCTTGACACTTCTCCAAACTAATTGGTATCCCACCCACATTTTAACTTCTCAATGTGGCAAAATACAAAAGTTTTCTTGTATGTTGTGTATCAGTTTAAATGTAGTTACATTCTAACTTCGAATTGTTGTAATTCTGACATTTCGTTTTTTAATGAACTGTATCAGTTTGAGTGCAGACCATAGTAACATATAACCTTGTGTTCTTTGTCGGATTTAGCTTTTCTATCCATATTTAAATCTCATCTTTTCAAATTCTTAAATAATTATTTCATGTTGCACTGTATCAGTTTGGATGTGAATAAAAACTCTTACAGGAACTTTCGCACATTTCCTAATGAAAATAAAGAGTTCTCACAAAATGGAAATACATTTTACCGTTTGCAAAACAATCCTACTGAATCTAAGTTCTAAAATAAATGGTTTTGGTTCATTTAAGCAGTCCATTTCTCATCCTCAAATTATAAAAATGTGTCCACAAAAATGATCGTTAGCAGTTTTCGACACCATTTTCTATGACAGATATTCAGGTAGTGTCATGAGCTGGGCTGTAAAGTTTACTGCATAAACTCTATAAACATATAATAATATATATCACATATAAAAAAGGAAAAAAATGTGTTACTGTGCCTTTAAGATTCGTGCAATCTTGCCGAATACTCAGAAAATGGAGTCTCACATAGCCTGTTATCTCAAAGAAGATAATTTTGAGAAGTGTTTATAGTTCTTTGGTGTAATGCATCAAACCAGATTCCACTCTCATTTTCTTAAAATGTACGATGAACTTTATAACACTGTCATTGATAAAACGCAACAATATATTCTGTCTGCAATGTGATGACGTTGCACAGATAGCCGTGTGTTTCCATTAAGAATGAATAAGTCCTCTGTTCAGTGGAATCATTTGTGATGTTCATCTTCATTAAATTCATGGCATATGCGTCCGATCTCTCGACAGTCGGCAGATACTGAGCATCGTAAAGCAGCCTTGTTGTTTCTAATGAAGTATACAAGTCCAGATAGTTCCACTATCGAGATTGTGCTCTATTGAATAAACAAAGGCCCAAAACCTTCCATATGTTAGATTACACCTTTCATTTAACTCCTGAAATACATTGTATGTGCATTAGCCATATGTTTGGTTTAGGAATGCGGTAAGATAAAATTAAATAACACACTGTCTAGTCTTCTTATTATCAGCATTATCGTAATATCTTGGATAATAATTTTACGTTTTGGCAAGCCAATTTTGCTGTTGATACAATATTTCTATAAAAATTATGATATGAGAGAAAGAGGTTTACCATTCTAAATTAAATAAATACCTTACAAGATTAAGTTAAAAATTACTATATTAAGAAAACAATTGTTTGAAATTGTTATTGTTTGTCATCATTAACATATTAAAAACTTAGAAATACCTGACATTTAGATAGTGAGCAAATGATATTGATATTTTGGGGATCACACTATTTGCAATAGTACAAAAATGCTTTGTTTGGGACGAGTCCCTTTGGTGATTTGAATTTACCCTCAGAGTTAGGCACCAACTGCCAGCACTGACTGTACCAACTCAGCCATTCCGCAACTGAAATTTATACAGAATTTAGTTATACAAAATTTTGTTAATTTATGATTTTAAGATGATAAATCAGGGATGTCTGATTCACTAGTTCAAGATAATTTGGATAGCTAGCTCGTCAATGACTTCTGTCAAACTAGCCGTCAGCTGAGTCATGGTGCATCTTCAAAATCAGACCGATACTAATATTGAAGCACTTCAATGCAAAGTGTCCACATTTTATGACTTCTGCCTTCTCTTCTACTCTCACAAGTGGCTTCGGAAAGTCATCCAGGATTAACGGGTTGTTCCTGTCTGCAAGCAGGTCTTCATGAACCCTTTCAATTTTTGAAGGATTCCAAAAAATGCATTATGCAGCTTATGGCCGAGATATTGGAGACAGGGTATTCAGGCTCAGGGTCGTTGCGGCCTCTTTGTATTGTCCTCCCCGCAACAAGAAAATTCATCTTCAAAAGTGGAGCATTACACTGATGGCTGGATGTGATCCCGTCTTGAGATGATGAGGGCTGGTGTCATGGCGTGATCTCGAATCTCGTCGACGATCAAACATTTGTGACACTGTCATTTCAGGAAATGAATGAATTTTTCCTCGACACATGCTCCCAAAAATGAAAGTTAGGGAAAGGTGACATGCTCGCTTCTCTGATTGATGCAGCTCGCGTGTTGATTAACACTCGTTCTGAAAGCCTGTTTGCGCAAAGGAGGACCACTCGTTGCATTTTTGGGTTTCGGATTGCCATGTCATCCTCTAGCTTGGCCTTATCGTTCTCACCAGATGCATCATTTGCGACGTTTTTAATTTAATTTTTCGCTTGGAGTTGGTAGAATGTGATTCACTGTTTATTGGTAGATTGGTTGGAACTAGTTTATGTTACTTGAAAAAGAATTTGAAGATCCAAGAATTTCAATAGCTTATAATTACTATTCCTTACCTAAAATTTGACAGTGAATATGTATTGTGCAGCATTGTTCTTCTCAAGAAGTTGATATCCAGATTTTGTTTTTCTGATTTATTCCACTTTCTTACATTTTATTTTAGTTTTGTTCTTTCAATTTATGGAGGCATTCAACTTTTTATGCATTTCAAGTTATCATATTTGAGATTTAAATGTAGCTAATTTGTCTTTGGAAAGTAGTATTTGATACTTTATCCCCTTGCAATATTTTGGACATCTTGATTTAACTGTTTGTGTAATGCAGGAAATAAAACGTTTTATTAAATTGTAAATTGCTTTGTAAGGGATCGTTTTCTGAAGTTTGGAACTAGTTGGTCTCCAAGGATGAACATAAACATGTAATCAGTGGAATGGAATATAACATTTATCTGTTTCCTTCTCAGAATCAATCAATAACATATTTTGATAACTTGTATTATGGAGATTAGCTATCAATTTGCAAGAATTGATATTCCTAACTTCTAATCAAGAAAAATAACAATGTCATTTCTTACTTTCTGGCAGATGGTTGTTGGCAATATACTACTTTCCTAAACACAGAGTATGAGTCTGTCTGCCAGCAGGAGACAAACAATAAATAAAGATGGCTGATTTATGATGCTGGAATGTAATAATACTCTTCATATGTAATAAGTGGCTAGGAGAACCCTGTAAGATAGACAGATCTAGCGGTGTAATCATGCAGAGAGAATTGGAAGTTTGGACATAATGGCCGGCAATCGCGATGTTAGTATCTCTGGGAGATTTTATGGAAGCTGTTATTATGAATCCGAGCTCAGCAATATTCTGATTTGTTTCATTGGATCCTATGTCATCTGAGAAGAAAGATGGTCGCTCTGATTGTATATCAAATGTTGGCCATGCTCAACTTTATGGCAAATTTGTCATAAAGATTGAAAGAGATTAAAGCGATAGCTGCTTTATGGAAAAAGGAAACCAATTGTTTCTGTCTGGATATGTTCCTCGAATGATATTGAATTAGAAAGCCTCTACATCATTTGCCGATGCCTTGAAGGCTCATGTGGATGAGAATGGTATCGCAAGAGACACCCTCGGACAGGAACACCAATCCAGACGATGCGATGCTGAACCTACTTAATCTGCTTTGTCTCTGGTATCAGTTCCTTGTTTTACAACCACCCGATCAGGAATTAATCGCCCCCTTTTGTATGATACAAGAACTTAGTATAAAATATCAAAATTACACAGCTTTAGCGCTTGGAGCAACCTCCAGTTGATTGGATTATTAAGATTATCAAGATGATTTATCGTTGTTAACTTTCTAAGTTTGATTTCGGTTATATAGGAAAATGATGGATAGAGCATAATGTAAAAGTCATTCTATACAACATCATTATTTACAACATAGGGGGCGGGATAGTGCAGTGGTTAGCACATTTGGCTTCAGATCAAGAGGTCTGAGGTTCGAATCCCGCCAGGGACTCAGCACCTTTTCGTGGGGTAGAGAACTGTTCTACATGCAGTAAGGTTTGGGTGCAATGCTATGCTGAATTTCATTGCAGTAACCCCCATGGTTTGCTAATTCCAGCCGTTGCTTGCAGGTTTCAACGCAATGCATAGCCTCAATGGTGTTGCAGATTTTCTCCCTGCAATAATATTAGCATCCATGATATAAGTGAAATACTCTTGAAAGAGGCGTTAAACCCAATCTCACCTTACAACAACATCGTACACAATCTTTCAGATATGTTTGCAGGTAGAATCAATTCGAATGAAGGTCACATAAAAGTTTTTAAATCTTTACAGATGAGTTGAAAAAGTCTGATGATGGTCCATGAAGCTTTAAAGAACAATTTCTTCAAAACTGATACAGAACTATCTATATATATATAACAAACTTCAGTTCAAACTTATCCAACCCTCAGGTCTCATATAGAAAAATACAATTGTCGAAGAAATCACGATGATTTATTCATAATTCACAAGCATGCTTTCGACCATCACGGGTCTCATCAGATGAGATATATATATATATGTATTAGGGCTATGATGAACGTCAATTTCCTACCTTATTATATATATAATAATTTGCTCCATAATAAAAGTGTAGTAATATTGAAGTTAAACCTTGTATCGTCTCACTTTTCTTCGTAAAGATAATATCCTTTGAAAGTGTTGCTTTCTTGATGCACACATTTGAAGCACTGCCTATGCATCTTGAGCCTGCATCATACATCATCGCTTGCAGTTAATGAGTCATAATCATGCTTTGGAATACACGTAGGTGGTATTTGTAAAATATTCTTAAGTATGTTCACCTCTGTTTCACCTTTGCTCATTGTCTCCGCCTATAATAGACACAGGTAATTTACCACACATACCTGTACTTACATACACCTCCTTCCAAGTGGTTCTCTCGTTATCATGGCGAGTCCTTTATGCTCGGCTGAGCAAATTATGATTGTTCGTCTGAAGTGGATTGTTATATCACTCGCAGCCAGTGTGAGGTAAGTATCTATTATTTACTGCTAATCACATCGGTTCCACCACAGAGACTGTCAAGCTAGAATGACCATTTTGTCATGCATGATTTGGGGATGGCTCTGGTCATTTTATGTATGTTTATTCATCAATATTAACAGTGGAACTTACAGGGTCAAGCGAAAGGCTTCATCGACCGTAACCATGAGTTGATCAACGTTGGCCATGTTTGTGGGCAGCAGTAATTACCGTTGTTAGCGATCAGCCAAGTGCACGGTTATTGAAAGCAGTTCCAATAGGTCTGTCTGCTCATTAGATCTGCAGCCAGGGAAATTAATTTGCCGAAAACGGAGCATCAGTGCATGACAGAGCCAGAAAGAAGTTCCATTGGAATTCATTTTGGTAAATACTTGATTTCAATAACATTGAGATGAGTTGATAAAAGACGGGCGACATTCTTTATCCCTGATGATTCTTGACAAAAATGTTATTCATGATGAACAGTTAAAGTGACAAATGTGAGCTGCGGCAATCGTGTTTAACGTGTTTGCAAAAAGCACCAATGCACTATACACGCAGAATCGTCTACTCGTTAGGGCGAATACTGCCAGTCGGTATTGATGTATCGGCGCTGTTATACCCTCCCTTCACGCTCTCTTTGATTTTCCTTTATACCCGCAGATGTAATTACAAAACAGTTGCATCGCGCTGGCCAGACCGAAAGGCTCTTGTGAAAACATGGATATTTCTTGTTTAAATATCACTTTCTTCAAGTATGACATCTTATCATTAATGGAAACTCGAGCTGACTAGATGCGGTAAATGGGAATCCGCAAGTGGATGGGTTTTAATGCTTCTTATGGTATATGCGAAATTATCACTTGTCGCTAAATGACAGTTTATGGAGAGGGAAGAAAATGAATTTGGTTCGGTGTGCGGCAAGTGTTGTGAAGCGAGTTGATACAAGATTAATTCTGATACATCATGCCAGATTGCTCGGCTTCAAAAGCTTGACGTGACGAAGCGACGGCGCGTATAAGTTGACAAGCGTTTGTTTTTATATTGCATCAATCCTTATGTTATTTCTGTAAACATTACACCAAGACATGATAGTTCCTAAATGAATTCTTTTTTAATACAGTCGGAGTTCCTTTGGTATCCAGTAAGCGATTATATTTCTTTGACGAATATTTATTTGATGTACTCCTAAGCCTGTCTGACAAAATGAGAGACCAATTCTTTAAGGAATAATATTTTTGACGAATATTTATTTGATGTACTCCTGAACCTGTCTGACAAAATGAGAGACCAATTCTTTAAGGAATAATATTTTTGGATCAGTTTGGTCTTTATTGTTCCATTTGATATTATAGTTCAGGTACATTTTAATAGAAAATAATAATTATTGGCAAAATATGATTTAGTTATATTAAACATTGTATGATGTTAGTTTGTGTTCGTTTGTGATATCCTTTCTGTTACTTGATAGCTCTAAGATGAAATTAAAAAAAGACAACTTTTATAATTTGTAATATGCCTGACAAAAGATTGTATTTCTCTGTTCAGGCTATTAACAAATCTAGAGATATAGGTTTTGTATTCAAAAGTGAAGTTGATTTACTATTCCATCAATATTGTTTGCATTTAATGGCCAATAGCTTCTGATTTATGACTATAAAAGAACATAATTTCTTTTTCAAAATAATATGACATTTATCAAACAGAAATTTCCAAGTATTAGTCCAAAATAATGACCAGTTATTCTTCCAAGCGATTTAAGATTTTATTAATAAAAAATGCAACTTGATTTTTCTCCACCGTCGGATCAATACGTGCTAACTGAATTATGTTTCAGAAACAGACCCTGACATGGCAGTGATCGCATTACTTACAGGTTATAAGCCGGAAAATAAATCACAAGACTTTGGTTACATTGATGAAGATGCTATGCTTTTAGTGCTGGCTAAAGTAACCATTACTAGCAGAGACGCTGTAAGTGATTTAATCAGGATGTTTAGCAAAAAGAGAATATTTAGTTAAATCAAGATGATGTCTGAGTTTGAAATGCTCGTGATTCCATGTGGAAAAAGCAAAGAAATGTTCAGTAGTTGTAGTTATTATCTTGTAATTCATTTGAAGATGGTGTTTTTCTAAATTAATTGAAGGGAAGAGTGTTAAATAGTGTGTATCTAATGGAATAGGGGCAGTGAATTTTACTATTTCAACATGGCCACTTGCCAAGGACAAGTCTCTCTGGAATTTAAGTTCAGTCTCTGGCTAAGTGTGATTTTACTTTATAAATATTAATTTTAAAATTGTTTGAAAATAATTTTTGTTGTGTAGAATCTTTTCTTCATAAAGGATGGGATCCAATGGTTCAGAGGTTAGCAAGATCAGGATTTCCTGGGTTTGAATCCCGCAATGGCCTCAGCAACTTCACCTGTAGAAACTTGTTCAACAAGCATATTGCTGTATTTGTTACCTTATTTATACAGTGCAATACCCATGGTTTGCAAGCTCTAGCCAATGCGTGCAAGTTTCACTGAAATACAAGTCAAAAATTTTCTTTTGAGCTTTTTTTTTCAACAATACTATATGATCTTCATAGCGCAGACGGCAATTTTCAATATGTTTTGCAGCCCAGATTAAACATTTTAGTTTTGCTGTGAGAAAAACTAAGTAACACTTCCAGGACTCGCTTTGTAGTAACTATGAATTTTCTTTTTCTATACCGAACTAACCCGAGACCCGCAAGTTAAGGGTTAAGATCCTGGAATATTATAACCTGTAGTTAAAGAGTTAATAAAAGTAGATCCAGACAACTTTCACTGATCAATGCAGTGACACCCATGGTTCACTAGTTCCAGCCAATGCTCACAGGTTTCACTGCACTGCATAGCCTCATGGTGTTGCAGGCTTTCTCCCAGCCAATACTAGCAGCTGTGGAGTGAAATACATTTGAAGGAGGCGTTAAACCCAAACTCACCTCACCTCACTTTTACTGATGCTTTTAAATCAGTCTGTATGGCAAGATATTTGTGTTTGTGATATTTGTAGATTGCATGTGGAGGTCTGGGAGTGTTCGTACAAGGAAGAGGAAATGATCTGGGTGTATTCCTGTTGTAGAGTATTTGGGAGGAACGTTAAGGCCTTAGGTGGAGATGACTTTGCTTATCAAAACAAATATTTTAACACTTTTGCTGCTGAATTGTGACAAACCATTATGATTGGCCTAATTACAGGATTTATGTTGTTAAAAATGAGATTTATTAGGAATTTGCCACTGGGTAAAATAAGCCAACTTGGAATATTCTTGAGTTAATTATTTTGAATGGAATTTCAATTTTCGTTTGTTTTATCATGACAAAGTCTATATATAAGTCTATATATAAGTTTCTTGAACAAAAACAATGAGTTTACATATATGTCATCAAGATTCTAATTATATTTATTTTAATTTTTTATTTAAAAAATTAAGTATTGATTTAACGATTTTGATTTGCTTTTTGAAAAAGGGATGAGTAAGAAATGTATGACGATTTCACCATTCAAAGAATTTAAATTCTGCAATGGTTGATTTATCATCTAATAACTCTCGCCTATCAGAACATGTAAAACTAGTGCACATATGGTGTGCATCAGATAGCATGGTCAGTCTAATACGCCTTTGATTCATGAATCATACAAATTGGAAGTTTCTCCAATTGAGTGAAATCCCATGGCGCTAACAGAATGATAGTTTCCACATGACTGCTTTTACTGAAACACTGGATGTGAAAGCATCTATTGATTGTCTTGCCAAAAACAGATGCTAAGAACAGAATCTGATGAATAAAGATATCTGAGCAAGCGCTTAAGAAATTTTCAAGACATTTTATCATTGGTAAAATTAAAGTTTTTAACTCACTGTTCTCTTGTACTAGGTGATTGTCAAAATGAAATGTGTCATTTTGACATGTGACCTTCAATTTTAACCCTTGATATTGACCTTTGACACATGACCTCTAACCCCTTAACTTTGGAGATAAAACTCTAACCATTTTTCTCTGTTGTAATAGAAAGTAAATTTTGGTGCATTTTTGGTCATTATATTTTATACCGTCTTTAATATTTGGTAAAACAAATATGTTATAACATTCAATAGAGGTTTATACCGGGAATTATCAACCCCTGACTATAGAATGAGCTGAAGGCACTTGAGATAAAACCTTACGTTAAACTTATAATTCCCAATGTAAACCTCATTGAATGTCATAACTTATTTTATGCATGAATAAAGTATAATCCCATAATGAAACATATTGCTTTGGGTGTACTTTTGATAATCTTTTAAAGCATAAATGTACAATCTAGAGTGTCACCTCGAATTGTTTTCCACAAAAAACACCAGATCATAACATCTCTTAAAGATTCTCCAATGATATAACCCAAAATTAGCTTCAAACTTTATCTCTTGGGTTTTGCTTACTCACTTAATTGTTATCAAGCGTTATTATAACATCGTTGTTTATCACTTAATTGGAATCATTATCGCACATTGATTACTTCATAACAGATTAATGAGATATCAAGAATGGTGATAATAGGATATCTGAATTGATATGTGTTACATGAAATTACTGACATTACCATTATGGTAGAAGAGATATTAAGTGTTTTCCCCGTGTGTATTCCTTATAAATTATCTCATAGGATAATCTTGAAAAGAATCCCATATTAGATGTTTATTCAAGAAGAAGGTTTGCAGGGTTCTTTCCAAATAATTCATCCGATAAACCTCCTAGAATTATCTTTACCAGCTTTCTGAATCCTCATTGAATAAACATATTTACTTTTACTTGAAAATGATGGCCAAAATGATGATGTTTAGAGTTTATTTTTGCAGGAAACTTAGGTAATGAAATCATCGAATAAATTTCAGAGAATTATTTTTGACAATTTTCCCCAATTTCATTGAATAATGTGTAACTACTCAACAAATTTTGTTTTTGATGAACCAATAAGAATATGATTTAACCAGAGTCTCTATTGTTTGCAAATCATGTAACAACCTTCAAAGAATATTGTTTTTAGCTGATTTGATTTTTTATGCACTTAATGATCATGTTATTTGAGCTGTGTCTATTTATTGTTTGCAGGATACTTTGTAAAGAGATTAAGGAGAAGAGCGGTATCAGATGGTAAGTAATATTTACTATGCCCCCAGCTATAGGGAGGCAGCAATCAAATTAGATTTGCTGGTGTAAGGAGATGCCTCATCTTGCAGCAGGGATGATGTAGGGGTCCTTCGGGAACACTTAACCTTTCCTACTGTCACAGCTCTGTCACACGCTTGGTCTTGCTCTACGCCAATAGAGCGGGAGACTGGCGACTCTGTAGCGAGACTGACTCTGTTATGGATGTATATGGGGAGGGAATGAGTACATGAAGTTTCATAGATGATATATACTCAGAACAATAAGTTAAACACCACTTCTTTCAATTTGGTAAAAAAAATTATGATCACAGCTCTGTCACACGCTTGGTCTTGCTCTATGCCAATAGAGCGGGAGACTAGCACGGTCTTACTTCTAGCGACTCTGTAGCTGTTATGGATGTATATGGGGAGAAGATGATTACATGAGTTCATTGATGACATATACTCAGAGCAATAAGTTAAGGATCACTTCTTTTAAAAACTTTGTAAATTTTTTGTTTAAAGGTTCAAAAAGTTCATTGGGGAATTTGGTGGTATATATCTTACTTTAATTTGGTAATTATATCCCAACTAAGATGTAGTCAAGGGTATTTAGCAGTCAGTGTGTCCATGCGTCTGTGAGAAGGATTAAAGCTGGAGACACTGGACTCTACATATAAGAGTTATGTCGATTACAAACGACTCTGTGAGTAATTGCAATGTTCCATGATTTTGTAATATATTGACATTGTCGTAGCTCTGTCACTGAACACTCGATCTTACTCCAAATAACAAGAAGTCTATGCAGATGTGAGGGGGTGGTTTCTAAGTCTAATATTTGGCAGTCTCTTAGGAACATTAGATCTTTCCTTCTGTCACATGCTCAATCTTGCTTCACATGGATAGAGCTTGGAGACGTGACTCTTTGTACATATATTCAATATAGGTTTAGTTTGGGGAGGGTTTGGATTGATCTTGGTAGCATAATGTGAACAGAGTCCAAGATTTGGTAGATGCTGAGTAACTCATTGAGAACTCTGACATTGCACAGAGATAGAGCTTGGAGACAGGGACTCTGTATACATATTTTCAATAAAGGTTTAGTTTGGGGAGGGTTTGGATTGATCTTGGTAGCATAATGTGAACAGAGTCCAAGATTTGGTAGATGCTGAGTAACTCATTGAGAACTCTGACATTGCACAGAGATAGAGCTTGGAGACAGGGACTCTGTGTACATTTATTATACCCCCGACCAACGGTTGGGGGTATATAGTTATACCAACGATTCCGTCCGTCCGTCCTTCCGTCCGTCCGTCCTTCCGTCCGTCCTTCCGTCCGTCCTTCCGTCCGTCCTTCCGTCCGTCCTTCCGTCCGAAGACAATTTTTGTCCGATCGATTACAGAAAAACTATTTGTCTCATCCTTTTTAAATTTGGTACATGTCTTCTTCACCACTAGGAGAGGTGCAGTGCGAAGTTTAAACCGAATTGGTGAATTTTTGAATTTTTGGCGATTTTTTTTATTTTTTAACTTAGTCAAATTCTGAGCATTTTTTGTCCGATCGATTATAGAAAAACTATTCATCTCATCCATTTCAAATTTGGCAGATGTCTCCTTCACCACTAGGAGAGGTGCATTGCGAAGTTTAAACCGAATTGGTGAATTTTTGAATTTTTGGCGATTTTTTTTATTTTTTAACTTAGTCAAATTCTGAGCATTTTTTGTCCGATCGATTACAGAAAAACTTTTCATCTCATCCATTTCAAATTTGGCAGATGTCTCCTTCACCACTAGGAGAGGTGCAGTGCGAAGTTTAAACCGATTTGGTGAATTTTTGAATTTTTGGCGATTTTTTATATTCTTTTACTTTATCATAGCTAGAATGAATGAAGCTACTACTGTATTGTGATTTGTTGACTTCATCATTTTCTTTTTCATGTAACTTTCATCAAAAGCTACTTCTGTGTTCTTGTTGATTTTACTATTTTATATTTCCACTGGTTATATTTTGGGAAAAGTTAAATTTTCTTTCCTTTCAGCCATATAAACTGCTGTATATCTCTCACTGTGCCTTCAGGGGTGTGCTTCCATGTACCTGTTGTTTAAAGTCACTCGAATGAATCATTATGATGGATTAATTTCCAAAATAAAGTTGAAATCAGTGGTAATAGCAGTAGTGTATTATATTACCAATACCTTTTCAAGTTACTTTAATTCCTATTTTGACTTAAACCACCTTTTTCACATGAAGATCGAGACTTGTCCTACCATTTTCACAAACAGTTTAATCTTAGCAATTACATTTCAAAGCTTATCAATCCTTAGGTGTGCAGACACCTCTCTCTTTAAGTAAAATAAAAATGTCAAACTGAAACAGTCGGGGGTATTAGTGAGCCACGCTCACTTTTTTGCTTGTTCAATATAGGTTTAGTTTGGGGAGGGTTTGGATGAAATCTTGGTGCATAATGTGCATTGTGTACATAGAGCTTGGAGACAGGGGCTCTGTATACATATATCCGATTATGGATTTAGTTCGTGAAGATGTTGGACGAAATCTTTGTAGCTGTATTTGCAGTCCAAGATTTGCTAGACTCTCAGTCACACATTGAGAACTCTGACATTACACGAGGATAGAGCTTGGAGACAGGGGCCTTGTATACATATATCAGATTATGGATTTAGTTCGTGAAGATGTTGGACGAAATCTTTGCAGCTGCAAAATGTGCACATTGTCCACAATTTGGTAGACTCTCACCAGCACTTCTAGAGCCCGTTGCACAGGGACTGTATCTGTACCTGTTATGTATAAGGAAAGAGGTTGGACCTAGACATGGTAGCTGCATATATCAACATCATCCCCTGAACAGGCTACAGTAAATCTGGGAAAGGTCTGGACATAATTGTAGTATCAGACCAGGGGTCTGTGGTTTGGTCTCCTCTAGGGAACAATTACTGTCCAAGATTTGTCACTTGGTTGGTTTTTTACAATACACTGATTCTAGTGTAAATCCTGAGACTGTGTGATATATGCAGACATAAAGTGTATAGGTTGTAGATGAGTGATGTGATTGAATAGAGTCATGGGATCTGTGTAGAAGAGGTCCACCATTTTTAAGTCTTTGGGGAACAATTTACTGTTAAAGCTTTGTCACCATTTCCTGCTTCCAAGATATCACAGTGTTTGGAACTTGATGACAAGATAGCAATGTAACATTTGTATGTATTTTTGTCAAGGTCATTTTTGTCAAGGTCATTTTTGTCAAGGTTATTTTTGTCAAGGTCATTTTTGTCAAGGTCTTACACTATAAGTTTAGGATGTACCATGGTATATACAAGTGGTGTAAAGTAAACTTGAAAATTAAACAGCCCTTTTATTTTGTCAATTACAAAGGCGAATTAAAGATAAAAGTCTAAGTTAACCAGCCCAAACAACCAACCCAGACTAGAGGTTGCTAGGTTTTGTATGAGCGTCAATATTTCACTGCAATATGAGCTCTTTGAAGCAGCGTCTTTAAAACACTTAACCTTCAGGGCTTCTTTCATGAAGAAATCTTTCCTTAACATCAACTCCCATTCTTTAACAACAACACTGAGGCAACTGTAGTGAATTGCAAAACATTGAGTACTTTATGAAAGAAGATGCAGTTTAATTACATCTCCATCTCAATGACTTCCTTGGGCCATTGGTCAAGGTGATTATTGGAGTTGGACAGAATCATGGACTCTGTCCATCTGACCATGATTTGGTAGTCTCAGGGGACCACTTGGATTCTGCCACCCAATCTTCCAGTACAGGCTTGAAGCTGAGTGACAAAGAAAACCCCGGCTTAGGTCATTCATATGTATGCTGAGCTGAGAATATTTAGTATGTATTGGTACACATAAACGAGCAAATTCAAGGTATTGGCAGTCTCACATCACCATCAAATGTCTTCTGCAACATGCAGGGGGATAGCGCAGCGGTTAGCGCGGTCGACTTTGGATCAAAAGGTCTAGGTTCGAATCCCGCCAGGGGCTTGGCAACTTTGTCTGCAGTAGAGAACTGTTTTACATGCGGTAAGGTTTGGGTGCAATGCTGCACTGAATTTCAGCTCAACCACCCATGGTTTGCTAGTTTCAGCTGATGTTTCACCGCAATGCATTGGCACAATGGTACCTGTTGCGGGCTTTCTCCCTGCCATAATACTAACAGTGATATAAGTGAAATACTCTTGAAAGCGGCGTTAAACCCTAATTTACCTCACCTCTTTAAGTTCAAAATTATTCTTCATTGTAAGGTTGTAGACTATGACTCTGGTTCAATTGATCCAGCTATTGCTCAATGGTGTTGCAGGCTTTCTTTCAATGGTATCATTGAAATACTCCTGAAACAGTATGAACATGCCTTACCTCAACCTAGTTCACAGCTCATCTGTTGTACACATGAACAATTAAAGCAAGTTTGTGGTATCATAATAACATATCCATGATCAAGAGAGTTCTCTTCCAATTTGTAGAATTTGTCTCAAACAGATGAAGTGAATCTTGGTCTGTCAGTCTTCATATATGTATACTAGACAAAATAAGCTAGGGATATTCAATGTTTTATGATTAATATTTCATTAGTATATCAATTAATGAATACAGCGAGACCTTGTTTAACAGGACCCCATATATCCGGAAACCGAATTTCAAATTTCTTCTCTATGCATTAATATGCAAATAATGATTAACCGCTTAACAGCACGTCTTGCTATCCGGACGATTTTCAACTGTAACCAAATTGTGTGGATAAACGCGGTCTGAGCATACATCAAAATTTATAATTCCAAATTTCAAAATATCCCTAAATATGTTTGTCCAGTATATAAATGAATGGATCTTCGTCTGGCATACTTACTAAAGCAATTATTTTATCAATAATATTCATAGATCTATCTAAATGGAGGTAATGTCATAAATATAGAATTCCTGCAAATATCCTGAAATTCAGAAATAGTTGGCTCATCCCCAGGGATCTCTTAACCTTCTGGTTCTGTCCTAGCAGTGGCATTTCCTCCGTTGTATGGTGACTATCTATTGGAGACAACTGGTGTGATTCGGTTTTCTGATTAGATTTCTGGGGGAAAATACTTGATACCAAACTAAATGACCTGTTAATTAAATAATTTTGTTCACTTTTGCTTGATTTACCACACATCTGTTCTTTTTGCAAATCCCGCCAGGGGCACGGCAACTTTGTCTGCAGTAGAGAACTGTTCTACACGCAGTCAGGTTTGGGTGCAATGCTACACTGAATTTCAGTGCAGTACCACCCATGGTTCGCTAGTTCCAGCCGTTGCTCGCAGGTTTCACCGCAATGCATAGCCACATGGCGTTGAGGGCTTTCTCCCTGCCATAATACTAGCAGCCGTGATATAAGTGAAATACTCTTGAAAGCGGCGTTAAACCCCAACTCACTCATTCATTCTCTTTGCAAGAATTGGGTTGGATCGTGCAGTCTTCTGAATTTGAATTTGAATCTCGCCAGCAGGATGATAATGTTGATCTTGGGTATTTTCTCCTGAAATTTTGTGCAGTACAACCCCTGGTTGGCTTGTTTTAGCCAATGCTTGCAAGTTACATTTTATTTCATAGATTTAATGGTATTTCAGAAGTTTTCTTATATTAATATAGCTAAACTATTCTATGTTCAAATATTCAATGCAGTTTCACACTTGGTTCATTTTATTAAAGACTTATTATTCAATTTACTTTTTTTTTAAATAATAAAACATATTTTTTGAAAGACTATATTCACAAAGTAATTTTTTTTTATCATAAATGTCAACAATGTCTTGTTTTCCCTAAGCAAAGCTTTCCACACTTGTAGCGCAGATAAATGGCATCACTTTTGAATGAATGTGCTGGTCTTTATAAAATTTTCAAATATGAAGTCATAAAAATGTTATCTTTAGTAATATATTTCACCTGGGTTGTGCAAAAAACATGTATTAATAACATATGTGTAAACAGGAATATGTATGCTTGAAAATATCCTGATAGAATCTTCTCTTGCACAGGGATGATGATTGATTGGTCTTTAGATATGAGTGCAATTTCTTTAGTGTTGGCTGTCTTATGTTTTATCCTGCCTCTGTTACCAACATACAGGTAACAATTTCAGCGTGCGATCATTACTATCCAATTGTTTTATATCATGCAATATAAGCCCTGACTAGGTCACAGTGGAACTATCCAATAGCCATAGATTGATTAGAAAATTAAAACGCTGGATGTGACCGACTCCAGCAATACATCACGGATCAGTTCCAGTCTCCAGGGATTACTTAACCTTTGATAGAGCTTCTGTTGTGTCACCTAACTTCATGGATTGTGTCAGTGTCTCTGTCATTGTCTCTGTCACTGTCTCATCTTGGGGCTGTGGTAGTTGGGACATTGAACCTTTGCTGTTGCTATGAACCGTTGACTGTGGCTATGAACCGTTGACTGTGGCTATACATCCATAAACTATCCTCTTCTTCTCTGCAATACCAATTTCTAGAATGCCTCTCAGTATAATAGACATAGTGCACTGAAAAGACATGGTTTGTTTCCAGGAATCCAATCAATTGGACACATAGTTCGCTAGTTCAGGCCAATGTTCGCAGGTTTCACTGCAATACATAGCCAAATGGTGTTGCAGGCTTTCTCCTTGCAATAATACTAGCAGCTGTGATATACTGTGAAATACTCTTGAAAGCGGCGTTAAACCCCAACTCACCTAACTTCCCCTCACCTCACCTCACCTCACCTCCCCTCACCTCACCTCCCCTCACCTCACCTCACCTCACCTCACCTCACCTCACCTCACCTCTTCAAACTCATTTGGCTCCATTCAAAAGTTAAATGTGCTTTTCATTGTAAAATGAGAGATAAGGTTAATTCAAGATTTATGTATGCATGTACTATCATGGACATATTTAAAAAATAACACATCAATAACTGTTTTGCAATTCGGTGACACAGTAAATCATACAGTCGATGAATCAGAGAGTGTCATCACAACACAGCGGCAGCCATTAATTATTTATGATAAGCTCATGTTTCATATGACACCATTCAGTTGTCCTCTCATCATCCAAATACCAGTTCAAAATCCTTTTCCATTGTTTTATCCACTTTTCATTGTTTTTAACTCATGAAAAAGGCTGTGGCATTGTCTTTCTGTCTGTCTGTAGGTCATATAACACCATTTCAGTTGGATCTTTCTTCTCATGTATTGTTCAAATGTTATTTTCAAATCTTATACTTCATTTTATTTTTTTCATTGATTTATGAATTTTTCAAAGGTTTAAACCTATGATGGTAAAGGTCCGTCCTTCTGTCTGTCAGTTTGTCATATAACACCACTTCAATTGGTTCTTTGGGGGCGGGATAGCGCAGTTGTTAGCGCGTTTGGCTTCAGATCAAGAGGTCCGGGGTTCGAATCCCGCCAGGGGCACGGCAACTTTGTCTGCAGTAGAGAACTGTTCTACACGCAGTCAGGTTTGGGTGCAATGCTACACTGAATTTCAGTGCAGTACCACCCATGGTTCGCTAGTTCCAGCCGTTGCTCACAGGTTTCACCGCAGTGCATAGCCACATGGCGTTGCGGGCTTTCTCCCTGCTGTAATACTAGCAGCCGCGATATAAGTGAAATACTCTTGAAAGCGGCGTTAAACACCAACTCACTCACTCACTCAATTGGTTCTTTGGGGGCGGGATAGCACAGTTGTTAGCGCGTTTGGCTTCAGATCAAGAGGTCCGGGGTTCGAATCCCGCCAGGGGCACGGCAACTTTGTCTGCAGTAGAGAACTGTTCTACACGCAGTCAGGTTTGGGTGCAATGCTACACTGAATTTCAGTGCAGTACCACCCATGGTTCGCTAGTTCCAGCCGTTGCTCGCAGGTTTCACCGCAGTGCATAGCCACATGGCGTTGCGGGCTTTCTCCCTGCTGTAATACTAGCAGCCGCGATATAAGTGAAATACTCTTGAAAGCGGCGTTAAACACCAACTCACTCACTCACTCAATTGGTTCTTTGGGGGCGGGATAGCGCAGTTGTTAGCGCGTTTGGCTTCAGATCAAGAGGTCCGGGGTTCGAATCCCGCCAGGGGCACGGCAACTTTGTCTGCAGTAGAGAACTGTTCTACACGCAGTCAGGTTTGGGTGCAATGCTACACTGAATTTCAGTGCAGTACCACCCATGGTTCACTAGTTCCAGCTGATGCTCGCAGGTTTCACCGCAGTGCATAGCCACATGGCGTTGCGGGTTTTCTCCCTGCCATAATACTAGCAGCCGCGATATATGTGAAATACTCTTGAAAGCGGCGTTAAACCCTAACTCACCTCACCTCACCTCACCTCAATTGGTTCTTTCTTCTTCAATTTATTTGATTCATTTTCAACTCTTTGACTTCATTTTATTTGTTTCATTGTTTTATTAACTTTTCATTGTTTTTAACTCATGATTGAAAAGACCAAAATGGTTTATGCTATAGCATTGTCCATCCCTTTGTCTGTGGGTCTGTCATATAACACCACTTCAGTTGATTCATGTATTTTACAGATATGATTTCAAATCTTGCATCATTTTATTCATTTCATTGTTTTATTCACTTTCCATCATTTTGCAACCCATGAAAAATGCCAAAATGGTTTAAGTCGTGACAATGTCCATCCCTCCGTCTGCCTATCCGTCATTTAACACCACTTCAATTGGTTCATGTGTTTTCCAGATATCATATTTCAACTCTTTTGCACAATTTTATTCGTTTTGCATTGTGTTTTTATCATGGTCAGACCTTTGCAGAAGGAGTTCAAATAACTGCATGTGCTACATGCAGACTCCAAATCTGGAACCTGATCCAGCTGATGTTTGAATTCTCTGTATCCATAAGACGGATCAGCTGTCAAATGGCAGTATGTTTCTGTTAACGGTGCCATCCTATGATATTAAACGGTCTATTGATTGGAATGCTGCACATAACACTCTTACGTTTGTGAAGACTACAACACAGAAGAAGATTGAAACTGGCAGATAGTTGCTTCAATGTCTTCACTTTAAATTTGGATCAAGAGGTATGGTTCAAATCCTTTCTGAAGAAGAAAGATTTCTTCAACGTGTATGCACTCTTCAAACCGTAAGTTCAGATTTTGTATGTCCCAATGTCGCATTGATTTCCTGGTGGATGTTTCGGTGTCACCGTATGATACGGCGTGTTCTTCTGATTTGGTAACTCCATATAACACATTCTTATAATGTGGAGACTGAAACTGTCTTCAGGCGGGGTGGTTAGCAGGTTCGGCTTTGGAGGTCCGGGGTTCGAATCCTGCCGGGGGCGGGATAGCATAGTGGTTAGCGCGTTCGGCTTTGGATCTAGAGGTCCGGGGTTCTAATCCCGCCAGTCAACTTTGTCTGCAGTAGAGAACTGTTCTAAATGCAGTAAGGTTCCGGTGCAATGCTACATCGAATTTCAGTGCATTACAACCCATGCCTCACTAAATCCAGCTAATGCTCACAGGTTTCACCTCATGAAATAGCCACCATGGTGTTGCAGGCTTTCTCCCTGCAATATAACACTAGCAGTCGTGATATAAGTGAAATACTCTTGAAAGCAGCTCACCTCAATGTCTTTACTTCATTTTGATCAGGTCTGTGGTTCAAATCCTGCCAAGGTTTTTCCAATTTCGATGTAGAGAACTATTGCACATGTTGTAAGGTTCTAGTGCAACAATGAACCCATCTCAGTTTCATTCATGGTTCATTAGTTACATGCGTGCAGGTTTCTCCTCATTACATTGTATATCCTTTTGCTCGCATTTTACCTGAAAAACATCTGCCAATATGTAAGTGTCTATAAGCTGTGGTCAAATCCCTTCTTACTCCACTTACAGTTTTCAAGAAACAATTACTGAATATGTGCATATGCTCTTCAAATATTAATTTTGATATCTTTCTCCATTACCTGTCACCTGGATTGTCTGAAATTTCACTCAACGATGTCGTCATACGGTATGAAATATTCTATCGATTGGATTCCTCCACACAGCATGTGCTCACATAGGCTGGCGAGATATTGCTTCAATGGCCCCAGTTTAATCTCTTTAGATTCTTTGCTCTGTCATATATCATAATTTCAACCTGATATCCCTACAAGAGTGTTTGATAACTTCAGCGCCTTTGGGCTTGCAAGTAATTGTGCTGACGTTATTGAAGAAAAATGAGACTGTGGAACTTTGATAGTTTGGTGTATTATGCTGAAGGGGAGTTATGGGGATGTCCATTGTGATTGTCTCTCCGCCTGTTCAGAGAAACGTTTTAAATGTTTTGAACTGGCTAATTCGCTATAAGCTCTGTTCAAAGTAGTAGCATTTGAGGAGTACCTTATACAATGGCTTATTGATTTCTTAGGGAAGTGTGGAATCAGAACCTTTAAGTTTTTCTTAGAATCCCAAATGTTTGATTGATGTTTCTTAAAACCTAAATTAAAATCTTTTATTTGATGATTTGTATTACAAAGAATTTATTTAATGATTTTTAAATTGAGGCATTGAGGAAGAGGTCCATCAGTTTGTTACAGATATGAATTAAAATGTTATAACATTACATGTAGATTGTGATATATGTAATCCTGCAACAGTCATTCTCTTCCCATGAAGTTACTCAAGTCAAGTGGTTAGCGTCTTCGCCTTCAGATCCGGGTTCAAATCCCGCACAGCAACTTTGTCTGCATTTGAGAACTGTTTTACACGCAGGAAGGTTTGGGTGCAATGCTACACAGATATTCAGCGTAGTACCATTCATGGTTCGTTAGTTCCAGCCAATGCTCACAGGTTTCACCGCAATGCATTGCCACATGGTGTTGCAGACTTTCTCCCAGCCATAATACTAGCAGCTGATATAAGTGAAATACTCTTGAAAGCGGCGGTAAACCCAAACTCACCTCGCCTCACCTCAAGTCAATTTCTTTCAGACAAATCTCTGTTGTAAATAGAATACTTTCTAAGCTAGAATATGGGAATACTGATTGGTTGCATACAAAGTTTAAAGTGCAATCAATGCCATTTTAAAGGTGACATTTACCAATGACGAGTCAGTCATAATGCTTTTTTTCGAAAATGGAAACTTTGGATAAAAATGTCATTTAATGTGTGATTGCACATGTCGATCGATGTATGCTATTTGAATTTGTGAAAACAATTGACCATATAAACATAATAAACATTTATATCTTCTGTATGAGACATATACGAAGTACAGGTGCTAATTAGAAAGACCCTTTACAGTCAATGGCTAAAACCTTTATAGTCTGTCTGTCAATGAAGTTAACGTAAGACATAATTTTATCTGTGATATGATTTTTGCCACAAGAGGGTGTTACTAGAACTGAGAAATATGACCCATTTAGAACAGTGGTTATGTGGGAAGAACTTACTGAGTTGCCTCTGTTGGGAGAGAATGACAACAGACGAGGGTGAGTTTGAATCTGATTTGGTTTTGACCGTTGTATTCTCTATGCCTGAAAGTTTCCTTCAAACATGGAAAGGGTATATCAAAAATGATTTGCAATGAGCTAAAATTAACTTAGTTATGTTTTCAGTATTGATACTTCCAAAAAAGAATTGAGTTTATTTTTTGTCAAATGTAAACATACATCCGACTATCAAATTAAAACATCATCATTGAGGCAGAAAATCTGTGTACAGCTAACAGCGAAGGCAGTAAAAAGTGTCACCTTCTCCATTAGTGACCTTGCATTGGACAATATTGATTTGCCTCGATAAACCCTGAAACCTTTTCTAATCTGCGCACAGGTCGTTTCTAGAGATGTCGATTTACTAAAAAATATAAAAACATGACTTTTTGTATCTGCCAAATAACGTCAGTACTACCTCCTTGCCTGAATCTTGTTAACCACTTTTACTGTAAACCATTCAAGTGTACGGTGAATGATGTGGTAGAATTCATACCTGGTGTAGAGAAGGGTTGCTTTGATTTGTTCATTCATCCTGTATTATCAACCTCTTCCGTTCTTCAGCATGTCTTCATTCTGGGGCTTCTTGCCATTCTGATCATGTTTTCGTTTTGAGGCCTCTTTCCATTCTGGACATGTTTTCATTATGAGGCCTTTTTCTATTCTAGGGCATCCTCCATTCTGGAGCATCTTTCCATTCTTGGGCATCTTTCTGTTTTGAAGCGTCTTTCCATTCTGGGGCATCTTTTCTTTCTTAGGCATCTTTTCTTTCTTGGGCATCTTTTCTTTCTGGGGCATCTTTCCATTCTTGGGGATGTTTTCATTCTAGGGCATCTTTCCATTCTGGGGCATCATTCCATTCTTGGGCATCTTTCCATTCTGGGGCATCTTTCCATTTTGGGTCAAATTTCCGTTCTAGGGCAGCTTTCCATTCTGGGGCATCTTTCCATTCTGGAGCAACTTTCCATTCTGGGGCATCTTTCCATTCTGGAGCAACTTTCCATTCTGGGGCTGCTTCCTGTTTAAGAGGTCACTGATACAGTATGTCCAATGACTTGAGGGTTCTCCGGTGATACTAGAATGTAACAGAATTGCTTATAGAGTGTATGTTGCTCACCGTGGCAGCAAGGGTTAACCGAGGCAGCTGCGTGCAAGCTTCCTGTCCACACAATTTGCATCATGTGTTCTCATGGTTTTTGTATGATCTTAATTCTATTACATCTGGTCGAAAGAGCTGTTCACCAAACATTCAATTCTACAAGAGAATCATTATGAACTCCTACAAACTTTGGCGAATGAAGTCCTTACAGAATCAAAATTGATTGGATATGTTGGCAAATTCATTTCCTTGAAAGGTTGTCAAACAGGTTAATCTTAAGTCTATATTTTTCTATATGTCTTGAGATCTTGAATGTGGTCATTCGGTTCATATTTGGAAAATAATGTTCAACAGTTAATTGAATGCTTTCAGATTGATTAATTGAGATTTTTAATGATGAATATTGGCTCTTAAAAGTATGAATAATTTAATATTTTGCAGATATATTATAAATCATTTTTTGATGTATTAATTATTATATAGCATTCACTATACATCCAATTGTCTATTCTGTCACTTTCCTGAAAAAACTTAAAGGGGTAGTAGCACGTTTTTTGCAAATTTTATTTTTTTTAAATTTCCCATTTATAATGTTAGTTTATGTCATTTATATTTACTTTAGAGGGTAAAACATCTTTTTACACAAACCAAATATCCGTAGTGATAATAGCGATGTTGCCTATAATGCAAAAATTGCATGGCGGCCATTTTATTGTGAACACAATTCATTATTTTGAATGACCAAAACCATTCCCATATAGCTTTACGGAACCGTGTACACTCATTTTTTAACTTGATTTTCCGTAGAGAGAAGGGTATTTTACTATTGGTGACATTATTTTTCAAATACATTTCATCGACATATTTCAGCGGAAAAACGTGCTACTGCCCCTTTAACATCAGCCACACTTTTTAGTTTAGTTGTTATCGTGTATTCTTCTCTAAACTTCTAGGCCATTCACAGCTTTCTGTGATTTAAATGTTTGATTATTTCAAGGGAAAAATTGTTCGTAGAACTTCGTTTTGTTGTGTTCAATGGTAAAACAATTTCTTGAAACTATTAGACCTAGATGACTGAAATTTTGGTTGCTTATAGTCTTGATGAAGTCTTGATTGAGATTGAAAGCATGTCCAAAAATATATAAGAAATGAGAAATGTTATTGGAAATGCAGAAAATACTTGCTTTCACCTTGTCAGTTTGTGAAATTGAGAAATGATCTTTCAAAGTTATAATATTACACTTGGGAAATTCATTTTGACTTAATACCATATTTCACTTTTCAGTTATTAAAAGAGACGAGGATGTCAGAATGTTGTGTGAATTGAGACACCCGGAGTTGTCAACGCTTGTACCTGTCACAATTATAGACTCTTGACCTTCTGACATATTCCTTTTGATGACAGTCGTTTACGTTGAATTATGTTATATTTGTCAATAAGTTTAACTTAAATTTCAATTAACATCCACCTTGCATAAATGATGAGCCTTCAAAAAATGTTCTTCCTGACAAAACTCGACAATGCCAAAATTGGCATGTCAGTTAACTGCATGATGTGGCATCAAATGTTTAAAGTTTTTCAGGCACACTTTTTTAAAAGTGCCTGTTGGAGGACTTTAGAAACTTATTGGAGAAACATTTTTTTCATTTGAAATATACCATGTAACTACTTCAAGTTTATGAAACGGGAACACTCTTGATTCTGGGGAGAAATGGATTATCAACGGTTTAGCATTAAATGATGTGTCTAAATCAACATGTATTTTGTAAATAACAATAAAAAACAAATTTCTCGCACAAATAAAAGTGATGTGTCGATGTCTAAGTTCACTTAAGCACTGTTGAGGACATGAGTTGCCTCTGACGTTTTGAACAACAAAAAATTGCAATACTGTAAAAAGCAAGAAATGTATATGATAGCTGTTGTAAAGTGAGTTTTAAAATTTGCTAATGTCAAATTGAGATCTTTTTATTTTGATCGTGTAAATAAGCATTTTTCGTAAAATGAACTTTCTTTTTAATAATCATCACGATGCAATTTCAATGATGAAAACATTTTAATTTGATGAAACTGAATTGTTTTAGTTTTCCTAATTACAATAATTATAAAGGGAAAGACTTTTGGCAATTGAATTCTAGATTTTACTCAAAATAGTTGATGATAACCAAATTTAATCCTTCAAATTTGATCACATCTACATGAATTAAGGCATGTCATTAGACCTTTCTTCATCGCTAGGAGGACGTAAAAGAATTACTCCCGATTATATTTGAACTGACCTAGATCTCGATCGAGTTCTTTGGGGTTGCAGCTAAATTGTCAAGTTAGAAAAATTAGCCCAATTCAAAGAGAGTCAATCTTGTTACAAAGACTCGGATCGTCTTAATTGGATCATCATAGTTCACAACGGTTGCGCAAAGAATACGAATTCGGCATCGCGAACTATCAACGTCATCACAAAAATCGGACATCTACCTCATCAATAACATCAAAATGTAGACGAAAGTCAGAACATTTAAATGGAATCGGTAGGTTAATTGACTGATAAGTTAATTAGCAGAGCTCTTCCAAGAATAGCTGTGGCAAGACGGTAGGTGTGTTTACATCGTTTAAACGCGAACTATCTTGGCATGCGTCATGCAGATACCTCTGACAGGCCAACAGGAGATTGCAATGTCTTCAGATGTCCAATAAACCAGGCCTGTTTTATCAACAAGTTCCACATTGTGGCATTCTGGTTCGTTGAAGAACCTGATTGTGCTGATGAAATTTGGACTTGTAACTCTTTCAACGTCCTTTGTCATTTACTGATAAACTTTGATACTTTTTGCCGAATTAATGGTCTGCTGTAGATTCTCTATAACGGAGATGTTGCATGTTTGGTTTTGAGGGTTTATTTGTAGCATAAATGTATTTGTGCATCTTTCAACAAACATTGTCCATCACTGAGTGATGTCTGTGATGTTCAATGTCTTTAAATGTGGAATTTTGGCCAGTAAGCGATGTGCAATTCAATAAGGCATCTTTTGGTTGAACAAATCTGTGGTTAGTGTGTTAGCTTCAGGTCAAGAGGTTCATCTCGTATTTGAGGTACGTTCATGGTTCATATTCCCCTGCAAGTCATAACGCGCCAGTCTCCATCAGTTACTAATTTAAATCTTGCTGCATTTCATTACCTCTTCTGTGCCACCATAGCAGCACACTGTTTTCCTTCTGTGTGTGTTCAGCTTCAGGTCAAGAGGTCTTGTGTTAGAGGCACATCAAGGCATGGTTCAACTTCCCCCGCAAGTCATGGCTTACGCAATTCTCCGTCATGTGTCACACTTTTTCTGTGCTAGCGTAGCACTGCACCTAAATGTCATAGTTCATGTTCGCTGGCAAAGGAAAAGCTGAAGAGATGCAGCAAAGCTTAAAGGGGCAGTAGCACGTTTTTTGCAAATTTCATTTTTCCAAATTTCCCATTTATAATGTTAGTTTATGTCATTTATATTTACTTCAGAGGGTAAAACATCTTATTACACAAACTAAATATCCGTAGTGATAATAGCGATGTTGCCTATAATGCAAAAATTGCATGGCGGCCATTTTATTGTGAACACAATTCATTATTTTGAATGACCAAAACCATTCCCATATAGCTTTACGGAACCGTGTACACTCATTTTTTAACTTGATTTTCCGTAGAGAGAAGGGGGTTTTACTATTGGTGACATTATTTTTCAAATACATTTCATCGATTTATTTCAGCGGAAAAACCTGCTATTGCTCCTTTAAATTAGCCAGTGATTGAGACTGCCGATAGTTATGACTTTTGGGAGATGTGGGCTTGGGTAATAAATTTGCAGTGGAACAGTGTTCTACATTGTTTGATTGGGATGCAATGATAAACTGCACTACATTTCTGTACTATCTATGGTTAATAAGGCAATCCTTGCACGTTTCTGTGCAGATGCGGTCACATTGGTGTTGCAGTCTTTTGCTATTGAAATAAATCGTAAGTGAAATCATCAATTCTTGTTATCAAGAGTACTGTACACATGTTTGTATTCTTTGTATCAAAACAGATAAATGTTTCATCAACATACCTGGCAAAAATGTTTTTCAATTATTTGAAAGGAGAAATGTTCAATTCTCTGCTGTAAAATTAAAGAATAAATATTTAATATATTAATTCCTTAGACTCTCAAAATGGAACAGTGCAATTTATTAGGTTTATAAAAAATTAAAAACCTGGGTTTTTTTTCTCCTGAAAAGAGTCATTTCCTTTCCTTAACCCATTTTATGTTCTACGACATCATATCACTGAAAGGATTTGAATGATTTTCTTGAAAAAGTTACTTATTGATTTCTATAGAAATTCACTTGTTACACACAAAATCACTTAAGAAATGGAATTTGTGAGAAGATGTAAAGTTTTTATTGGGTGAATATTGTGCCAATGTCATATTTTACATTATGTCTTATCAAGGCTACAAAAATAATTCAAAAATGCAATTTATACATCATTATATATAAATGAATATAGCCCAAAAAGCTTTTCTTTTAATTATCTATTTAATTTACATAATTCTTTTTATAAATATAGTTGAGATAAGCAATATGATGTAGAATAAATTTTTAATAACATTTTTAAAAAGTATACATCATGTTCTGAGAATATCCGTAATGGTGAAAAACCTTCAGAAATGGAATTGTTGATCTAATCTTAAGTTTTTATTATTCATGACTTGTAATGTTTGTTTCTTTTATGTAACAAGAGCAGATGTTTGAAACAAAGTAATTACTCCTCAGTCACTTTCGAGGTTTATCCACTGAAAAATAAGGTTAAATTGAGATAATCGATTCAAGAGCTATGCACTTAGAGTATTTTATACATTGGAAAACAGTCAATAATCCGGGGATGTAGCTCAGTTGGTAGAGCGTCTGCTCGTCACCCGGTAGGTCGGGGTTCGATTCCCGGTCGCGTCATACCAAAAGACGTTTAAAGATGGGAGTTGTTGCTTCCTGCTTGGCGTTCAGCATTATAAGGATAGAACAACGCTTGAACTGGCGCTGCACTGTGGCTGCTGGGTGCCACTGGCACAAATTCATTGGAATGAGGACAATAAAGTGTTATTATTATTATTATTATTAATACACACAGACCTAGGTAAGTCTTGTAGAGATCTGTTATCAAGAATGAAAAAAGCTTGAAAATGAGCAAACTTGAAAGTGTCATTTGATCAATACAAATAGCAAATTGTCAAACAAGGTTGAACATACGATGTTGAAGATGTACATTTAAAGAAAAAAACATGTATTCTTGAAAGTTTAATATTTCATTGAAAACTATGAGGTTGGTTATTTCTATGTTCAGATGTCAAACATGTCTGCATAAGTTACAAATCTTTTTGGATGGTTTACCTTTTATTTTCACAAGAACATTTTTACATGTTGTTACATGTTTCGGGCTTTCTCTCTGCCGTAATACTAGCAGCTGTGATATAAGTGAAATACTCTTGAAAGCAGTGTTAAACCTCAATTCATCTCACCTCAATGTCCAATGTTGGACACAGAGGTAAGTAATAGACTCCGTAATGTTGTTCAACACTGAACGATATTCCTAGATGTAGTGATTTTGATTTATCAACCAAAACTAGCTCCCACAGTAGATTCTACAAGTGATATCTAAATTGTAGATATCGCTACAATCAAATTATCATAATCCTATTACATCATCAGTTAATGACATCACAAAGCTTTGACGTCATTGAGAACACTGCTGACAATGCTATAACGTGACAATGCTATGACCTCACTGAGATCACTGCTGAAGAAGCTAAATGGCAGTTTTGTGTTTCAGATATGTTCATTCACTCGTTGATAAAAGTAGAAATATCCTCAGCAGACCTTGGATATTGCTAACTTTAATTAATTGATATATTTGATATCAGAAGACACTTCAGTGAGATTATACATGGAGGGAGAAGAAAAGCTCAGTGGTTCGAATCCTGCTTGATCCACGGCAACTTTGTCTGCAGTAATGAACTATTCTACACCACTAGGTTTGGGTGCAATGCTACATTGAATTTCAGCGTAGTACCACCCATTGTTTGCTTGTTCAAGCGGATGCTCGCAGGTTTCACGGCAATGCATAGCCTCATGGTGTTGCTGGCTTTCTTCCGTCATAACACTAGCAGCCACAATATAAGTGAAATACTTTTGAAAGTGGCATTAAAGGTGCACTCCGGCAAATTTTTGACCTTTTTCACTCTTAACTGTTCTGAAACGTTAACAATATACATTACCTATTGGTTAAAATTTAAAAAATAATAAAAAATTAAATTTTAAGTTATATTTGAAAAACGTTTTTTTGTGTGAAGTTTAGTGGTACGCAATAACAGTAAGTCGTCACGTGACTTCCGGTACTCGCGTGTAACAAGACAACACGGTGGATCATGGAGGTCGGTATGGCCACTCAAGCGACTGAGAAAACTTTCATGGTATGTGGACGTAATATTGTTTTCCATGGGTACATGTGGTGTATATATTGATTGATGTACAAGTGAATACGCATTGAACATTTCAAATATGTCATCATGTTGAGAATATGTATGTTCGTAATAATATTTTAATTCAAGTTCGAAGTTCGGTCATCTGTAGTTCACTGTTCCGCGCATTACGAATCGCAATCGCTGAATCAGCTGTTGATTCGTTAAACAATGACTTTTATAAGACAATACTGTTTTGAGTTTATGTAAGACATCGGTAAGGTAAAATTGTACCATCACACTACCGGTACGAGTATAAGCCTTCGTCGTGTAAAATGAATGCAAAATTTATTATGTATCTAGATACGAAGTCTCTTCCACTTCGCCACCTTGTCAACCGAATACCGTAAATCCTTGAATAATCGCACGGTCTAATGATAAATTCCTCGTTGATATACGTTATTGCATGCCGAGTTAAATTTAGCAAATGTAAACAAACTAGTGCATGGTAGTCTCCGGCTATAGTCTCCTTTTTAGAAATAATTCCGGCATATTTATGTGACTTTCAACCTCACGGCAAGAGCTTTATTTACAATATATTTACAACTTAAAATCGACCCGATTATTCAAGGATTTACGGTAATAACTGTTCCTTTGTTTTGATTACCAGCAAATTCTTGATTAATAACTACGTTTGTCTTTTCTTTGGAAATACTGAAAAAAAATCCAATTAGATAGGCTACCAAAGGGGTAAAACTTAATAATTATGAACTAAAAGCAAAATTTTATTTAAATTGGTGCAAGTATTATGTTGTGATATACTATCTGATCATCTGTCATTTGCTATTGACTAGATTCAATGAAAACATACTTTTATATTAAATGCTTGCATCAATTAAGTCATGTATTTTTTTAATGACTTGTTAAAAATAAAGTAAAATTGATTTTGCAGAAGGAAGCAGAGAAAGACACTCCGGAAGGAGCAATGAATGGAGGGGCGGGTCCAGCTTGTTACAGCAGTTGACTAGAAGAGGTCAGGTGAAGACATTTGGCTGTACGAGGCTGATGATGTGGAGAGGTTGAGAATTTTGTATTAACAATAACAAATAAATATTATGATTGAAGTGATGTTTTTTTTATTCACTGGATTAATATGTTAGTGGTGTTGACAAAAGTGAGCATGCAGGCCTATCAGTTTCCCAGAAACTGCTGTGTAAAAAGCTGCAATTATGACTGATGTTAAATAATAGCTTAAAGGGACAGATCTCCATAAAAAAAAATCAACTTGTTTTTAACTAGATCAATATTTATGTCAGGAGTAAACAACGAGCACATCAGAAGCTCAATTTGGTGTTGAATGAAATCAAAGTGTCATAATGTGGTGTCCATTTCTAGACCCCACACGTCAAGCTTGTACATTTATAAAACACACTGATATTCATGAGCGGGAACAATGGTTTATTCACCCAGCAGTACAATTGGGTACCTTGTATGAAAGTTAAGGCAATGTAACATATAAGTTCAAACACTTCAATTGGCAGCTAGGTTGCATGCTCGAAGTCAACTTCCAAGTCTATCATTGACAAATTTTAAGTCATGCTGCATTTTATCAACTTTTCTATGTATGCTCCTACACCAGCACAGAAAAATTAACAAACTGAAGCAATTTAAATTAGCCAGTGACTTCAGATAAAAATTTACTTTCAGTGACTTGAGGTTGAAAAAAGAACAATGTTGGTCTTTACATCAGGGTAACAATGTGTGTGCAGTATGAGCATGTCCCTTAGTGGTGAAGAGTTCAGCCGGTAGAAGTATCGGATCCTATTATTATTATTTATGAAGCCATCATTGACTAGGAGCTTCTGATGTTGATAATATTCTTAAAATGGATTGCAGATCAATGTAAGATGCCAAGTTACTGGTGCTTCATCCATGGATAACTGAAACATAAGAAAAGATTGAAACATCAATATTGTACAATTCAGTTCTAAATGTTCATTATGTCAATTATTAACAAGCAACCATCATGGTTAAGATATATCCCAACAAGTGGTTGTCACTAAGGTGACATAATCCCCCGCCGCAAATTAATACTTCAAAATTGAAAAATAATGTCAAAATCAGCAAAATCGACTGTCAAACATGTCGGAAAAGTCAAAGCTCCACTGTGACCTTGAGAATAATGTCAAGGTCACCAAAATCTAATCAGCGCTTTGTCTTCCCAAGGAGGTGCTTTGTGTAAGATATGATGGAATTCCTGTGAATGGTTCTGGAGATATCCCGCTGACAAGATTTACATGTACATTATCATGTTGAAAAAATCAGTTCCACTGTGACCTTGAGAATGATGTCAAGGTCACCAAAATCTAATCAGCCCGTCGTCTTCCCTAGGAGGTGCTTTGTGTAAGATATGATGGAATTCCTGTGAATGGTTCTTGAGATATCCCGCTGACAAGAATTACAAGTACATTAGCATGTAAACAAATTCAAAGTTCCACTGTGACCTTGAGAATGATGTCAAGGTCACCAAAATCTAATCAGCCCATCGTCTTCCCTAGGAGGTGCTTTGTGTAAAATATGATGGAATTCCTGTGAATGGTTCTTGAGATATCCCGCTGACAAGAATTACATGTACATTAGCATGTCGAAAAATTCAAAGTTCCACTGTGACCTTGAGAATAATGTCAAGGTCACCAAAATCTAATCAGCCCATCGTCTTCCCTAGGAGGTGCTTTGTGTAAGATATGATGGAATTCCTGTGAATGGTTCTTGAGATATCCCGCTGACAAGAATTACAAGTACATTAGCATGTCGAAAAATTCAAAGTTCCACTGTGACCTTGAGAATAATTGAAAAGTCACCAAAATCTAATCAGCCCGTCATCTTCCCTTGGAGGTGCTTTGTGTAAGATATGATGGAATTCCTGTGAATGGTTCTGGAGATATCCCGCTGACAAGCTTTACATGTACATTAACATGTCGAAAAATTCAAAGTTCCGTAGTGACCTTGACAATAATGTCAAGGTCACCAAAATCTAATCAGCCCTTTGTCTTCCCTTGGAGAAGCTATGTGTAAAATATGAAGAGAATCCAGTGAATGGTTCTTGTGATATCCTGCTGACAAGGGTAAAATGACAAAGTCTTGTCATGACCTTGAAATGAAGGTCAAGGTCACAAACCTCTGTAGGAACATTACTCTTCCCATGATGAACCCATATGCAAAATATGAAAAGAATCCAGAGAATAGTATTTGAGTTATTCCATTTCGTACGGACGTAAACGCGCGGCGGGGGATAATAAATGGGTATACCCAACTTCCCAATGCAAGGCATAACTAATGCCAGTCTCCATTACTGGCTGATTTAGGCCTTGCACTATTTCCTTAAGAAATCTGTGCTTAGAAATCCAGGCCCACTATGCATTTCTGGTGCAGCGATTCACTATCTAGGCACAACAAAGCGAGGGAAATACCGCAAGGCTTAAATCAGCCAGTAATGCAGACTGGCAAGAGTTATGCCTGGTGTTTGGAAGTTGGGGTATACCGTGCAACTGGCATACTGTTTTACTTTGCTGAATAATATGTCCAATGTTATAGAACATATTTGGAATCTTATACAGAACATAAACTAGTTTTCTAATTTAAAAAAAAAAAAGTTGGTGGGGGTATAATAAAATAAACTAACTTCAAAATTTAGAATTGATTTGGGTATTAACACCGCTTTCAAGAATATTTCACTATTATCATGGATACTAGTATTATTACAGGGAGAAAGCCTGCAACGCAATGGTGGCTATGCATTGCGCTGAAACCTGCAAGCATCGGCTGGAACTAGAGCCCCATTGGCCAAAGAGTCTGTACATAAATAAGTCAGCTCCCTTCAGTCACTGGTTCTGGAGAGGAAGTAAGAAAAAAGGGCCATGGGCTCTGTAGCTCATCAGGGATTATATTGTTTGACAACCCCTAGCCCTGAAATTGGCAGTGCATATCAAAAACATGACTATACACTAAATTTTATAAAATGTATTGTCCATGTATCACAATTCCATATTGATGATAAGATTAAAATTAAAAAAGAAATTAAACAAGCAGACAGAGTCGGCCATATCCCCCGCCTTTGGGAAAATTTATTGAAGAATAGTTGTTGAATAACAGTGACTATGAACCTTTTTCAACTAAACACAACACACAAAATTTCAGCTCCTTAGACAAAGTGGTTCTGGAGAAGAAGACAAAATGCTGAAAGTTTACAGACGGCTGGACACCGTGCAATGCCATAAGCCCATCCGGCCTTTCAGGCACATCTACACATGATGATTGTTCCACACACCAAGTTTCGTTGAGATATGTCTTATAGTTTTCGAGTTCTGTTCCGGAAACGAAATTCGAAGTTACATTTCCATGGAAACGGTCAAAATAAATAACTCGAAGAAGTTGAAAACCCCAAAAGGCACATCTACACATGATGATTGTTCCACACACCAAGTTTCGTTGTGATATGTCTTATAGTTTTCGAGTTCTGTTCCGGAAACGAAATTCTAAGTTGCATTTCCATGGAAACAGTCAAAATAAATAACTCGAAGAAGTTGAAAACCCCAAAAGGCACATCTACACATGATGATTGTTCCACACACCAAGTTTCGTTGAGATATGTCTTATGGTTTTCGAGTTCTGTTCCGGAAACGAAATTCTAAGTTACATTTCCATGGAAACGGTAAAAAAAAATAACTCGAAGAAGTTGAAAACCCCAAAAGGCACATCTACACATGATGATTGTTCCACACACCAAGTTTCGTTGAGATATGTCTTATGGTTTTCGAGTTCTGTTCCGGAAACGAAATTCTAAGTTACATTTCCATGGAAACGGTCAAAAAAAATAACTCGAAGAAGTTGAAAACCCCAAAAGGCACATCTACACATGATGATTGTTCCACACACCAAGTTTCGTTGAGATATGTCTTATAGTTTTCAAGTTCTGCTCCGGAAACAAAATCGGGACGGACGGACGGACGGACGGACGAAGCCCATTTCAATATCCCCCCCCCCCCCCCCCCCCCCCCCAACTATGTTGGCGGGGGATAATTAAAAACATTTGGAGAGAAACAATACAAATCCCTTCTCAAGTGAGTATACTGTATTAATGAATCATACTTATGAGTGGAAAAATCATTCACAAAGACCTGACCAAAACAAAATGAACATTTATCATAGCCCTTAGACTAAAATTTAGTCTATGGAATTTTTTTTAATTATTGTATCTTCATCCTTATGATTATATATTTTTAAACACTACCAGTTTGTGTATTCAGTTTGTCTAGACTTGCTGAATAAAGATCTAGACTGTATTAAAGGCTCTTATTTTTACACAGTCAAGGAGCAGGATTACATAGCAAGGCCTGATGAGCTAAAAATATAGCCATGGGCTCTGTAGCTCATCATGATATGTATTGATTGCAAATAGATTGTTCTCAGCTTGTTCTCGAGCTTTTTATACTGGAAAATAAGTCAAGAATAGGATTTTATATTTAGTATATCCATTGTGGAATTTGTCTAAGGAGTAATTGGTTCTGGAGAAGAAGTCCTATAAGCAAAAAAATTACACATGGACAGACAGATGGATGGACATCGTACCATGCAAGAAGTCTGAAGCACATTAGGCCTTTCAGCCCTGATGAGGTAATAAGCGAAAAGTTTACGGATGGACGGACAGTAGACAGTGAATGGTTTCAAGGTTGGAATTACATGCCATTTATTTAGTGAAAAAAAATACAATAATTATATATTTTACAACTTACTCTTATCAACTTCTTGCATGTTGAACAGTTTTGCTTTGAAACACTAGGTAGGGGGCATTTCATCCACCTGGATCTCATCTGCACAGGTAACTCAATGAACAGTCTCTTGTTGGGCTGGGATCATACATGATGCCTTCACTTTCATTAGTGGTTTCCGTAATGTCGAAGAGGTGTAATGTCCAATACGTCTTAGGAGAATGTGATAATCTCCAACATTGTTGGCTGAATTGCTGAAATAGTTACATATATTGTATTAAAAATATAAAATTTCACATCTATATTATGCAATGATTATGAATGTATAACTGAACAGGATGACAGCCATCTAATATTGTTCAATATTGTTCCTATTGGACACATAACTATTAGTGCTTAGCTAGTGAAAGTAGAACTCTGTAGCTCATCTGGTATTAATTGCTTTATTTATTATTTTTAAGATTGAGTATGAATACTCCGAAGTGATCCAGGAGTTTTACAAGCTCACATGGCTACCAATACTCAACTTGTGTTAGCCAAAGGTTACAATATTAGTCTCAGACCAAAGGACTTGTGTCAAATTTATTTCTCTGAATGTGAAAGAGTGAATCATTATTATGATTTAATAAATGTCTCATAAAGGTTTATGTTGGTTATTTAAAAATTTAATACTAAATGATACACTGGGGCTACTGGTCTAGTGTTTTTTTTTCATTTTGGGTTAGTGAAAATTAAAACCAAAGGCCCAACCTAATTGCTATACTGTATTTCCTCTAATAAGCGCCCGGGCGCTAATTTTCCAAGCACTCCTTGAACCCCCGGCGCTTATTAGAGACCCGGCGCTACAACTACCCTTGACCCCCTGGTGCTTATTAGAGGCTGGGCGTTTATTGGAGACCCGACACTTATTAGAGGAAATATGGTATATTTCAGATTATCAGTAAAATTTATCATCTGTTTACACCAGTTTTTGGTTTCCACATACCTAATAATAATTACCGAAAAATAAATAGTTACAGATTTTAAAATTTTAATACTAAATGATGCACTGGGGCTAGTGTTTTTTTTTATTTTGGGTTAGTGAAAATTAAAACCACAGGCCCAACCTAATTGCTAATACAGTATTTCCTCTAATAAGCGCCCAGGCGTTTATTTTTCCAGCACTCCTTGACCCCCCGGCGCTTATTACAGACCAGGCGCTTATTGGAGGCCCGGCGCTTATTTTCTCAATTACTCTTGACCCCCCGACGCTTATTAGAGGCCCGGCGCTTATTGGAGACCCGGCGCTTATTAGAGGAAATATGGTATATTTCAAATTATCAGTAAAATTTATCACCTGTTTACTCCAGTTTTTGGTTTCTACATACCTAATAATAATTACCGAAAAATAAATTATATATACTTACAGATTGATGGGTTTGTTCCAGATATCTAATTCTTTTCTCATTCTACATGTACACACTAGTTTTGAAAAGCAGTTGGAATTTTCTGCTTTCATAGACTCATCTGCAGTAGTCAGTTTCACACTGAAATAAATAATCAGCATGCCATTATTAATGGATTAAATCTTTAAAGCAAAGAAGTGTAATTGAATTTGACTACTATTTAATTTGACATTCAATCACTATTTAAAATATTTCTGCTTTTTCCATTGGTACTACACATATTTCTAATATTTTAATCAATCAACAAAATTATGGTTCAGAAGTGTTTATTATTCTAAACCACATAATAATTTGGTATTTGTCATTGACAAAATATAACACAAACAGAAGTATTTATGTTTGACCTACCTTCAATAATCATCAGGTTACAGTTAGCATTTGTAAATAAACTAATGGCTATCTCCTTTTCAAAAATATTTCCAGCATAAGCATAACAGGAAAATTAACAAGGACATGGACATTTCAAATTTAATCATATTATGTGTTCATTTATATATTATTTTTTTCCTCTCACTCCATTCTATTCATCCTTGGTGAACAGTCTATTCAGTAGCAGAAATTATTGGTTGATCACATTTTATAAAATGAATTATAGATAGTTATCAGTGGACAACTATAAGCAATATGTAAACCTATCTGAATTACATTCAAGTTGATGAATTCTAAAAAATGTAACATAATAACGATAGTACACTTTAGTATCTGATCTATTTTTGTTGTTGAAGTAGGCCAAATGACAAGTAATGAAATCATGAAAATAGTGTAAATTACATTACAGAAATTTACTGCATTCCAAATATGAAACAGTGATTTTATTCACGGACCGGGTCATAATACAATAAGATTAAACAAATAATTTTTTCTTTCAATTAACAGACTGACTGGCAAACAGAAATTGACCGTACAAATTCATATTCCGGAAGTGAGAGATTCAGAGAGCTGAGAGAGTGAAAATTGGGACCTGAAACTAACAATTACTAGGCCTATAGGCCTAGATTCAAACGTCTACAAGGCGTAAATTAGATTTATTTGTAGGCCTACTTGCGCAAACCAAAACTTAGTTGCGATCTGGTCTGAAGAATATTTATTACCGGAGAAAAAGTAAACACTGCCAGCCCCATGAGGCGACGTTGTTCACTGTTCAGGTCAATGGAATTTGGGACAGAAGAAATTATATTTGAAACTATTTACCTTTACGTGTTCCTACAAACCTGAGGCTTGACGTGCATATTTCAAAACCTAAATATATTTGATTATCCACAAGTTATGATAAAATAATAAACTGTGAAAGCGTCCCACTCACCTCTCGACAGCTGCTCGACTCGAGTCGCGTATCTCGAAAGTACCGGTGCTCCGACACTTTGACAGGTGACATGCGTCGAGGTTTGGGAGAAAATGACCGTCCTTCAAGTTGGTCCTACGGCAAAGTTGAAATATTCGTGTCTTTGATGGTTGCTCGCTGTAGATCTTTTATTAATATGACTGTCGATTGTCTTAAGGCTCCGTCGGATTGTCGGTGCTTTCGCTACACGTTTGTTTACTGCACTGTGAGGAGTTGGTAGTTGAAGTGGTGTACACGCGAGTCAATCATTTCCGGTTTAGCCGCCATATTTATGGAAACGTTTCCATAATTAAGATGACAGATTTTAGCGGTGATTTTCTCGAAAACCCCTCGACAAATTTTCGCCATTTTTTGTGGAAGTGTCTGAATAGTAGAAATGAACAAATCCATGTTAAATAATTGCAGGAAAACCTTCTAGTTTAAAAGTGGAAAATATGCCGGAGTGCACCTTTAAACCCCAACTCACCTCAGCTCTATGTACATGGAAACAGGCAGGAGAGGTCAACTCTGAACAACACTCTTGGATCTCAAGGTACATGAGAAGAGGCAGGGAGAGAGCTTTGTCAGTCTGGTATCCGAAAATCTACATGACTGTTGTCAGATTGAATAGCCCGTGTTTATTTCCGCCACATAACGGCATCAGACAGGTATGGTGTAATAGCATTGTACGTGTCTGACGGTGGCACTATCTGTGATACGTCTGCCTGGGATATACACCAATATATGCATGGCTTTAGCAATGCCTGTCCTGTCTCATATCTCACACCGGCTGAACACTGAATGGATTCATATCGGACCATTGAGAGTAGGATCCATATCCAGACACCATTCCTTCGGCTACACTTGTCTTCGGGTCCAATTACTTCACTGCTTGCTAGACCAGACAAAGTTTAGTCCTCTCAGACAGACCTATGTTTATGTCCACCTGATAGAACCTGCTGCAGTTCATTGAACAGGAAATGCTACTCTGGCAGTTACGTTTGACTCCAGGTCCAATTACTACTCTCTCCCTCCAGACCAACATTAGGAGGTCTTCGTTTATGTACAGATGATAAATTTGTTTATTAATGGGTCCTAATGAAAACGGCCAACATGAAAAATGTCCGATGACCAATTAGAGAAAACGGCCAATGTATCAGGAGGGTCTCTGGATCAAGTTCATATGATAGCAGGTGGATGGTTAGCGTGGTCAGCTTCAGATCAAGAGGCCCGAGGTTTGAATTCCGCCAGGGGCTCAGGACTTTTTGGGATGTAGAGAACCATTCTAGGTTGGGACGCAATTTAAGTTCAGTACAACCCATACCTTGCGAATTCAAGCCCATGATTGCAGGTTTCACCACAATGCATAACCACAGAGATGTTGCACGCTTTCTCCCTGTAATGAGACTAGCAGTCTTGATATAAAGGAAATATTCTTGAAAGTAGCTTTAAACTCCAAATCACCCTCACCTCACCTCGCCTCGCCTCGCCTCACCTCACCTCACCTCACCTCACCTCACCTCACCTCACCTCAATATCATAGCTCAGTTTTGTAATGACCACATCAAACCCTTCTTTTCCACGTCTTGCACTGACTGATTTCTGATCTGTGAATGGATTCGCATAGACACTGGATCCATACCTTCAGACGCCCTTCTATTGACTACACGTGTTGTTAAAGTCTAATTACTTCACTCCAAAATCAGAAGAACTTTAGTTGTCCCAGACAGACCCTAGTTAGCGTACAAACCTGCAGCAGTTTGTCTGACAGGGAACTGACCTTCGTTTGTATGACTTATCAACACAGCGTGTAATCTAATCCCAGTTATCAAGTTATAACTGCTCGGTATCCAAATTTCTTGTGTTCCAATCAGGCTTATCGACCAATCAGAAGATCCCTGTTCAATATCAGAGCTGGCATTTGTAGACCCAGACGGGAGTGGTGGCTCCCCGCGTGTTAATCTCATAGACTGTGCATGTGGAATACAAGCCTGTGACTTATCTCGGTTATCTCCCCCAGACTTGTATGATATCTCTTGTATCTCCATACCTGTGTTCCTGGTATTTATATTGCCATCTGGTTATTTATAATGGGTGAATTATACTGTCACTTTCATTTCATGTGGCATTTCGGTTTGGGGTGATATTTAGGGTGTAGTCGCCAACGACTAGTCTTCCTTGAGAATTTATTAACTCAAATTGGAAAAAAGCACACATATTCAAATAATTTCTTCCAATGTTATATTTATGATAGGTAAAATATACTGTCGCTTTCATTTCATGTGATATTTCAGTTTGGGCTGATATTTAATCCCTAAAATTTCAATTTCTTTGAATGTGAAATAAAATGGATGTTTTGGCAGAAAGCATTCTCACACATTCAGGTCATTTCTTCCAACATAGCCTCTGTTCTATTTGGACATTCCTTATTGATTTCTCAGTAACACCCTTAGTGGTAAAAATTTACAACATGAAGAAACATCCCTTTTCTATCCAATCAAAACCCTTGTTACATGATGCGGATGGAGAAAGCCATGCTCTGTTTGAAACAACACAGCTGATTACACTACTCAACTTCCAAACAGGCACTCATCCATATTATATGAACATTTTATTTTCAAGGTGAAGGCGTATTAATTTTTAGATAGGTATTTACAATGCAGAATACATGTACAAATAAATACTTATGAAAAAGGAGATTTTTATAAGCATCACTCTATCCCATATCACCTTATCTCAATACACCTGTAGTGGGTATGTCAGAAATTGTTTTTGTTCTCTCCTAGATCTGAACCATCGGTGCTAAATCTGACGCTGTTATCAGTTATCCTTGTTACCTGTCTATATTCACAGGTGCTAGACACCTTGGATCGTCAGGTATATCTGTCAGGTATATCGAGGCAATGATACCAATACCCCATACACAAGGATATAGCATGGAAATAGCAGGATTATGACATTTACCATCACCAGTGTTGATAATGGTATCTTTTATTTCAGGAAATAACCATGTCTCCATCAAAATAGATGAATTCAGAAGATTCTTTATTTACTGAAATATATACAAGATATATACTCGTCTCCATCGAAACACATGAAATTGAAAAATTTCTTTATTCTGGGAAAAAAAGCATGTTCTTCCATTCCATTTGCAACATAATTTGTTGAACCTTCATTCCAAGAAATATAACTCTCACATCCAACCGAAGTGTATGATGTCTTTGAAGTCTGTCTGATAAGACTTTATGAATTACATTTTCCTCAAGACACCACCTTAGATATAGCCAATAATTCATACTTGTGTTAATCACATATCTACTTATAGACGAGGAGTTATGAGGTGCGTCTGTACCTATCCCCACATCTCTGACCACAGGTGATAAATCTTATATCTCGTCTGTCCGTTTGATATCAGATACATTCGTGGTAGTTCATGGGAATTTGGTTTCTCTGCTTTGAGTCCACGTCCTTCTTCCAAACTCCATCTGACCACTGTACACATCATTCACATGTGACCTTGGTGTAAACGTAAAACCATCTGACCATTCAGTATGATCACGGTATAAACACTTTTGACCATGTGCAACTGAAATACTTCTTGGAACCATGGTATAAGCTCACACTTTCCCCCCTTGGTCTGACCAAGGAATTAGATGCGTCCTTGGTCTGACCATTGTATCCAGAGCTTTCTACATAAGTTCAGTCTAGCTACCAGTGCTGCTTGCCTACCGTACTGTGTGATTCAGGGGAGGAAACAATCCTCCGTATCATCTTTGACTGTCAGGCTCTTTAACATGCCAGGAAGTTTGATACAACTCCCACCCTGACAGAACTGCTCACGAATGTGAACAATTGTGGAGTATCATCGTGGACCTATAGAGAAAAAAGGATACATGCCAGAGCTTACTAACTGAAGCACGAACTAACTCAATAATTATATACAACATTCACTGTGTCATCATCGTGTAAACTTTAAACGCCTCCATAACCCTACCAGCAGATTAAATACCCAGATCATGGGATATAACCATGCTATGATACTAACCCAAACCATACTTGTGTTACCTATCTCATCATGGTATAAAGCCCTAAGCCTTCCCCTCTTCATCATCTGACAATGGGATATATCGTGTGGTATAAAACCCTAACCATTCTTGTGTTACATATCTGATCATGGTATAAAGCCCTAAGACCATGACAAAAATCATGCTATGATTTAAAACCAAAACCCTTCATTGCATGATTCATCTGATCATGGTATAAAGTCCTTAATACTTCTCCTCTTCATCATCTGATCATATGCTATGGTATAAACCCAAAACCATTCTAGAGTCACCATCTGATCATGGTATAAAATCCTTAACCATTTCCACTTCACCATCATTTATCCTTGTATTACCCATCTGATCATGGTATAAAGCCCCAAGCATCTCTTCACTACCTGATAAATGGGATATAACCATGCTATGGTATAAAACCCAAACCTGTCCTTGTATTACCCATTTGATCATGGTATAAAGCCCCAAGCATCTCTTCACTACCTGATAAATGGGATATAACCATGCTATGGTATAAAACACAAACCATTCTTTCATTACTCATCTGATCATGGTATAAAGCCCCAAGCATCTAAAGCCCTAAACCTTCTCATCACCTTCTGACCATCTACCTCTGATATCTGGCCACACGATAGAGTATATATACCCATATCTATCTGTCTATCTGTGAGACATCTGCCTCCTGTCCGACATGCCTGAGCATCAACACCTCGTCTCTGGCACGTGGAGCTTGTTTAGAGGTTTAGAGGATTATTTGTCAGATCACCTATTTGTTTTATCCACTAGACTTGGCCGCTTGGGTTTGCGTTTTCACGGCCTCGAGGAATTAGAGCTGATTACACTGTCCAACTTGGTTGTGGGAACATGTTTGAAGATAAAACGAAAAAAAGATTTGTGGAATTTAAAAAATATTTGTTTTCTTTTGCAGAAAAATCATCCGATTATTTTCAAACTTTGCACAAATCTTTTTCACGACTAGGAGAGGCGCAGTACCAAATTACAAGCAAATTTGTACATTTTGATATTTTTTACGAATTTCTGTATTGTACGTGTTGTGAGTTGTATTCTCAAATTTAAACTAGTATCCAATTAATGCAGAAAGGCTTTTCAGCATATTCTTTTCAAGTTGCATATTCTACTATAATATTATATTTACTAGGAGAGGTGCAGTGCTGAATCTAGATTTGTTAAGCTTAGTGTTGAGATATATTCACAAAATGGTGGCCAAACAGAGTCTAGAAACACTTCCCTCTGAAGCAGGTGTCCGTCCATGCTGGGATGAGACTATTGTGTTGTCTTATCACTCTCATTGGCTTATCATTGTTTGTGCTATCTGCCTATTGCCTTATTATTGTAGAGAGGTGTGAGGAGTTATAGAGCTGCTGCCTATATCACTGATGGTAACATCTGGACAGCTGTCATGTAGGTCAACACTGTGAGGAGTTTATAGTTACTTATTGTCACACTATTAATGCTGTAAATTCCCACAGGGGCTGTCATATGATATGTTTGTATTTATTAGTGTGAAAATGGTGTTAATGGTTTTAAATGGATAATGGAATGCATTTTTATGTGGTGAGGTATCTGTTGTATTTTAATATAATAAAGGACAATATTCTTTGGCTTAGGTATATAAATTCAGGTAGAAAGTGTGAAAACACTCACGGACACACAATGGTGTAAATCTTGTGCGATAGTGATATGATTCTTTTTTTGTTTTAATGGCAAATATGTTTTTGGAGACTGTTTGTTTTGTATTACAGGAATAATGAAAAATGAGATGTGTTTATTGATTTTAAATCAATCTAATGAATATTTTATTTTTTTTGAAGAAATGTGTATTTTGAATTTGAGTAAAATAACATAGTTTTAATTTCAGACAAATGTAATGTTTGTTTTATTTTAAGCTTTGTAAATTATTTTGAAATTTGTTTTTGTGATTTTAAAAAGGTTGAATGAACATGTTTATTTGGCATTTGTTTATGTTAAACAAGTTTTTTGGGATACTTTGGTGATGACTTTCCCTTATAGCCATATTTGTTTTCAAATTTATTTCAACTATATATGGACGACATTAATTTTTGAAAGACATAAGGATTAATGAAAATTTAATTACTGTAATTTCCAGGCTGCTCTGATCATAAAACCAAATTTTTAGGATAGAAATTAATTTTGAAGAATAAAGAAACATTCTGTCATAAAGCATATTAAACCATTAAAGTCACATTTGGTATTCTTTAATTGCTTCAATGTCAATTCCCTTCATTCTTACTTTGGCATCATATCCATAAATTGGTACCATAAATTCTCCCCGATTGTAATACATATATATTTCATGAAGGTTAATGCAAAACTACATGTCCTGAATCTTGTAATAAAAAGCCATTTTCCCGGGTGTGAGTCCGTCATTGTTCGTTCGTGGTCGGCTTTTCTATAAAAAACCTTAATGCTTTGTTTGTAATCAGGTTTAAAAAGCCATGATCACTGAGGCTGAAGAAATTAGGTGTGAATAGAAAAAGACCATGAAAGTCTGCGAGTAATGGTTGAGCGAATTCGTGTGACTCGTTTCCAACAAGCCAATGTGCGACTGATTACGTTGTGTACTTGTTAATTATTAAACAGAGATGTGCTATGAGATTAAAGCTTCAGAGTGGCATTCCCTCTCGAGGGACGAAGATGCATCTGATATGTAATGATGTAAATTTCGAGGTGACAAATAAAAGATTTTGTTCTCGTAGATGTCAGCATGAAATTTTTAAAAATTTAAATTTCGTTACTTGAAGTTTCTTTTTGATTGTTACACTTAAGCTCAAAATATTTTTTAATAAAATGTGTTTTTTTATAATACAGAGTTGCGATTTTTAATTAAATGAATAAAATATGTTTCCATGTATAAAACAAAGTTTTAAAGACCTTCAATTTGATTAAAAATGTTTTGATATAAAGTTTTAAATTGTTTTATGGTTGCTTTAAATATCCTGAATAGTATGACACTAAGATAAGTGTCATTTAATGGAAATTTATATTTCACCTAACTTATATCTTTGGTTTTTGAAAGTAAATCAATAATACTTGTAATGTTGCAATCATATATATATATAAAAATCATGTTAGAACTTTGTGCTTGTCATAACAGCAATACATGTCAAAACTGTCTTTCTTATTTCATTGACAAAACTTCAGAAAAGTTTAACACTATTACAATATTTTCCTAGACCGAATATTTTTTATATCGGATTTAACATTTATTCCATGGATGGCCCAAAAGCAAGATAAATATTATGGGAGTGTATTCATGAGCAAACACTGGAATTCTGTAAGTATCACTGCCTGGCGAATATACATAATACTTTATTCCTGGTTGAGATAGAGAGCATGGACTATCGATCACATTAAATGGGCCTGGAAAAACATGCCGCCATCATAGGCAAGCACTTGGCACAATTGCTGAATGTGAGTTTGGTCATCATTAGTACTGGGTGTATATTTGTTCGTATCCACCGGCCTGGAGATCGGCATTGTTTGCCGTGGCAACGGCATGTCCGACAAATGAACTTTCCTGTGTTCAATACTTCGGAGCAGAGATAGATGCCTGTTCACATGGCACTGTCAAAAATCATTGGTAAGTGTTTCAACAAGGCTATTGGTTTGGATATCAGTGCTAATATCGCCACGCCTGTGATAACATGCAAGTGAATGCAACTATGGCGTCAGGAAGGATAAGCACCATCGGTGCAGCCAACTTGGCTGACATCAAAACTTGGAAAATAGATTTGTGTAAATAGGGAGGAATATGATGAATATAATGGATGCTTGGTGGTAAAGAGGTTTTCTGAAGCAACAAAGACTTGCTGGACTGAATGTAGACTTGCTGGACTGAATGTAGACTTGCTGGACTGAATGTAGACTTGCTTTAATGAATGTAGGCTTGTTATACTGTATGTAGACTTGTTTAAATGAATGTAGGCGTGTTATACTGTATGTAGACTTGCGATGCTGAAGATTGACGTACACTGCACATTAACATTTAAGATTGAAGATAGACAAAGACTTGCAAACCCAAATAACTTGTATAGCACTGTTCTGAAATTCATTGTAGCATTGCACCCAAACCTTACTGCATGTAGAACAGTTCTCTACTGCAGACAAAGTTGGCGTGACTTGTGAAATCATGTATATTTCTGCTAACAAGTTACTTATAAGAAATATGAGATGTATGCTATACATTGTGAGTATTTAATTTTGGACCAAAGAAACTTGATATTAATTGCATTTAAAACCAGAAAGACACTCATTCATTTTAAAGTTTAAAGTTGAACATGAATGTTTGTGACATAAAATACCGGTTTTAGTGAGAGTCTCTTCATTCTGTTCCATTCTTCTCATTTTAATATAAAAGTGCATAGTTGGACACAACTTTAATGATTTTAACTCCATAAATGAACTAGTACCACAACTTGATCTCTTTGTTGAATGTGATAAAAACAGGAGCGTGAATGAGACAAAACCTGTCTCAAAGATAGTCTCTTCATTCTCCTATATTCACTTCAATTATTCTGTATAAAATGTATAATATAAACAATGAAAATACATGTACTATTACAGAAGGTGTTATCCCATATACTCGTACAGTCAGACCTCGTTTACCCGGACCCCTTTCATCCGGAAACCCAGCCATCCGCAAGGCAGTATTTCAAATCTTCTATTAGCATTTCTGTGTAAATAACGATTCACTTAACCGAACACCTCGCTATCTGGACGATTTCAACTGTAACGAAATCGTGCGGATAAACGGGGTCTCACTGTATAACAAAGTTACCTTTCTTCACTTTCTAAATGGCATGTATTTTAAAAAATTATTAGAGATTTGGAATGACACAACTTCAACTGAATTTAGTACTGGAAAAGCGTTTCACGCTCTTGTAGGTGGTTGAGTTGTCTATGAGCAAGACAATACCAATCTGAATGACGGTCTCCAGTGGCTCTCTTTATAGGTGGTCATTTCCGTCCATCATGGTCAGTATTGAATCTGTCCATCTGGTGGCGCCATCTAGTGCTCCGTTTTGTGGCCCTGACAGCGATCAAGCCTTGTATGTGTCAGCTTCAGAATGGCCAGTGGTCAAGAATAATGAAACATTAGAAGTAATGCCATTTTCTCTTGTCACTTGGCAAAGTTGGGAAAGGATTTCTGCAGGAAGCAATTTCGAAACCAATACCAATAATGGTGTTAACGTTTCAAAGTCTTTGATAGACGCTTGTTTTCGTTTGAAAGATAACTTTTTGTGGATCCCGTAAATGTTGAGTAAAGCTTGTTTTTAGTCAGTGGCCAATCAAAGAAAGCATACCTGTCTTGCCAGAGCTTTATGACCTTATACAAAATGGGTGGAAAAGCGGGTTTGGCTTCTATCAAGAGGTCCAAGGTTTGAGTCCCAGGGAATCGGTAACTTTGTGTTCTGGAGAACTGTTCTCCATGCAGTGAGGGTGGGATGCAATGCTACACTAAATTTCAGCACAGTGCTATACCCATGGTTTGCTAGTTCCAACAGATTTCACTGCAATACATATACACAATAGTGTTGTGGGCTTTATTCCTGCAATAATACTTGCAGCCGCGATGTTAGTGAAATACTCTTGAAAGTGACGTTAAACCTCAAATCACCTCACCGTGTACAAATTTTGGTTAAACATGAAAGAATAAAGGATAGTTATATTACGTTGAAATAGTGTACTTGTGTACCTAAAGTCTTAGGTTCAGTTGTTGTAAAATGTTCAGTTATTACTCTCATGGGTATCTTGGAATAACTTTACTGAAAACCAGCTATTTGGAAGTTGAAACTCAAAACTAAAACTAGCAAACGTATACTGTACGTAGGCTGTAGACTTAACGTATCGTTTTACATGTTGAAATAGATTTTTACAACACAACTGATCTTGTTTACGCTGTGTATTTTCTAAAGGCTGTATTTTGTGTTTGCATAGAAAAACATTTTACAAAAAAATCTTGAAATATTAGAACTTGCATTAAAAAAACCATTTTTATGGGATGCCAAATATAATGTTGCATTTGTCTAAATGGCATGCAGTTCTAATTTTCGTAATAAATATTTCCGTAATAAATCTCATGCAGTTATATTGATGGTAGTGGATATCCATATGCACAAGTTATGATACATATTTTGGTATTGATACATGTATATATACTTATTTGTGTGCGTGTCTGTATGTATATAAAGGTAAGGTAAGTCTTTAAGAGTGTAAAATAATTAGATTTTAATCATTCATAAATATAGTTACAATTCATTTCTGGCGATGCCATTGTGAGTTCCTTCAAGCATCTTCTGATGACAGAACATTTCTTAATATCACAATATTAGAATTCAATTAGATGTCGAATATCACAACAATAACGCTCAGGACTGACAATGAAGTGAAAGTTCAAAATAATCTAAAACAAAGTTCAAGGAAGCAGTTGAATATCACAACATTAAAGCTGAGTTTTATCGGCGCCAGAGCAAGGTCGACCACCATCTCAGGGTTATAACGGTCTCGCGCCTGCATGTCAAGTAGTTCCGTCTCTCAACACCAGGAGACTCGAGCGATTCGCAGATCTAACGGAGAAAAAACAACCCCGCAAGAAGGTATTGCTTTTAGGGGCTATTGATTTAGGGATTGGATAAAGCCACTGATCCTCTGCTTCTCAACCGATTCCACTCGAAGCCGAGGTGATAGCCATGCTTCGTAGCGACCTGCGGCAGGACATGGACTGCTCGGATAATGCTTTAAATGTCCGCGGATAATGTTTTAGATATCCGTGTTGGAGATGTGTTATTTGGAAATGGACTGGATGTAGTGTAGATGTGAACTATGGAGATTGTTGCGTCAATGATGGTCTACTGGAACTGTATGTGATGTCGAAAGACGATGGTGGTTTAGATTTCCACGTTGAAGATTTTTTACCGTTTTGAACTGATTTGGAATACTAGGACATTCTGTATCATGAGTAATTTGCTTGGATTGTAAAGAAAGTGATAGAAAACTGGTATGTATTGTGATGTAAACAGTTTTAGATTCCCATGTTGAAGAGACTTCATTAGAAAATTTATTGAATGTTGTTGAGACTTGTTGAATAGCTGGATTAGACAGCATAGGATGTTGTTCAATTTGGGGAATTCTCACCTCACCTCACCTCACCTCACCTCACCTCACCTCACCTCACCTCACCTCACCTCACCTCACCTCCTTGATACCTCACCTCCTTGAAACTATACAAGCTAGCATGAAAAGATGTTCTTGTAGTTCTTGAGGTGAGGTGAGTTGGGGTTTAACGCCGCTTTCAAGAGTATTTCACTTATATCGCGGCTGCTAGTATTATGGCAGGGAGAAAGCCCGCAACGCCATGTGGCTATGCATTGCGTTGAAACCTGCGAGCAGTGGCTGTAACTAGCGAACCATTGGTGGTACTGCACTGAAATTCAGTGTAGCATTGCACCCAAACCTTACTGCGTGTAGAACAGTTCTCTACTGCAGACAAAGTTGCCGTGCCCCTGGCGGGATTCGAACCCCGGACCTCTTGATCTGAAGCCGAACGCGCTAACCACTGCGCTATCCCGCCCCCTGTAGTTCTTGAAAGTCTTATTAAATCCAAACCAACTTTCTTTATCTTCTCAAACAATGGTAGGAAGACAAGAAGTGAAACACAATATGATATGGACTCTTATGACATTTCATGTATACTTGTTGCAGCTTGTTATATGATACAATAAGAGATAGAGAACTCAAACCTTTAGAACTAGCAGTGTGAAATGGTAATGAGAAAGTCTTCCATTCTTATGGTTATGGTCAGATGTGTATTTTATGTAGTTCAGAACTCAAACCTTTTGTTCTTGCAAGAACAGATAAAACAAATGTTTAGCAAGTATACGAACATGTGAAAGGTGAAACATGTTCCATTTTGACAACTATTTTGTGATTTGCTTTAATTTTGCCATTACATAAATTATTTGTACGTCTTTACCACTTTCTAACACTACCTTCAGAATATTACCCTCACACCATTCTGTGTGACAAATGTACAGGAATTAAAACAAATGGAATGATACAAGACTGACCATAGCTGTTGATAGGATCTTCAAAAATATTTAAAATTGTTAAACACTCTTACATTATTTTTACAGATTTATTGCCTAATATGAACTTATTTGTGTAGATCATGTTGAAGACTCTAATAACTGTTCTTTTATGTATCTGGTTTGGTCTATTGCTTGTTCTGAACTTGTGTAGTTTGTTGTAGAGTTTGATGATAACTGTTCTTATAGAAGGATCTGCCTTCCTGAACTTGTGTACTTCATGTTGTAGATTTGGATAACTGTAGCAGGTCTATTTCTGGATCTGAACTAGTGTTTTCCACTTTGGAGAATTCGATGATAGATTTTGTCATAGCAGGTCTACAATTTGTCTGATCTGAATTTGTGTACTTCATATTGCAGATTTGGACAATTGTAGCAAGTCTATTTCCTGATCTGAACTTTGTAGAGTCTGACATTGTTGACGTCTATGATAGCTGTTACCATAGCAGGTCTACAATTTGTCTGATCTGAATTTGTGTTCTCTATGGTGTAGACTTTGATGATAAGTGTTTCTGTGCAGGTTTATTGTCTGATCTGAACTTGTGTGGTTTATTTTGTAGACTTCGATTATGACCGTGTTTGTTGTACTTGTGTAGTTCACAGTGCAGACTCTAAAGAAAACTGTTTTTGTTGCAGGATCTGACTGCCTGAATTTGCGTACTTCATGTTGTAGACTAGGATAACTGTAGGAGGTCTATTGCCTGATGTGAATTTGTGAAATTCACTTTGTAGACTTTGATGATAACTGTCCGATAGTAGGTCTATAAACTTACATAGTTCACATTGTAGACTTTGATGATAACTGTTTTATAGTAGGTCTATAAACTTGCGTAGTTCACATTGTAGAGTTTGATGATAACTGTTTTTGTTCCAGGATCTGACTGATCTGACCTAGTGTATTTCACATTGTAATCTATTGCCTCATCTGAAGTTGTAGTTCAAATTGCAGACTCTGATGATAACTGTTTCTGTTGCAGGATCTGACTGCTTGATCTGAAGGCTGGTTTAATACGCACTGGATCTCACTGGATCTGCTTGTGGTACACAGTGGATCATTGAGGGATTACTTGGACCTGGGTAAGTACACGTCGTGACAGTTCTTCTTTCTCTAGCTCAGGATGCAGTTATCGAAATGAGATACTCCGGTAATCAATCATCAATCACCCAAAAGAAGGATTAAGCTTTTTCAGACGATACCAAGAAAATTGGGTTGCAATTTTGATTTGTCAATGGAAAGAGCAATCATTGGCAAATCTCCATAGAAAAACAATTTTGGCTGATTTTGGGATGAGGGTATTTTACTTCTGGAGTTGCACGATTTGAGATCTTGGTATTTAGATGCGATAAAGTGTAAGTAGACTTGATTTATTTATGGATATATGAATCCTTGATTTGAGATCTTGGTAATTACTAAGGAATATTAGACTTGATTTATTTATGGATATGAATCCATAGTTTGAAATCCTGCAATGTGAGAGTTTGTGATGTTCTGTAATTTAGATGTAATAAGAAATAAGTGGTCATTGATATGTTTTAGATATATTAGATATATAAAAGACTACAATTCAGGTTTTGTAATATGAGGTCATGTATTTTAGATATCGTAAGTGGACGTTAATGAATATATATGTCCATTTATGGTTATCTTGTCATTTATATGCAACAAGTGAACGTTTTTAGATATTGTTGTTTTTATAATAGAGTTTGTCCATATAGGGTTATAATATATAATTAAATTATCTAATACATGATGGGGGCAGGATAGCGCAGTGGTTAGCACGTTCGGCTTCGGATCAAGAGGTCCGGGGTTCGAATCCCGCCAGGGGCACGGCAACTTTGTCTGCAGTAGAGAACTGTTCTACAAGAGTAAGGTTTGGGGACAATGCTACACTGAATTTCAGAGTAGTACCACCCATGGTTCGCTAGTTCCAGCCGTTGCTCGAAGGTTTCACCGCAATGCATAGCCACATGGCGTTGCGGGCTTTCTCCCTGCCGTAATACTAGCAGCCGCGATATAAGTGAAATACTCTTGAAAGCAGTGTTAAACCCCAGCTCACCTCACCTCACCTCTAATACATGATAATAAGTGGATATTGATATTTTTTAACATTTATCGATAGACTTTGATAATATGTGGATAAAGGAGTATACAGTCAGGTTCATCTCCACCATTGCTGTTCACGGATTTATGCGATTTTTCAATATCGATCCATCATTTAAGATCTTGACATATTATCTAAGTTTACATTGATACATTTAAAGGTAAAATTTAATTTGTGGGTATATGAAGATAAGACAAGGTTGATGAATTGGTCCCCCATCATTTCCGTCTCTTAGAATTCATCTGATATTGATGAGTCGACTCGGATTGGTGTTGAGATTGAAACTGTGCAGACCATCTGAGATGATTGCCGATTGCCACCGGGCAACCCTTGCCATATACTTGCGCCAATCTATCAATATCTAACAATTTGGGGATGTTTAACCATGACGAATAGTTACTCTACGTAGACATATCCTATTCAACAGAGCCTTCACGTCTTCCATTACCCGAAGATTTACTTGTCTCGACGTCTTTGCTTGATAGGAAACATGCTGTATGTAACCATAAGTATCCAGATATCTCAATGGAAATAGCGCCACTTGAGGGCGGTATAGATCCTGAAATTGGTCAACAGTGTTCGTGGGAAAGGTGCCCATTGAAATTGGTAATTTTATAAGGAGATACCCATTTAGCCCGAACTCTCTCAGCCGAAATGGATTGTAGTTGTGATGGGGGCTTTGACTTAAAATTTGTATATATATTTCAATAATAACTTATATTCCTCTATATTTTTCTCTATATTGTTTTGAAGTTTTGTTCGCACATAAGCATCTGAATTGATTATTGGTAATTTCTTAGTTGCCTTTTTACTGGAATCAAAACTTGCGTTTGGCACTTGGCTAAAGGTAAGCTGTATCTAATGATAATCTGAGACCTCAGGTGAAGAGAGAGAGATAAGACGAGTTGTTTATCATCCATATATAGTCAACTCAGTCAGTTTTATATTTCAACTATTTTTTCTGTTGTCCTGAGCCTTAAAATGGTCCATATAAACTAAAAGCTAAAGCGAGTTTATCACAGATTAGCAAGTCTAAGTTCTGAGATTTTCAGAATAAACTTTTAATTTAGCATATATTTGACATGTAGATATTTTTACCCAAAATTTCAATTCTAAAACTAAGGGATAGAGTTTGGAAAGATAATACACTTTGTAGTTTGGTATGGTAAACCTGATGATGAGAAAAAGGTTATACATATTTCTTAAAGGTACATCCATTGTGTTGTTTGGGGTCACATATTCCAAACGTTATAAATGCTGTTATTTTATCGAGAAGTAGCGACTGTTACCGAAAACTACCATTTTGATGATAGTCGACTTAGTATATTGAAGATATGAAGGTAAAAGTAGTGATTTATGATCGAAAACCAGACAATACATCGCGATTGACACGCACCAATTAGTCAAACATAATTTTGGAATCTTATTTACAAGAGGCAAAAAGACAAGTTTGGATTGATAATTTTAAATATATAACTACTGTGTATCTAAATGGGACGTGTTATTTCGGTTTCTGCACATGCATATGATGTTTTTAAATTTTAATTGGAAATTAGTAATTATGATATATTTAGAGATTGGCGATGAATATGCAATTTGAGTGACATCATGTGTATTGTAACCAGCACACATGGCATGTTGGAACGTATTACAGCCAAATTCAATTTTATGAAACAGATGTATCTTTAAAGGGGCAGTAGCACGTTTTTTGCAAATTTTATTTTTTTTCAAATTTCCCAGTTATTATGATAGTTTAGGTTATTCATATTTACTTTAGAGAGTAAAATATGTTTTTACACAAACCAATTATCCGTAGTGGTAAAAATGGTGTTGCGAATAAAAAGCAAAAATTGCACGGCGGCCATTTTATTGTGAACACATTTTATTATTTCGAATGACAAATCACACTTCCCATGGCTTTACGGAACCATGTACAGTCATTTGTTAACTTGATTTTTCGAAGAGAGAAGGGTGGTTTACTGTTGGTGACATTATTATACCCCCGACCAACGGTTGGGGGTATATAGTTATACCAACGATTCCGTCCGTCCGTCCTTCCGTCCGTCCGTCCTTCCGTCCGTCCGTCCTTCCGTCCGAAGACAATTTTTGTCCGATCGATTACAGAAAAACTATTCGTCTCATCCTTTTTAAATTTGGTACATGTCTTCTTCACCACTAGGAGAGGTGCAGTGCGAAGTTTAAACCGAATTGGTGAATTTTAAAATTTTTGGCGATTTTTTTTATTTTTTAACTTAGTCAAATTCTGAGCATTTTTTGTCCGATCGATTACAGAAAAACTATTCATCTCATCCATTTCAAATTTGGCAGATGTCTCCTTCACCACTAGGAGAGGTGCAGTGTGAAGTTTAAACCGAATTGGTGAATTTTAGAATTTTTGGCGAATTTTTTTATTTTTTAACTTAGTCAAATTCTGAGCATTTTTTGTCCGATCGATTACAGAAAAACTATTCATCTCATCCTTTTCAAATTTGGCACATGTCTCCTTCACCACTAGGAGAGGTGCATTGCAAAATGTAACCTTATTTGGTGAATTTTTGAATTTTTGGCGATTTTTTATATTCTTTTACTTTATCATAGCTAGAATGAATGAAGCTACTTCTGTATTGTGATTTGTTGACTTCATCATTTTCTTTTTCATGTAACTTTCATCAAAAGCTACTTCTGTGTTCTCGTTGATTTTACAATTTTATATTTCCACTGGTTATATTTTGGGAAAAGTTAAATTTTCTTTCCTTTCAGCCATAAATTAAACTGCTGTATATCTCTCACTGTGCCTTCAGGGGTGTGCTTCCATGTACCTGTTGTTTAAAGTCACTCGAATGAATCATTATGATGGATTAATTTCCAAAATAAAGTTGAAATCAGTGGTAATAGCAGTAGTGTATTATATTACCAATACCTTTTCAAGTTACTTTTATTCCTATTTTGACTTAAACCACCTTTTTCACATGAAGATCGAGACTTGTCCTACCATTTTCACAAACACTTTAATCTTAGCAATTACATTTCAAAGCTTATCAATCCTTAGGTGTGCAGACACCTCTCTCTTTAAGTAAAATAAAAATGTCAAACTGAAACAGTCGGGGGTATTAGTGAGCCACGCTCACTTTTTTGCTTGTTTTTCAAATACATTTCATTGACTTATTTCAGCGAAAAAACATGCTCCTGCCCCTTTAAACCGGTAAGGGGAGTTGATGCAATAGTTTAGGCTGGTTTGTGTTAGAGCCATTCCATAAAAATGTGAAAAGGTCGAATGATACTGGTCTATTTTGGATTTATGACATTTTTTTTATTCAAAAGGTTAGAATGATCTGGTGAAATAATGCCAACTTTGAAGTCAATGCATTATATTTTAATTAAAATACGCCATACATAATATTAGTGACATTTGAGTATGTTTTAAGAATTAAAAATAATCAATATTTTTTTACTCTTTAATCTTTCAAAATGTCGAGCAATAATTTTAACATAATTATTTTTTAACTTGCTTTTAATGTCTGTGTACTTCCTCTTAAATGCTTTGTAGTGAAATTAATCAAGCATTTCAGTTTAAATTTTTAATCAAGACTTTAAGCATTGATGTAATTTTTGCAACAATGTCAGAAATCTTACATTTACAGTTAAGAGGATTAATTTAACAATGGTTGTCAGTAGGTTAAGTAAATATGCCAAAGTTTATAAGTGATGCAAATTGAAGTAAGTTTTGTAAAAATAAGAAATTATAACCAGAAAGGCCACATTGAGAGCATTTCTGACAAACAAAAGTTTACAAAATCAAACCATTATGCATGATTTCAAGGATTAAATGTTAAAATCAATCGTTTAAAATAGTATAAGTATTTTCTGAAACAAATTGTAAAGGATGGTATGTCTTTGAGTGACATTTTAGAATTTAGAAAAATTTGTGGATAATAACTTATTTATTCTGAAGTTGTAATGTTTATAAAATAATTGGTGTAGAAATGTCACACTCTCTAATTAGTTTGAGACAAATTAGAACAACTTTTTATGGATATTTAACTCAGTTAAATATTCATTCAAATTTGTCTACTATTCGGAAACCTTCTTTATGTATGTTATATCTTACCTTTTTCAACGATCATTGTAATGCTTTCCCTCTTTTTTTTAGTTCATCATTATTGTCTTATCTCATTTCTAATGATCTTTTAAAATTAACATTTTAACATTTCCATAACACAGCAACTGAATATCAAAGCCATTACTTTTGATGAAGTAATTACTGACTTTTTGTCTCTTTCCTAGATATATGTTGTGGCATTTGCCAAGAAGTCTTTGACATTTTAAATTTGATATAATGTACGTATATTTGAAAAATAAAGAAACATGCCAACTGTCGGATTATTCTCAGTTTGATATATTATTTTTATAGATGTTCAAATGTTGATAAGTAAAACTGTTGTATTCAGATTGAATTGATATGATTATTACCACGTTTCAAACTCAGCACATCCTGCTTGACAAGAGTTATAAATCTTTCAGAGTATTATTTGTATTACAATGTAGAACATCAAGCCCAGCTGCCATACTCAGCGTGATGTAATGAGCTTGTGTGTATTATGCATGTATATGCCACCTGGTATATTGGTATTTATATACCAACTGTGATTGATGGGGAAATAGTGATAGACTCAGCAGCATACCCTGGCACACCCTTGTATGTGGTATAGGTGACAGCCTGGCGACTTCTTTTATTGAAATGTGATGGACGCTGTATCCCTATTTTTGGTTTAGAATCCATTTGACTTGATCTTGTATGAAATAGTAATGGACTTGGAAGTACACCCTGGTATACTCCTATTTTTGGTGTAGGTTGCAGCTTGAATCCATCTCGTATGAAATAGGGATGGACTTAGCAGCTACACCCTTGTATTCCTATGTGTTTTGTATAGGTGATAGCCTTTCAACCTTTTTATATGAATGTTATTGTCCATGCAGAATACCTTTGGGAAACCCCTATTTGTCTATGTGATATTTGCCACTTGGCTCTACTTCATGACACAGTGAAGGACATACACTTTGTATGTAATGCAAACATATATGTGATGAACAATGGCATAGTATCACACCCTGCCACACCCCTTTGTTACATAGGGCAGCACCCTGGCAGCGCCTTGTATGTAATACAGACAGTTATGATGATTGATCCATCCAAGAAGCTTTGTACCTCCAACTGGCTTGTTTAGACTGGTCAGCTGACGAGGTAATATCCCCGCTGAGCTGATTAAATTATAAACAAGCATTTCACGTTAATCACTGGGGCGAGATGAATTACCACGCCCCCTGTGATGTTTGCGCTACACTAAAGTGTTAAGTCTTCCTCTGACATGGGTCAGCCTCAGTTGGAGGGACGTTATTTGTTGTTATTTACCATTTCCTCTGGGGAGATATCTAGTTTATTGCTCCAGTCAGAATGACTGTATGGCTCGATATTGCAACACTACGTTGACATGTTTTACACTGTGTGATTACATGCTCTTCTCAAAGCACCAATCAGTGAATAATGAAAGAGATTACTGTGGTTCTTCATTCTAGGCACATCTATTTTTGGTGTGAAATGGAATAATAAACAATATGTGAAGTTCTTAGACTAATGTTAATAGTTTCTGTAATTTTCTGAATAAAAGTGAAAAGAAGCTGATATATAAGATATCCTTGCATTACACAGTCTGTTGTGTCAGTAAACACATTTTTGTTCTTTCTGTCGTCTTCATTAATGTCCATTTAAAGGGAAAGTTTTATCACCGATGTATTGGCAGCATAGGCCATCTTGGTTTCTTCTCATTTCGTGAAATGAAAACATGCTATATTTAACACAATTTTAAATTTTTGTAATAATAAAACATATACACACATACATAGTAACATATAATAACATATAATGTATCACAAAACTAATAAACAATATGCTATTAGGCCGTAGGGAAGTTTTCCCCACAAAATATACCCCGATAGAACCTTCCCTTTAAGTATAATAGTGTCTGCAACTATGATGATGTTTACTTCATGTTATCTATTAATAAACATGTTCTCATGAATTGTCAGAATTTCAGTGAAAAAGGACTCTTTTGAAGATATCTTTTAATATGAAAATCATGATTTAAATTGAGACTTTATATTTTTCAACCATGATTTTACATAAACCTGGAACGATTCTAAGGATTCATTTTTGAAGTTCCCCATTAGTAATCTGACGCAGCATCAAATTTACAATGTACGGATACAGTTGCAATAACTGGCATTTCAAGCTGGCATAAAAAAAGCTATGATACTTCTATAAAGGAGAAAACAATGACAATGTAGGTAGATTATCTTTATTAAAAAATTTTGTGTGACATTTCAAAATAACAGCTGATGTCACCGAGTGTCAGATATAATATCTCGTTTTCTTATCTTGTCGATTGATTTGTCACAAATATGCGATGGATATGCAAATGTAGATTCGCACCTGCTCTCTTGGGCTGCATGCAGTTGTGGCAACTAGAAAGACATTACATCAGCTTTCAAAATAAATGCACTTACGACTCTTTTACATTCATTTAAAAAAAATTTTTTTTTCAATAGATGGAATTGTTGGAATTAAGCTTTTACACCTTGATTATCAAAATACCTTTCTACTTTTATGACTATTTTTATGTTTATCTTTAATAACTAATTAAATCAATTTTTATTTCTTGAAAAAAAAACTTATAAATTTATAAGCCTTATGTATGTAATATTGATTTGAGAATGGTTTTAGAAATAGGGATCTATGTACAATAGATATGATATATGTTTTTTTTGTATTAAATCTATCAGTCTGATGGTTGATCATATTTGATCGTATGCTATATTCTTAGTGTTATGAAAGATAAAACTAACTGTTTATTACATTTGATAAAATTTTCTCAGTGCTTTGATAGGCAAAATAAACTCTTGATCAAACTTGATTAAATATGCAATATTCTTGGTGCTATGGACAAAATAAACTGTTGGTCACATTTGAATATATACAATTCCCCTGTTTAATATCTGTTATATTAGCATATATGTGTTTTGAATTATTCTGGAGGAAAGCATTGTAATTGAAAATATTGAATGCTGATTATCTTAACCCATAACTATAACACCATAAATGTGTGGATGCAGGCACTCTGAGCAACAATTGAGTTAATAAGTATTATATATTCTACAGGTACACTTATACTGTATTCAGAAGAATTCTAAGTGTGACAGCTGTTAATTTCCTATGCCAACAGTATTCAGATAAGAGTTCTTTTCATCAACTGAAATCAATGACTCAAAACGATAACTCTGATAGACAATTGATGATGTTAATCAGAAATTGGTTCAGTAATGCAATACTTATTTTCAGTGTTCCAAGGTTTTATCATTATCATGATGGTGCAGACTAGATCTAAGGTAAAGTGAGTTTTGATTAAACGCTGCTTTTAAGAAAATTTCACTTATATCATGGCTACTAGTATTATTGGAAGGAGGAGGCCTGCAACACTATGTGGCTATACATTGCAGTGAAACCTGCGAGCATCGGCTGGAACTAGCGAACCATGGGTGGTACTACGCTGAAATTGCAGCCAAACCTTACTGCATGTAGAAGACTTCTCTACAGCAGACAAAGTTGCCAAGCCCCTGGCGGGATTCAAACCCCAGACTTCTTGATCTGAAGCCGAAATCGCTTACCATGGGTGGTACTGTGCTGATATTGCAGCCAAACCTTACTGCATGTAGAAGAGTTCTCTACAGCAGACAAAGTTGCCAAGCCCCTGGCGGGATTCAAACCCCAGACTTCTTGATCTGAACTGAAATCGCTAACCACTGCACTATCTTGCCCCTAGTATAGAATAGGACTGACCACAGTGGTTCTAAGGGAAGACAATACAAAGTATTCTTACATACAATTTTTAAAGTGTTTTAGATAATAACCTTCAAAGCTAAGTCAAATTTGTAAGAAATCTATCGTACATTATTTATTAGAAGGTGTATTAATACAAATATTAATTCTTTGAATTATAATTTGACCTTTATTTTAAAAAATAAATCTATTAATCAAACAGAATTTATCATTAGGGATATCAAAAGCAAATAATTCAAAAGTCATATAATTGTATCAGTTATAATAAAAAGTTTTTATGTTGAGGTATGTAAACGACGTAAATATCAAAATATTAATAAATGATAATTTTACCTATTTTAGTTACAAAATGTGTGAAATCAGTTTCCCTTATCATTGATAGTGAAGGAAAGTGTCAATAACCTATTTTAGTCCCAGTAATTTGTGAAATTGTTGATAAAACAGTATTTATTGGTAAGAAATCCAATTACAGCTATCTTAATTATTGGCAGTACGATGGATGATATCTAGAACTGATACGTATAATGGAAGCATTTAATTAAATATGATTATGAATAATTGAGGGAGAAGACAGATAGTGTAGCACTGATAGAGATATGATATAGAGCTTGTAGCATGGGCTTAGACTGGACTCGAAAATATTTGATTCCATATTCAATATAATTAGCACTCTCTTCCTATATAAGCGCCCTTGATCACGTTTTAACTCAAGAAAAATTTTGGGGACCCTCTCTGGATAAGCCAGCATGATAAACATATGAACTTAGTCAATATCTGAATTATGTTACATTATGTTTGAAAACAATTGCTCTGATGAAGACCAATGGTCGAAACGTGTAAACAATGAAAATAATTGTTTCTGGCAAAAATTTATCTGTTTAAGGAGGTATTTCCACACTTTCTTCTAACTACTAAATTCATTAAATTCAAATCATGTGAAACTGTAAAAAAGTGATCCGCTTCAACTAGATCACGATTAAATTTGTTAACATCACAGAGGAAAAAAATCATCATAAGACATGTTTGTGAAAGTGACGTGCAAATATGATTTATATGACATGTTATATTTTACCATTGGTAATAAGAGCCCACTTCCTACAAGCAGCTATAGTGCATGTAGACTTGCCGTAGTATTGATCGAGATTAACGTGGATAGGAGGAGGAGGAGGATAGCGCTGACAGGGGAGGAAATAGGGCTTTATAGATGCTCGGGAGTCTGCTTGTGTAAATGAATGCTCCATGCACTTAACTGGACCTCGCCGATGACAGGATTTTCCTTTTCAGTAATTACATTTATATTTGGATACTGTTTGTGTTGAGGTAGAAATAGACCTTAACACGGTGTATTATTTTACCGGATGGTGTCTTCTTTATTCAGTGTTGTACATGGGAGAAAGATTTAGTGATTAAGATAAAAGAGGAAAAACACTGCATAGCCACTTACAGTGTAATGCATATGTCAGTCTGTAAGTGCTTATTATGTTACTGCGTCAAAATAGTAGCTACCAGCGCTGCCGAGAAAATCAATTTCTACAAATACGAGAATGCGTTATTCCCATTTTTGAGTGCTTTGTGATTTCTGGCTTATTGGTATCAATATTTTATAGCTCTGCTGGTATCATACATCTGGCTGTTTGCTGTGGTTTGCCATTTCGTCGTTTGGGTACTGGTTCAAATCTTGTTTGGAAAACAGAGGTCACTTTGGCTTTGATGCTTGATGCTTGGTTAAAAGAGGAAGTAATTAGTCTGTTAGTTTTGTTAGAAATTGTCTAGATTGATGTTCTTTTTAATTAAAAATCATTTTCTTGCCGTATTACAAAATTCTTCCATACTCTCTACTATATCAACTATTGGACACTCCATCAGAGAAATTTGTACTCAAATTACCCGCCAATCAAACTGTTACGCTACTTGGACCTGCGAGCCAATGAAAATTCATATCACTTCGATTGCAAAGCATGCACAGTCATTTTGTTAGCCCTCTATCACCGGTTATCTCCTTTGGCCCTTTCCGCCTTATCCTATCGAGCATTTTCATTGGTTACTGATTTCGTCAAGCCGGCCAAGGGTGGGTAATTTGAGTACAGATTTGTCTGAAGGGGTGTCCCAGGGGTGATATAATGGAGAGTAACGGAGCATATATAAAATATATAAAACCCTGGATAACCGAGGATGCCTATTGTCCTTACTGGGTGAGAAATGTAAGTCTGTGATCCACACTCTGTTTATCCCTGCTGTGTTTTCACACCTCGTCCTCCACACGCTGTCCTCATGTAGCGATGTTTATTTGTTGGTTTGGGAGACATATGCTGGATACTTAACAGATTGGTAGCGAGATTTGTCACATGTGGAGAGCCCGTTTCTCTTTGACATATCTACGAGCTCGCACCATGGAAGCAATTAGAATCATGTAATAACGTTTAAAATACTGGAAAATGTCACAGAAGCAATTCTCACTGTGGGCTTAATCTCATTCAGCGTGGCATTTTCATTACTTACATGCATGGCTAATTGCCAGGTTACAGAACCAAAGCTGTTTCGATCTGATTTTGCTTATAAAGACTGATTTTACTTTAACGTAGATGTTCGATGCAAAAGGAATTAATAACTGTCGAAATGATGTAATCCAGCCGTGTGGTAGTTGGTGACATTTAAATACAGAGAGTCCGCATCCACTGTTGTATCAAACCAACTGAACATAATTGCTTCAAATAGCACGGCTTCTCTTTGTGACCGTAATCTCTCGTCAGTCTTTGGGGAACCAGCGTTTCACGATTGCAACTTCTCCCCACGACAAAACACATCCATCATTTCTGTCACTATGAGAATTTACGCTTCTTGATGGTGCTTTCTCATTTCGCAAATTTTATTTGCCAATAAAATTTGAATCCTCATTCCACAATTTACTAATTAACCCTGTTAATTAGCACAGTTGATGGAGGAATCTGTCATTGAGGCAAGTGACTCCTGATGGGAGTCACAGATGTTTGGGAGTGCTCAGTGTCGACGTGTGAGACCTGTAGGTGATTCCAGAGGCTTTATGGTGATTTCTGAAGTCCTTAGGTGATTCCTGAGGCCATTGGTGATTTCTGATGTCTTAAGGTTACTCCACAAGTCCACAAGACATACTTAGGTGATTCCTGAGGCCTTTGGTGATTTCTGACGTCATAAGGTTACTCCACAAGTCCACAAGATGTACTTTGGTGATTCCTGACTTACTTAGGTGAGTCCAGAGGCCTTTGGGTGATTCCTGAAGTCCTTAGTGATTCCTGAAGTCCTTAGGTGATTCCTGAAGTCCTTAGATGAGTCCAGAGGCCTTTGGGTGATTCCTCAAGTCCTTAGTGATTCCTGACATACTTAGGTGATTCCTGAAGTCCTTAGGTGAGTCCAGAGGCCTTTGGGTGATTCCTCAAGTCCTTAGTGATTCCTGAAGTCCTTAGTGATTCCTGACATACTTAGGTGATTCCTGAAGTCCTTAGGTGAGTCCAGAGGCCTTTGGGTGATTCCTCAAGTCCTTAGTGATTCCTGAAGTCCTTGGGTGATTTCAGAGGCCTTTGGGTGATTGAAGTCAATCAGCAAGTGTTAATTTGTAGAATCCTGTTCCTAAACACAGGATATGAATCTGGTTTCACTTACATGTAGTGTACAGGGAACTGGTTTAACATTTGAATGTTGATGTGTTGGATCCATATACTTGTTGCGTTTTACAATAGATTTGTGAACTATTTGTCTGTAAATTGTTACAAAAAAAATTAAGAAATCTATGGTCTTTACACCAGAATAGTTTTTGATTCATCTCTCAAATGATTTAAATAATTTGAAAAGAAGTGAAGTCATCTGTTTCAACTGATAACATATCTATTTTTATTGTGAACCGACGTAAAACAAATACCTACTAAAATGAGTTTAGTCTTTCCTTTTCTGACAGTTAATGAGGAAGACGCTCACAGGTCTCACTTCAATGCATCATCCCAATGATGATGCTGGCTTTCTCCCTGTGCTAGCATTGTAATATGTGTGTATAAGTATTATTGAAAGTACCTTTAATTTTAAAACCAAATCTCCTCAACTTCCTGAAAATGCTTTAAAAAGACTTTAGGGTGTGGGATAGTTCAGTCATTAGTGCGTTCATCTTCGGATCAAGAAGTCTGTGGTTCGAATCCTGCCAGGGGCATGGCAACTTCGTCCACTGTAGAGAACTGTTCTACACTTAGTAAGGTTTGGGTGCAATGCTACACTGAATTTCAGCATAGTACCACCCATGTTTGGCTAGTTCCAGCCAATGCTCACAGGTTTCACCACAATACATAGCCACATGGTGTTGCAGGCTTTCTCCCTGCAATAACACTAGCAGCTGTGAAATCCTCTTGAAAACGGTGCTAAACTCCAAATCACCTTATCTCACCCAAAACCAATTCACATCATCTCGGACAGTTCCTGAATATGCTTTAAAAGACTTTACAAAGAGTCTTACCTACGTAGTCATCAGCACTGTATCGTCAGTCACCTAGCTTGACATAAAACAATAAACACACACACAAGCTGATACATCAGTGCAGTTAATTAGCCTGGCCCATCATAGTGCGGTGATGGATTGTCCCTAACTCATTTTTAACTGGAATTCAGTGGATTTAAAAATAATGACTGTTGAAAGGTTGATAGATTATAAAAGGGGTGAAGAAAGATGACAATAATGGAGTACCCTGTTATGGAGAGGCCGGAAATGTTCGCTGTATTCGGTGTAGTATTAAAGTGTTTGAGTTGATGCTGTCGGTGTGTAAATGTCATACAAGGTAGTAAAGTGGTTAGTGTGTTAGAATTGGAAACGCGCCCTCTGCTTTTAGATCTAGAGTCTTGGGTTCATATCCAGACCCGAGCTTAGCAACTTTCTGTTTATTCTTGTAATATACATTTATTACTTACGAGGGCAATCATATTGGGTTCATATTTTTCATACAATGCCTTTTAGGCAAAATATCACTTTGTCATGTGACATGACGTCATTATCAATGCTATGACGTCACGTTTCGTCTATGACGTTGTGTTCTAACTGCGGTGACGACAGGTACAAGTCAAAGGTGGAAAGTGGATTTTAGCGTAATTTTATTAATTTCATGATGGTAATAAACATAATATTATATTCTTGTTTGTGTCACAATATGTTTTCAACACTTGTGTCTGAATATCAGTATATCTTGTGCTCTCGCTCGGGAAATACTAATATTCAGGCACTCGTCTCATATACATAGTATGACATAGACACTCATATAATATCCTCTATGTATTAAGATGATGTTTAGTTTCTTCCTGCATGGTGTTGTTTGATTCACATTTAGAGGAAGAGGGTTTATATTTTTTCAAAGTTGATGAAATATTTTATGCTTATCCATGTTGAAACTGATAGTTGTTAAAATTGTAGATGCATTGTAATTAGTTGAGTACCACCCATGGTTAACTGTTCTAATTGGAGCTTGCAGGTTTCACTACAATAGAGACAAAGGACATAGATACAAGTGGTATTGTCTCCCTGAACAAATACTAGCCTCTATGATACTTGTAATATCCTATCATGGGCTCGGCAGCTTTATCTGCTTCTCAAGATAACTGTTCTATAGTAAAGTTAGGGTGCAATATTACACTGAATTTTAGTACAGTATCCCCCATGATTCACAAGTTTAAGCCGATGCTTGGAGGTTTCACCACGGAATAGCCACCATGGTGTTGTGGGCTTTCTCCCTGCAATAATACTAGCACACGTGATAACTTAAATACTCTTGAAAGTGGCGTTAAACCCCAACTCACCTCGAAATTTGCTGGGGTTTCTTTCTGAATATTTTTTATGGAAACAAAATGGCCGATATTCTGATAGAACTTTCTCTCTTTAATCACCTCATATCACATTTACATGCACTGAGCAGTTGGAAGGTTAACAATTTTAAACTTTTGATTTCAATTTCATGATTTTTAAAGATCAAATTGATTGATATAACTGGGGTATTGGGAACTTTGAAAATTGATAGCAGGTAATGAACAAAATGGGAATATGACAAATGATGTGTAATGTTGTTAGCAATTCAATCGCATGCTTTGGAATATAAATATAAAAATCAATTACAATGCTGACAGATGTAAAAGCACATCCGTGATGTTATTAGAACGGCTTCTGTTTCGTGAGTCAATACGTAGCAGATGAATTCGGCCTCTTTTTGAATAATTTTGATGCAAATATGTCTAGTTTATATCAATACAATTAGACACCGTTATCCGATATCAGTGTAGTTTTGCATTGCCTGTTTCATACCCATGTAGTAATTGTGTTTATACACGAAGCTTTCTGTGCTCTGATTGGCTGAATCTAATGTCCAGTCACGGCCATTTCCTCGGCCAGTACTGTTGATTACACACGCTCTGTACTGCCCAATGGTGTGTAAATGAACCTGATTTGATTTTTGTTTTCGAACTCAGAATCTTGCGGAGAATCTTGTAAACCGAGTAAATAGGCACTGTCCATTGGACAAAAAGAATGCCAACTCTTATCCAATCAAATTTAGGCTCTGTTTGTTATCCATTTATTTTCATTGTCAACCTATTATTTTTATTTGGGACTAATTCAGCTGTTGTCAGTAATGATTTTCCCCTGAAGCAGACGTTAAAAGAATCTTCCTCAGTACAGGAAGCGGCCTATCCACTCGGCTAAGATGTGTATTGTAAAGAATCTATTGTGTCGCTTGAGAAGCTAACATTTTAACGTCTCAGTGGTTTTCCGGGAAAACACCCGGCCTGCTTTCATTCATGAAAAGAGGTAACAATCATATAATTTTATCTGGTGAATAGGTTATCGGGGAAGTCGTTTGTACACTCCTTTATGTTGTGAATACAAAACTATATAGTTTGAATTGCTATGCTTAAATTTAATTCTGACAATTCCACAGCTGTGTATCCATGTTGTGGACCTGGTGCCAGTGATAAAGTATTATAATTCAATTTCTGTTGAACATGGTTACAATTGTGTTATGAATTCTCAACAAAGGACATGCAGTTTATGAATTGTCATATGAATTAAAAGGAATTGATGCATTAACGATCTCTTGACTTGGGTTATGACGGAAATCTCCCACGATAATGTCAACATTACCATATGAGATAATTCGTGTAGTTATAGGCCAGCAATAATAATGGCCAGTGATAAAGACAATTGTCATTGTTATTGATGATAAAACAAATTTCGAACATAATTGCTATATATAGCTGTTGTGTTCATAAATGAATGATATAACCGAATTTTGAACATTATTGTTATTTTTGTAGCCACATGTTGCTCTTACTTCAAAATAATGTGATAATGGAACAAGTTATTTGAACTCGTAAGCTGAAATCTTGAAACAGGTGGCGAAAAAACGGCTATCCAAAATATTTGCGAATTTTGACAAGATCTACAAGTTGTATGGACACAGATGAGAGATAAGCAGAAAAGACATGAATATTTGAGGGAGCACTGTTCATGAGCTGAGCCAGTAGATAATATCATATACCCCATAAAATATTTAAGTGCGGCAAAAGTGCTGCTTGGTAACAAAGCAAACGAGGGACACAATTATTCCCAGTTATTTTGACAAAAGAATTTGAAGCATTGAACACGGAGCTCTGTTCCTGACTGCTTCAGCTCTCAGCACATGGCTATGATAGTGCGAGTGAACAGCGAGGATCCAGAATCTAGCGAGGCTAAGCCTGGGAGGTCACATGACCAGCGTCTGTTGGCAGTAATGGTAGGCACACAGGCTGGTTATTGGTTAGTCTTCATCGCTGCAATCACAACTTGTTAGAAAGAATACTGGCCTAGTGTGAGACTGTTTCGGTCTTTGCATCAGTGTGAGACAGTGGACTCCTGACTTTGAGGACTGTCATCTACTTGTGAATCTCTCCTCTTCCTAAAGGCTAGGCCTTCCACTGCGTGTGTGTGTGGTGTAGTGCGGGCTTGTGGAGTTTGTCATTGTATTGAGAGAGGTGTGAGTACTACAGTGCTATTGTCACGAGGTCCGGCCGAGGGTCATTCCCTGCTGGACATGGGATGCTAGTGGACTATATCAATCGCTGACCGGTGGATACGCTCTCTGTCAGGTCAGTCCCTTTGTCATGCATGACTTGTGTTACACAATGTTATGACTCGATTATTGACAATAGCTTAATCGTTAACAAAGTGATTCATTGTCATGTGCGATGACTTGTTACAGAATGTCCGTTTTGAGCATTAAATTCAAAGATGTCCGTGTACATGTCTGTTTTGATATGTGTATGATGCTGGCATTTGCGAAAGATGAAAATATAAAAGCTTAGTATGTCGTATGTGGTGCCTTATAAAGCATCCTTTGTGATATGTTTTGAGATGTGTTAAATCTAAAGGTGTCGGTAGTATGGTCATTACTGTTAAATTAGGTGTCAATGCGTGCCATTTATTGTGACAATGTTTGGTGTTGGCATTAAAGATAGATATGACTATGAAAGCTGGCGTCACTTTGTTTAATATAGTTAAGCGCTCCATTCATTAACTAGGGATCAATAGTTCAGAGGCAAGCTGTTTCACGTATTACCTTACACTTGTCCTGAGTCTGTCACACGTGATAAACAACATCTCTCAGCTTCGTCTTTTTATTACCCAATCTTGCGTGAGATGTGAACAGCTGATAAAGAAAACAGACCAGTTATCCTCCCATCCTTAGGTCTTGCGGTGTTGATAGTAGATTTCCCGATAGCAGTTTATTTTTGCCTTCTTTCTGTTTTCATCTGTGATTCTATCACTGTTGATACTGCAATATTTTTCGCCTTTACCTATTTTTACTTGGCTACGTGGCGATTTCTGTCATTGATACAAGTTTATTTTTCCCTTTAGCTCTGTTTTCATCAGGAATATTCTCTGATTCTATCATTGTTGATACTGCAGTATTTTCGCCTTTACCTATATTTTCACTTGGCTATGTTGTGATTACTATCGTTGATACTGGGTTTTTTTTTTAATCCATCAGAAATATTCTGTGATTCTATCATTCTATCATTATCTTCTTTTACAGTCTATGTTGTGATTTCTATCACTGATACTGGTTTGTGTTCGACGTTAGCTCTGAATCCATCAGAAATATTCTTCGATTCTATCATTGTTGTAACTGCATTATTTTCATTATTATCTTCTTTCACAGCTGTGATTTCTATCATTGATAAAGGATTATTTCCCCTTTAGCTCTATTTTCATTGAAATATTCTCTCATTCTATCATTGTAGATACTGCTTTATTTTCCCCTTTACCTATTTTCACATTCATGTTATGATTTCCATCCTTGATACCACTCGCCATACCTCTGATTCCATTAGAAATATTCTGCAATTTCTATCATTGTTCTATCTCCCTTTGATCCTTGTCAAGCGATAGATGTTCGTATCCCCTGACAGGATATACACAGTGTTAACTCGCTAGTGATAGCAGTCGACCAAGGCCTAGGAGGGGGTTAGTCTGGCCAGGGGCTGTTATTACGATGTTCGGGGGCATCACCTTATCTCTTAGTGACCCCCTGAATCTAAGATTATTCCCTTCAGATGTGTTTATTTTCACCCACGGTATCCACTATTTACCACCTGTGTGAGTTGGGTCCAGATAATGCTCGCCACAACATAAATAAACTGAGTTGATTCAGACATTACACGTACCCTCTGAAAACAACCGTGCCGCTGACAGCTTATCTCTCTTTGCTAAACAAATTAATGTCTTTTGTTTGATTTAAATGTTTATTCGTTTGTTTCAATTTGATTAACATGTAAACATTCATTAGAGTTAATAATAGCTGATTTAGTAACAAATACTTTAACATTTGTGTTGGGTTTTGGAAGAAAAATTCCAATATTTTTTCGATTATGATAAGATATATTGTAAATTTCAATTTTGAAATAAAAAATTTCAAATAATTTTCATAAAACATTGGAAAAACAAGATTAAAGTCTGAAGTCAAACCAGAAGTATCAGATGCAAGTCAGACAGATAGAAGACTAGTTATTGAGTGGATATGGCAATTATGAAATTCTTTTCTCCCAAAGGACAAAAATATAGGTTACATTCAGAGATGATATAGAATTCAATATACAAAACAAGCGAGACAGTTACAAGGGCCATATGCCATCTCTACTTTCAATTTCTTCTTGAAATGTCAACCAAAATTGGCACTTGATATTTTATAAGAAAACTTATCTATCAGTATGATATTATAGTGACAATAATTTTAAAGGTTTTTGGATTACATTTTTATTTTACATTTTTAATCAATTAAAAAAACACATAACAGAATTATAACTCAAAAGTCACTTTAAAGTCATATATTTATACAAAATTTGGCAATTGCTTTATATATATATGTATATATAATATAAGATATATATTTGGATGTTTATATGATTTTGTGTGACAAAGATTTAAGATTGTCAGTACAAGAGAATACTAAATAATTCCATGCCTTTTCTATCCCTGTGTTAAAATCCATGCCTTCTCTATCCCTGTGTTAAAATCCATGCCTTCTCTATCCCTGTGTTAAAATCCATGCCTTCTCTATCCCTGTGTTAAAGTCCATGCCTTCTCTATCCCTGTGTTAAAATCCATGCCTTCTCTATCCCTGTGTTAAAATCCATGCCTTCTCTATCCCTGTGTTAAAATCCATGCCTTCTCTTTCCCTGTGTTAAAGTCCATGCCTTCTCTATCCCTGTGTTAAAGTCCATGCCTTCTTTATCCCTGTGTTAAAGTCCATGCCTTCTCTATCCCTGTGTTAAAATCCATGCCTTCTCTATCCCTGTGTTAAAATCCATGCCTTCTCTATCCCTGTGTTAAAGTCCATGCCTTCTCTTTCCCTGTGTTAAAATCCATGCCTTTTCTATCCCTGTGTTAAAATCCATGCCTTCTCTATCCCTGTGTTAAAATCCATGTCTTCTCTATCCCTGTGTTAAAATCCATGCCTTCTCTATCCCTGTGTTAAAGTCCATGCCTTCTCTATCCCTGTGTTAAAATCCATGCCTTCTCTATCCCTGTGTTAAAATCCATGCCACATTCTTCACCTTATCATTCTCAGTCTAGGGGTTTCTGTACAGCATCGAGGTTATAATGATAGCCGACTCCTTCAATCAATGGAAAGTTTTTAACAAGAAAATTTTAGCAGAGTGTTCAATATTTGCCAATTACTTTTTACAGTTTCACTAGTAATGGGAATTCATTTTGAAACTGCATATATAGGTTTGGATACTCTTAATATGATTTCATAAAAGGGCAATTTTTTAATAAAAAAATTATTTATTGAAAAATGAGACTTAAATTTGAGAGAAAATAAAAAAATGTAAACCATGCTTTAAATGGGGATGTCAATTTCAAACGCCAATAAATTATTGATTGTCTTGTCTCCTGTGAAAATAACTGGGTTAGTCGTCCTATTATTTGTCATATTTCAACTCTATTGATACTTGTTTTGTATTGTGAAATTCATTTTTTATGAGCAAGAGTCATTTGTGATTTTATAATTATAGTCACAAATTCTTCAATTGTAAATCCATCTATGTTCTCTCTTATTTTCGGTTCTGAAATCGAAATTGTCTCAATGGAGAGACTTTGTCCCCAATTGCGCCAATGTCATTTTATCCAGAATATTTATCACTTAAGCTATATATACAAGAATAAAGACAGTATTTATGGATATACAACTTCTTTATTCTGCACACGCGACATTTTTTTATTTATGTCTTCATACTTCATCTTACCATCTTCTAGAATACCACTTAAAGAAGTTATATACACAAGGTGATCAACTGTGTTTCATTTATAATATCAATGAGAAAATACAAGATACTACATTTGTAAACGTATAATTTTGTCCTATTCTTTTAAATGCATTCCTTCTAAGGTCAAGCCTTCTTACTGTAAACCCGCTGCTTGCTTGCTCACTCACTCACTCACTCACTCACTCACTCACTCACTCACTAACTCACTCAAAACAAGGTTATCAAATATATCTATCATAAGTAAAGAAATAATTGAAAGATACATTCTGATATATGAGAAATACTGTTTTTCAAATCTGTACCAATTTTATCAATTTTCTGCATTCACAATCAAATGCCAACATCTCAAATCCACACAGGGTTATCAGTGATCAGGAATACATTCTGAAGATCTGTGAGTGAAAACTACTTTTTTCTTAGTTGCGTCTGTTAAATGCATTGCATCCAAATGTCAACCTCTAAAAGTCTCCATAAGGTTATCAAATGCCCCTATAATATCAGTAAGGAAATACTTAAGGAACGATGTGTATAGTTTAGGCTAATCTACAGGATAGTATTCCACTGCCAGATTCTCTCGGCCACACACAGTGTGTGTAATACAGATGATTCCCGATACTCCGCCCTATAAAAACACTATCTGCCACAGTAGCGTTTCTAGCTGAAGTGACTTAATACTGGCTTAAGTCAAATCACATTCTTCTAAAGCTGCTAAAGCTATATGCACAGAGCAGGTGATGATTTTTTCCATGATGATGAAGATATCCGCAGTTGTCATCTCTAATCGGATCTAGCAGATGTCATCGTTACCGAAGATGACTTTTGATATGATCCCGCTGTCATCTCTCATCATGTTGGACCAACCAATCACGTGCAGTGAAGATTTAGCTGATGCTGCAAATTTCACTGGTGGATATTCTTTTTGAGATTTCAAATTGTGTATTTTCTTTAATGATGATAATGTAATGCTGTGAAGAAAAATATACAGTACCTTTAAAAAACATTATTTTGTGATGTAATGTTGTTTTCCAATTTTGGTTAATAAGGATCGGTTCCACTTCGATCAAGTTTTATAGTTGAGTTTTGTAGGTTTAGATGAAGAAAAAGTGCCCGTGGATTTCTCAAAATTATTATTTTGTGACGATGTGTTGGTTTTTGGCAATTTTGGTTGAGGATCATATATTTTAAAGTTTTATAGTAGTTTGTAGGTTTAGATGCAATATGCTGTTCTATGTAGATTGGTATGAAAGTTTGTGATGTATGAAATTTGCATTGGGAAATGATTGATTGTGATACCTATACTTACTAAACTAAAAAATCACTCTTCAATGTCTGAATTTAGTCATTCTTGGTATAATATATATCATTTATGACTCATTCTGTAAACTTTTGATTGATTTCTGTAAGGTCCACTGATTTTCGGAAAGTTTCAGCATTGCATGCACTCTCTCGTTATCTTGGGAGTTTACCAGCAGATTGATGTCTATATAACTATATAGTGCAGATTTCTATGTATGTGGAGTCCTGGGTTTGTCAATGGTATCATTGAAACAGTTGATTGTGGTTTATTGTAGATACTTATGTGATTTTCTCTGAATTTGTTGTATTTATGTCTCCTTGTAGTGGCCAATTCCTAAGAAAGTGGATTTCAAATTTATATTTGAAGAGAGTTTGAGGTTTATTGTTTTGAATGTTATATCGGGTCCTTCTCGTTTTATGTGATGTTTCAGTTTTAATGCTCAAATACGACTTTTATATATGGCTCTGCTGTTTTATTCAGCTTGAGGGTTCTTATCAAACGACAATAACTTTAACAATAAAATTAAATGAGAACAAAGCATGCAAAGTTCTTTCATTGAAAAACAAATTTATTCTTTCTTGAGAATCATGATATATATTTTTAAAATTAAATTTAATATTTAAAGTTTACTTTTGAGATAACTTTTTCTGAATTGAATCTCAAAAGGATCAATACGATAAAATAGAACAAAATATAAATATTCTTATAATATTTTTTTCATTCGAATATTTTTTCTAACCAAGAATTAATGAAAATAATACCCAATGAATATTCATAAGGTGATGTCCAATTATCTCCTATATCCTGGGTCCTGCATGTATTCCATATAGCCGAGCGTGGTCGGTAAGGTTATCCCGATGTTTGCACCTTCCCCTGATGTATTTGATTTGTCACGTCCTCGTAATGAGTAGAGAGAGAAGCAGATTGTATGCACTCATGCAAAGAGGTGACCAAAGCAATGAAGGTCAGAGTTATCCAAGAAATAGCTGTCATCTGTCTATGAGAATCTGGACAAGGAATATGGAACATGTTCTTGCATAGCTAGGAAAATGTATTTGGAGATATTAAAAGAATAACTGCCATCTGCTATGACAGAGAGGGCGGTAGTTTGTCATCCAGACCCCTTAAATTTTAAGTGCCAAGGCAAGTCTACAACAAGACTACAGAGCTCAGTTTAAATGAACACATCTCAGAGGCTCCTTTTTATTTTATTTTATTTTTTTTAATTTTGAAATTTTATGAAATAATTCATTTCAGAGGCTAAATGTTAGACAGCATGGGCGGCACAGAGAGTGAATGCTGAGATGATTTTTTGTGGCAAGGACATGTTCTTTGTGGGTGTGTTTTTTGAGTGATTGTCGAACTGTTATTAGATAAGAACTTTAGAAATTCTATCATGCTACAAAGTCACTTGTGGATGTTTTTAAGTTGAATGTAGAACTATATTTTTGGACAAGAACTTTAGATATATGATCATGCTTGTCACAGTCAAGCACTCCGTTGATAATCTCTGTTTCTCAAAATTCAACTGTGCAACCTACAGGGACCTATCCTCAGTGCAGAAGTTGTTGTTCTGAGTCTGACATCAGACGATCCGTGCAGGGGGTGGTCCTCTGGATCTGACAGAGAACTAATCTGACATCTATACGGCGAATGAATCGTTAGGTCGACCTTCAGACAGGTCATGGAGTTTGCCAGGTCGGGTCAATATGATTGGAACCAATAGATGCCAGCTCGTTCGGACACATCAGCCTTTGATCACAGATGCTTTTGTGTCTGCTTGGCTTGTACCGAACTCGGGGAATACTTCTGTAAATTGCATTTCTTGCCTTGTTTTCCATCTATTCATGACAGTTTGTGTTAAGCTGTCCGTCTTGTTGCCAATATTTTGTTGTTATTAATGAAAATGTGATGGAGTTGTTTTTGTTGGAGTATGAAATTACTGCCACAATGTCTTTATGAGTTTTATGTTCTCATGTAATGGTGTAATTATTTAGATTGTGTTGTATAAAATCAGCAAGAAAGTGAAGAATATTGATTATGTTTTATTTATTTATTTTTCTTACTTATTTGCATTGGTATTCTTTAATAGAGACGCGTTTTTGTACATCATCAAATGGTTTTGTAGCAAAGTGAAGTTTGGTGGCTGGGAAGATATACCATTTGGACATCAAGTGTTGAAGGAGCTTGACATGAAGATGTGCTCAAATACAGCAATGTGCTATATATGTGAATGGTTCAAGAGTCTGCACCATTGTTTTTGTGATCCAATGGTACATTAAATGACCAAAACGTATCAACACAATGTAAATGTTTTGCAGCATTTCTTGTGTTTTGTGCAATGATTGGATATCATAGGCCAAGCTTAATGTTACTTTAACAAAATCTTCATTTCTTCCAATTAATGCAAATGTATGATTATACTTCTAACAAATCATATTTCTGAAAACAGCGACTTGATTCTTTACGCAATGGACGCAAAATTAATGTTCTTATAAGATTTCATCTCTCTGATGATATTGATAAGTGAAAGCATAAATGCAGCTTCGCTAGTCTACATGTCTGTTGAATCTTGCATCAAATTATCGGGGCAAAGGGTTTCATATATAACATGCAGTGTGTTAGGTTTTTGATAGAATCTTGCTTCTTTATTGATCTTGTTCCTGCTTAATTGAACATTGTGAGATTTACTGGATGTACCAAAATGGGGGCTAAAGTGTCGGGAAAAGTTTTAATTAAAAAAGTCTGGATTAATTTGTCACTACAACACCCTAATGTTTTATCTTTGTGGAAATTGCATTTACACTCTATATTTATCTTCTTGATTTATTGAAAGAATAGATTAAGCGAAAAAGTCATTCACCTTGACTTTATATCTTTTTCCTCTTTGTATTGTGTAGTTCTGTATTTAACTTTCTGATTTATTGAAAAGGTAATTAAGTCAATTGCAGACTTTTCATGGTTCTGTTAAATTTACATCAGAGTTCATGTGACATTCGCTTGATATTCTTAAATCCTGTCATTTCATGAAATTGTTTTTTCTTCGTTCATTTTGTGTTAACAGCATTAGATTTAGTCTTATAGTGATGTGTCACAGTTCAATATATATCTATCTTTGTTATTTTGAATTAAAGTTCTTTATTTTCATGATATTTAAAAAAACTATTCCTTTAAATTAGTTTCAAAGTTCAAGACATTTCTTATCTAAAATCTTCAGAGAATATTTCATTAAAAAACTTAATATGTAAACTAATATATATTTTCCAATATATTCCTTTCAAAGTTCAAGACATTTCTTATCTAAAATCTTCATAGAATGTTACATTAAAAAACTTAATATGTAAACTAATTATTGTCCAATATATTCATTTCAAAGTTCAAGACATTTCTTATCTAAAATCTTCAGAGAATGTTACATTCACAAACTTAATATATAAACTAATCTTGTCTAATATGCACTGATTTGATTATTCTCGATGTTCAATGTTGAAGACTTAAGTTTACCATAATCAGATATTGGATAAGAATACATGTAGGAAGATTTTCTGGATAACAACCATTTGTTGTTATCCAGAAAATCTTCCTTTCCTTATGTATGCCACTTCTAAATGTCCTTCAAAGACTTGATCAGACTTTGCATGTTTAACGATAGATCCTTTAGTATTGACATTGACTGGAATGGGAAGTTCACATATCATTATCTAAAAGTTGATAAAAGCTAAGCCTCAGTGAGGAAAAATGATTTTGTATATTTGACCAAAATGAGAGAATGGAGTACTTGACTGATTCTGGTATTTGTGGTGGATACCATATGGATGTTAGAGTTACTGTTGATGAAGATAGAGTCTCAGCTCAAGTGAAAGGAAACATAATGGTAGCAATGTTATTTTGTTAATCATTGACACCAAAAATAACAAAAATACATTTCAAAATTTACCATTTGATTTTGTGTATTTTCCCCAAAGATGAGTGCTAAAATTATGCTTTCAATTGATATTGTATTCCTTTTAGATAGATTTGACATTTGAATCAAAATGGTTTATTAAGACTTTTGGAAAGTTGGTTTATTGTTTCTGACGCCCAGACAAGGAGAATGGACACTTGGTACATACTAATGGAATACAATTCACTTCAAGAATGTTGGCTCGAGACTCCAGTCTTCTGGACCAAATAAACATATCATTCCAAGCTGATTTAGCTAATACTTGACCCCTAATCCTCTGTTTAACGACATGTTTTTGCATGCTTGACCCTGTCCAGTTGCAATTCTCCAATGGTCAGTTCCATTCTCTCTGTCAGGACTGCCCATAAATCTGGCCAAACTAAACACAGATAGCACTGATGAGTCCCTCTTCAGGATTAGGTCTTGGATTGTAGCACTTCTGGTCTAGACAATGAGAACTACTTGTTGGTCCAACATTTATAAACAATTCTTAGAGGAGATTGTTGAAGCTTTGTTTTACCCTTGTATGTTCTTGAAACTGTTCTTGGTGTTTGTGTATGAGGTTGCTGTTTATGACCTTGAGTAAGCACTTTGTATACATGGTAAGGAACCTGTAGCTTATGTGCTTGAGGAACCACTTTGTATACATGGTAAGGAACCTGTAGCTTATGTGCTTGAGGAACCACTTTGTATACATGGTAAGGAACCTGTAGCTTATGTGCTTGAGGAACCACTTTGTATACATGGTAAGGAACCTGTAGCTTATGTGCTTGAGGAACCACTTTGTATACATGGTAAGGAACCTGTAGCTTATGTGCTTGAGGAACCACTTTGTATACATGGTAAGGAACCTGTAGCTTATGTGCTTGAGGAACCACTTTGTATACATGGTAAGGAACCTGTAGCTTATGTGCTTGAGGAACCACTTTGTATACATGGTAAGGAACCTGTAGCTTATGTGCTTGAGGAACCACTTTGTATACATGGTAAGGAACCTGTAGCTTATGTGCTTGAGGAACCACTTTGTTTACTGTATGAGGTACCCCTATCTGTAGAATGTTCTTGGGAAACTGTTTTGTATTGTGGATGAGGTACCTATGTTGGCCTGTTATATGTGCTGTTATTCTTAAGTATGCTAGACAAGTGGATGAGATACAGTGTTTGAATCTCTTCCGGAGTAAATGGTATGTTAAACGTTGTGGATGGTATTCTATAAGCATCTACTTGAGAAAATTGTATGTTAAATGTTGTGGATGGTATTCTATAAGCTTCTACTTGAGAAAATGCATTGCTTTTGTTGTTTGTCATTTAATTGGCTGAATTTCCTTTATCCCTAAGCATATTTGTGAAATAATGCTTTGTTTGGTACCTAAAATAGATAATTATAAGCTTTGGTGGAAACATTCCATCTTTAGCCATTTTTGAAGAGAATGTTCTTGGAACGAGGTACCTAAAAGGCTTTGTTTTTGAGGTTGAGGTACCAATCTACATGATCTTCTAGAGTTGAGCTTATCTTGATGGAGACGTCCCCACTGTTTGACCTACTACTTTCTGCTTGAGGGATGGAATGCCTTGAAGTGTATTGACCAGTGAATTCCCAGTTGTGATTTTATCAGGATATTTATCAACACTGGCACTCCAATTGGTAGCTCGCTGGCAACTTAATTTGACCACTCACTCACTTTTCACTGTATGCGTGTATCCCTTCTCCTCAATATTGTAGAAAAAGCTTTATGGCTTTCCAAACTGTTCCTGGATAGGGGATATTATATTGATTCGGCTTCATACAGCATATAGCTTGATTTCGTGTCTTCCTTAGATGATTGAAAAGTTTTTCTGTTGGCTTTCAATGTCTATTTGTCACGTAAGGAAAGCAATCAAGTGCTTAGTTTTTTCAGGTGGATATTTTCAAATATCATTTGCAATAGATGGGCTTCCTTGGCAGATATGAGTGATGAACAAACAAAAGGGGAACGTGTAATGGCATAAAGTTTGTAGAGAATTAGAGACAAATATGAAACCATAGCTTTTTAGATAATGTAAGCTAGAGCTCTATTTGATCTATATTAACTTCAGCTATTTTTTTTTTATAAATTCAAATATATCATTTTGACTGTTATCATACTTTTGAGTGAGATATTTGAATTATCATAAGCATTCAATATATATATGTATTATTTTATATATATTATATATTATATGTATTAATATATTTTGACTTATCTGTATATTATGCTTTTGAATGAGATTTGAATAAGTGAATATCTGAAATCTTTTAACCGCATAGATAACTGTAAACAACTTTTTACAACTATTACTTGAGTATTCCTTTCCATTCATAGTCCCAACAAGCTAAGATAAAGGTCACAAATCATTCATATTAAATGTTCAAAACAATGACCTTTAAAGGGACAGAAAACTATTAGTGGGAATACAATTTGAGATGGAGGAATTTGAATTGATTCGTAATGGATTTGATTCTCTTTATTTTGCATTAACCATATGTTCACCCAGCAGTACATTTGGTACCTGGTATGGAAGTGTAGGCGTGTGACAGATAGCCTTAAAGTGCCTTAATTGGCAGCTGGCTTACCCGTGAGTTGAGGGGCAGAATAGTGGTTAGCGTGTTCAGGTTCGAATCCCGCCAGGGGCACGGCAACTTTGTCTGCAGTAGAGAACTGTTCTACACCCAGTAAGGTTTAAGTGCAATGCTACACTGAATTTCAGCGTAGTACCACCCATGGTTCGCTAGTTCCAGGTGATGCTCGTAGGTTTCACCGTAATGCATAGCCACATGGCGTTGCAGGCTTTCTCCCTGCCATAATACTAGCAGCCGTGATATAAGTGAAATACTCTTGAAAGCAGCATTAAAACCCAGTGAGTTGAGAATGAAAAAAGAACCATGTTGGTCCTTACCCCAGAGTAAAAATTGGTGTTCGCTTTGAGCGTGATGCTCTTCGTGGTTTGGAGTTTGACATAATTATTATCATAAATGTATACATGGGAGTATCCCGTTTACTAATGTATATCAACGAGTATATCCCAGTCCCAGTGTCCCTCTAAGTGTGTTTCAGTTGAAAAATCATTTATGTCAAGTTAAAAATCAGATTCTGCCTAAACATAGGTTGGACTAACGTGGGACCTAAACAAAGATCAGAAATTATTTTTAATGCAGCATAAATTACCTCTGATAACTGAACATTCAGATTCTGTCAAAATGTGATTCAGATTACAGGCTGGATCATAACAGGTTCAGAAATCTCATTTCAAGAAGCAGCAAGGATGTTTCGAGTTCAATCCAGATTCCCTCAAAATGTGGTTTAGATTAAGGGTGGACCCTAACAAAGCTCCAGGAATCTCTTTTAAAGGAACATGAAGGAGTCCAAGGTGGTTGCATAACTGCTGGCAGGTTCAAGGGGAGGAGAGAACATCCATCATTTTGCCTACAGCAAGTTCTCTGGCAGACTGCATTCTCTTCTTCAAAGCCTCTCTCTGACGTGAACCTTAACGGAATGCCAGGCGCTCGTCCAGTCAGACAATACTGATAGGGATCTCCCAACTTCTAATCAGCTTTAATTAAAATTCTTTTATCATTTCCTCCTTTATTGTTTGTTGGACAAAGACCTTAAGCTTGAGTACAGATGAAACTCTGTTATCCTTTCTGCTCTGCCTTGAGAAGGGTGAAATTGCCTTCCTTCTCAAATATTGATTAATGGACGAGCAACCATCATTTTCATTTCTCATTCCCAATGTTTAAGGTAGTGAAACAATGTATTTATTTGCAAATGGAATGATTTGTGGTTTGTTGAAATTGTACAGTGTATGCAGAGACCATTTTATGGTCTATGGTGTATGTCTGTTATTTGAATTTAATATGAAATGGTCTTGATTAATATATGTATGGAAACTAATCATTGTCATTTGATTTTGATTTCAAGTGTTTATCAAAGTGACTGCTTTTATTTGTAATGACGTGTTTGAACAATGTATATGTTAAATGAAACTTTCGTCAGCTTATCTTACCCCTTATTAACCTGCTAAATTTGCAAACTACCATACCATTCCTCATAGGCCCAATTACAGGAATCGGATCTCATTGCAACTTCATTGCATTCTTCTTCATTTGAGATCGTCAAAATAAAGAGATTTTTTAATTCCTCATTTTGGCAAAAACTAGAAAGTCCTAAAATATTCATAAAGCCGTTTATAATTGCACCAATGACAAATACCTAAGTACACCAACTGCAAAAAGTCGACCCCACCGAGCCCCTTTAAGAAAGTGATGAAAACATGTATATCCGCTTATGACGTCCTCCATCATATTAATGTACCTTGTCAGTTTATTATTTAGTTTCCGATGCCTCTTATCCTTTCCTCATGAAGAGGAACAGCAGAGTATTAGGACGTGATTTTCACCGCTAGCGAGGTCCGCATCTACCGGATTGCGAAGTTCTTACACCAAAGAGGACGCAGACTCAATCAATGAGGTGCCGTAGAGCTTTGCTTTCTCTGAAGTCTCCCCTTAACGCCACTGACATCAAATTTGTTTTCCATTAGAACGGACAAACATCTATCGATTGTATGTGGAGTGTTATAGGTGGAGATTGAATCTGAGAAGTTCTGATGACCAACTGAATCCAAACATCAGTCGTTCCTCTCTTTATACTATCAAGCGATTCAACGAAATGATTGCAAAAAATAATGTTGGATGTACTTTGTGTCGTATTTATCCTGGATGAAATCGCGTTTCAATAAGTGCAACTCTTTGTCATCGATTGCCAACAAGAATCGGCTTAGGTTTGAGAACACCAATTAGTTGTACTTTATATTTTTGTTTAACCCCCTGTTTGCCAAAAGCTTATAATGTGTCAATCAACAGTAGATTAACCCTAAGGCTGTGATTTTGTGCAAACCTTTGCCATTTTCCATCAAGAGTTTTCTTATCAGCTTTACATCATCAAACATCATTTACTTTTGATATATCTTTGAAAAAAATAAATCCTTAGTTTATGTAGCACATCAAATTAGGAATTAAAGGACTTGTTTCTCTGATTCTGACAAGCGTTTGGCCACTTTGTGTTTGCACAAAACTGTTCTTCATGGGTTACAGTTCGGATGCAATGCCACATTATAATCCATAGATTGTTAGTTCCATATGAGGCTTGAAGGTTTCAAACCAATGCAGATATAGCTGTTACTATATTTCGGATTTCCTCTCTGTAATCATGTTACCTGCCCTGATGGAAGTAAAATGTTCTTGATAGTTGCATGGATAAATCCCAAATCAAATCAGATCAATTCATTTAAATTCTTATATGAGAATTTCCCCTCAAAATCAATTAATTTTTATTCTCATATGAGAATTTCTCTTCAAAATCAATTCGTTAGATTCTTATATGAGAATTTCCCCTCAAAATCAATTCATTTAGATACTCATATAAGAATTTTCTGTCAAAATCAATTCATTTAGAACATTTCCCCTCAATATCTTTATTCCACAAAAATATCCCTGTATTCCTATCCCTTTAACCACTTAAGAACCAAACATGTTGGAACATCCCTGCCACAGAAAGGTTTAGCACTGTTAGGGTTACGCAATACTCTTCTCTTCTCGTTGATTATGTGAAACACTGGTGAGTTGCGAATTCAATGTGCACCTATGCATACGTAATGGCTATGTTTTTAGCTGTTTGGGGACAAACCGTGCTGAAGATGTATTGATCAAGGCATCTTAAATGTTCACCGAAGCTGTGAATCTTATCCCTTTTTATTCACTTCAAATTCTACTTTCCCTGTCGATAAGGCAGCCGGTACAGTTGTATTAGATGAGGGCTTCGTAACTTTGAATGTTATTTACTGCAGGGGAAGTTTTTACATTTTTAAAATTTCAACGTTTTTATATGGAAATTGTGTGTAATAATGGTTACATGAATTTTATTGCTTTGGTATTATAGACATAAAACATTAAGGTCATTTCATTTAACTTTCATTTAACTTTTCATCAACTTAAATTTAAATTTTTCGTTTTGTAAGAGTCATCAAACAATTGGTTTCAAAGGTTCCATGTTAAGGGTCATTTATTCCAAATAAAAATAAAATGAAAATAAAATACTGAATTCGGTTCTTTCTGTACGTAGTGAATGAAATAACTTTGTGAAGTAGCTGCCCAAAAGTGTATTTTTCTCACTTTAATGGCAAAATTAAAGAAACAAATCTGAAAGTTGAAAGTATTTAAACGACCAACATGTGCATGATGGGCGCTACAGGTGAGGCAAGACATGCCACTCTTTAACCAGTAACATGATTGAGTCCTGAATGATATTTTCTTCTTATATTAAAAATATTGAGAAGTATATGTATATAATTGATGACTCGTTTGAGAAATAACAATGTATCATCCATAAATATCCTTGTACATTGTTGAATAAAGAAGTTGATCATCCATAAATATCCTTGTACATTGTTGAATAAAGAAGTTGATCATCCATAAACATCCTTGTGCATTGTTGAATAAAGAAGTTGATCATCCATAAATATCCATTTGCATTGTTGAATAAAGAAGTTGATCATCCATAAATATCCATGTCTTCTCTATAACAGCAACTACAATGCCCTTCAAACAGTTTGTGTGGTGTAAAGTAACTATACTACATTTTTAGCTCAGGTAAAGGAATATATAGAAATAGGTGATTTCACCAAATTTCCTCAAAATCATAACATGTTTCCGGATGTAAGAAACTTCCGTCTTATAAATACATAATCATGAGACATCAAAATGAAATCAAATAAATCGTCAGCAATCCTTGCCTTGTATCTACTGAATTTCCATCTTTATCAGATTTATTTAAGGTCATCGCTTCATCCAATTTATCTACACATGCATTAACATTCTAAATATATTATTGAAATATATAATTCATAGAAATTTGACACATCTACCTGTAATTATGGTCCAATGTTGTCAATTATCGTCATTATTTCTGATAAATTCACACGTATAACGATATATGACGTTAGTCGTACTTATCTGTTGTTGATTCTGTCCGTTACCGAGATATAGCGGAGATATTAATAGAAATACTTTAATACTTCATATTTTAAATGTCAAAGGACCATGATTTCACAAGTAATTTCAGAACACAATCTGATACCTGCTTGCTACGATGTGAAATTGATTCCCAAGAGTGTTGATACAATGTTGTTGGTTTTATCCTAGACTGTTGTTTAGTCCCTAAGAGACTTTTGAAAGGTTAAAAATTAGAAATAGATACAGTTACATGGAATAAATGATTTTATGGATTTATGTGAGAGTGACATTTTGGTGTCTTAATGCAGTTTACAACCCCTAGGTGAAGGGTTACTAAAGGTTTTTATTGTTTATGTTAGAAGTAGAAACAGTTACGTCGAATATTTGATTGTATGGATTTATGTTAGATTAACATTTTGGTCTTTTAATGCAGTTTAGAACCCCCAGGTGATGGGTTAATAGTTTTGATTAAAGACAGAGACAGGAACGTCGTCAAGCAATTTAGATTTCCATGGACTTCACAAGTAATTGCAGCACTTTCTGATGGCTGTTCAGTATATATATGTAATGAATTTTAATCCTAAAAGTGTTAACATTCCATGTTGTTTGGGATGGGATAATCAAGAGGTCTGGGGTTTGAATCCCGCCAGGGGTTTGCAACTTTGTCTGCAGTAGAGAACTGTTCTACACGCAGTAAGGTTTGGGTGCAATGTTTCACTGAATTTCAGTGCAGTACCACCCATTGTTTGCTAGTTCCAGCTGTTGCTCGGAGGTTTCACTGCAATACAATGGTGTTGCAGGCTTTCTCCCTGCAATAATATTAGCACCCGTGATATAAGTGAAATACTCTTGAAAGCATTAAAACCTCAAACTCAACTCAACTCAACTCAACTAACTCACCTTACCATGCATCGCCTTGTCTCGCCTCACCTCATGGAGATATTCCTCCAATTACGATATCAATACTAATAATTAGATGTCATTGATGCTAATCAGATATCATCCAAAGCATTGGCAAATGGACTTTAAATCATACAATATATGAACTAATTGTCAAGGAGATTATTTCTTGAATTCCTACCCTATATGAATACCCTGATCTCTCTGATTTGTTTATCCTCATGGTATTATGTTGGAAAGAAAACCTTCAGACGACTAGATTGATAACCATAGTCGAATTTAGATCTAGCAGCATTTTACTGCTAAGGTAATCGAGCTGTTAACATTTGAAAATATTGAAAAAAATTAAATGTCAGCAGTTTCAGAATGATGTCTCCTTATATTTTATGTTGAAATGTTTCAGATACTTTCTAAATGTATAAATAAGTTATGAACTTGAATTCGATAATTTGTATTTTTTTCACTAGAAATGTTTTATTTCATTGTAGGATAGTGTCATAGTCAGTCCACATCTGTCCTGCACAAATTGGCTTGTTTTGATATAAGTCGTTGAGGTAGATATTGAGATTTGTCCTGCACAAATTGTCTCATTTTGATATAAGTGGTTAAGATAGATATTGAGATTGTGCTGCACAAATTGGGTCATTTTGATGTACGTGGCCAGGCAACTTTATCTACAGTAGAGAATTGTTTTTGTTTTTGGGTCTGATGCTCAATATCATCAAGTTTTTGAGTTCCAGCAAGTTCCCTCAGGTTTCACTGCAATGTGGACACCCAGTAGGTGCAGACTTTCTCCCTGTAAGGATATTAGCAAACTTCACCTCACCTTTCTCAATCCAGCTTGTGCCTCCTGCGGTCTACATAATAAAAACAAATTAAGATTTTGTTACTGAGATATTAACCTCCATGATGTAATGAAATAAATATTTTCACCTCATCTAATCTTGCTTGGTCCAGTCTATGGTTGCAGGTCTCATTGTAATACATAGTCATGACCTTAATTGTTTATACTGAAATATATGTCTCCATTATAGTGAAATGAATGTTTCACCTCATTTCCCCTTGTTTGATCCAGGCTGTGCTTGCAGCTTTCACTGTAATACATAACCACAATGGTGATGCAGGCTTTCCTCCTGCCATGATACAAACCATTTTTTTGCATTATTATGCATCTCCACTCACCTGACGTTTTAATTCAATATCAAAGAGACACTTATCGTACCTGGAGTAGGTGGAACTGCCAAGTGCTTGTTATGCTGGACTATATCCAGAGTAGGTACAAGTTAGGAAGGATTTAAGGGCTAGTGGTGTGTGGCGGGAGGTTGTGAATGGGCCTGCTTTTATAGGTAATAGATAGGAATCTGACAGTGTTTGTGACTGGGAGATAATTGCAAGGGAGTGTGTGTGTGGGCCTCCGACTCATCTAGAAGTAAAGGAGACATAGACTTGGTCCGGTTTAGAGGACAGATTGTACAAAGAGTTTGTACTTGGTTGGTCATACAGATTTAGAGGACAGATTGTATGATCTCTAATTTTGGGATATGATGATAAAGTTGTTATTTTTTAATTGTGAGATCCATGTATTACCAAGGAACAGAACAATAATCCTTTGTTTCTGACGTTCTTCACCCAAGCAAGTCTACATAATTTAAGAGAAATCTTTGCCAGCATGTTAACGTTGGAGGATAATGAATTGGTCAACTAGGGCTTGAAGTGCTACCTACATCAGATAAGTAATGACATATATTATGATGGTGATAAGAAAACGCATTCATTAAAGGGCCACTGCTGCCTGGTGTAATGGAATGGAGTTGTCGTCAGCCTAATAGCCTCCTTACTGATCTACCTTAATAGATGTCTCGTGACAGAGCTCAACGTTAACGTCTATCAGGCTTCTATCCCATCTAGCAGACTTCTATCCCATCGAACATCTACAGAACCTCATTGAAACCTGCCAGTGGGTGTCATATGGGGACTTGTTTCTGTATACTTGGTGTGACGGACATTCTTCGGTTCTTAACCATCAATGCCAAGTCCAAAAGATCTGATCTGAGATCCTGCGCAGTCCTATCAGCTCATTGAACTTTCGTTCAAACTATTTTTTTTATTTTTGTGAAATATTTTTTTCTACTTTTTCAAAGATCATTCCAAAATTGCATACTAAGTACCATATGCCAGATGCTATCAGTTTTAAATTTTACTTACATTTTTTGCGTCCATTAGGTATATGTGGACATTTTTAAATGGACTCCTTGTTCGGTCCTCAAGGTGAGAGGTACTTCTGGAACTTTTGCAGAAGTTTTTTTGCATTTCCATCTATCTGTCTTTAATCCCAAAAGGTTCCTTAAAATCTTATAATATTCTTGAAGCTCCCAGTTGGGACAAGTCCACTGCCATGCTGAGAAATTCCTCACAACTTTTCTTGAAGTCTGTCAGTTCAGATTTTTTCATTCCCCAAAGGCCTACTTAAGTTTTTAAGCACTTTCTCTCCTTTTCCTTTGGTCTACATATGTGGGGCATTTATGTGAGAAACACCATTAAGCAGAGTCATATGTTTGGTGAAGAACTCTTGAATATTTCAAATTGGCTGTTGAAGACAGCCCAATAGTTCCTGTCATCGCAATTTTTGTCAAGAAAATAAGAAATTCTGTAAGTATTTGTTACTGCTGTATTGTTGTAGATGAATTGACGGAAATGACAATGCTACTTCTTCTGCCTTTGTTGACGCATTCAAGTATACGTATCTACACGAGTTCACTTTTGATCTTCAAAGACAACTATTCTAAGATATATATATATATTATTTGTTTAGGTATTTGATATAGGAAGGAACTGTATTGTCGGTTGAAGATCTTCAAGACTATAACAGTGTCATAAATATTTTAGTTTCTTTTTGATCTTCGGAAAAAAACGTTGAAGGCTGTCACAGAAACATCGATCAAAGATAGAAGAATCGGTTCTTTCTTTTAGTTTCTTAAGAGTTCATTATAACACTTTTTTGTAACCCCACATTGTTTGTTAAAACATGCATTTCATTGTTTGAACATCCACTAGAACTTTTTGAAAATACTAATCCATCACTGAAAGGGACTGAAGTTTTCTTTAATTGGATTCATCCCTTTCCTCTTTTTTTAAGCCAACAACTTGAAATGTGCCATCATTACAAATATAAAAGATGTAATTTTGAAAAAAATATTTTTACAAACGTCCTTTGCAATATGCTGAACCATAAAAGATTTTAAAATATATATTTGATAAGGGCATACTTTTTTAATGGTACCCAAATGTTTTTGCCATTGTGATAATCTATATGTATAGTTATCACGATGATAAGAGTATTTCTTCCTGTCTTTGTTTCATAGCCACTGTTTTACCCTAGCCACTCATGAAAATATATAACTAAAAGTCATGTTATTCCCACAAATTACACCAAAATGCTTTTTTTCCTACAAAATATACCAAAATCCTTTTTATCCCCCGCCGCGCATTATTCTCAATGTCACAGTGGAGCTTTGACTTTTTCGACATGTTTGACGGTTGATTTTGCTGATCTTGACATTATTTTTCCATTTTGAAGTATTAATTTGTGGCCGGGGATCATGTCACATTAGTGACAACTACTTGTTTTCCTACAAATTATACCAAATTTGTTTTATTCCCACAAAATGAGTTGTCCTGTCAGGGTAACATTACTATCAGAATTACCTTTTTAACATCCATCCAGTTCATGTACAGTTGGACCTATATACAGTGACCTTAGCATGAGGTTGTTTTGGCACTAAGATCATAAGAGTAATCATCGTGTCCTCATATTGACATGGCCATGCAGGATATGTTTTGATCTTCTTCTGTACGCTCCAGCAGGGACTGTGACATACAGGAATGTGAAGCGTACAACACGAGTATGTCTTTGATTCCCATGTGGACAGCGTGAGCATACTGCACTGTTGAATGGCCTTGACCTGAAACCAAACACAAACATCGTAGAGTACTGAAGGAAATACAAGAATGGTCATCATTTGTGTCCAATGAGTGTTGAAAGGGTTTGTGCTGAAACAAGAGACAAACATTGTAGGAAACTGAATTGTTTTACAAGGAAATCAATGAATGGTCATATTTTTTGTCAAGAAGCAGTTGAATGGGCATGAGATGAAACAAAAGACAAACATCATAGAGAACCTTGACATTGTATGAGAAAGATGTCCATGGTCATCATAAAAGCATTTTCTGTCAAGTAACTGTCAAACAAGGGACATTTTGCATTGTGTGGGTAGGAATTCAATGGTCATCATAAATGCATTTCTGTCAAACATTATCCAACCTTTTCTGTCAAAGCCTATAAAACCAATGACCCAGAACCTCATTAAAGGTAACATCCTGAAGGTGGTCTTTCACTGAGTCAAGCTGTTGCATGAAATAGGATACACAGTCCTTTTGATACTCTTTAGGTATTTTCTTTAGGTTTGTGAAAATGTTCATTTCGCCATATCAACAAGTAGCTGTTTCCTCATTTGTTTTTGATCAAGTAAATATAAGTAAAAACATAAAAGATTATTATTGTCAAATGATTGTGTATAATATAAGAGAGTCTATGTGCTCATTTAGAGAGTCTAGGCTAATTACATATTGACAGAAGCTTTATTCAATAGGGGGCGGGATAGCGCAGTGGTTAGCGCCTTCGGCTTCGGATCAAGAGGTCCGGGGTTCGAATCCCGCCAGGGGCACGGCAACTTTGTCTGCAGTAGAGAACTGTTCTACACGCAGTAAGGTTTGAGTGCAATGCTACACTGAATTTCAGCGTAGTACCACCCATGGTTGGCTAGTTCCAGCCGCTGCTCGCAGGTTTCACCGCAGTGCATAGCCACATGGCTTTGCGGGGCTTTCTCCCCGCAGCCGCGATATAAGTGAAATACTCTTGAAAGCGGCGTTAAACCCCAACTCACTCACTCACTCACTTTATTCAATAATTTTAACCCATGTGACCAATAATAAAGTTTTGTTCTTTTTACATTATACAGTCGCATGAAAATGTTATTTACAGTCAGACCTCGTTTATCCGAACGATTTGGTTACAGCTTAAATTGTCCGAAATGTGAGTTAATTAACTGAAATACTACCCTGCTGATGGCCAGGTTCCTGGATATACACAGTTCGGATAAATGAGGTCTATATATTCATTTACATCTAATTTCAAAATTTATTTTTACAAACATTGACATTGATAATATGATATTGGCACTTCTAAAATTTAAAAAATTTACATTATTTTTTCACCTTTATAACTAAATATAAAGTTATATTATGATGAAGTTTAAAATTTAAAAACATTTCTTCCATGTTCTTCAGGACCTCACAATGTTCCTTATTGATCCAAGCTCTTTGTCTCAACCTCCAGCCACCCCCAACTAAATGATATATTGTTACCTAGAAGAAAAGCTTTAAACTATTAGACAGGCGGACTCCCAGCTTTCCAGGACAACATTATCTTGTGGAGTCTGTCCTTCATTAAGGTTTTAAGGCAAGAATGCACCTGATACAGCGCCTGTGGTTTGGGGTGATACTGGTGTTTTATCTGTTACTTAATACAGGAGCTCTATGTGGTCCAGATGTTCAGTGTTGAATGATTATAAACACTTCTGGGAGACAATGGGTTCTTATGTGGACAGTATGTTCTTGTGGGAGAGAACCGTTCTTCGGCTTCAATAAATGTTAAGGGAAAAAAACTCTTCTTGTTACCTTTTTGCAAGAACTGGTAGGTGCGTTGAGAAAATTGATCTGTTACCTTTTACCCGTTACAAGTTACCTGTTACCAGTTACCCGTTACTAGTTATGATTCCTGTGAATAGCTCATTCAGAATGGTTTTGCATCAATTATGCTGCTGCTAGAGTGTTAATAACACTTTCTTAATCGAGAAACTTTCAGAAATTGTCAACATGATATAAATTTGATACTTTGAAAGGGATCTTAAATCTCTAAACTTGCCACATTTAAAAGACATCTTAGAGGGGCAGTAGAATGTTTTTTCGCTGATATAAGTCGATGAAATGTATTTGAAAAATAATGCTACAGCCCCTTTAAGGAAGTTTCGTTTCCTTGTCCGAGTGATATGTACATCCTCCAGGTTGTCATGACACTGTCATTGTCATCACTCAACAATGTAATTCCAATCCTGTGCTATTGTAGATAGTCTTGTCAAGAGAAATATACAAAAATAACATCTAGTAAATGAGATTTTATAATGTATATTATAACAAACCACTGATATTTTCCTCACCATCAATGATCCATGATGGTGTATATCAGAAGAATGTATCATTTCAAGATTTATTATTTCACTTTTATATAAATATTTTATTCAGAATCTAATCAGTTCAACAGAGAGCTTTAAGGTCTGACAAAGATTCATTGTTGTCATGTTTTACCAATATTTTCCTTGCTCCCAATGATCACAATTCGATGGTATATATCTTAAGGATGTAGTATTTCAAGATTTATTATTTCACTTTCATATAAATATTTTATTCGGAATCTAATCGGTTCAACAGAGAGCTTTAAGGTTTGACAGAGATTCATTGTTGTCATGTTTTATTCAAAAACACAACAAGCAACATGGACTGGTGTTTTGATACCTATCTGTGGCAGAAGTTGGGAGAATTGCATGCATAAGTTATGAACTTCAGCGGGAGATCAATTTAACCGGCACTAGCGTCATCGGGATAATTTACACCAATATATCGACATTTTTGGTGGACTTTAATCAATTTACTTTCTCTCCACTGTCACCTTAGTAAAAAAAGTGTTAGATCTATGACGTCGTGAACGCAGCGGATGTTTCTTTTGTCCGGGCTCAGTTGGCGTGAAATATTCTCGTGATGTTGACCCATCGTTGCTTTTGTTGTGAGGGAATGAATGGTACTTACATCATGTTGACAATTGTTGGCAACCCACCAGCAGTAATTAGGTCCTTTCACCTTTCTCAGAGGCAAGATGGCCGCCAATTCCTCGGATACCATCAGTGTTTTCACTTGCACCGGACCAATGCTTGTTCCGCCCCGTATCAATATGAACCTGCCATCTTTCGCCTACCTGCCTCGATAAGCAATTAACTTCTAAGGCTTCCAGCTGAATTACCTGATAATGCTAACGATGTAAAGCCCAATAAGTGTGAAATTCCTCATTTTCGTGTTACGGCATGTTGCGGAAGGACCAGTACCTTAATTGGTGTCATTGGGTCTGGTTACAAGGAATTATCCTTATTCCTCGTGTTCTTGTTCCTTTGAAGAACACAGTCTCCTGGATCAAGACATTTTGGTACCAAAGAGGTGGCAATATCAGGGAATATATTGAGTTGGGGCTCCTTAATGCTAGTCAACGCCAAAGGTTGTTTGAGAATGCAATCAATCATTCGTTTTTTCTGATCGCCTTGATACCGCTGACTATTTTCTTATCTGTTGCTTGTCCTTTGTAGTGTCGTGAATCAAATAGAATTTCTCCATCTTGAGGAATATCAATGATCATTAGGAAAATTACTTTTTGCCGAAATAGTGTTTTATTGAAAATTTGATAACATTTTGTTATCGTTAATAATGATTTTGAAGGCACATGTTTATCACTCATGATAACTGAGTTTCTTATTTTGATTCCAAAGCATATGTTAGATAATTCGTACAGATGCACAACAAATTTTGCCCGTAAATGTATTTTTAGGATCTTGGTAGATCATCTAAATCTACGTAGATATCTTCTGAATCATTTAAAACATGGTACCCATTCTTTGAGAGAAATTTCTGACTTTATTTTTTTTCTTTGATTGAGCTACTCACATACAGCAACCTTTACGAAGGAGAACAAATCATTGTTAGCTAGTTCCAGCCGATGCTCACAGGTTTCAATGCATGTAGCCACATTGGTGTTGCAGGCTTCCCCCCTGCAATTATACTAGCAACCATATCATTGAAATACTCTCGAAAGCTCTAAACACCTCAACTCAACTCAACTCAACTCATCACACCTCAACACAAGTCAAGTCAACTCAACTCAACTCAAAACACCTCACCTCACCTCACCTCACCTCACCTCACCTCACCTCACCTCAACTCAACTCAACTCAACTCAACTCAACTCATCACACCTCAACACAAGTCAACTCAACTCAACTCAAAACACCTCAACTCAACTCAACTCAACTCAACTCACGAAGGATAACATGAACTGCTAGTCTTTTACTATAGTGCACTAAAGCAAACCCAATGACTTTAGTTTGAAACTTTCTTTTGTAGTCAAAGATTTATTTCCTATCTACCTAGTTCAACTTTTAATTACCTACCTTCATTTTCAATTTCTGTTGCACAGACATTTGAAAATGTTCATGTTAAAACTCGTTTAAACTTTTAATGACTGTAAGAGATTTTGAAGTCTTTGAGCTCCTACTTACGCCTTATCTTATTTCATTTACAGCTTCCTGCCTCTTTGACATTGGAATGGTTGAAGACCAATTTGGATTACTAATAAACTGGTGAGAACCAATTGTTACTGGAGCATGCAGTCTCATCGTTTTAATGTGGACTTCAATGGGTTGGTCATTGTATCTAAGAAGAAGTTTTGTATTCAATGTCTCATAGCAAAAGAAGACGTTTCTTCGTATTCAATGTCTCATAGCAAAAAAAGTTCTTTATATTCAATGTATCATAGCAAAAGAAGACGTTTCTTCGTATTCAATGTTTCATAGCAAAAGAAGTTCTTTATATTCAATGTCTCATAGCAAAAGAAGACGTTTCTTCGTATTCAATGTCTCATAGCAATAGAAGTTCTTTATATTCAATGTCTTATAGCAAAAGAAGATGTTTCTTTGTATTCAATGTCTCATAGCAAAAGAAGAGGTTTCTTTGTATTAAATGTATCTAAGAAGACGTTTCTTCATATTCAATATCTCATAGCAAAAGAAGACGTTTATTCGTATTCAATGTCTCATAGCAAAACAAGTTCTTTATATTCAATGTCTCATAGCAAAATAAGAAGTTTCTTCGTATGAAATGTATCTAAGAAGACGTTTCTTCGTATTCAAAATCTCATAACAAAAGAAGAAGTTTCTTCATATTCAATGTCTTGAAAGTTTCTTTGTATTAAATGTCTCATGGCAAAAGAAGAATTTTCTTCGTATTCAATGTCTCGTAACAAAAGAAGTTCTTCGTATTTAATGTCTCATAACAAAAGAAGCTCTTCGTATTCAATATCTCATAACAAAAGAAGTTTCTTCGTTTTAAATATATCTCATAGCAAAAGAAGAAGGATCTTTGTATTCAATGTCTCATATAACAAAATAAATTTCTTAATATTCTTGTCTCATAACAAAAAAGTTTCTTTATATTCAATGTCTTATGGAAAAATAAGTCTCTTCATATTCAATGTCTCATAACAAAATACAAAATTATCTTTATATAATTTCATGTGCATTTGACAATGTATTTATTTACATTGGATTATTTTGTTTTTAAAAAATTGCTAAATTTTATAAGCATTGTACAAATGCTAGACATTAACAAATTAAAATTTAAAGTGTTGGATAGGTATAGAATGGTAATAATAGTTTTCCTATTTAGACAAACCTTGAAAAAGTTAAATTTATTTTGTGAGATAATTACGTTTTGTACACTTCAGTTGTTCACTGTTGCAACATTTTTATCATATCAGTTTTATTGCTGGTTAAGTTTGTGGTTTATACTAATTACTTTTAAATGTCACATTACAGAAAATCAATTGTTTTAACTATTCAATAACAACATCCATCATCGTACGATATATCGATACTCCTATGGCTATATGTTGTGCAGCCACAAGATAAGTAGATACCCTTAATACAAAACAAACTATACAATAGGTTTTCTTCTATTCTTCCTGTAATTGATAAGCTTATTACTTTGGATGCAACCTACAACTCTACTTTATAAACTTATAAGTAAGTAAGTTGTTCAACATACATTTTGCTCCATTATGAGCTTGATAAGTAATTAGTCTGTTTTATTAGTTTAGACATACAGTATGTATATGAATACAGAAAGGTAACGTTATACTTTCAGTATGTATATAAGTAGAGACAAGGTTGCATTCATTCTTCAGTTGCTCAACATACATTTTGCTCCTATATAAGCTTGATAATTAAGTTTTAACATGAAATAAGTCTGTTTTATTGGTTTTATATAAATTGAGAGGTAACATTATACATTCAGTATATATATATATAAGTAGAAAGGTAGGGGGTATCTATTCTTCAGTTGTTCAATGTAAATTTTGCTCCTATATGTGAATACAGAAAGGTAACGTTACACGTTCAGTATGTATATGAGTAGAAAAGTAGGGGGTATCAATTCCTCCCCCAGTCATTAAAGCAACATTTGGCCCCTGTGTAAGCTAGTAGAAGTAACAATAAACAGTGATGTTTTTGGGCTGATTGTGTGCTGTGGAATGGATGGTGTGTTTACACACTTGGTTGATGATCATGATGAACGAGAGAACAGGTACGCTGCATCCTCCTGTCCATTAACAAACCCACCTGCAGGTGCCACTAGCCTTACCTCAGTCTCCAATACATTAAGTGGAATTTTACCTCCGATGAAAAAATCAGGGCTTGAGTCGTATATTTGCTTGTCTTTAGGTTTGGATTTACCCTTGCTTTCTGTCTCTTTTAAAGGGATAGTGCTATGGTTGACGGAGGTGATGAAATCAGGGCTTCAATCCTGCTAGAAACTAAACAGTGTATTTTGGTTTTCATTTTCCTTGCTTTCTCTCTCTGATATGTTAAAGGGATGGTGCTATGGTTCAGGGTTTGACAGAGGTGAAGAAATCAGGGTTTGAACCCTGCTAGAAGCTTAGCAGTGTATTTACTTGTCTTTAGGTTTGGATTTGGCCTTGCTTTCTCTCTCTGATATGTTAAAGGGATAGTGCAATGGTTCAGGGTTTGACTTTGGGTGAAGAATTTAGAGTTTGAAGCCTGGCAGAAACTTAGCTATATAATTGCTTGTCTTTAAGTTTGGATTTGGCCTTGCTTTCTCTCTCTGATATGTTAAAGGGATAGTGCTATGGTTCAGGGTTTGACCGATGTGAAGAAATCAGGGCTTGAACCCTGCCAGAAACTGAGCAGTATATTTACTTGTCTTTAGGTTTGGATTTTGCCTTGATTTCATTCTCTGATATGTTAACGGGATGCATTGGTAAGTTTTTCTGATCTTTGGATTAAGAGGTCTGAGGTTTGATTTCTGCTTCGAGTTCTGCCAGAAGATTGGTACCTGTATTAACATGTCTTTAGTGATGGCTTGGTCTTGCTTTCAATGTTTTATGTCTTAGTACAGTGGTTAGGTGCTTGACTTAGGAACAAGCAGTCCGAAGTTTGAATCTTGTCAGGGTCTTTGAACTGGGAACATTTTAGTCAGGTAAAAGTCTTGATTTTGCTTTCTTATCCATAGAGAGTTGGATAGTGTAGTTATTAGCAAAGCTGGTTTCAGGTCTACTAGTTCAGGGTTTGAATCTTGTCAGACTTTTTGCAATTATCTTCAGTACCATACTCTCTAAGAGTACTTTTCAGAGGGTTGTCCTGGTTGGGGTTATTCTCAGGTTATAGCCCACACCCAATTTTGCCAGATGTTCCATGGCTATACATTACATAAATCTACAATATTATTTTAAGTTAAGTGTCAAAAACCTACATAAAACCTATTCTAACTGTCTGAAGGAGTTGGGGTCCCTCCTGTCTAAAAGCCCACCCCCATGTTTTCAAGATGTTGGTTTGCCTGGTCTTATACCCGAGAGAACACGGTAGTACACACTGTTGTCTGTTTCTGCTGACACCTACGGGTTTCATTTCACAGCATAGCTACAAGGATGTTTCAGACTTTCCTCCTGCACTGTCAGTCTTTTTGATATAAGGGACATGTTCTTGAAAGCAACATCAAAACCTGGTTATTTTCTTGACGTTTGAAAGTTAAAACACAGTTTAATGTTGAAGAATGTCGTCATGTTTCTGATTTCACTTGCAAGTGTGAAGATATTTGATTCTTTTGATGAACTGTTTCTTAAGAAATCATGTCAAACATTGATACTGACTACTTTCAAGTCTCTGATCAACTTAAGTGTATCGATATCTTGCTTGTCAGTTCGTGCATTGATAATATGTTTGAACAAAGAATTGATTCATTCCTCTCCCAAAAGTTTTAAAAAGATCTCTTATAATGATTTCCAAACCATCTAATACAATTTACAAATGGAGCAATTTGAAAATTTATTTCTCATTTTCATTTTTAAATGTGCCCATGTTTGCATTCACGATTTAAATGTAGAGGTTTGTGAAGCAACCGGTTGTAGAAGCAGTCAGTGTTTTGCAACATGTGAATACATCAAATTACATCAAAACATATGAAAAATTTCCTCACAAATTGCAACAGATAAACAGGAATTTTTATCTGTCAATTTTCCGGATGGCTCTCATTTGAAGAATTGAGGGATTTGGGACTTGATTGGGGTTGCACAAGAACAGAATCGGACTCAATGCAGTATGAGCACTTATGCAAGAATCGGACCAGATTTCACAAGGCATGATCAGTTATTGGGGCTAGCTCAGCTGTAAGGGGTGATAAGGCCCTGTGGCCCTTACTATATTCAATCAGGCAGATAAGGCCTTGGATTTGGCGGCCATCTTGTAAAGGGAAGATAAGGAAGTTTCACTGAGGACAGGAAATAAAGTCCGACTTAATTTGGTGCTACATGGGGAGTTTGAAAGACCAGGTGGTCTAAGAAGGAAGAACATTTCCAGATCACGGTCCGATCACAGATCAAGCAAGTTTAATCAGATCACATCCCGAAATCCCTAATCAGCATTTTTGCGGAATTTCATTCAGAGTCCAAATCACTACTCCAATTGCATTTGTTTGATCTATTTTGGCTGGGTCCTGCTCATCCTCTATTGGTTAAGCTCGAGAGCTTTTTCTATAGACAATTTAGTTTTCTTTGATCGGCTATATGAGAAACTATTCTCCTGATGACCGTATGTCATGGTACGTGTCACTTGCACAGACTTTCCGGCACTTCAGTTTGTTCGCAGAATCACCCGTGTAACAGGGGAATCAGAAAAATGAGGTGATTTTGGCAAGAGAATTTGTTATATGTGTTTTTCAGTCTTCGTTTCAAGACTACATCTTCATTATTGCACAAGAAATTGATTTTTTTTGGAGACGAAATGGAATTTAAAGATGGATAACCAAACAAGCTTGAAATAGAAATGTCTTCAAGTTTTTGAATATATTTTTTATTCAACATTTTGTGCACTTAGGAAAAGAGTTTGTTGTATAGTATGTTGATGGTCTGGGAATAGAATTATTTTATGATTTGTGTTTTGTATTTTAAATAGTACATCATAATCATGTGATGTTATAAAGAATTACGTTGAAAAAGTTCATTTGAAAGTTTACATTCTATCATTTAAAATGAATTTAAATTTAAGTGGACTCCAATGAAGTGTTAGATCCTTGTAAAGTATTCTAAAAATCTCAAGAGTATGACGGACATTTACACAAAAAAAAAATTCTTGATGCACTTAGGAAGTACACAATGACAGAACATTTCCTGTATATATATGAAATGTGGGTGAAACCCATTGTTCGCAAGTATACTATAATAATACCGTGTAAATATGCATGGCTATTTTGTCTGCAGTAGAGAACTGTTCTACATGCAGGAAGGTTTGGGTGCAATGCTTCACTGAATTTCAGCGTAGTATCACCCATGGTTGCTAGTTCCAGCATTTGCTCGCAGGTTTCACCGCAATGCATAGCCACATGGTGTTGCAGGCTCTCTCTCTGCAATAATACTAGCAGTCGTGATATAAGTGATATGCTCTTGAAAGCTGCATCTCACCTCACTTCACAAACTGTGTTAATTTTGTGTCATAGGCAAGGCACATCTGACATCCACATTGCTCTCACCCAATCTCAGCTGTTTAAATGGGTACCTGGATTACAGGTGTTAAGACCTACATGGTTCATATAAAACTTACAGCAGCTTCGAAAGTATAATTGCGTCAGTGTAACGCTGTACATTCGAAAGTATAATCGCGTCAGTGGAACGATGTACATTCAAAAGTATAATTGCGTCAGTTTACATTCACCGAGTTCAAATAGGAGATTTAACGCTACACAGGAACTATTCATTATTATTAGTCATAGGTTTAACCTTTGACCCCAACTGGCCACAAGTGATATCATTAAGAGGTCCTTGTCATGATTATGTAAGCGGAAGACTCTAAGTACATGTACTTGAGAAGTGGGTTGGCATTGTCTACTTGTTGTCATATGGGCCTTACCTCAGCTGTTCTTGTTGATGACAAGGCTTCAATGATGTGGATATTGTGTGTATGCTATTTGTAATAATAATATATTTTTCAGAAAGCTTTTTTTGACTGACAGCTGAGAATTTTTTACTCACTATGCGATATCTATAATTATGTGGATGCTATTTTGTTCAATCCCAGAAATGTCTTGTTTATTACCATTTAAACTCTGAAATTTAAAGATTTAAGCTAAACATGTTTATTTGTCATTGTTTACATGTTATTGAAGATTAATATAGTTATTATTATTAAGTTGGTGAATAAGTAAGCATACAGATAAGATAGGCGTCATTTTCATATTGTGATTTTCAAAATTAGATACGATTCTTGATAAATGGGATGAAGATGACTTGGGACTGATTCAAATTTATTAAGATCTAATCTAAATCACCCTTACATTTAAACTGCTTATTTGGAGGATAAGGAACCAGGTGTTCTTGTGCTCTCAAAGCACTCTTGTTATAAAAAAAACGATGCAAAATTAAAAGAGAAAAACATATGAAATATTTATTCAATAATTAATCAATTAAAAAATGTGAACAATGAAACTTCCACAATCCAATATGTAAATAAAACTAAAATATAGGCATGAAAATATTTTCAACATATATCTGATGATAACCCATATCATAATCTGTTGATGTAATATAGAAGCTAGCTATTATGTTTAAGCCCTTCCAGTGACCTATCAAAGTCCAATGAATTTCAGTACACTGACAATTCTGGAGGTGATATTGATCTTATTATACCAAAGCGGTACACGTGGAGCCAAGACTCGTGAACTAGACATGTGAGAAACCCATTATACCCATTGCTCTCTACGTCAATCAGATTAAAATGTAAATACCATGTACTGCAGCGAAGTTACTGCTTCGTAAATATGTGATACATGATTACAACATGTTTGTATTCATACACCGTCAGTACACTCTGCCGATTGCATTGATTTGATTTGGTATCTAGATGTTCAAAGGAAAGACGTTTATGTTAGGGTTAATTTACGTCATTTTATCGTTCATGTGTTAATCCTAGCGTAATAATTAGACTCTTATATAATATGAAATATTATATATATTATATATTAAAAATGATATATTATTATAAAATATTCATAAGATATTACTAATTCATAAAATATTGGTAAGGAGCCAGTAAGAAATGGGAGTTTTAACTCAAACCTAGACTTCCTTTTCAAAGGTGGATCATGTTCAAATGAAGTCGAGGTGATGAAGAATGAAGACAAATTTAATGGATAACAACTTCTTTATTCTGAGTTGGTGGCATTTCACTTGCTTGACAATGACATTAGAACTTGTCGAAACTTTGCCTACATAATAGAAGTTGTTACCCATAAAACTGTCTTCATTTCACTGTCTTCAATTAAATGTTAATAAGGATAAGATATGCTGGTTAAGAACTTCTATTTGTGTAGATACATGTCATTTCAGAGTATATGCTCACTCTTTTATCAGGTGGAATATGAATATTAAATATTTTTTTAATTTTTAATTTTTTAATTTAATTTTATTTTGCATTTTTGAGATTTGCAACAATGTGAAGTCATGAGAATGGACTCAGCACTGAACCTTGTTGCACCTAAATGGATTGTTGCATTGGTCCAACCTCAATTCATATTTGAGGGCAGGAAAGCGCAGTGGTTAGCACGTTCGGCTTCAGATCAAAATGTCCGGGGTTCAAATCCTGCCAGGAGCATGGCATCTTTGCTGCGGTGAACTGTTCTACATGCAGTAAGGTTTGGGTGCAAAGCTACACTGAATTTCAGCATAGTACCACCCATGGTTCGCTAGTTCCAGCCGCTACTCGCAGATTTCACCGCAATGCATAGCCACATGGCGTTGCGGGCTTTCTCCCTGCCGTAATACTAGCAGCTGCGATATAAGTGAAATACTCTTGAAAGCGGTGTTAAACACTTAACTCACCTCACCTCTGCATTAAAGAACTGTTCTTCATGCAGTAAGGCTTGGGTGCAATGCTACACTGAATTTCATGGTTCCAGCCGATGCTTGCAGGTTTCACCGCAATGCATAGCCACACGACTTTGCGGGCTTTCTCACTGCCATAATACTAGCAGCCACGATATAAGTGAAATACTCTTGAAAGCAGCCTTAAACCTCAACTCACCTCACCTCAATTCATATTTCTCTGCTGTTGAAAACTCCCCTCACTCCGCAGGTCGTTGCTATTAACACAATATCCTTTAATGCCCTGGAAAAAGTTGTCAAGGGAAATTAATAGTGATGCTCACATTTTGCAACAAAGCGTTTTTGTGAAGGAATTATAATTAATGTAACAGGCAGCTTGGCCTGAAAATTCCTTGCAACATTAATTCCGCGAATGCTTGGTTAGAGCACATAAAACAGATGAATTGAATTTCAATCCAAGGCAAACGTATCAAAAATTGCAATTAATGAATTAAGATGATAGATTATATGATTAACCCGGCTGGTTTGAAGTTGAAACAAACAGTTGTGCTCTTTTCATCTTTTGGCTTTCATCTTGGTTCTCCTAGTTGAACCTGGCAATCAGACTCAATAAAGCACACATGAACTTTGCAGATACGACCCACATTTGCCTCATCTTGAGCTGCTTCTGGGCGGAGAAAAAATGAAGAAAAACATGCAGTTTTCTCTTAGTTTTCATTTTGGGTTTGAAGTTAACAAGAGAGCTATTTTTTTCACAAAATTCTGGAAAAGAAAAAAAGATACCCCAAAAATAGACTTGAACCTTAGGATTGACGGTTGTCTTGGTTATGGCCAAAAAAACATTTCTTTGAGGGTTAGAGTATTACACTGCAGTAACTCTGGTTTGTCCTGAAAAAAAATCAACAAAAAAATTAGACGTCATGTTCCACTCTTGTTCCTATTATCTACATAAGAGCAGGTACTTGTGTTCTCTGAGGCAAAAAACACAAGAGCGAAAAAATGGAGAGAGAAAAAAGAGCGTCCCTTTCCTTTTTTAAAATCTTTCGTTTCATCATGTCGTTGCTTGCCCAGAGAGGATATCATTCGGCTTTGTTTAGCTCATTGATTCATAGGGGTGTTTAATTGGAGCATTTCATGATATTTAAAACCAGGGGAAGTTTAAGAGGCGCACTGGCTATGGCAGAAGGTATTTATCGTTGAAACTTGGACTGTCTTCTGTTGCAGTTAATGCGAAATAAGGAGCCGCAGTTCTGGAATTTTTTTGCTCCATTTGCCAAGTGATATGGTTCATTCTTTAAAGTTTGACATCTTTAAGATGATGTCAAGAAAATTTCTCATTTACGATTCCAGCAGGTCTTCATTCCTCTTCAAGAGTTAAGCGTCTGGGGGGAAATTATAACATTGTGAGGGATTCTCGCTGTCATTCGAGGATCTTCGTCTGATGCGGTGGATGTATCGTGGAGGGATTAGGCTTTCTGATACGCTGGTTCATCTCTCGTCTTTACACCAGAGATCTCGCTGTCATAATTGTTTCCATTCTCGATCGATACCAGTCATCCATTTTCATCAACTTTCTTCAATTCATTTGAAATTTCAGAATTCCCAATTTCACGTTTTAAAAAAAGCTTTATGGTGATTAAGTTTTATGTTTCATCTTCATTATATTCGGTTCAGCATTGACACTTGAGATCACTTCCTGTAGTAGAAAAACCTCATCGTTGCATTGTTGTAGAAGATTAAGTTTTTGATGGATGATCTAGATGAAAGAGGTAGTTCGTTCTGGTAAACAGTGGTGATATAGCTTAGCAGTTGCAAATAGTCTTTACTTCGGCGAATCACACATAAAAAGAAAATAACAACCTGTACGTCATTGGATATGTTTGATTTTCATCATATAAAGTAATAGCTCAGGGTGATAAAATTCATTTCAGCACTTTGAAATAACTTGAAAACACATTTCGGTACTATTTTCTGTCAAATCAATCATAAATAATTATTTTGAGACACTTTTATGAAATATTAAACAGGGAAATATAACGCCCTTTGAAAGGGTTTGTTTATTCATTTAGCTCAGTGCTTTAGGGAGCCGATGTTGTAAATCAGATATTTAAAAGCTTGTTTGATGTCACGCTGTTAGTAAAAACCGGATGCGAGCTGGTTTATATTTTTCTCATCGTGCACAGTATATAGGTATCACCGTCAAGTTTTCCTGTTTCCTGCCGAGGGTTGAAAGTAACATTATAAGGGTCAATAGAAATGGCTGTGGAATCATGCTAAACAGTCTGTCCTGTAGTTTAATGGAGTTTAAGAAGCTGCAAAAAACATCTCAGATATTCTCGTAAATCTGACAAAAACAGATGTTTTTTTTAAATATATTCTTATGGTGTGACATAAGTGAATTAGAGTAATGAGTTTTGTACATGATTTTTGGTTTAGGTTCAAAGTAATAAATTTATATTTTTGATTTGATATTTGAATTTTATTGGTTTTTTGATATTTTATGTAAAGTTTATGAACACAATTCGCAATGAATTCTGTTACCTGTAAAGAAATATGACAGTGTTATGTTCATATATGCTTTAAACTGTTGTGCTTGTTTCACATACTGTATGCTTTTATTTCTTTCTCTCTATTTTCATCTTACATTTCTGTCTCTCCAAGTATCTGTCATCTCTTCCTGGAATGCAATAATATACTTGAAAACCAAATGTTGTTCATGAAATGTAAAGCTACATTTCCTTGTTACATATATAAAAGTGAACATAATAAATTACCTTTAGGACAAGTTTATTTTCTGGGGAAAATAAATCAAGTATTTTTTGGTTCGACACTGAAATAACAATTTACAAAAAACATGAAACTGTAACAATTTCAATCGATTGCAGTGGACATTAAGAAATTGATGCGAATGGAAAGATTCAGTACTTTCGCTGATTGTGTGACTCGAGCCCATTTATTTTTGCTGACAAGACAATGGCTTCTAGGAGAATGAACGGGAGTTGTCGCAGAGTTAAGCCAGCACGAATTTCGGAGAGTCCCCACGAGACCACAGATGCTGTAGGGGTGACAATAAACGCATGCTGACATCCGTGCTGTGTCCCTGTGGTGAGAGTGAGGGAACAGATTATCTTTCTGAATAATTACACAGTTGAGATGGGACCTACCAGATCCATACCCTTGCTGTTTGTTAACCCCCTTACTGCCTGAATCGCTCCTTGCCTGAAATATTTCTGAAGAATATATCACAAATATTTGGGAGATAACAATACACCTAGCTTTGGTTCAGTATGTATTGCATAAAAGAACTCTCCATTTGGTACTTTTTCAGTGGTTCAGAACAAGAACTTGTTCACTAATGCTAGAAAGTCAAACATGTTTTTCTATTCTACATGTAGAAAATCAACTTCAGTAGTCAGTATAAAATTGTAAGTTCCTTGATTTAATTGACAATATAAGATCAATATTATAGTCATACTCTCTTTACTTTAAGTCTTTAAGCTTCACGGTGGTGTGTAAATTAAATCACGTGAAAAGTAGCTTTCGCATGTTCAAAATCTTTTGAGTCAGATTCTTTTTAAAGTTAACCGGAGCTAAGACATAATGTCCTCCCTGAAAAACAAACCTTTTCTTCTCGCTGAGGTTCCTTTCTTGCTATGAATAAATGAATTATAACTGATGTTTTTAAAGACTAATTGTCATGGAGTAGAATTACAATGGGCTGTCAGCTTGACTTAGACTCTCACACCAACTCTCTATGACTTCGGCACCGAGAGGGTTAACTAATCTGTATGCAGATTACTGGATAGGGTCCTATTCTGAGGAAATCATTACCTCAGTGTATGTTCACTTGGGGTAGAACCATTGTCCAGGGTACCATTGTGAAGAATGTTCCCTTTGTTCCCCATGATATGAGAATGAATGCATGTGTCGGGATAGATTAATGTCAATGTTATTTATGTTTTTTATTAGATTGGTTGTTATATAGACCTCTGGTAACATTCTACATGGTTGAAATAGAGAAGCAGAACGGTTCATTCATTCAGCTGGTCATTCCAGTCGGTCAGTTCTCTAATTAAATCCATCTCCAGAATAAAATTCTCATTTTACAAAGATGGATCTTCAATTCATCTGTTCATTTGCAGATTAAATACGCATTTCATGAAATTAATTAATGGGGGCCCATTAATCCTCCAGCAATCCCTTCACTCATTAAAGGGCAACCGTCATTTATATTTAACTTTGAGACTAGTGATTAATCTAAACCCTGGCTTAACCTTCCTCACCTAAACTGAAGTTGAACAATGGGGGACATTAAATCATGTCTGTTTTATCCAGAATAATGCCCTCTCTTTTCATGCTCCGCCAGCCGACACCTTGTAACAGTGTCATGTACAGCTAATAGGCAGGTCTCGTATCAGGGTACAGATCAGATACATCTCCCGGCCTTCAGGGTACAGATTGGATACCTCTCTCCATCGTCTAAGTGTTAAGCCAATTGCATTTAGGGGTACATATCTGATGCATGTGAATAAACTTAACTGTCAGCCGAACTCATTTCAGGGTATGAATTTGATACTTTACCTTATTGTTCAACTTTCTATTTCAATTCCATTTATAAGCATGATGACATTTTGCCTTGCCTAACTCTACCTTTTAAGCCAATTGCATTTACAAGCATAACCATATTTTTGTTGATTAGAAAGTGTATTATTTTGTTTCCTTACGTTGTCTGCAGCAAGGAGCACTATTAAGCCTGTCTCTTTTCTGGTTACAAACTGATATTCCTGCTAGTAGTCATATCTTAACTTAATCCAATCTAATTTTGAGGTATGAGGATAATGCCATTCCCTGTAGTCTAATGTTTGCTGTAGTTTTCAGGATATGAAACTGATAGTTGCCTCTTTTGACTACATAAAACTGTTAAGCCTCTGGGGTTTCATAGCAGGCTTTGTCTCGATGTCTGAACCCTTTTATAAAAATTGTAGTTTGAGAAGCTGTAAATCCTCTTTTATTTTTCCTCCTTTTCAATAATTCATGGACATGCTGATTAAAGCCATGTCAAACATTTTATGATTGTCTTTTACAGTTCAGTTAAAAGTTAATTATAGGTTATTATGTTTTAGAGTTCTAACTTTCATTTACGAAACAAAGGCAATGTGAGATTGATGAAATACAAGCATTCTGCGAAACATTTTTTAGTTACATATTGGAAAGCAATTTCCTTATGTTGTATAATTTTCTTCCTGTGTCATTTATTTGGGAGGGAAGAAACACTGGCTTACACATTTTTCACATGTTCTGCATATTTTACAATTAGTGCGAAGAATATTTTATACCAATTTTTATCTGGGCGAAGGTTCCAAAGTTGGATAACTTGTTCTTAATCCCTTTTATAATAATAATAATAACTAATAATTAATAAAATATGTTTCATTTTGAAATTTGAATTTTTTTTTGAATTTTCTATTTTGCAGTGGTCAATTTAAAAGCTTTTTGTAACTATAGTCCATGAGAATCCTTGTTCCTTATCAATTGGTGCCCGTTTCCAGAGTCACATTGTGGTTTGCAAGTAAAAAGGGTTTATCGTGATGCCAGTTTCCCGTGTCACCCTGTGTTTAGGAAGGGAGAAGGGTTTATCTGGGTTCCTGTTTTAAAATACATCAAGTCTCCCAATCTGCCCTTGTTGACTGACCTTCCTCCTTAAGGTAATGACCCTGATAAACTAAATGTCGAGAGGACAGATTGAATTAAAGACACACTTCAGATGTCTTTTATATCCTTTATTTCAAGATTACTTATTAGGGTCAGCATAAACTGAGGTTTCCCAGAAGTCCCAGTCTTGAGAGCTGGGTGATAGCGGCTAATTTAGATGGATGGTCAGATAGCCAGTAGTGAAACATGGGTAAATAAACTATGTACTTCAAACAATTTATTTAGTTTTTTCTCGGACTCTTGAAGTCTTCTTCTCTTATCATTTTTGACTCTTCAAAGACATCTCACTTGATCTTGTGATGAGTTTGTTAGACACTTTGTACTAGCTTTGCATCTAAAGGTTGAACTTACAGTTGGTTAAGTGATGTATCTGTTAAATGTCATGCTTTGAAGAAAGGAAGAAATTGGTGGAATGTAATTAACTAACGTATGATATGAAGTTTTCACACTTCTGAAGTTAACATTTTACCTGACAATTTACTTCATTCGAAAAAATTGTGAAATATGATCATGAATCATAAAGCATGTAAGTCCTCTGGGTGAAAGCAGAAAGCAATAATTAATAATAAATGAAAAATGATGAAATTATTTTTCATCTTTGTAAAACATATTTTGCATACCTTAATCACTGCACCGACATCTAAAATCATTTTATGAGATAAAATTCAACCAAAATTTTTTAAATTAAATAATTTCAACATCCCTGAGTTATTTTATTTTTCTAAACCCTTAAATTTCAGTAGCTTATACAATAACTATATATCAGGCAACACTGACATGACAAACTTATTTGAGCGTTCAGATGACAGCGTTTCCTGTTTGACTGGGCTGTGTGCCCCATTTCTCAGTGTATAGATTCAGCTCCTGTTGCTGATTGCCTCACTTCACATCAACCTGACCTTTTGTCTGGCAGTGACATAGTTCACCTTCAACATGGGGAGACCATGACCTAACAGAATGCATTCATTTTGCAATGCAGGACCCCTATGGTCAAATGGAGTAATTGTTTGACCTGCCCGGATAGTTGAACTGCAGTTCGTCCAGACCTTAACAACTAACCTACACAGAGTCCCCACAGAGTCCCTGCATAGTCCCTACACAGTCCCTGCTCAGTCCCTGCTCAGTTTCTGTAGAGTTCTCAACACAGTCCCTGCTCAGTTTCTGTAGAGTTCTCAACACAGTCCCTGCTCAGTCCCTACACAGAGTCCCTACCCAGAGTCCCTATACACAGTCACTACCCAGAGTCCCTATACACAGTCACTACCCAGAGTCCCTACACAGAGTCCCTACACCATCCTTATACACAGTCACTACCCAGAGTCCCTACACAGAGTCCCTACACCATCCTTATACACAGTCCATGCACAGTCCCTACACAGTGTCTACATCTTGCCTACTCTCACGCGGGTCCCTAATTAGTTTTTGCAAAGAACTAGTAGCCTAGACTCATATTGTCTAATATTGAATATAATGATTTCTGACAGTTTGTTAAACATCAAAAAATAAAATTATGGAAAATTTCAAATCCAGGCAAGAGAACCAGCTTGACAAATTATTTTAGACTTCATCAAACTCATGTTTAGTTCTTTGGTTTAAAAATCAGCCTTAGAACTTTTAATATGAGCTCCATCAGATGGAAATAGAATTTCTGTTGCATCTGGTACCTTAAATCCCTGATTTTAATTGTTGAAAAATGATCCTCTCCAAAGAGTTGTGTTATGATTCTAAATTATTTTTCCTCAACATTTTCCTCAGAATTACTGATCTGCCTTTACTATTCTCCCCTGTTTATGTCAACTCGAGAAAATGAACCCAAAAACCCTTTGGACCTAAATTATTTGTTTATCTGTCACTTCTAAAATCTGAACTGCCATTGTTATCTGTCCAGTAGAAATGAACCACAGTGACGATTACGTCTATAGAGTTGAAGTGTTGTGTACCTTGTGTCGCTATTCAATATGTATTAGATTGTCTGCCCTGAGTTCGGGCTTCCAACTGACGACTAACACTCATCAGCTAGGGGAAGATGAACCATAACATTGTGTAGCCCGAAGGAATTGATCTGTGATCTCTTGTAGTTGAACTGCCCTTATATGCTATAGAAGATGGACATTTAGTTAAACATTAATCCAAATAGATGAAAGCCCTTACTTTTTGTCCCAATTAGGACGACTGCGGTCTATTCTTGATGACTTCTCACTGAATGATGACCGTCATCATCAGCGAGATGACGATAAACTTAGTAACGTGCAGCTCTGAGGAGTTGATCTGTGATCCCCAGTGACTGAACGGCCCTTACGTTTTGTCCCAATTAGATAGACTGGGCCGAGTTTTGGTCCCTAAGTGATGACCTACCCTCATCAGCGAGATGACTTCTGTCAAGGACAACTAGGCTCTGTCAGAAGTCAATGGTCTTGGTCACATTTGACTCGCCTTTCTCCAAATCCTGTCTCCGGGCAAGGCCAACAGATGTCCTGGTGTAAGATCGGAGATCCCAGGGGATCGTTTTGTCCCTTTATAGTTGGTGTGTGACAGACCCCTCCCAACTGGCCACTGCTTCATCATTGTCAAAGCATTGAAGAGTTCTCTATGGTCCCTTAATAGGGACATACTTGATGATCAGGGGCTAACTGCCCCATTTGCTAATATGAGAGGTTAGAGATCCCAGGCAAACTGGGATTTGAGTACTTCAAGAAATAGTCATGATCGGTTAAGATGACTCAGAGAATTCCATTACGACCTCAGCATATTTCCGTTTATCTTACTAATGAATTGGAAATAGGATTCCTATTTTCTTATTTTCCATATAAATCCCTAATTTTGATGTATTGTGGTTGTCAGAATATGAATTATTGTATTGATTTTGAATTAATTTTGGATTTATTGTACCATAAAAATTAGGATGTTGGTCTTTAGTGAATCTGTAATAAAATGAAGGTCAGTTGTGGTATTTTTGTGAGGTTTTAGTTATGATGGTTCCTTATACAGTGATATTTGGACCTTGATGATTTTTTTTAAGTAACTTTCTATTAATTCTAAGAATTTCTGTCTCTAATTAAATTCATTTGCTTGATGAATAAGGCAATATGTGCAATATATGAAACAAGGCTCGTCAGCCCTTAACCTGACTTTTGTTTCAGGATGGTAACTTTTGATGATTTTCTTTAATTCAAATTTACAAAATTACCTTGTTGGGCTGGCTATATTTTAAGCTTATTACATGAACTGATATATTCTGAAATGCCAGGAGTTACCTGGTTGATAATTCGTACCTGTATATGCTTTGATAGATTCATGTATTTAGCACCAAGTTAAACAAACTATCAGAATACATAACACATGTGACTGTCAACTACTACGAGATGTTGCAGTATTTGCCATGTAATCATATGCCCCATGCAACGTGTCCAAAGTAATTTCGTGGCACAGGATAACCCAGCTTAGCAATGCTAATCACGTGTCTAACTAACGTCAAGTGTCATATTAGCAACTGTTTTTCATAAATCCAAATCAGAATTGACATTTATGAGTCAGATCAGTGCAGCAAATCTTTATCAGGAAATGTGTCGGGCTCTTTTAGCATGGCCCATTGTCTTCCAACAGGGTTGACTCTTGGAGGAGGACGAGTGGTTACATTTAATTACAAGGAGATGGCCATTAAGTCCATTGTTTCTTCATCAGGAACTATTGTTGGGAGGGACGGCGAAAATGTCGGTGATGTCATTACAATTTTTCCGTTGGAGGAGAGGATTTAGAAACTGAGAGCATTAAGCACAGTTCATTCTGGCCACAAATGAATTAAAGATTTGTAAGAATTATGATATTAGGTCGAAGATATTTTCAAATCCTCTCATTTCATTGGACGAGTGAATTAGGCCAAGCCTAGGATTCGGGCCTCTTTGATCCACTGTCAAGTGCACATTGCTATTGAATCTGTAAAAAGGACTTGCAATGATAAGGTAATAGGAAGGTCATGGAACAAACAGACGATGTCACGGATCCGTTAGACAAAGATCAAGATGCAGACAGCTCCGAAATTATTTCTTTGTTGTGTTTTCCTGAACATTGACCTTATTTCATTATTTGATTGCAAAGAATTTGAGTTCAGCGATAAGAGTTTGATCTGCTGTGAATGAGGTTACGTTTTTTCGGTAAAATGTTTCTCCAAATTTATGGCAAGGAAATCAAGTTCATTGACATTAGTGTGGAGTAACATGATTGTGGTTATGGTTTTTAAATGAATTGTGGTTGAGATAATTTTTAGCTTTTATACAGTGGTTCATATTTTGAAAATATTAATTTAATAATCAAAGTGCGAATGTATTATATTTTATGTTAAATGGTGATTTAAGACGTTTCATTTACTGTTTCAAAGGTATGCGATGAGTATTTTAGAAAAAAAACAAGGATATTTGTGGATGATTAATTCCTAATTTAACAATGGCTACATTTCGTTATAGATCCATATACTGTTATCAAGTATACATTATTGTTATATGTTTCATAATGGTGTAAGGATCTATACCGAAGCATCACAATTGTTAATTGTGAAAGAAGTGAATCAACCATAAATATCTTGTCTTCTCGATTCATTATTTATTTGCAAAATAATTTCACGGTTGAACAAGGAACAAGGAAGTGATAACGATGTTTCGAACTAATCATTAAATAAAAATGTTTTGAGAGCAAGGAAATCAAACTCTCTTATATCAGGATCTTAATTAATTAATCAGAGTATATTTTGGAGGAAATTTACCTTTTGCGCTTTTGTTAAGTTGTAGAAAAATGGAAGTGAATACTACACTTGTACTGACAATATCAGATAAAATCTATATTTCAAGATAAAGAATTTTTTTAAATCTGTCTAATCTGAGATAATTATGATGGTGAAAGTAACATGATAAAATGATTAAGAAGTTACTTTCAATAGATATGGTTAATTACAGTTGATAAAGTTTTTAGAAGATATCCTCTTTTAAAAATTGTTTAACGATAATGAATGGATGTTGTATTGAAGTGTATTTACCATCAATGTTAATGTCTCCTTGTGTGATGAATGATAAAGTGCTGTTAAAGGTACATCCATTGTGTTGTTGGGGGATCACATATTCCAAATGTTATTAATGATGTTACTTTATCGAAAAGTACCGACTGTTACCAAAAATTTTGATGATAGTCGACTCAGTATAATGACGATATGAAGGTAAAAGTAGTGATTTCTGATGGAAAACCGGACAATGCATTGCGACTGACGAGCGCCAATGAGTCAAACGTAATTTGGGAATCTTATTTATAACACTCACAATGACAAATTTGGGTTGATAATGTTTAATAGTTCATATAACTACTGTGCACGTAAATGAGACGTGCAATTTCGGTTTCTACACATGCATAATGATGTTACTCGATTTTAATTGGAAAATAGTAATTATGATATATTTGGCGATTGGGGATATTCCAGCTGGGTGAATTTATTTGTACTGTCAACAGCACATATGATGTGTTGGAATGTATTTTAACCAAATCAAATGTTATGAAACACAATGGATGCACCTTTTACATTTAAGCATTTCCAACATTCATTGTGATTTTCACTCTTTCATTGATGGTATGTTATATTTATTATGTGGTTGGTTGTTAACAGTTGTGTTTAGAGTAATCATCTACAAATAAATTATTATTAGAAATTGATAAATTTCACCTATTGATAAAACAATTTACTATAAACAGTTTTAAGGTCATAAGGACGTTTTCCATAAAATTATTTCTAAAAACTTAAGCATTAATAAGGTTATTTGCATTGATGAAGACCATTTATGTATTATTTTCTTGAATAGATTTCTGAAGAGTTATTTCTGTATAAATTGTCAATTTTTGACATTATAATTGGCCTTCTGTGTGGGAGAAATTCCCCTATGTTAGAACATCTATTGAACAAACACTTGAAGTTAGGTAATTGGCTACTGGTTTAGCATCTAATATCCCTGATGGAAGTTTTAAGAGAGAAAGATAAAAAGTGACATTTTAAGGCAGTGACATTTTGTTTAAGAAGTCTTGTCAGGTTGGTCGGAATTTGACTTAGGAAAACTGTCATCTCTTTAGCCTAATTTAATGGAAGGAAAACACTTTTCTTTTGAAATTGTTAAATGAATTTTCAGATATCTGACAAACAAGGCCATTTTCACGAAGAATGAAAATTATTTTCTTGTATCAATTTTCTTGTCATCATGATTTCAGAAATCCATCTAATTTTGATATTATATGTAATTTACTTGGATATAAAAATAAAATTACCTTCCATTGACATTTAATCAATATTAATGACGTTAAAGCCAATAGCTCTAATATCTTTAAAAGCATATTTCTTAAAACGGTTTTAAATGTTTTGTGATTCGAGGAATTTAATCAATTATGTTTGGTTATGCATTTCCAAATCTCTTAAGTTAATGAAATATTTTGGTAACAAAACACTGTATTGTATCCGAGATTTATCCTTAAATGCCATTCTATCAAAAACATGATTTCTCCTGTGTATTCGGTCTTAACAGAGTTTTACCGTACCTCGGAAACACAACTGACAATTTACTAACTGAAATAGTTTTAGATTACCATATTTTCCCCCACTTTTGCTTCTTCGATGCACAGGACTGTCACTTTTTCTGGAAAAGACAATTATTCTTGATCACCAGAAGTCGCTGTCTTCAAGACAGATCATGTACGGTGCAAAGCGGTGTCACTGATACTGAAACGAAAAACTCGCAACAATCTTTCGTGGCAGGACTTAATTCATCATCATCCACCATTTCTTTGAAAAGTCAGTGTCGGAATAAAAACTATCCGATTATAAATGACTATTGGCTGTGTCAGAATAAAAACTATCCATTTATAAATGTCTATTGTGTAACAGAGGGAATATCATCTCATTTCAATAGTCTGTCGGAATAAAAAACAATCCATTTATAAATGAGAATTGTGATACAGAGTGAATATAACTCGAGTCTTCAAATAGTATCAGAATAAAAACTACGGTATTTCCTCTTATAAGCGCCCGGGCACTTATTAGAGGAAATACTGTATTCACTTATAACTGAAGATTGTTTTACAGAGGGAATATCTTCTATATTTCAATATCGGCAACAGATGTTGGAGATATACATGTCTATATACCCACCGTTGAACATGATATTATGATTTAGATGAACATGTGTTACATTATGTATGATAGATGATTATATTATACACGAAAAACAATATAATATTGCAATATTTGGTATCACTGTTTTTGTATATTATTGACAGAACGTAATTATATTCTTGCTATCTAACATTGTAATATTGTTTTGAATAATGGGGTTACAGCATACCAAATATCTGTACATTAGCATATGATATGATATGGCATATGATTAGGCATATGTTATGGCTTATGACTAACATCAAAATGATGATAGTAAAAGATGGATACTTTTAGTTTGTTTTAATTATCATTGAATAAATATAGTTTTAAGTTAGGCCAGGCAAAACTCAGGTTAACAGATATTTTGGGGTTAAATGTCTAAATGGCAGGACAGAAAGAGAAAAAAAAAGCAACTTCGCTTTTGTGTTGATGAAAAATGTATATAGATCCTAATATACAAGAGTCTACAAAACTTAACATATTATTATCTAATATTTTTAATGAACAAAGAGTTTGTATAATATTTGTAATTTTGAATAATAAATGAATGTAATTATTATAGCTGTCTGGCTGATGCTAATTAATACAAAATATACCTGCCGATGTGAACAGATGTCATATCCTTACACAGATGATTTATGCATGAAATGGTACAAATAAATGTTTAAAAATTTACAGTCAATATTTGAGGATAACATTAACCTTTTGGTTGGCATTCTAAAAGTTGAGGCGATGAAAAATGAAGCTTGGCCACGACATTAGAATGTATGTTGAAACGTCGCCTATACATAGAATAAAGAAGTTGTTAATCCATAAAATGTTCTTCTTTCTAATACTTGAGGATGTAGAATGAGGGATAAAAATCTCTTCTCCTACAAGTTCTTTAATTTATTACCTACGGGGGCAATCATATCGGGGTTCATATTTTTCATTTCTAGGGCAACATATCACTTTATCATGGTGACGTGACGTCATAAACAATGCTATAACGTCACGTTTCGTCTATGACTTTGCGTTCTATATGCGCGACGGCAGGTCGCCAGCCTATGGTTGAAAGTGGATTTTAGCGTGTTTTCATTAATTTTACGACTTCGGTAATAAACAGAATAATATATTCGTTTCTATGCCATACTATGTTTACGACACTCGTGCCTGATTATCGGTATATCCCTCGCTCTCGCTCGGGAAATACTAATATTCAGGCACTCATGTCGTAAACATAGTATGACATAGACACTCATATAATATCCTCTATGTAATAGATGCTCATCGGTACAGATATACTGTGATTTTGTTCCCTTTCATCACAGTTACCTTCTAAATGCTTCACAAGGGTGACATGAATGGTTTATATTACTATGACATTACTGGTCTGGGGTTGTGCTTTCCGTGGTGGAAATTGGTCGGTGAGACACCTAATGAAGGGAAATTAAAGTGTCCCAAAACGTAACCATATTACTATGCCTGAGTTTGTCAATCCGTTGGTTGGTTCACCTTTTACAACTTTATCACTCCATCCAGCTACCTACAGAAGTCATATGTCATACCTTCAGTCTATACCTAGAGACTGTGGTCAGAGTCATTAAGGTCATGTCTACAGTCTAAACCTGTAGATTTGGGTCAGAGTTAAACGTCATACCTACAGTCTATGCCTGTAGACTGGGGTCATAGTTGAAGCAATACAATGTCATAAACTCTATTCTAGAGGATGTAGAATGCGCAAAATGATAGATAGCTCTTCAAATCTTCATCCGAGAACAGATAAATATTTGTCTTTTTATCGTTGCAGATGCTGTGACGGCTTACAGGTGCTCTTCTAGAAGAAGACGTATTTATGTAAGTGTATAACATTGTTGTTGTTCTTATAAGAGGCAATATTTCCCGCTGTCCCCACGTGTTTAGCACATCACGTATAAACCAAGACCCACTAAATCGCATTTTGGTGTGAAATCGTACCAACAGCTGCGATTCATTATGAGAAATCTCTCCAAAGGAAGCATTCATTTGATGTGTATTTATGAATCCAAATTCATATTCATTGTCAGATAAATATTGTTTTTCTAAGTCCATGAAATCTTTTCAGAGGAAGCACTCATTTGAAGTATATTTATAAATCTAAATTCATATTCATTGTCAGATAAATATTATCTTTCTTTGTCCGATCACCAGTTTTATCCAAACACCGTTCTTCTGTGATTGTTGTTGTAAAAGCGTAAAGGTACCGTTCTTAGAGTATGTTATGGATGGTGTTTAGACAAAGAAGAAGACTAATATTTATTTCCAGATAGTCGAGGAATGTTGTATTTTCTTTCAGAGTTGAATACAACAAGAAGTAGATAAATAGGTTCAAGTTTATTTTTCTATGACAAGTGTTAGTCAGCTGTTAGTTCTACTTCCTGTCCATTTGTATTGTTAGTCACCGTTTTCCTTGTACAAAAGCTCTATCGCACTTTACACCACTGTGTCAAAAGGTTTTACAAATTTGGTTGGTTATCTTTAAGTAGTTTCTTTACATGAAGCAATTTTTTTAGGTCAATGGATTTGATTGTCATACTTTTACATATATTTTCACAACTCCTCACATAAGCCATGTTTCTCTTAATTTTCAAAGTCTTTCTTAAAATATTACCATTTGCTGTTGACTAACTTAGTGCTAAGAGAGGTTTAGGTATTTGGACCCTGGTTGTTCTCTTATCTTGGGTATCTTGAAATGCAATTTCTGTATCATGCAAAATTGGTTAAATTTTCTTGATTATCAATGGCTCTATTTTTTTTAGCTCTATTGGCAAAAATATGGCCATTGGTAGTCATGCCCCATGTACGAAAATAAGAGCCTTTAATACAGTCTAGATCTAGGTCTAGATAGACTTAATATGGAATTGGAAGATTAAAATCATATGGTAAAGGTAGAAAATTAAGATCCATAGACTAAATTTTAGTTTAGGCCATTGTCATTTGACTATCTTAATTGCTAAGAGAACTTTAGATCCTGATTTTCTTCTTAATATCGTGGTTGTCTTGAAACTCAATTTCTATATGAGAATGAGATGAAGACTTACTGTGATCCAATAGCATGGTGATATATTCACTCAGATCACTTCAAGCTTGTGTATTTAGAAATAAAACAATACAATTTCTGTTCATTACCATCATTTATTGAAATTTTCCTGTGTCAGCTTTTTACATTTCAAACAAATTTTCTCATCTTAATCTTTAACTGCAAATATTTTCTGGGGAATGTTGCAATTGAAATAGAGCATGACATGAATAATATTCTTTTTGATAGATTATATTGTAAAATATTTCTGCAATGTTTACAAATAATTTGTTCTGATATTGTTAAGAATGAAAAATGACTTTTGTTTGACATGTTTTGATAACGAATGCAGAGTTTATAAAGAGAAACAGGTGTTGATCTTCAATCCTCTAAATTATCTTCATTTGAATAAAAGGGCCTCTCTGGTATTTGGGTGACATTTCCATGCCCTCATTTATAACTCTTTTAACGTTACTTTGCATTATAAAGTCATAAATTTAAATCTTAATTTTCCGTGTATTGATTATTAATGATCTAATCATTATTAATTAGTTTGAAAATGCTTTTAAATAGATTTCTATATTAATCATGAGACACATTATAGAAGAGCTGAAGATGATATTTGATAGCAGCTGAAAAATATGAAGACAAGATTTGTTCTTCAGTGATATATTATTCATGTAAATTATTCAATAAAATATTCATAATATCTGTTCTCTAAATATCAACTTCAGAAAGAGTCTGGGTTGTAAGATGCAGTTTGTAGTGTGTTCACCTTGCTATCAGCAGGTCTGGAGTTCAAATCCTCTCAGAATTTCGGCTTTTTTTGCTGTAGAGTATGTCCTACTTGATTCAACTTGAAGTAAAGTTTGTTCAATATTACTTTAAAGGGGCAGTAGCATGTTTTTTGCAAATTTTATTTTTTTAAATTTCCCATTTATAATGATAGTTTATGTCATTTATAATGACTTTAGAGGGTAAAACATTGTATTACACGCACCAATTATCCATAGTGGTAATAACAGTGTTGCGTATAAAGCAAAAATTGCATGGCGGCCATTTTATTGTGAACACAATTTATTATTTCGAATGACAAGAACGATCCCCATGGCTTAACAGAACCATGTACACTCATTTTTTAACTTGATTTTCCGAAGAGAAAAGGGTGGTTTACTATTGGTGACATTATTTTTCAAATACATTTCATCGACTTATTTCATAAAAAAAACGTGCTACTGCCCCTTTAAGTTCTCACAGTTTCCAAGATCCAGTAAATGCTTGCAGGTTTCATTGCAATGCAAGACCACAATGCTGTTGTAGGTTCTCTTCCGTCAACTTCAGATCAAGAGGTCCTGGGTTCAAATCTCCTTTGTCTGCAGTAGAGGACTGTACATGCAGTAAGGTTTGGGTACAATGCTGCACTGAATTTCAGTGCAGTACCCAAAGGTTCACTACTTCCAGCTGATACTTGTAGATTTCACCACAATGCATAACCACAATGGTGTTGCAGGCTTTCTCCCTGCCGTGATACTAGCGGCCACGATATACGTGAAATACTCTTGAAAGCGGTATTATTAGTGGGACGCAAATGATTTAAAACTGAAAAAATCTTTTCAATAATTTTGGTGTCAGTCAGTATGTTGTTTTGTCTCTGCAAGAAGTGATAATTACATAAACCCACGAGTTAGATTAGTTTCATCGCAGAATGAGGAAGTTATTATGAAGGTCATATTTCATAGTGAGCATGTCATATATCTTCCATGATCACGGTTTTGTCGTCAGAGGATCCCATTTCAGTGCAAGATCATGAAAGCTTGAGGCAATTTTCTCTGGAATTTTGTTATTTTTGAAAATGATGTAAATTTGGATAATAGTAAACAAACTCTGAGTTTTGACCTTTAAAATATCCAAGTCAAATTTATGAGGCATTTATGGCATTTTGTAAAATGTTTTTACATAATTTAAACTTCATATACTGAATTATTTAGTGCAAGACTTTCCTTACTTTCAGAATTCAATTTTGAAAATTATATTTTTGAAATGTGAAAATGTAAGAAATATTAACATAAAAAATGTTCCGTAGATCATAGAAGGCCTGACAGGTGTAACAAAATTAATTGTAAAATAAATACTAGTTTATAAATGAAGAATTTTTGTCAACTCGACAATTTCAATTTGATTCTAAAGCGTCTAGTTACAAGTACTTATCTGATAATATTTTCAAGATGTTTGTTTATTAGAATATGACAACAGATGAAGATTAGGACGAATGAAGACAATAAATATGGATATTCAACTTCTTTGTTATGCATAGGCGATGTTTTAACAAAGGTTGTAATGTCGTTGACATTTATCATCGAACCAATTTCTAGAATGCAAATCAAAAAGGTCATGAGGACTAGTTTTATGCAAATTTCCATCCCCCAAGTGCTGAATAACATAGGGCCAGAGTTTGTTAAGAACATGGGGGCGGAATTAGCAGGGTTAGCAGTTTCAGCTTCTCATCAAGAGGTCTGGGGTTCGAATCCCAACAGGGGCACAGCAACTTGTCTGCAGAAGAGAACTGTTCCACATGCAGTAAGGTTCAGGTACAATGGTAGACTGAAGTTCAGCTTAGTACCACCCATGGTACCTGCCGATGCTTGCAGGTTTCACTGAATTGCATGCCAACATGGCATTGCAGGCTTTCTTCTTGTAATAATACTAGCACCCAAGCTTTAAGTGAAATACTCTTGAAAATGGCATTAAACCCCAATTCACCTCACCTCTAATTAATATTGTCATATAGCCACTCTTTCATTGACAAGTTCTGGCACTTCCTGCTGTTCCAATGGTCCGACCATCTGGTAACCATTTCCAGTGCCAAAGGGGTTAAAAATAACATCAATGATGTGTCAGTGAAATGGTTTCTTGTAGCGTGTTCTTGTTGTGCTATAATTTGGTGTAATATATATATAATGTTAAGGACCGGCTGGCGGTGGGGGGTTAATGGGGTGTTATGTTCTGTACAGGTATTTAGGGGAGGAAGAATGTGGGTGTGACATTTAACAGGGTCAGCTTTTCTAAACACTTAAAAGCTTTGGATCTGTGAATTACCATGTAAATGATTCCTCTGATATTTTTGCTGCTGTAATCCTTGAACTTTGTGTCGTAGTTACAAGAAAATGTTCTTTGGTATATTTTGATTAAAATCTGAAATTTAAAAATTTATTAATATTTGACACCAATATTTTTGGTCTTTGTACTTGGTACGTGTCACAAATGGGAATAGCTATCTTCAAAATTGGAATCTGTATTCATTTTAGATCTGGGTTTTCTTTCATAAAGCAACCTTTACTCCCATTATTTAACAATGCACTTCTGTAACCCTAGTGGCTTACGATAACAGAGAATAGTTCTTTGTGAAATGGAGGCCCTTTATTGGGCACACACTTTAGGGTGACATTGACTCAAAAAGGTATGACAGCTAGAAATGTTTAAAACAATATCATTGAACTAATTTTATCACTTCCTTGATTGAATTCAGAGAGCTGATTGATGTAATGAGATTCTACAGTTACGGCCCTCAACATATATTTTAGACAGAATCACTATGTTATTGACGAACAAGAGATCCTCTTATAGTATGGGGGGGGGCGGGATAGCGCAGTGGTTAGCACGTTCGTCTTAGGATCAAGAGGTCCCTTGTTCGAATCCCGCCAGGGGCAAGCTTTGTCTGCAGTAGAGAACTGTTCTACACGCAGTAAGGTTTGGGTCCAATGCTACACTGAATTTCAGCGTAGTATCACCCATGGTTCCCGAGTTCCAGCCGATGCTCGCAGGTTTCACCGCAGTGCATATCCACATGGCGTTGCAGGCTTTCTCTCTGCCGTAATACTAGCAGCCGCGATATAAGTGAAATACTCTTGAGAGCGGCGTTAAAACCCAACTCACCTCACCTCACCTTATAGTATGGACGATATGAAATTCATATCTAACATATACAAAGGATGGATCTTCATGGCTGTTGATGAGCATGTTCTTGATAACATGCTTGAAGTTGTGGACTCAAAGATCTCTGTGAAATGGTTTCTTTGATTTCGTTCGTTTTGCCCTACAACATGGCGTAATGTTGTAGCTGTAGCAGTAGGGGGTTAATAGAGCATGCGTCTCCGTCCAGGTATTTAGGGGAGGCAGCGAGTAGGTGTCATTAGCGGCGGCCCAGAACCTAGTGCCATGTGCCGAGTGATTTACCAGCGCTGTTGGATTCACTATCTCTGACTCTTTGATGTTAGGTGCAGTTAAAGGAGCATAAAGGACATGCTCTATAACATGTATATTGCTGCACAAGAATATTTCATTGCTGTTTATGATCGTCCATTGCTGTATGAGCTATATTCTGTATATGATCGTCCATTACTGTTTATGAGCTATATTCTGCATATGATCCTCCATTTCTGTTTATGAGGTTTTATTCTGCATATGATCGTCCATTTCTGTTTATGAGCTTTCATTCTGCATATGATCCTCCATTACTGTTAATCAGCTATATTCTGTATATGATCGTCCATTTCTGTTTATGAGCTTTCATTATGCATATGATCCTCCATTACTGTTTGTGAGCTATGTATGTATATCATCTTCATTGATTTGTATAGTGTATGGAGTTGTATAGATTTGATGAAATTTTTATGACCTACAAGCACGTAAAATTTCTATTCACAACAATCGCTCAATGGCATATATTCAGCACTATACCACCATGATTTGCTAGTTCTAACAGATCTTAGCAGGTTTCACTGCAATGCATAGTCCGAATTGTTTTTGCGATATCACTGTTTTCAAATATAATGTAACATAATTCATATTTTCGCTGCTAATGACTGCGATACTGTCGAAGCGGCATTAAACAATTACTTAGTTCATAGGTTTATCGTGTGAGGATGTCTAGAGAGAGTGTGCTAAATTGTTCTTGGGTTAAAAACGTAGTTGGGTGTTGAGGGGGTTAATTATGTCGAATACATTATTATGTTTCACTCATTCTGTAACTGATGTAGAGAGATTTGCTGTAAATGGAGATATAATGACTTCATGTATATGTGTTTTAACAATGTATGTGCTTTTACCAACTGGGTTTATATATGTTGTATATGAAACTGATATGACTGATTGTTAATGGAGCGTGTTGGGAATATATTAATTATCACAAATTTTCTTTCTGATGTCACCATGATCTTAAATGCATAGTTATGTAGTTTTGTGTATGAAACATTTAACACATGCATAATGGATGTTGCCATGAGGCGCTATAAAGCATATTGAATGTGGCAATGATGTCCAAGTGTTAACTATTGCCACATAATGAGAGGAATTGTTTATGTATCTTGAGGTAGAATGGAGACATTTTGCTATAAATAGTAATGATGTAAGACCCTGTTTATTATAGAGAAAGAGGAATTGATAAATAAATGCATAAATATTATTGACACTTAATGTAGAGTTGGACTGTTTGTTGTTGTTTACTAATTATCTATACAGAGTTTTATATTATTTTACATGGCCATATACAGTGTAAAATGTTTATTATTGTTCTGGCTAGACATGTAATAACAAATTTAAGTTCAACACATGGTAACTCAAAGATGCGTTGATGCTTATCTCGATTTGATAGCGCAGTGCATGGTTAGCGTGTTCGGTTGTTCGCTATTTCCAGCTGCTGCTCGCAGGTTTCATTGCAATGCATAGCCAACATGGCGTTGAAGGCTTTCTCCCTGCCGTAATACTAGCAGCCATGATATAAATGAAATAATATTGAAAGCATTGTTAAACCCCAACTCACCTCGATGCTTCTCAATCTCAGATTATCAGCAAATCTATGCTTAATAGAACACAAGACACAGCATTGAGTATAAGTAGACACAATCAACTGGTTTAATTGAAATGACAAAACTTTAATGGATAACATTTTAATTCACTTTTTATTCATTTAACCATTTGCAGTTTAAAGTCAATGGTTACTTTATGTAATATCTTAACCCTTGACCCTCTTATGTAATCATTTGTTGCCATCAGATACAAAGAGCCTTTTTAATTTACTCACTTAACTCAAAAGCTTAGAATATATATAAGTTAAAAACTAATTCCAAAAGAAAATTTAATCATTTTCTTTGTTGCATGATGTATCTACGTTTATTATATAATTTGAGTGAGATACTCTGTTCATTATATAAACCCTTTATAAGGCTACAGATGTAATAAACTTTATCATTTTCCATTTTTTATTTTTCTGCATGTAGATTATCAATTTCATTTACAATAGCATTTTAAAATTTTTATCAATCTGTTACATAAACAGCTATTTCTACAGGTAATATTTAATGTTCTGCTGATGGATTTGGATTTGAAATAGCATTATTTGTATTTTTAATCGATCTATCGCATACATTTTTTGTCCCTAAGGTAATTATTTCCTAAATTTTGTGAATTCAATCAGGACTTGATTGAATATACCTGTCATTCTGTTGCTATTTTTAAGGTGAAATTTTTGCTTTTCTTGACAGTTATCCTGTTTGTGTCGAAAACAATAGTTAGTTATTGATATATTTCTTTGCACAGATAACTGTTATGTTTTATCATTATAAAGATCAAAATTATTGGTCTTGATACAGGTATCAAGTCCACCGCTTTGATTTTTGTGTGCATGCATTAAATATAATTTGTCAATTAGGAGATAAACCTACTGTGTTTTTAACTTTTTGTGAGTCTAACGTAGATTTGATACCGATTTTTATCATTCGGAGCCTTTCCCCGATATAAAGACAGATGTACAGAGTAAATAGAATTTTTTTTTTTTAGTGGTGTTCATTGTTTTTGAACTCCAGAGTTACCTTTCCTTGAGTTAATTTTTCTTTCTTCTATCCATGCCGACCATTCATATCTACAATAATTGTGATTATTCATATTTTTTATTTGGTCATTCCTTTCTGAAATTTGATTTTAATCACAGAGCCTATGTGTAAGTCTAGTCCGAGTTCAGATCCCATTATGTTGACTAGGTCAGGAACCAGAATGTCTTCACTGCCTGTAGATGAGGTTACAGGTTGTATGTCCCGAGGCTCTACTTGCAGGCGAGGGGGCTTCATTAATTGATTGCAATCTGATGTAATGTTATTAGTGTGCAATAATTCAGTTAAGCCTTATTGATGTAATGTTATTATTGGGGGTAAGCTGGCTTTACCTAACTGTAATAGTAGAAGGTGCAGACACATTGACTGGGATTAGTCTTGCCTTTCTTAGGTCGCAGTGACAAATAAAAACAGTCTTAAAAGATAATTAGACAGCCTTTGCAGAAAAGAGGTAGATAGATGGACTTGTCGGAAGAAAAATGCAATACATTTTGTGGAATATCAGTTCCTTGTGTGTATTAATCATTTCAAGCTTGGAAGAAAAATACCGCCGAGTGCTTTTTGCAGTGTCTTTGTAATTTACTCGAGGGTAAATTTCATCTAAGGATGATTATACATTGGTGATTTGGTCTTATAATCTCTGACAGGGTTTGCGGCCCTCTCCTCAGACAAGTTTCAATTTTACTACAGACAATTGTCGGCGTGCAATCATGCAATAATTAATGAACCTTTAATTCAGCCCATCTGTCTATTTTTTCCTTTGCCCTCTATTGTTGCAAATTTTCTCTGGAACTTGTCTCAGAATCAATATCTTCATCTTCTTGAGAGTGTTTCAGGGCAAATCTTGTGTTTTGGAGATAATGTTGTGTTTGGTGAGAATCTTCTGTTTTGAAGAGAGAAGTCTTTGAGAGAATCGTCTGTCTTAGTGGGATCTTCTGTCCTGGAGAGAATCTTCTGTCTTGGAGAAAAATCTTCTGTATTGGAGAAAATCTTCTGTATTGGAGAAAATCTGTCTTGGAGAGGATCTTCTGTCCTGGAGAGAATCTTCTGTCCTGGAGAGAATCTTCTGTATTGGAGGAAATCTGTCTTGGAGAGAGAGAATCTTCTGTCCTGGAGAGAATCTTCTGTATTGGAGGAAATCTGTCTTGGAGAGAGAGAATCTTCTGTCCTGGAGAGAATCTTCTGTATTGGAGGAAATCTGTCTTGGAGAGAGAGAATCTTCTGTCCTGGAGAGAATCTTCTGTACTGGAGGAAATCTGTCTTGGAGAGAGAGAATCTTCTGTCCTGGAGAGAATCTTCTGTATTGGAGGAAATCTGTCTTGGAGAGAGAGAATCTTCTATCCTGGAGGGAATCTTCTGTCTTGAAGAGAGAGGATCTTCTGTCCTGGAGAGAATCTTCTGTACTGGAGGAAATCTGTCTTGGAGAGGATCTTCTGTCCTGGAGAGAATCTTCTGTATTGGAGGAAATCTGTCTTGGAGAGAGAGAATCTTCTATCCTGGAGGGAATCTTCTGTCTTGGAGAGAATCTTCTGTCCTGGAGAGAATCTTCTGTACTGGAGGAAATCTGTCTTGAAGAGAGAGAATCTTCTATCCTGGAGGGAATCTTCTGTCTTGAAGAGAGAGAATCTTCTGTCCTGGAGAGAATCTTCTGTACTGGAGGAAATCTGTCTTGGAGAGAGAGAATCTTCTGTCCTGGAGGGAATCTTCTGTACTGGAGGAAATCTGTCTTGGAGAGAGAGAATCTTCTATCCTGGAGGGAATCTTCTGTCTTGGAGAGAATCTTCTGTCCTGGAGAGAATCTTCTGTACTGGAGGAAATCTGTCTTGAAGAGAGAGAATCTTCTATCCTGGAGGGAATCTTCTGTCTTGAAGAGAGAGAATCTTCTGTCCTGGAGAGAATCTTCTGTACTGGAGGAAATCTGTCTTGGAGAGAGAGAATCTTCTGACCTGGAGAGAATCTTCTGTACTGGACAGATCCTGTCTAAGAGAGTTTTCCTCTTCCTCCATTCCTTGTCATTCCCCTCTCCTCCATTTCACTGTGTGGCGCCAAATAAAGGACAACTCTATGCTTTTATAGGCCATGTGGGGATGTTTGGTTCTTAGAGGTGCGAGGAGCTAAGGAGGGTTAGTTTGGGAAATGGAGAGAGAGTTTCAGATGTGTTGTAATCTTCAGAAAATGTGCCAGCTCACTTAGGTTGATTCATATAAAGAAGGGGATTATCAGACTGTTCATGTGGAATAAATATTCTTCAAGTTGGCAAAGAAGGATTTTCATTTGTAGGAGTAATCAGAAATATCTTTTATGTAGAAGTAAGGAGAGCATGTTTGTTCTGTTTGAAGGATCTACTTTCTTCCTTGTGTTGATAATCATAATGGTTGTAGTTTTGTGGAATTAATTAAATTAATTGAGTTGGAATAAGAAGAATATGACCTCTGGCAGGATGAAGTAGGCATGTATTCATGTTGGAATAGCACAGTGGTTTGCATTTTCCACTTTGGATCAAGAGGACTGGGTTCAAATCCTGTCATGAACTCTGCAACCCCAGAGAACTGTTCTACACGCAGTAAGGTTTGGGTGCAATGCTTCACTAAATTTCAGCAAAGTACCACCCATTGTTTGCTAGTTCCAGCCGATGCTCTCAGTTTTCATTGCAATGCATAGTCACCATGGTGTTGCAGGCTTTCTCCCTGTAATGATATTTACAGTCATTTTATCAGTGAAATATTATATATTATATAGTGAAAACAACATTAAAGCTCTAAATCACCTCTCCTACATTTGAATAGGGAAAAAGTTTGATAATCGATGAGCAGACCTCACTTGGTCCATCACTGGAGGGGGGTTGCATACAATTATGGAGGCAGTCAGTGTGATGTTGATGTTGTTGAACACTCACCGAGGTATGTAGACACAGTACTTACCTTCTTCGACATGCTTCCCTTGTGCTCAACCAGAAAAACATCTGGAAAATGTTCACCATTTTGGTTGGTTAGATGATTGACAAAAGCAATGCAAGTTTGAATTTGAACTTTTGTTTAAAAGTATTTTTATTTGAACAAAACATTTGCTTTTATTTAAAAATGAAAATTCATCCCTAGTTTTAGAATATAATAGAATAGAATAGAATAGAATTTTATTGCACGATCACCGTCATGGGGCCGAGTACAACTATGTCTAATAATGCACAATAGCAAGTTTCATAAGTACATATATACACATGCATTAAAATCAGTATCAAACAGGTTTTACTGTAATGCACAGCTTTCTTCTTGAAGTAATTCAACTTGTTGTGATGTAAGTGAAATACTAAAAATACTATAGCCAAAATCACCTCACCAATCATACTTGGCAAATGAAATCCTCAAAAAATGCTCTGCTGCCCAAAATATCTAATGTAAACCTGAATAATAAGGTATGTGTTGTTTCAGGACCATGTCTTAAAAGCATTAGCGGCAGTGTCAGTCCGCAGGGATCTCTCTTGTTTGTAAGAATCTGCCAGATAAACTTACAGCACCATATGCTTCATGGCAAACGTCACCCTGGATTACGTTGAAATTGGAAATTAATTTACAATGTAAAAAAAGTGTTATCTCCATAGTGAGCAGTAAAGGTTTGATGATAGAGGAATGTTAGTGTTGGCAGGATAAAAGAGTGTTTAGTTTGTGGAGGGAATGGTATGTGACCTGACTGTTCCCAATATCCTTGTGATTTATCCTCAACTCTCTCCTGCCGAGGGCATGGCATTTATTTGGAGTAGAGAAATTAGTCAAACAGTGGCGAACAACCATGGTTTGCTATTAATGGTGCAGGTTTCATTGTAATGCAAAATGACAAGTGTGTTGCAGACTTTCTCCCAGTCATGACACCATCTGTGATATAAGTGAATGGAGGTAGTCAAATCACCTCACCTTGTCTAAAACCTCTTAAAAGTTTTATTGCTCAGTAACAAATCCTGGGTCCATATTTTCGCTGTTCTCTTAGTTAAAATACTTTTTACCATTCTTTGAGTTATGACTGTCTTTGTTCTAAGATAGTTTTGAAAATCAAGATCCTCGCTGTTTATCCCAGGAGTCTATCCTATCAAAAGCTGTGTAGCTCAGGAACAAATCTTGGGCCCATATTTTCAAAGTTCTCTTGTAATAAGATGGTGTAAGTGCGTTCATAAACACTAACTTTCGACTATTTTTGCTCTTGAAAATCAAGATCTATTTATCCCAAGACTCTTCCCTATATCAAAAGATAAATACCTCAGTAACAAACCCTGGCCATTTTATCTCACCTCCCCACAGAAAGCTGTGTACCTCAGTAACAACCCTCCTAGGTAATTTGTCCCAGTGGCAATGGGGAGTCGGTATGGGATATGTTGTTGTGTTGTTGTTTCCCCAGTCCTGACAGTTCAAACAACGCCTGACATAGGAGATACAGTGAGCATTTTTTGCCTCCGAGAGTTTCTTTTTCATGTTTTTGCTCCTCTGGCTTTAGCTTGCCAGAAATAATTCTGGCATTGCTTGTAACTTGTATGTAGCCGGTGTGTTTTTCAGGGTTATTTTGGTGTGGGAAGTCATGCCTGCTTCAATTGGACCGTTCAGAATGATTAATTCCAACAGCTGAGAAATTAGGCTTGAGAATACGGTTTTATTCATTCAAGGACTTTGATACTAAATGGTAGGTCTGTTTTAGCTATGAATTTTTTGGTACGTTTGCCAAATTTGCAAATTATGATATTTTTTTGGTGATTGAGCTAATGATTAGAAAGTTAAAAAGTGACCTTTTCTCAACAACTTGTCTTTGTTGTTTAGTTAGCGTGTTCGGCTTCGGATCAAGAGGTCCGGGGTTCGAATCCCGCCAGGGGCACGGCAACTTTGTCTGCAGTAGAGAACTGTTCTACACGCAGTAAGGTTTGGGTGCAATGCTACACTGAATTTCAGCGTAGTACCACCCATGGTTCGCTAGTTTCAGCCGATGCTCGCAGGTTTCACCGCAGTGCATAGCCACATGGTGTTGAGGGCTTTCTTCCTGCCATAATACTAGCAGCCACGATAAAAGTGAAATACTCTTGAAAGCTGCGTGAAACCCCAACTCACTCACTCACTCACTCTTTGTTGTTTATCTCAACGTTGTCGTTTAATGACTCACATGTCTTGCTTTTGATATAATGATTTAGTACAATGATATCCACAGGTTCTAGGTGACTGTATTGTTTATGAGTTCATACAGTACTCCTCAGTATAATAATCATCGTTATCATCCATGAATCATAATGTTATGCGTAGAATATACAATTACACATACGTTTGTCATCTCACACCCCCTTATAAGACAGCCAGTAATTTACATGTTTTGATTTTATCAGGCAGACTTTTAAGTGCCATTGTATAGTGTTTTCGAGTCATTATGAGTTTTAAATCCATCCTTTCCGGCAAAATATATTACCCAGCATGCTCACCCAGGGGTAACTTAGTCACCGACAAAACCATGTTTGCCCGAGGCACTGCATTAAATGTTATCGTAATCACAAGTGCTTGTCTCCAACTTTCAATTGTACAACCAATCTTGTCAATTGGATATGGTAACCCCTAATTTTGCTTTTTATTCCCCAAGGGGAAACTGTGTGGGGGTCTCGGCAGGCTTTTATCCTTCCTTGGGTTCGGTCACCCGTTACTAAACTATATTTTCGGATGACGCGGCCGGGTGTATTACCGACTGGAATTAGGGGATCACGGTTCAAGGATTGGTCCCCCCGCGTCACCTTATTGTTAATCAGGGGTATTGAAGGGGGTGTGATGTAATACATATACACCTTCATTATCCCTCATTCTTCTGCCTGTCTCCGAGCAGGTAACACGGCTTCTGTTGCGCGCCATCGATACAGGATTGCTGACACACCTGTGTAGGGATAGTATATACTATAGCTCAGTTGAATACTGGAATCATCTTGACGAAGCATTTTGGACTTCGATATCTATTTGGATCTTTCTCTTGGATCAATTTACCTTCATTCTCCATCAGGTAAAATCTAAATTTGTTTTTTTAATTTCATTAGGATTTTTTAAAATGAGGCTGTAGTGGTTAATAGTAGTTCTACTTATATAGTCCGTGAAAAATTGTGATAACCCTTTCACTACTAAGAAACCTGAATGCTTACAGGTTTATGTGCCTAATTTTAGGCGTGAAGTAGTGAAAGGGTTAATAGTATTTTGTTATAAATCATAAACTGTTCTATAGAGTGTGGATGATAGACTATGGTTTAAGAGGATACTAGTGGAGATAGATTTGTTCAGTGAATAGTGAGAAAATTGTTGAATTTTATCTATTTTTCGTAATTCAAATTAAAAGATGTTTTTGGATTAAATTCATTTTCAATCTGTCAAGTTAGGTAATGTTGGTATCTACATTTTTCCAGATTTTTTCTAAGCATAAAAGTTTGTTCAGGAGTTGTTGGTAAAAATATTTTTAAATATCGAATAATGACAACAATGTGAAATATATTAAGAATAGTTTGAAAGAGGCTATGTCTAAATCAAATGTACCTTCATTGTCGTCATAGAATCATTTTTACTAGATTTTGTTAGATTCTAAGTGATGAAAGTATATTGACAAATAATTAATTATTTAGCTGCATTTCATCTGCTATAGAAGTTATGAGATAGCCAAAATGAAGCAGGCACTAAATTGAAGCTGGTATTGTTGGAAAACGAATCAAACGATCCTTTTGATATCATGGGGAACAATGCTTAAAACTAATTTGACATTTTGTTAAGTCTTTTGTCACATCTGTGCAATTTTTTTCATTCAGGACTCAAATTACTTGTCTCATATGCCAGCGAACAATTCTCTTCAGGTTTTACCAATAATTGAAACGAGTAAAAACTACTTTCACACTTTCCGAGTGCCAAAAAGAAATTTGTATAGTTGTCATGTTACACAGATATGAACATGATGTCAGGTCGGCTAGCGACAGCCGACATTTTAAACTGATGTGTAGACATCAGCGCTGTGTTAGCGTGTAATTCATATTTGAAAACGGAGACGCACAAAGTCAGACCAAGTGAGAGATCGCAAAGATAAATGCCGAAGCTTTTCATGTTTCATCGAGTGGAAAAAGTTTTGTACTAGCTGTCTCTTACTCTTGTTGATGTTTTCAGTAGGATTATTTTCACTTGACGCGCCTTTGTGATTACATCTATTTATGCTTAGAACTGGCAGTTATTATATTTGTTTAAGATGTTTTGTTTAACAAGCTTTTCATAAAGCTATCATAGCCCAAAGGAATAAACCTTTTATGAAAAAGAATCGTATTTATCAAACAACATGATTTTAAAAAATAATGAAATTTTCAATCCTTACCCTGAAGGAGTTTCAAATTAAGTAAATTGAAAAATCTGGCATTGACTTAAATTAATTTAATCCCTCAAAAGTATTTATTATACATCTACATGACTACGAACTATGAATATCTTTAACAGGAATTGTCAAATGTCTTGGGCTGTTGTTGTCTTCAGTCACAAGATTTTCAAATTACTTGCAGGATATAAATTGAAATCTATTGAAATAGATTTCATCTTGTTCATTGGCATAATCAAATTTTGTAAATTGCTTTTATTCTATGACGAAGCACTCTATGACTTGGTTCTTTATCAGGGAAACGCTGATTCTATCTCAGTCCCTCCTAAACATGAACACAAAAGACTACCACAGGGTTCAAATTGATATCATTTCCTACCAAAAACTTATTACCAAGGGCACCATTTGGCAATAGATACCATCTTCATTTTCATTTTATGAACAAGGTTTGACATTTTATCAAATTACTATCTACAGAAATGACTCTCCTTCGTGGAATATACTCCAGTTCTGAAAATCGCCTCATTCTATCAAACTTAATCCTACAATGGAGGATAGGTTCGCAATAGTCTACTGCACAGGGTAGTCCCTTAAGAAATCTCCATTCTTCGCAGTGATGTCCCCGAGGTTTCCCACGAGGCAAGCTGCTAAGAAATTCATTTGCGGAAGACACGTGAAAGCCTGTGTATAGCTCTGCCATTGAATTGGGAAACATATGTCTATAAATCTCCTGTATTGGTGATACTTAACTGAGGCACACCCTGGCTGTATTAATTTCCTTTCTGGTAAAGAGGGGACATGACTTCCCCATAATGGTGATGTACTTGGAGCTGTGATGCCTACCTCTAGACGATGAAAATGGTTTTATGCGTCTGTGAAACTGAAAACGATATTCCCAAACTGACCATAACAGGACCTTGGCGATGGACGCCATCAGACCATTGGTCATTGGGGCTCTGGAAGTGGTCATAGGAGTCATGGAAATTGTCCTTGAGATCTAGAATTGGTTAATGTGGTCATGGAAAATAGCTTTAAGAGAATGTTATCCTTCTCTTCAGTAACCTGTATAGTGGACGATTAGACTCACATTTAATCACTGCAAAAGGATTTGATTCTGAAATAAAAAGTACTGATATGTCCCTTATTTTGATGTAATTTAATTTTTCAAGTCTAGCTTTTGAATTAATTGGTACCAAACCATTCTGAAGGGCAAATTTATAGGAAGTACGCCTGGCTTCAAGACAAGAACCCTGGCTAAAAACTGGCTATCCCGAAATATTCTTGAGAATTCTTTAAAATTTCTTCTGGGGTCTTGATGAGATTAGCTGGACTCTATCTGACCGTTGGTCAATTGGAGGTCCCATAATGGTCATAGGGGGTCTTGGATAATGGGTGAAGGGGCGTAGTATGTTCCACCCCCTGCTTGATACGTGTGATAGTCCCTGGGTGGAATAAAGGCAGGTGATATGGCAGGTATTCCCCCGTCACTCATTGTGATACAGCAATTTGCCAGCAATGTAGTGGACAGCAGGAGCCTTGTAATCAACAGACTGCAATAAAACTGCAGTGTCTCCGTTAAACAATAGCCAATGATTAATGAGCAATCCTCCCCCAGATTTGGCAGCGCCCCCTGTGAGTGAGAAGATAGATCAGCTTACCGGCTGTTACTGATATACGATTTGGCATTTCCTTGTCTTTCAGTCGTGCAGAGGTGTGATCCCACTCCGGCAGAGACTAATCAGACATGTTGCGTTACGTGAGAAAAAATATATTTCGGCAAGAAGGCAGGGCATTCTAACATCAGTCATCATTTTCTTGGGAAAAGTAATTTAAGCATAACAGTTTATTATGAGAACATTTTTTCCCTGAGTATTTTCCTCTTCACCACAAGGGGCCTTACAACCACACATACATAAATAAACATGCACGATTTTCCAGACGCAAATTAGAAGGAGTTGTGTGGTGTATTTGAGAAGGGCATGCCAATAAAAACGTTGATTCTCACGTGAGGACATTCCGTCATAGCTGCAAGTTGTTCCAGAAGGGTCACTGAATCAGACACGGGCAGTGTCACCCTCCTCGCTTGAGTTTCACCAATAAATATCACATCCTTGCTTTAATCTCATGTCGGGGAGGTAATAACCATTATGATGAATTGCCTCAATCACAGATCCATCAGTCACTTTAGTATTGAGTCCTATATGAAGTAATGAATCTCTAACACAACATAGTTCCTATAATTAATGCCCAAGGCTTGCCATTTTGTCATTACTATAAAAAAGGTATTCAACATAAAACGATCCAAAAATAATTGAATGGAAATAGGATATCATATCTAGAAGACAAAACTAATTCAACAAGGTGCTGGACTCAACTAATCAGAGTCGAATTTCAAGAAGAGGTGATTTGACCCAAGATAGAAGATGAATTTTCTACCTGACAGTTTATGGTACCAAATTTGGTAGACATATGAGCAGGAAACTGCAACAGCTGAACTGGAGATGAAACAATAGAGCGAGTGAAAACCGAGGCGATAAGAGATCAGATCTGTTGAACCCGAAGAACATCTTATTCTTTGTCCAGGCGGATTTATATCACCCTGAGGCTCAAGTTAACTATCAGTGGAAGGTCCTCTTACCTCTAGATACCGGCTACTGATGACATTCCCTGCTTTATTTCATCCCTGGAGTCCTTGAGGTTCAAGGGGCAACAAGTTAGACCGTCTCATCATCCCTCAGTAAGATTGCCTTTCTCTTTTCATAGTGGCATTGTAATACACTACCTGCAATTAATCTAGGCTTTAGCAGATTTTGTATCCTGAAATTATTTTGGGTGAGATTTTCCATATGTTTCATGTTTTTGCTGGTGGCATTGTGATACTTGACTTGGAATTAATATCTGGGTCCAGATTTTATCAGATTTCTACCTAGAAGAATTGATGTTATATTTTAATGTTTTTTATACTGGCATTCATAGCTTCTCTTTGAAGTGATATATATGTTTCCAGATGTTATCAAATATATATGTTTTTAAAATATTGTCCATTGTGATATTTCTATTCTTGACTTGAAATTGATATAGGTTTGTGATTTTCATGAGATTTTAATTTTTTTCTTGAAACTGACCTGGAATTGTTATGGACGTTTTGAAAATTGGAAAAAATATAGGATATATTTGTTTTTAAACTTGAGATTGTATGTATGTTTTGTGTCAGCTCTGTTATACAGACTACTGATTGAAGGAGTATCTTAAATAATGATTCAGTTGAATTAGTGACACATTGGGGGGGTGCAGAGGGGTGGGGGGGGGGGATGCAGATGAAGAGAGTTTGGAGAGAGGAGAGAGAGTTCGAAGTATGGTAAAAAAAAAAATTATAATTAATAATTCAGACAATTTTTTGTGTCACAGAAAAAGTGCAATCAAATTCCGCCACTATCCCCCCTAACTCAGAGGCAGTGACCGTGCATAATTATAGTAAATATTACCTTCTTCTTGTTATCTCATGAATCTGAAGTAAGATGGAAATATCATTCAAGGGAGAAAGAGACTATTTAGAGATGGAATGAAGACAACGAGACAGACTACATGAGACTAACTGCATGAGACTAACTGCCCACTGCGAGGAATAGAGGAATATAGTTGGGGGTTCTGACCATTGGTTAGTCTTCTCTGGTGATTCTGAAGTACCTGGAACTGTCTCTTGTCTATTATATTGGAGACACTGGTATATACCTCATATATTGTTGTCTCTCTCAGATGTCTCATAGTGTTTTATGATGCTGTTTTATTCAGTAGGCATTGAATCTGCTTAATCTTCAAGTCATAAATGCATCTTGGATGCATAAATCACAATAACAGGAACTACGAGAATACAGATTGGTATCGTATCTTGAACTGATATCCTGTTCAAAAGAGTCAAGTAGATTTGGGCATAGACATTTTTAATCTGTATTGTTGGCTATTGCTAGATATCCTGAGCGGAGTATGTTGGTGACTTTATCTTTGGGTTCTGCTTGATTATGCCACAACATTTCCTGACCGAACATGAACCGGAAAACAGATAAAATTGAGTTTGAAATGGCAAGTCAACAATGATACATTTCCCTTTTGTATTTGAGAAGATTTCATTCTCTGGACAGCCTAACATTAATTCAAGGTTTACATGGGAGTAATTGCTTTGAGTATACATATGCCAGTCCTGATAATGTACTGTTGACATGAATGCATTATGACCATGAATTATCAGGCTAATAATACTTAATTCCATTTGTTCCTCAGTATGTATATATGCAGGGTAAATACATTAATGGTAGCAAGTCCAGATAACTCCACAACGGTGATGTTGAGTTGACAGATCATGTGAGAGCGCGTCCCAGTAGATACTATCAGATGATCCTTCATTAATGCTTTCACCAGCTCTCTATTCCTCCAGGTTTTCCTCCTGATCCGTCCCGTATTCTCCAAGTATCCCCCAAGTATCCCCCAAGTATCCCCCAGTATTCTGTGTGTATCCCTCTATTCCCGGAGGATCGAGGTCCGCTGGACCGCCTGGCTTGGTCCAGGATGACTGTTGGATCTGTCAGGTCCTGGCATTTGCCTTTCCTTGCAGTCGATACCCTGATACTAACCTGGCACTTTAATATCCCCGGAAATTTAATTGTGGTTTGTATCATGTGACCAACCTCTCGTGAGGGAGGTCGCAGATTCTTTCATTCGGCAAATTACCAGACAAGCTCATTATTCAAGTGACACAATAGCCAAGGTCGACTCTGGTCTGTCGTTACTGGCCGAGCGACATCGTCAGACTGGTTAACATGGTCAAGCAACCGATCTGTTCCCCTGGCTCTGACAAGGTTAGAGTGGTCAAGTGGTCAGTTTTGTTCCTCAGATCTCCATGGGGTTATAGTGACCACTGTTTTGCTCCTCTGGCTTTTTGGCTTAAAGTGATCAGTGTTTTGTTCCTTTATCTTTAGAGAGTCCGGAGTCAGTTTTGTTCAAGTTGCTTGGAAAAGCTCGTAGTGACAGGTGGTGTGTTATGTGGCTTTGAGAGGGTTAAAAAGACATCGGTCAAGCAGAGGAATTTGCTACCTTGATGTTGACAGGGTTAAGTGTTTCAAGTGGTCACTTTTGTACCTCTTCTGTGAGGGGCTTAAAGTGACCACAGGTTTTTCCATGCCACTTAGAGGAGGGAAAGGTGGACTCGAGCGGCTTTAACTGGGTGGACAGGATACCAAATACCCTGTGGTCAGTCAAGGGGGTTTCAGGAGGTGGTAGACAGGACACGGGATACTCTGTGGTCAGTCAAGGGGCAAGGTGTGCTGGACAATGGTGACCAGGTGAGCTTAACACTAATTAAGGTGATTCTTGAGATTAGCATAAATACACATACAAACACTTGTATTGAGTTTAATGATTTACTGACAAACACTTGTATTGAATTTAAGCATACTGACAAACAACTTGTGTTGAATTTAATGGTTCGTGGACAAACATTGGTCATTTGGTTCGGTGATTAACTGCAACAAGGGGAATAAGTGAATACCATAATTAAACAGGATGTGGTTATTCGGGATTTGTATCTGAATGCTTTTACCACCCTTGTGACATGTTATAATTTCCTAACCCCTGCTGCTTTCATTGTGTGAAAGTTGCGGTTCTTTGACTGTATTAAGCAGGAAGTAGTTATGGTGGGATGTCAATGGCTGGTTAAGAAATTTCAAAGAAGAATTTCAGCCTTAATTGCAGTTATTTAAGGATCTTAAAGATTTTTTAAGATAAAGATTTTTGTAAATAGACAATAGTTTTAGTGACAATTAAAACTTTTGAGATAAAACTTTTCGATGCTGTAAGATTTTAGTCGGTTTTATGATGGATTTTCAGAATAATGCATGCTGGATTTCAATGGATATTTTCTTAATTTGATAAGAAACTATTTATATGGGTTTTTTGTTGTTTACTCGTTTGTTTGCAAATACCTGTATTTATAAGAATTTTCGTTTGAAGGTGGAATCACATCTTTTTAGACATAATATAATTACAGATTTAATTACAAAACTATGGATTAAATGACCTTCATTACTGACCTCTTATGCAAGTATGAAACCTGCCTTCAAATATCAGGTAATAAATTGAGTTGTCAAAATAGAATTAGTAATGTATATTGTTTAGATAGTTTGAAAATTGCAATTTGATATAAAAATGAATCTTTTTTATGTATAACCTTTTAATATATAACCTATACATGATAAATCAGCTGCAATATCATAAAAGGACAAATTTCAGTTAATAATTGACATTTTGCGCATATAAATTCTGTAATTTACCATCATTCACAAGAGAATCAATTTAATCAACTGTAGATATAAATTGACCAAATGGAAATGCTGCTGACTTTGAGAGCAAGTCTTTGAAATTGGCTGTCATCTTAACTGTATCTTTTCAATAAAATCTACATTTTGCATGATTTAGTGCCAATGGGTGAACTTTAACAAAATTGAGCAATAAAGATACACTGATTTAGGTTTAAGACGGTTGAACACATTACTTGCAATCAAAAGATAAATCTTCTATTTCTCGCTGAGAACCGCGAAAGCCCCTCTCGCCCGTCTTATGCCAAAGATAATACTGGGGTAGAGAATTGCCATTTGAAACGAAGCCGCAGTTATTGAAATGGATTTTCGTAAAACTATACACAGCATTTTAGCCATAACAATCAGGCACGCCTAAAATATTTTTATGAAAATGGAATAATTTGTTGCGACGACTTTTTCAGCAATTGTGTTGTACTTGATTTAGCTTCGTTCCGTTAATTGTGATTGTCAGACTTTGAAGTTTCTTCTGTGTTGTACAAGTAGTTGTATTTGATTTGATCCGGACTGAATTACGGCAGTCATGCAATATTAATCAGTTGTGTGGAATATAGTCTTGTTATGAAGATCAGGTAACCTTTTCCTTACAACTAGCCATGTTTAATGTTTGTGATTAGACAGTCTGGCGACATCTGGCTCAAATTGCAAATAATTGTGAATTGCAATAAGTTCCTGGCAATGAAATCATGGTTTTTATGCAGTGGAGAATATTTATGAAGGTATATGCTTGCAATAATGAATAGCCGTATGTCTATTGAATCATAAACTGCATATTGCCTGCCAAGTATCATCTTTCAGATATATCAAACATATTAATGCAAGGATGTTTATTTAATATTCAACTGGAATGAAATATAGCCATGTCATAGTGTCGTCCATATCTGATTTATTGTTTTCATGATCATAGTTGTTGTGAAACTGTTTAATGTTGAGTTTTTAAAAAAATTAATAATTTTTATTATTGTCTTTGTTTGAAGTTCAAAACTTTTTTTAAATATTATTTTAGAGAATTATCGTCTGACCATATTGATGCATGCTTGTAATGCATGCATATTTTCTGACGATCTGACACATGTGAAAGCCGACAGAAAAACTTTTTGACGCCACCCTGGGTCTGACTAAAACCACTTGCTTCAGTCACTTTAGGGGGGTGGGATAGCGCATTGGTTAGCGCGTTCAGATTCGGATCAAGTGGTCCAGGGTTTGAATCCCGCCAGGGGCACGGCAACTTTGTCTGCAGTAGAGAACTGTTCTACACGCAGTAAGGTTTGGGTGCAATGTTACACTGAATCTCAGCGTAGTACCACCCATGGTTCGCTAGTTCCAGCCGATGCTCGCAGGTTTCACCGCAATGCATAGCCACATGGCGTTGCAGGCTTTCTCCCTGCCATAATACTAGCGGCCGCGATATAAGTGAAATACTCTTGAAAGCGGTGTTAAACCCCTACTCACCTCAGTCACTTTAAGTAGATGTGATGACATCATAGTGTCCTTTTATGATGACATCTTTTGTTATTGTCATGTTGTTGGTTTGTTAACATCAAACTTTTATGTTTGTTTGTGATTGTTTAGAAGTAATTGCATACTAAATGCACACTTAATATCATTGGTATTATTTATTAGGACAGTATCGGTTTTATAGAGTTAAGCTTAGATTACTAAGGTTCACTATGTGAGAATTCTCTAAAATTTCTGGAAATTTTACTTCATTGAAATTTCAAGATTTTTCTGAAAATTTCATTTCAGAGACTCTAAATGAAAGAGCATTTTTATTTTTATAATAGTGGACCTCTACTGCAGTGTGGCTGCATGAAGTAAAAATTTTCTATTTGTTCCATTTCCGATAATGGGGTCCTATTCATTATTAAGATAGGAACAGCTGAATTTTCATTTTCTTATAATATTTATGTGATACTTATTTGTTGAAGAAAATAAACTGACTGCATAAATGCACCATGATTTGTTAAATTCAGTATCAAATTAATTTATGTCATCATGTTTTTAAATGAAAACTTTCTATAAGTGCCCTTATTGGGGACATAAGATTGTACAAAATGCATAGGAACGAAACCTTTTGTTCGGTTTATCCTAATATGTTAAAAGCAATACAGTATTAAAATGATCCTTTGTTGTGACATGGTCTATCCAAATTGGAATCCCACTAAGTCCATCCCTCTATAAACAGAACAGTTAAGCGTTTCTGGCCGTATAGGTAAAGTGCCATGCTAATTGAGTAGAAACTGAAACCGTGATGAATGAGAAAGGAGGAAGTTGTAGTTTCCTAGGTTATCGTGATGCAGCACTACTCAAAGTCATCTGACAATTAATTGCTACATGATATAGTACATTTATCGGTCAGCCAATCAACAAGGGCTCGGAGTTTTCCTGCCAATTTGGTGATAATTGTGACAAGCCCTCCCTCTCGGCACAGTGCGGAGTAAAAGCAGGTCTCGTATCCAGCGCCCTGCACTAATGTAATTTTGTGCACCGTTTGAATTGCTGGCCACTTTGCCATCAAAAAGAGCTACATCGAGATCAGCAGAAGTAATCGACCTTATTGACAGTTTCCGTCAAATTTACAGTGTTTCCGACGCTCGTGTCCAACCTGTACTTTTATAGGTAGGATTATTTTCTACTCTTGTATTTCCTGATTGATTGGTTCCAACTTACTTCAAAGGTTCCGCTTGTCATCCCGTAAGAATAATCTACTATAGCCAGAAATGATTTCATGTGTTGGGAACTATAGCATTGATCCTGGTTTCGTCGTAAATGTTTCGAGAGTTTATCGGATGCATTCATCATTATAAAAATACGAGCTGTTGATGAGCTTGTGAACTTTTTTATTGCCTACCACTTTATCAGAATTTGATTATATATCTAACAAAGTTTGATAGAGTGTGGGTTTTAAGTCGATAATGGTCCTGTCCGAACTTAGACAAGGATCAATAAAAAGCTGGTAATGGTAGTCTGGTGATAGAGAAAGTTCCTGGGGATATGTGTTGAGGATGCGAAACAGATGAAATATATTCGTTCAGTGACCATTCTCCACATCCACACCCTGACAGCTGTTGACAGACTTTATGGAATTAATATGCTGAAAGCTTTTGCCACAATTAGGAAAGTATTCCCGTTTCTCAATTATTGAGCCTTGCTGTGCACTGCTGTACCACGACAAAAACTCGTCTTGGTTTTGGGCACAGGACTTTCCTATTGAGTAATAGTAAGTGCTTCGGTGTTAGGTAACCTGGTGTTGGCACCGTTAGAAGTTGATGGGTGTATCTCATGTATCCATCGTCATCCCTTGTTAATTCCCGGAGTTATTCTCGTACAAATGGATGTAACGATGTTAATTTGATACAAGCATCTCCGCCGAAAGGAGTGGAACCTTTTTGGATAAAGAGTTTGACTGTGAAGGAAGATAGTTTCCGAAAAAGATACTTTCCATTTTCGCAAAGCGTTGAGTAGGGACATTTACACCACAGGGATCAAGTTGCTGCAACTATGTGGAAGTGAGATTGTTGGAGATTTCGTGAACGTTGAGCAGGAAGCTGTATCCAATAGGATAGAATGAGTACAGGTTGTGCAGTGTTTGCACAGATGGTTCTGTTTAACTAGGTCTGGGGCTCAGACAGTCCGCTTGATATGTAATACAAATATTTTGAAGTGCGTGGAGAGGAACATTTCAAGTATCAACTCTGCTGCGGCAGGTTCGATGTGAGAGCGTGTCGTACTTGTGTAATCACTCCTTGAACTAAAAGGAATGGTGAGTGTTTATAGTTTTCAATCTAATGTTTTATCATTTGAAGATATTCACGATCCAGTTCTGTTTCAAGTTCGAGCCGGAGATGATATTGCAATTTAGGCATGTATGAAGATGAAGTGCTCTTGCGATAGCGCTGTTCAATTTTATGAAGTTTGAAGATTTGCCATTTCAATTTTGTATCAATTTCAAATTTACGTAATAATTTTCAGGGTGGAGCCGTATGTGTATATTTTAAGATGTTATTCATTTTTGCATTGGTTCTGAGAACGAAGATTTTTGCACTTCATATTGAAGTTAGGTGTCAGCCAAGGGTGGTGCTCGGTGCAGCTCTTGTGGAAGTATTGTAGGATGTTGTTGAGGACGATGGCTCGTTATCAGCCTGAGTTAAGATGTTAATTAGCAGGAGACTTGAGTTTCCTAATACCATGTCAAGTGGCCCAGCCATACGGGCTGCAGGCATCAAGTAGCAGGAGGAAGGAACTCTATCACGGAATGGTGGCAAACTTGGGTATAGGAATGATATACTGAAATCAAAAGTATCAATGATATCATTGACATTTTACAAGTAAAGCGTCTACCGAAATCAAAAGTATTGGTGATATCATTGACATTTTACAAGTAAAACGTCTACTGAAATCAAAAGTTTATTGGTGATATCATTGACCTTTTACAAGTAAAACGTATACTGAAATCAAAAGTATTGGTGATATCATTGACATTTTACAAGTAAAACGTATACTGAAATCAAAAGTATTGGTGATATCATTGATATTTTACAAGTAAAACGTCTACTGAAATCAAAAGTATTGGTTATATCATTGACATTTTACAAGTAAAACGCCACTGAAATCAAAAGTATTGGTGATATTATTGACATTTTACAAGTAAAACGTCTACTGAAATCAAAAGTATTGGTGATATCATTGACATTTTACAAGTAAAACATTGAAATGTTTGATTAATGGTGTATTAATGACATATTACAAAATGTTGGCAGACTTGGGTATAGAAATGATATGATTGAAATTAAACGTTGGTTGTGATATCATTGACGTTTTACATAGAATTAAAAAAACATACAATGTTTGTGTTTGATGGTGAATCACTTGACATTCTGAGAAATTAGTATTAACCCTTGAGGAGCTGAATTGAAATGCAAAGTCATTCTGTGTGGCCAATTTATTGGAATCCCAACTTTCTGATAAACTGATTGATCCAGTATTTGCTGCTGGCTAAAGATATGGCTATCAAGGACCAATAATCATTAAAAACATTATTAATAATTCATGGAGATCCGAAGTGGTATAGATATAAAGAAATTAAATATGGCTGGTGTGCGAAGGTGATATCAGGTACCAAATGGAGATGAATATTATAGTAAAATAATTGAAGATTTGATTTTGTTGATGGGCTGACCGATAAGCGTACTATATCATGTAGCAGTTAATGATTTATTTTTATATTAATAAATAAATAAAGTAAGTTGATAAAATGATTTTCTGAGTGTAAAACATTACAATATCTTTTTTTTAAAACTTTATCTAAATTCGGGATCTAAATTAATAAAACCTGAATAATCGTGAATCAAAGATGGTTAATGTGACAATGTGTTATCACAGATCTAAGTAGAAAGAAATATCACTTATACATATTATTCTAACATCATCAAGTCTGGCTGATGTAACATAGGGCTATCACGGTCTTACTAAATAGAAATAAATACTGCACTAAATCGTCAAAGCTGGTTGATATCACAGCAGGGCAGACCAGAGATGTTTATCAGGATCGGCCCAGATTGTCGGAGCTTATAGGAAAGAGGTGGGTAGGGGAATTTTGGACTCGGGTTGCAAATTAGGTGTTGGGGTTGGGGGAGGGGGGTGAGGGTTAGGGTGTGGGTGTGGGACTGAGAGTACCAAATTTACTCTACATGGAAGACCTGTAATACTTAAATATTAAATATTTTGGCATTTATTATACAGAATTCATTCCTCTCTGCCTTTGGTAGATACTGAAAAGTCACTTTTTCCAAATTTCTTTTCAACTGTGAACTGTGTAGTGCTTTGAGCATACTTCTGTTATGTATGCGCATTAGAAATGTCCTATTATTATTATTTAGCGTAGAAGAGAACTTTTGTGAAATGTCTGACCACTGCAAAAAAGGCATCCTCTCTCAATGTTATATTAATTAGACAATAAATTAGTAAAGCTTTATGCAGGGATCATTATAAACTCTTAATTGATTATCTTTGATTGACTAGGATATTAGGATATGGGCTCTGTGTAGAGCAGTGAGGATGGGTAGTGTTTGTGGGAGGAGGGGGATATGGGGGGGGGGGGGTCTGATTATGTAAGTCTGCAAAGAGTCCGGTAATCCACAGGTGACTGTTAGGTGACTCGGGTGACTGGTTCTGATGCAACAACACTGTTAGATGATGCACAGTGTCACCCCTGCTGGTTTCTGTTTATGACAGGTGAATAATGGGAGTTATATAGTCCAGCATCATTGAACCAGCTACCTGAATAGGTGTATTTTTCTTTGATGTTTGCTTTGGAAACAAATCTTCTCTTTTGGAGGTAGATCTTCGTCTGTAGGGTGAATGGAAAGTCTTTAGGTTTTGATCAATGATGGGTGAATGTAAAATATTTTGAATGTGATCACAAAGGGATGCTGTGAAAGTAAATCTGTAATGTCTCTTTTGATTGATGTGTTTGTTTGAAAGTGATGTAATTATTTGTCAGGTTCTAATTTTGTGGAAATTTATTTGAAGTTTTATTTAGGTAAAATTGTTTGATCAAAAGGAGGATGTATTTAAGTGGTATTTGTATAGGTAATAAAAATAATTGATTTTGTAATTTAAATATATTCGGGAATTGTTGCATCAGATGGTATTAAGTTGTAATTGAAGATAAAATCTAATTGGTTTATTTGTATTACTAAGTTTGATAGATTTTGATGATGTTGATCTGTGTGAACAGAATTTTCAGATGTTAAAATGATTTGTTTCTTTCTTATATTTCTTACTCAAAATAAATATAAATTTGTTTTACCCCATGAGACAGATGTTACATAACATTTACTGAAGATGATAAAAATGTTTGCATTTGTAATTAGACAGTTTACAAACATTGTCAAAAGTTTGCTCACTTATAAAAAAAACCTGACAGATGAGAAGATATATATCTGCATGAAGATCACTCATTAGTGTTTGAATAATTACAGCAATTAATTAATTACAGTTAGAGTAGCTAGTACAAGTCATGATCGTTAGGGGAATTCCTTCCAATTAACCTAAGCTGCTTAATTACTTCAAAAACAAATCCTGATTGGAATCTAAGACACTACAAATCTTGATTATTGTTAAAGTATTTGTTGGTAAACACTGATTTTGACAGACAATATTGTCTTGGTAACGGACTCCAGTAATCTTGGCCTGTTCTATGAGCAGTGCTAGGCTTGTCAGATTCAAAGTAGTCCACTTCCCTTGTTAATAACAAACAGCTGTGCCAGAGTTTTTCCATGTTCTCATTTAGAAGATGTTTTAAACAGAATCAGTGCTGTCAAGAGAGTGGCTCAGACATAGGAGGTTTACATGTTATAGTGAGCGGAATCTATATTGGAAATTCTATATTGGATGCTGTGATGAGAAAGGTAAAGATTTTTTAATTTGAGATGAATTTTAGACATTTATGATAAACTTTGCATCTTTGTATTAAATAAATTTATAAATCCATAACAGGGCGGTTCCAGATGATGGTTCGGGTGAATTGAACCCCCCTCCCCCTAAACATTTTTGTGTGTAAATTTGTTGGACCGCTTGTAAATCCACCCCTTTCAAATTTCTGGAATCCCCACTGCATAATAATGAGGATATAGATTAAGGTTTACATGTGACCAATCTGAAAACGTTTTTTAAATTTAATTGGCATTTTTATAATATGGAAACATTCCCAGATGGACAACAGTTCATGGGTAAAAATTGTCAGGAAGCTATTTTATACACATTTCGTTCAAGGATTGAATTCCTGCCTTTAAAAAGGCCCAACAGGTAATTATAGAATCCTCATTAATTTATAGTTCGTTTCAAGGGTACATCCTTACTGACCAATTTGAATCATTGGCTAACGGAGATCAAATTAACCTATGTCATTTGAATAGTGTTTGCCATTTGTCAGCTATATATAGATTATTTCCATTTAAGAGGATTGAATTATTTTCAATTTGCATGAAAATTTAATACATAATTTGTTCACAATCATCAATTTTTATGTATGTTGTCAGCGTGATCAAGCACTTGTTAAGCTCCTGTTTAACATGATATATACAAAGATATAGACTTCGCTGAAATCAAGATCATATAGGCTATCGTTCTCAATCAAAATCAGCCACAAGGGTGACTTAGTGAAATCTTATTGATCACGGCTAGACTGAAAATGAAAACGAGATTGATAACTGTCATTTGTTAAGACTTATTATTCCCTTTAATAGACTTACATATAAATATGGATAGTTCATAGAGTGGTTTGAGATTATTGCTGTAAATGTCAGAAAACAAATGAAAGAGATAGGAATTAGTAACCTTCAACATTCCGTTGACCTTTTGCGATTGATATCAGCGTCTATGATACTTCCTCTTTTACTCTCTACAAATGCATATGATTGATTCTGTTGTTTTTGTAATTTATATTTTGCAAATTCCCATGCATGTATATGGCATTCTGTTATTTTGGGATAATATTTTTGCAATATTAATAGCTGTATGACTTTGCTAGTAAAAGGTCTAAGTCCATACATATTGTTTTGCTCTACTGTGGGATTTTGGGATTATGGGCAAGATTATAGGTATTAATTTCATGTTTGACGATACCTCAATATGATAAATAGGATCAACAATTTTGTGTCTGAATTCAGATCCTAACAGAGTCATTCTCAACCTTTTTGTAATCCCAAATATTGTCAAACATTGCTCCAAGAAGTTCTATCCAGAATGTTTACAAGTTGAAGCACTAAAATGTAGACGTTAAATTGTCGAGAAGAAACAATAACTTGCAATTCCATGTTCAAGGAAACTAAATTGTCCAGACTAAACTATTTGTTGATGGGAAACCTTGAAGAGTGAGAGTGCGTAGCTTTATGAGTTTGCCTACATTTGAAGTGCTGGAATTTCAAAAGCTCTACAGGGCCGAAGATGTTAACACCAAGGCTGATAGCGACAATTGCTTTTCCTGATTTACTTGGAGTTACCCCTGGTTCCCACACTACAAGACAGCTGCTTAGTAGAACTCGCCTCACGTTTCATTGAGAAGATCGTTCCAAGCCCCATGACACTGTTTTAGCCGTCTTTATAACATATAAATATGAGTAGTCACAGTCAAAATGTAATGGCAATATTTCGCTTACTTTATTGATGAGATTTCTTGACAGGGTTATCAGTCATAATAAAAATCCAATCATTGTAATGCCTTATTTTTATGTCACTTTGCTTAATGATAATTAGTTTTGTGGTAATCTGTGTTATCTCATATGAGAATCAATGTTGCATGTTATATTAAATGGAGTATTTTATCACTTAAGGTGTATTTTGATGATCACAGCCTTACCCAAGAGAATAACTTTTCCGATTATCACGGTATTCACATGGAAACAAATAAATCTATTGATGCTACGTATAAATATATCGACTGATGTTATGTAAGATGAAAAATTTCATAGGTTGAGAGAACACTTTGATCCTGACCGAAGGCAAACGTTTTGAACCAAATATCAAAGAATATGTGCCACTTGAGGAAGGATGTGATAACATTGCAAATTCTCTCTGTCAGTCCTCAGCATGAGAACCATCAGCCAATGGCAAGCTTATCTCTAGACTCACTAATGGTTCCTCAACTATTATTTCCCTTTACTTCATCATTTTGAACACTAGTCATCCCACAGATGAAAACAAACCTAGAGGTGTAAAATATGTCACTTCTGTCTACATTGAATAATGCATCTTCTCAAAATAGACCAATGCTTTGAAATTCTTTCTATATTCCAATCGTCGATACTGTTGAATATTATTTAAATGTAAAAAAAATGGAAAAAATAATATATACAAAATTGTTTAAATCCTCATGTTGAATCTAAGTTTATTTTCAAGTGTCATGGAAAAGAATTTTGCTGTTACATACAGTTTCAAGGATATACTATTTTACAAATGAGGCCGCTAATGGCTGGAATATTGCCCAAGTGGTGTTAAACAATAACTCATTCACTTACTACGTTAGCAAGGTGCCTGAGAAAAGTTATTGTTTTTATTTTTGAGAAACTGTTGAGATTCTCTTGAGAGTCTGTAAAGACCCTGAAGATCATTTTCAGTAATAAGTAAATAACCAATTTCATGTTTTTGGAGACTAAGCGAGTCTAGCTTATCTGTGATGCTACAGGATATATGCCGGCACTGACAGAGGATTGAAGTGTTTATAAGTTTAATATACAACATTAGGTTGGAGGATAACGCTGACCTGTGTTCACAGGGTGGTCTGGCAGGGAGAACTGCTCTGTCCAGTACTATTTCATCTGTTTTCTATTGTTACAGCCCATTGTTTCCGCGGTCAGTCCATACACCTGTACATCATTCCAATAAGCCAGTGAAAATGTTCTTTTAGTTTTGAGCCCATATACAAGGAAAATATATCAAGTCATGCCCGAAACTAGCGACATGTGATAACTATTGCTTGTACCTGGTCACAAAAAACAATGCGTTTTCCTCCTCATTGCTTTCTAGTTTACAGGAACGTAGATTATATATTAGTCCCTCAGCATATGGTTTTTGTTTGTTTGTGGTTGAAATAAGGAAGCTAATGTTTACATTGTTTTCTGAGTCAATATTTAGTATATGTTAGTTTTCCTATAATGTTTGAAAGGATTTACATCAAAATAATGTGTATACATTTGGTGCACAAGGTTGGTGAAACTTCTTTCGCAAGTGAGAGTTGGTGTTGAGAGAAATGTTCATAGATTAGTGTTTTCATTACTTTTGATGTTTAGAAACAATTTATGATGACAAACAGAATAATACAAGTTTGTTTTCTAATGAAATACACTAAAGCATACTAACAATAGTTCTTTCTTTCCAAGAGCATAATGACAAAAGGATAGATCCTGATTTAGTCTACAAAATTTCAGCAAGTCTATATGAACATTTTCAGTTATTCAGGTGATTTCAGTTTGCCTTAAGTGGATTTTTCAATCATTATTTTTCCAGCTTGTTTTTCATCCTTTTCTCTGATGTTTCATTTTAATCCTTTAATTAAGTAGTTTTTATTTCGTATTTTTTATTCTGATGTCTTAGTGTGTTAGCTCTTCATTTGAGAGACTAAATTGTCGTCTCTCTGTCCATTATGCAATTATCTCTTTGTATTATGTAAGCCATCCAGACCAGTCTAGTACTTAGGACAGTGTGAAAACGGATATTGTCAGTTCCTCAACAAATTGACACTATATCAAATCGGCTCCTACAGACTCCTCACGCAGCCAATAATGGCCGGTTCACGTGTGAAGGGCAAATCTGTGCTGCACTGCGAGTCGACTACGTTGTGTCTTGTCACAAGCCGAATTCCTGATAATTCCTCAGCATTAAATTCCTATTTTCGAGGTCACCGCTAATCACCCTTTTCTCATTTAGAAAAGTTTTCCATTTGTTTGAAGATGAACGTCTTGTGTGGCTTATGACCCAATACAACGAGATTGCCGTTCATTTGCGGCCTCGTATATTTGTCCAGAAAACCCCTGGAACATCCAGGAAAGCAGATTCCAGATTTCATCACGTATCAGGAGATAAATTTTAAAACACATTCCACTGTAGGAAGTTTTAAGCTGTAAAGTTCTATTAGGAATATGGAAGGGTCTCTTTGAACTGGAATTGGATTTGTCTAGAAATTGTTGATTTATTGCAACGTTGAGATTGCCAAGAAATAAGTTTGTATGAAAATTTCTTTGTCATAAAATTCCATTGTAATAAGTTAGGAGTTTGACGATAACTTTGAGAAATGATTCATGATAATCACGATTTGGCATTTGAAATGAAAAACTTGACTTTTTTTAAAGTCATTAATGTGAAATATCGGATTCAAAGAGAAATATGATCCTGTTTTCAACATGTTTCATGAAATGTCAGAAAGCGTTGTAAATTTCGTAAAATGTGTGCTGCTTCATTCCGTTTTGTTTCACTGAAGGAAGATCAAGGTTAATTGCTGTGACATTTTAGCTTTTACTACTTCTTTCAAAGACCAAGTGGAGGAATAGAATGGAAGTTTGTCACATGGCACTAATATTTATTTCCTCTGACATGAGATGTAAAAGTCAGTGTGTACAAGATTCAAAGCAGAGGTGAATTCATGACCTAGATGTGGTGGAATAATGACAGACCTAGAAGCGTATATATTCAGAAATCTTTCTTGTTTGAGCATGGACTGATAGCTGTTTTTAAAAACCATGAATTGACAGCAAATAAAAAAAACCTGAGCAGATAGCCGGAGTAAAAGAGAGGAAATGGTAGTTAGAAAAAGATGAAAAACTGCATATGTTTGTTGCATGATATTACGAAGAACTTCAAAAGCATGGTATCAAAGTCTGGCCAGATGAATGTTATTGCCACATGTATGGTAACAGTTCCATGATGATAAAGTGCTGAATGGACATTTCACTAACTAATGCACTTCTCATCAAAGAGCTATAGGCTATATGGCGATGGTGTTGAGGATGGGGAAATCGCTGATCAATAGTGTCTGTGTAAATTGCAGCTTTTATAGATGCACATTTCATGGACGTTTCTCTGATGTGCAGGAGAAGGTGCTGAAGCGTGTCGCTAACCATGCTATTAATGAATACAACTTGTAATTTGTAAGTGATTAAAGTGCCCATATGTCCATAGTCCTTGCAGCATGTTGCCTCCGCTAAAAGGTCTTGTGTCATGATTGATGGCTGGACAGTGTTACTGGACATGTGTGCTGACCACTTCAAAAGGGTTTGGTGTAATGTGCCTGTGGACTGATAGGTTCTGTTCAGGAAGTGAAATTTTGAATTTGATTTGAAACAGTTGAATTTATTTCTGTATCATGATTTGTTGGTGAAGAATAAAGATTTGGTTGTAAGTTAGATCATGATATGTCTTTGAGAAATGATTCACATTAAGTTTAGAGTAATTAAGTGTCCATATGTTTACCACCCTAGTTCCATGTTGCCTGCACTAAAAGGTCTTGTGTCGTGATTGAGGACTGGTCAGCGTTGCTGGACATGTGTGCTGACCACTTCAAAAGGGTCTGGAGTGTTTGGTATAATGTGGCCTTGGCAGTCATAATAGGTTCTGTTTGGTCATCTGTGCCTTGCTTGAAAATGGTGATTGATTGGATTATGTGTATAAAATAATTAGAAAGTCATTGACATGGAAATTGAATTTTTATCACCAATATTATTTGTTTCGTAGCATTTGTGTTTGCTAATTGTTTAGTTTTGATGGTCAAATGTGATATATCACCTGGCATGTTCGTAGGTATATATTTAGGTATATAAGTAAATGTTTTTGCAAGTATCATTTTGTCACTTAGCTAAATTGGGGGGTGGGGGGGAAATCACAAAGTTGCTGAGTTGAGTTAGTTGAGAGAAATTTCAAATTCCTTTTTAACAGCCTGTACAATTAATTTGCTGAATAGGACATCCTTTGTGTATTTACAAATTATTCCTAAGCCTGTATCTTGCAGTTAATCTGATGCTTGTAAAATTGCAACTGCCATTCCTATTTTATCATGTCATTTGTGCTGCACTATTAAGGTTAACATCTTGTCACCACAGTAATAACTGAGTGGGTGTTTATGCACATTATTTTTAAATGTCATTTGAGATACTTTTAAATATTCTCCTCTGACATGCTTGATGAGGCAATTCTACTGCTCCTGCACTTCTTGTATTCCAGTTGTCATTTATTGTCACCAATGGTGTTTTACTAACTTTCTAACAAATCCACCTTAAATTAAATGTCATTCTATAGTATTCAAACTTGTCATTTGAGATAAATGGATGTATTCCTAGCTCTCTGAATCAGAAATACATCTTACATGTCATATTAAAACTGTCACTGGAGAGAAATTTCAAATTCCATCCTTGTCACCTTTGGTGTTGGACCCAGCATGGATCTGCCACAACAGAGAGACAGATGGGGATGTGTAAAGTATCTATATAACGACAGAGGGTAATGGCATGTCCAGGGTGGAAGTGTGTGTAACAAGAGATTTGACACCTTGTTATATCCTCCTCACCTTCAGTCACGCTTCATCATCACCCCGAGCACCACACTCCACTGGACAATACCAAACAGGTTCACCTCACGCTGGGATAACTGCAGTTGTCCTTCAACCTCATTGGTCAATCTTGTCAGGGTAGATAGCACAGACTGGTACTGTCCAGCTGTGATAGGTCCGGTGGTCAGTTAGGACTTGCAGGGGGGAATTCTCCGTCCAGACAGCGACTTCTGCCCACCTTGGACATGAAAGCAGATCTCATCTCAGAGGGATATAAGATACAACTGCAGGTGTGAATAATTCACAGTGATTCATGCAGTCTTCAAGGGCTGAGGTCCCTCCGGAACAAGTGACGGCTATCTTCAGTTTTGTCTTGTTAATGAAACATCACTGGTGGTAAAGGTCTGAATGGTAGACAGATGTAAGTATAAAGTATGGACATCCTGTGGTAGAAACAAGAAAGTGATTAACATGTGAAGTCAAAGACCTGCTACCAGCTCAAGAGCGTGGCCAGTCAGTTGATCCACATGTTAATAATACAAATTGCTCTGCAGTGATCCGTATGCTTGTGTATTCAGATAATCAGCTCGCATGTTCATGCTTTGATGGGATGCATTAGATAGCTTTCATCCTATTGGACGATTGCTTTCTACTCATTGGTCAGTGCACATCTCAACCTGACCAATGAGAGTGGGAGGAGCTTGCTGACCAGGGGCGGAGCTACGTCCAGCTGATTGTCATTACCACATGACCATTGTCTTGGACTGCAGCTGGGCTGGATTAGTAGTAACTTCTAAACATTTAGGGAATGGGCATAAAGCTGCTGTGGTCAGTGATAGACAATAGCAGTCTGTCTGGAAGCATGTGGTTCCTGGCTAGAGAGATATTGAAACTGTAATTGATTGTGCTGGATCTAGATCGGAATGTACGGAGGTGTGTGTCCACAATTACACAAGTGGGAGATGGAATGTGGCCACCCTACACTGTAAGGACCAGCGCATTGTGGTGCTAGCATCATTGGGGACTTGAAGTGCCTTGCTTAGTATATCAGTTAACTCCAGTCTTCAGTTGGACCTATACTTGATGCAGCAAGTATCATTGTGATACCAGGACTTTCATCAGTGTGATCTCCCTCCAGTGTGGACCTATTCTTATGCTCTGAGTATAACATTGGACGTGTATTTATTTCCCTCTGGTAAGGATATTTTCCTTATGCTGCCATGCTGCCACAACAGTTCTGTATCAACCTGGTCTAAAGCAGTAATTATTGATGTGCTACCACATGCTTCAATTTCTCTTCAGCTTTAGCACAGAATTCTTCTTGAAGCAGTTAGCAGTGTCATATGACTTATCTTAACTCAGCCCAAGTCATTGCAGTGTAAACATGTCTCAGTTACTATCAGTATGATATGAAGACTTCACTATACATGTTTAAAGGCTCCAGCCATAGCACGTTCACGGACCTGTTCTAAGCAGTTAACAGTGTGATGCCAGGGAGTTGCCAGTGCAGTGAGTAGCTGGAGTAAGCACTCACTGTGGACCATACAGCATCTCTCTGCCTAGTGTATACCCTCTTCCTACTCCTGTGAGCTCAGTGTACGCTCTGCCTCTCTCTGTGTGTCTTACACTAGAGGCTCTCTCACTTGAGCTTGTTCCATGCTCGGGATCACCAGGGGCCAATTTAGTGGGAGCTTCTGTGTGTACAGGATCTACTGTGGACTATACTTACTTACTGCTGGAGTGCAGGTAGGGTTCCTGTGGCAATTGGTAGTGTACATGCACTTCATTGATGGTACATACAGTTAATTGGTAGTGTATTTGTTGAATTTGCTTAGAGAATTGCATTCTACTTGAAGTGTATTTGTTGAATTTGTTAAGAGAATTGTATTCTGTTTGAAGTGTATTTGTTACATAGGCTGGGGAATTGCTATGGGTGTTGTCAGTGTATTTATTGAATTGAAGATTTACACTTGAGTTTAATGAAATTGAATTTGTTGAATTTGCTTAAAGAATTGAGTGGAAATGGTATGTATTTGGGAGATTCTGTTATTTGTGTATTGGAAGAATTGATGTATTTATTGGAGGTTCTGCTAATTGTGTATTGGAAGAATTGATGTATTTATTGGAGGTTCTGCTAATTGTGTATTGGAAGAATTGATGTATTTATTGGAGGTTCTGCTAATTGTGTATTGGAGGAACGTTATGTATTGGATACATATATATGCATATATGTTTAATATCTTAAATATTCACTTCAGTTTATTAGTGTATTTATTGAATTTATTTACACAATTAAATGTAATTGATTTTGTAAACATAAATAGTCTCGAAAATTGCAGTTGTTTGATGACATTGTATTTGTTGAATTCTCTCAAGTTATGCTTCAGTTTATTGATAGTGTGTTGATTTGCCTAGGGGTAATGCACTTCATAGGGTTATGTTTACTTGTGTTAGGCATACACAGTTGTTTATTGATTGTGTGTGAACAATCTCGTTTACTTCCACTAGTATTTGTTTTTGTTAGACTTGATCAGACTTGTGTAATATCTCTGTAACAAATAGGAGAAATGATTGGCGAAAAGATCAAAATATTTCACTGAATTAAGTAAAATGTTATTTCTCAAAATGAGAGATATGCAATCATCATAGGAAATTTGAAATTGATGGCTTACATATAAAAATAATTTTGGGTAAAAATTTAGAAATTCTGACGTCTAACAGAGTTAGGAAGTCCCAAACATTGTTTCCTTTGCATAAAGTCAGGAATACTTTGAAAGGTTTCTTTTCTGGCAAAAGATACTTGATGCAGACCTGGCCCAAATTGCTCTCATATTGGGCAAGTATTTGAGGTAGTATATACAAAATGTTATTCCAATCCCTTAACACGTCCACGAGGGATATATCCTGACATTTTCAACAAACGGTGGCACCCCTTCTGTACCTAGAGAACCTTTCACCGCCCTATTGTTACGCAAGGAGAAGTAGTCAGCATGTGTGTTTGTTTACAGCCTCCTACATTAGAGAGGTCCTGTGAGAGTGTTACAACCTCCAGCACTAGAGAGTTCTGAGTGAGGAGATTACTGTCTCACTGACTAGAGAGTTCTAAGTGTGGAAATTTAGTCACCTGCAAATACCAAGCTTGAGGGTGAGAAGTATTGTCTCCTACATCAGAGTTAGTATCTAGTGTATGAAAATACATTAAATGGATTTCAAATTGTATAGTGAGAACAAAATAGTTTCCTAGACAGTTCTGATTGTGGACATTTATGTCTCCAAGTCTGGAGAGTTCCAATGAGTTTACAACCTCCTATTCTAGAGAGTTTCAATGTGAGAAGATTTGTATCTCTTTGACTAGAGAGCACTGAGTGTTGAGAATCAGTTGTTTGCAGTCCTTGTGATGTTGATTGTGAGAGATGGTATTGTTACATCATACCTTTGTAGAATCTGACAGTCTATGACAGTCTATGACAGTCTCTGACAGTAGTAAGTGATACTGGTGGGAGATTTGCGTAGTATTCATGATCATGTACAGATATGAGTTACAAGTAATCTCTTTTCAAAATGTTTATTTACGTATATTGGACATTTTGGTTGAAAATGTATCCTTTCCAGCTGTAGATTTATGAATTTAAAAATTTTTTTTTTTCATTTTTGTTGTAATTAATTCTAAATTTTGTGAATTTGAAAATATAATATCTTCTAGAAAATCTTTTATATTCTGTATTTAGATTGAACATTCTTAATGTTTCAAATCTAGCAATCCAGAGTAACTGTAATTGAAATCTCGATATCTCTGGGTATATTTATAACATGTTTATGTACAGTTCTAGGTATTAAGTGCTATTAAAGATATAACAATAATAAGTTTAGTCAACTTGACGAGAGATTAGCTGATAAGAACAATTAACACTATCTGAATGCAAAGGTTAGGATTGCATAATGTTTAGTTAATATCTTCTAAGATTCTAGCCCTTATCTTCGCCACTAAAACTGCTTGGAAATAGTTTTAAGAGATTTTCCCCTCCTCTTGTCATTATCACAATGCATTCAATGAAAAATGCATTTTAGTCCTCGCGAGAGGAACGTTCTTTTATCAAGGTACGAGGAACAAAATGATAAAATTGCTGGAGTAAAGTTGTTTTTGTCAGGCATATCTTGAAACAGTAGCCCTCTTGAGAAAAGGCATAAAATTGCAGAATTCTTTAAATTAGATTACATCATAGAAGAAACACATTTAGATATTTCTTTGCTTACTTCAGAAAACACCCATTCCGCATTAGTACTAATTGGATTCTTTTCAATTTAGGAGAATACAGTATCGTGAATATGCTCTTGAGAATTGTTAAAAATTATTTGAGTGTTTTTATCATGAGAGATTGGAACACAAGTAAGTCCTTGTCGATTTTAGTGTTCATTAAGTGATACCATCAAAGGAAATAAATTTCTCAATTTTTACTGTGAAGAAGTTTGTACCAGATGAAAGATATTTATGTTTTGATATGAAATTGAAAATGTTATTTATGATTTCGTTATTTCAAAAAGTTTATGAAATTGAAGTTCTGATTTGTTTGTTTATGATTTTGTTATAAAGAGTTTCTTCATGAGTCAAGATTTCTTCAAAATTTGTTTATTTACATTGCACTTATTTGATGTTTTAATGGACTTAACCATAGATTCCCAGAATCTTGTGAAATAATACATTCTTTCCTAATATCTTTTTTATCGTTTCTTTAAAGATTATCATAATACACAGATTATTTTTTTATGAACCACTTATTTTCTTGTCCTTGTAAATGTGTTTGAAGATAAGTGTAATGGCCATTATATGAAAACAGATAATATCCATCAAACGTAAAGTTTGAAAAAAATTATATTTGTGAGTGAAATTGCTTGTTATATGTCCCTTATTGAGATTGGAATGTATTTTGAGAACACACAACTCCCTATGCTCATATTTTAACCCAATTTAAATATCTGCCGCCTGGCAGGAAACCGGCAAAAACATTACAGATTGGCCCTGGTTTCTTTAGCTCCCGGGATTTGTGTCTTTATTTCATTCTGGAGATCATATCAAGTTTCAGGACATAATTTGGACATTTCGTCTCGCTTTGAACTAGACATGGTTTGATAATGTAAAATTACTGAGATTGATTCGAGCTTCGCATACAAATCACCACTAAACCGTGTCTTGTAGGTTTTCAATGCCAGTTTAGGTTTTGGTAGACTCAAAACTGATCTGAGACCATTGACATGTTTGTGGCAGATTCAGAATGATGAATTACTTTCTGGTTTTGAAAAAAATCGGGGACAAGGGTTTCTGTTTCTGGGATGTATTTTGCTTCTGAGTCAGGCTTGTGACTGTTGACTTTAGGAGAAAAAAATGGCCTATTTGCTTATCTTGTAGTGCAAATTGCATTTGTCTGTTTGCAAAGCAATGATGACTGCGATATGGCTGTCGTTGTACCGTGGACGAATCTTGGTGATGTGGCAGAACCGCGCTGTGATGTGTAAAAATGTTTCGCTCTTACATCCAGTCTACACTTACAAGTCGTAAACTACATCTGGATTTCGCATACTTTGTAACGAAATTGTTTCATTCTTATTGGCCTTTGCAAGAGGCGATGTTTTTCAACATCTGTATCTTTAAAATCGCAATGTTTGTTATGCAAGAATTTATTGCTTGTGAAACCGTGCTGAGTTTTCTGTATATTCATACGATAAGTTTTTCTGACGGTTTCCGCATACAGCAGAGGCGTTATTTTGGACGTCTCGCAGTAACCTTTACACTTGTTCACAGGGTTTGTTACAGAATAATGTATTGTTTGACAAATGGCCGAGTTTTTATCTGCCATGATGATACGTTCCCCACCTGCAGTTTGTTAGAACTATCCCCTGCTGGTATTTTAGCCATTACTTCCAGGCTGGTAATACTCTTTTCTCCGACATTCTGTCTTATATTTGCTCAGAACGACAAACAAGAATTCGTTATTTGGTTTGTGGGTAAGTACAAACTCATTTTGTTTTGTTTAAGGAAGCATTTGGATGTGCTATTGGGCAAAAAACAACCCTTCGAGTAATTCTGATTATCTCTGTTTATGTGTGTTTGTGTACGTGGGGAGCATTCTGTACATGCATACTAAAATCGAGCCAAATGGTTTGAAAAGTCTAGGTTTATTCTAATAGAATGATAGATGTATCTTAGCTGTGTATGAATTATGGTGTGTTCGACTGTCTGTAGTTAATATTTTTCCAAGTTGGAAACTTTTGGATGTTTTTCCGACATTTGAATTGACACTGGCTTATTTAATAACATTATTGGATTCAATGATTTTCAACATTTCCATTTTTATTTTACATCTTATGTAATTTGTAACTCACTTATAAGAGTTTTTCATCAAAATGCTCCGATATATCATTATTTTTCCAAAATACAAATTCTTTACTATAAAAATATTATCCAGAGAAAATCCTCCTGTTCTTATGTATGCCACTTCTAAATGCCCTTCAAAGACATATAAAAATACTGCTGCAAATTATTTTGTACATTTGTTGTGCGTATTCTATTCTTTTAAAGGAAATATATTGAGATTTATTTGCAAGGATCATCCGGTGTATTTCATGAGAACTAATTCAGGAAAGATTACATGGCTTATGCCATTAACATCGGCACTTGGAGCAATTGAGTTGTGATCAAATAGTTGTAATTTAATTTCTTTAAAGTTGAATGTAAGTGGCACGAGGAGTCTTTATACAAGAATGACGTCCCTGTAAATGACCATAACAAGTGGCAAAACTACTTAACTCTGTCCACTTCAAGTTTATATTAATTTCAGAATCCAAGATCAAATCAAATCGGCATGGATCCAATATCTGGGACATCAAAGACAGAATTAATCATAGTTGAAATTAAGAAAACTGTTTCCGAATTTCAATTCATTCCGTTAGCGCTCAAATTTCAAATTCCATCGGAATTATTTTTTTTCAAATTTCAGTGTTAGGATCTCATTCATTGCAATAAGACCTGGCAGGGAAGTGTCCCGTCTAGCTTTAACCCTAATCAGCTGACAAGTCTTCGCTGTAACCACATCAGTGTCACTGGGATCAGGTAACCATCCCTGTTGAAAAGGATTTACTGGTTAATAGTAACGGTAAAAATAGGGTCATTAAATAGGGCTTACTAGTTAACCCTTTCTCTTCTTGCAATATAAGTCATCCACTGGATAATCAAGCAGCTTTTAGGATTTGGTAAAAATGGGATCATTAAACGGGACTTATTAGTTAACCCTTTCCCTGCTGACCATATAAGTCATCTACCTGGATAATCTAGCAGTTGAAATGGTTTATAGGATTTATTGTGGTAGGGATAGGATCATTAAATGGGAGTTTATAGTTAATCCTTTACTTGATGTTGTTGAAGTCACACACCTGGATAATCTAACATAAGAGAATTCACTGTTTTACCGTTAAGCTGCAAATCGAATAATAGTCACATGTATCTTATTTTAGATGTCCTATCCTATATTATTATCATTGTTGATGAGTTTTGATTCCTGTACATTGGCCATGCAGTAAAAATTCAGTAATGGTAGAAATGGTAGGAGCAGGATGATCGAACAGGATTTAGTAGTTAATTCTCTCCTTACTGCAAGGGAAGCAAGTCACAAGCTTGGATAATCCAGTTGATTAAATGTTAATCCTCTCGCTGTTAAGCATGACAGACCATTATAATAAATACAAGTCAGTCAAATCTATTACTTAAGTAAGTCTAGATTGTTCAGAATGATAAAGAGATCTCCCTTGTAATGTTAAATTTGATGTCTATTTTATATCATTTGATTTAAACAGTATTCTTTTTTCAGAAAATGACATGACATACAATAAATTAGGGAAAGTATATCCGAAAAAAGATGAACAAACAGGCTACTAGCCTATATAATTATTTCATTTTAGCGACATTAGGCAATAAATGGCCCCTCAGAAAAGCATTTGAGAAAAGTCTAGTTACAAAGGACATGTAGAAATGCCAATATAATTAATGACAGAACAGCTGTGTATGATAATCATGCTGAAAAATTGCATAGTTTTTGTCCACCATTTCAAATAATCTGGACATTAGAGAATTACCTCTACTTCAAGCCACCCTGGACCTTATAGACTAGTTTAGCTGAGAGGGGGTTAATACAAGAAGTGGTAACCACATCAGTGTCAAACAGAATCAGATAGGCAGCCATGCTGAACAGAATTTATTAGCTAATAGTGGCAGTGACATGGAAGGGTTAACGATTCAGTCCGTCTTAAAACCAAGTTTATCTATTCGTGATATTGCTAATCAGATTAGGGGCTGGAGAGTGCTGCATCTAAGACTTGGAGGTGATGTAACATTTGACTTGTGGGAGTCCTCCGTGGCAGGCATTTCAGCTTGGGCAGAGTCTCGTCAATTAGAACCCAGCAGCATGACAAGGCTTCCAGAGTGAACGGTTTGCTGGGAAATTGGTTGAATTGGTGTTTAAAAGCTCCCCTGGAGTTGTGCTAATTTCCTGGACTACCTACCACCTGATTAACATGGGCAAATACTTAGTTTTCATTAATGAGCTGTTAAGCCTTGGATTTAGTTTCTTCTACCTCTGGTCATGCAGAAGGAATTAAGGATGTAAACAGAGGGGGTCTGAGTTGCATGAAAGGAGGGTCCAAATTTTCAGATGGGAGGGTCAAGGTGTAAAGGACTGATGACCCCAGGGGGTATTTAGTAAGGTTCAGAGGACCATGTTTTCAAAGAGGGATTAACCTCAGAGGAGGAAGAAGTTCTCAAAGAAGGATTAAATGTGGAGGTGTAATTAAGAAGAAGTTGCTTGACTAGTTTACATCAGTTCCAGGCTGTTTGTTTTCTGCACCTGTGAACAGGTAATACGGCAGGTGTTAACTAATTGCAGGTGAAAGGTTGCCATGTTTGATTCTGCTGTTTTTAATAACCACGTTATGAAGATGGCTCAAGGCACACATGTTTACAGATGCTGTGAGGTCTTTATTAGGCGAAGGTAGTTAAAATTAATTGTACAGGATGTCTATTGATGTTGAAGCAAATCCTTGCAGGTGATGATCGTTAAATTTTCAAATAAGTTTTCAACTTGGATAAAGCTCAGGTCTGTTTGATATTCCGGCTTCCTGGGAAGTAATTAACCATTTTATTGAGACTTTTCGCAAATATGTAACAGGAAATAAAATCGTTAATTATAAAATTATTTGAGGCATTTATTTGTGGTTGGCAATGAATGTAAACATATGATAATTAATGTTTGACATATTCTTTAATATAAATAAATATTTAAATATATATCAATAGTAGATATTGAACAATCGGTTAATGTACGTGATGTGATCTTTATTTCTCTTTTTTTAATGTGGACATAATTAAAATCTATGTAACCAAAAGAACTTCACAAATATTTTGATACCAGTCCTGATAATGTAATGTCAAGATTTGCTAGTCAGCAATTAATTTTTTTTCATTTACCTAATTATCTACAAATTTGACGAGCCTTATCGCATCAATTAGTTTATTTACTTCAGATGAATCATTTCCTGTCAAATGCAAGAAAATTAATTTAATGTAAACTTGAAAGTATTGAATATCAGTGTTATTGCCCAGCCATATACTGCAAAATTCCAAAGCCTGGCGTGTTACAGCGCATATCCGCCTCCTTAGAACGCACTCAAGTGTAAGGGTGGTAATTGGTCGCATGGTCAGAGAGACCCCGCAACCCCGAGACAACGTGTCTACGTTCGTTTCGACATCAGAATCCACTTACGTTTTTCTTGTAATTTTTCTCATAGTCAGCAGATTCCCAGCAAAGTGCAGCGAATTTTGTGAGTTTGTCCTTGGTAATAACATGCACATGGGACCCAGTTGGTTGGTATACAGATTATATGATATTTGATCCATGTTGTGAACCGTAGTTTACATCATGTTAAGGATATACTTCGAAGGAGCTGTGTCTTGAATTGTCATCAAATTTACGACATTGTGCTTTGTTGGGGATTTTGTTTACAGTCGAAATAAATCCCTGCTTGTATAAACATACTTTCTAGGAATGTTTGAAATCTAAATGTTATGGAATTTTAAATGATTTTTCTGCGTGGTTCTGTCTTCATCTCAATGTTACCTGGAAGTCGTAATGAGATAGTTGCCATGGAAACCTGATTTTACATATTATCTCCACTGACAGATAACTTCAGTGGACTAATGTTTTTTGGGGAATCTAAACAAGATTTGTGTATTTTTGATAGGTAAAAAGTAATTTAGTTATAGAGTTCTCCCGCCCTGAGCGATATTTGCCGCGATAATTCTGATACAAGACACATGTGGTTCTATGGTTGAAGGGAGGAGCAATGTTAGCATAGTCGCACTTATGAAGTGTATAATGTAAAGTCTGGCACCAACGGGCTGTGATTGAAGCCCGCGTGGAGGAGATTCTCTCGCAAATACACAAATTACTCATCAAATCTGTGTTTCTACATCAACTTGCTCATATAGTTGGCAGAAAATATCGCGGTTTGAAGGGCTTCAAAGAGCGAGGAGTTGCCACTAGCCAAGCTGGGAAAATGATGGTAATAATTGCCAGCAGTAGTACGCTAAGTAGCGACCACTTGGAGCCCAGCGCTGTTCTAACTAACATGTTCTTGTGTTTTCAGATGATGTGAGCTTGGGATTCTACTTGACTACTTCACTGATACCCACAGGAAACCGAAGGTGGGTCTATTAGCCGAGCTTACAAGTCCATGATGGGAGGCTGCCCTGCTTTATAAACTAACAGAGGATGAACCAGCGACATGGTGTCCTCTAACATTATGGGTGTAAAGATTGCTGGCCTGTCCCTCATTCTGGGACTGTACGGCCATTTTGTTTGTGGTGTCTACTTAGGACGTCAGTTGACACATATGACTATTGATAACGAGACCGGGGTTGTGTATGTGGGTGGGATCAACCATATTTATCAACTGGATTCGAACCTGACCCTTCTGGTGGAGGCGACAACCGGCCCCAAGAATGACAGTCCCAACTGTGCCCCCTTTCCTGCCCAATGTTCCTATGGTAAACAGGGGACTCCCAACTACAACAAGATATTACTGATAGATCGCAACAGGAACAAACTAGTGACGTGTGGAAGTGTATACCAAGGTGCGTGTGAGACAAGGAACTTACTCAATGTATCACGAGTTAAGGAGTTTTACACCGGTGACCAGATCACAGACTACGCTGTAGCATCTAATGAACCAAATGCATCGACAGTAGCGTTCGTAGCTCCTGGTCCGTTCAACCACGATGTCCTGTATGTCGGTACCACGTTCACGGGACGAACACGTGAAGACCGTATTTACCGTGACGAAGTCCCAGCCATCAGCAGTCGTAGTTTACGAAAAGATAAATTCTCATTAGCAGCAGTCACGAATGCGTTACAAGGAAGATCATCATCCATATATCTCAAACGAGAAATCAGTCCATCATATCGAGTGAAATATGTATCTGGATTCAGTTCAACCAATTTCAGCTATTTCTTGACAGTGCAGCGAGAATCCCTCGACAGGGAGACCAAAAATACTTCCAAAATTGTCCAACTCTGTCAAAAAGATCCAAACTTCTTTTCCTACGCGGATGTTCCTCTCAAGTGCGAGCTGGATGGAGTTGATTTTAATGAGATTCAGTCCTCCGCCATTGTTAAACCTGCGTCTACCCTGCGAGATGCTCTCTTCCTCGCTGAAGAAGATGATATTCTTATTGGTCTCTTCTCTCGTTTAAATGAAGAAACGGACAGGACAGATTCGGCTGTATGTGTCTATCCTATGCGGGACGTTCGTGCCAAAATTCTGGAAAATATCAAATTGTGTCACCAAGGCAACAAGTCTGTGAGCGGAGGTGGATACCTGCGGGTGGGGCCTCGTGGAAATTGCAATCAGCAGGTAAGAAAATTTTTAATTAATTATTTTAAGCAATTTGATATTTTTCAAAAATCATCATTTCGTGATCATTTAAATTAAATTCTATAATGATTGAAATCAAATGAAAAATTTTCGATATTGGGAATCCTTTGTCAATCATGGTATTGTGATGATAATGAGTTGCTGAAGCAAGCGTCAACCATTCTAAACAGTATTGTGACGATAATTGGTTTGCAATTTATATCTTTCATAGAATTGAATTAACCTCAGGTCAATTTATCAAATTTCAATTTAATTTTAATAGAACAAATTTGAAAACATTGTTTAAAAATAAATTGAAAAATATCCTCCCTCGATTCCAAATCAGTTTCCATCATTTGTCAAATTAAATGCAAGCTGTTGAAAATGATGGCAGTTTAATTCTGTTAATTATTAAAAAAATTAAAATTCCATCTGTGCAAGTTAATGAGATTGACATAGTTCAATTGACCGATGAATTTTGAATTAATATTGTATAAGCTTTGATTTATTGCTTTTTATCATGAACCTTTTAATGGCCATTACCTATGCATGTAACGAGTGTTGATTGAGTCATGTACAATTAAACACAAACCTAATCAATAATTTCATCAAATTCCAGAACACAAACCCATACACCTTTTTGGCCATTACACAGTAATATATTAAACATGGCAGTACTTAGTTTATAACCTCAAAATCCAGATTTCCAAAAGTTTGCAGATGTAAAATTTTAAACTTCAGTGACATGTTTTCAACACAAGACTGAATTCTAATGCTGGAATGTTAAATTAATTATGGTAATTAACTAACGAGGAGATAGAAAGCAGCTGCTTGAATCTATCACCGATGTAAAGCCTTGTTTGTCGAATTGGTATGGCTATGTAAATGATCCGAATGTGAAGACATTATTCAGTGGAAAATAGGCACGTTTCCCAGGGAGGCAAAAAAGAGGAAGAGAAGGCGATGACAAATCAATATTTTATGATGTCGTGATTAATGTTCTTTGTATTTCCTAAGCGAGGTAACAGGTGGAGAGATTACGACATGCATTAACACCTCCGCGTATAATATTTTGAAAAATGAATATTTTCAATTTAGCCGATATGGATCATTTGTAATGGATATCTTTGTCAACGTGAGTCATTATGCGGCAGTGTGAAAATAGTTTTTACAGTTCGGTGGAAGCATTGGGTTGAATGTTGCCATCACTTAACGATTCTAATAGAAGTGTGCAAAAAATATCAATTTCTTATTTTAGTTTGGAAAACATTTTTGATAAATCTAAATTGCTTGATTGTGTCAAAATTCTCTTGATTTATATATAAATTTATTTATTATAAATTCAATTCTTTTTCACATAATATTATCCATAATCAAAGGGGATATGTATCGCTGCTACCAAAATCCTCCACCAGTCAAAACATTATCAATTCAGGTTTATAGGTTTTTTTCTAAGTCACTAACAAAGATTTTACTTCGAGGATCTCTTAGACCTACAAGTAAAATGTCTGGTCAGCACTTTTGCAGGAAGGCCAACTCTTCAACAATGAAGTTAATGAGAACGTTTATTGATAGATCTTGGATGCGCGACCAATTGAAACAGGGTCTACCTCGTCTCCTAAGGGGCTATTATCCGTTTTCCCCCAAGTCTCAAAACCGGTCACCAAACTGCTTGCTCTTCATGACAGACGTAGAACGCCCTCTGGTGGCTGAATTTGAGTAGATGTCTGGACACAACGTGACCACGACAACCGACCGATAATCACCTCTTGTTGCAGTAATTAGGCCCAGAGTAGACCAAATATTCGTTATGGAATTTTTTGCACATGGAAATCATCTGAGCATCTTGTATACGGTATAACCAATCGATTATATTGTTACCATCTTAGCCATGAAGATAATTTTGTTGTTTTCAAAGTATATGATGGAGACATAAAATTTTGGACAGTTGGCTTCTAAAATGCTAAATGCCTACATGTGGGTCCAAGGATATTTCAAGGTAGCCTGTCTTTAATCTATAACAAGATAAACATCTTATCCTCATAGTTAAAAAGAGATCTAAGAAGCGAATGTCCTTATTTTCTTTTTTCACAATTTTTTTCTCAAAATCATAATTTCAGAAAATAAGTGTTAGGCTAGATATAACTTGAGAAGACAGAAAAATTAGCTTTTTTAATCCATCTATCTGAATGTTAAAATCTATTTTGGCTCTTGTAGCCTCTATATAGATTATTTCAACTTTTTCATCAACTTTCTCAACTACTGAATATGTTTCACTAGATCTACAACTGCAATAAATCTTATAAATCTTTTCCTAAATTGATCAAATGGATTTGTTCATTGGATATCTCAGACAATTGATCCAAAGGGACTCGGCGACTGTACAATGTTAATCGATAAATGCTGAAATTATATATCACATTATCACATTTGCTCAACTATTCACCATTTAGTATAATAATGCAAGGGTGGGACTGTGTTGATGAGATCATATCCCAGCTTTAATGAGTCCATTGTGTAACAAAGAAAGTATAATATTCACAGGATGTATATATCTGTCAAAATGTCCTAAAAAAGTGGAAAAAATGCTCAACCCTAAATTGATAGTCCCAAAGAGCAATTCTGACATTTTCCGAGAACATCTTATATTAACAACATGCCAATGGCATAAAGCATATGGGAGGATTCAGTGCATTGGTATAAACTCTCACAGCAGTTTATTGTCATGGTTCCTGATATCTTTCTTCTAACATAATGTCACAATTTTCAGGGGAAATTTGATTTCGGTGCTATTCAAGTTATGTTATGTTTTGAAAAAATTTCCAAATGCAACCCTGAATTATTTTTTGGGGGGAAAATGTCACAATGTTGGAAAAACAGTGTTTTCAGTGTGATTCAGTTCAATTATATAAAACAAAATATAATTTAAACTTTGATATTGTGGATTTGATTTTCTTGACATGTTTTAAATCTGCATATGGTTCCATAAATGTTTTGAAAACTTTAAAAACTTTTAGGTCAAAAGGTTTTGAATTTTTTTTTTTTTTTCAGAGGCATCAACTATAAAAGCCAATATATGATATATGAAATCATTGTAACTTAATTACCATAATAAACCAAACTTATGTATACACACTTCACAAATATGTCATGTTTACAAAAAAAAGTATTCCAAAATATTCTTACCCTGAACAGTATTTCACAATTATCCCAAATATGTCCAGAACAGAATTTAGCAATAAATCACATTTGCCCAAAAAGTATTAGCTGAAAAACCAAATTTATTTTCCATTTACATAATGACTTGTACGTAGTCTCATTTCCCAAAGCAACTATATTATTGACCTCTTTTAATTCCACCAGTACAGAATCTGGCACACATCTTCAGGAAGACCACCAATTTTGGAAGTAAATTGTCTTGTATTTAACTGCAGGCATCCACAAGCTGATCCTTATTGACAGGCGCTGTAGTTAGACCTTGTAACGGACAGGCTGGCCTGGCATCTTGTATTTTAACCATTATAGAATTCCTGGCATTGAGATTGTGCCGTCAGAACCAGTTTCTACCTTGTCGGCCTATGTCACTTCATGTCAGTCAGACGATAGAATGTACTTACTAGCTTGTCTATCTGTCAATAAAATTTTGGAATTTCCATTTATTTTTCTTTGTACTCAATTACGTTTTTGCCTTTTGTGGAATTTAAGGTGTTTTTCTTGTTGACAAGTCTATCATTTTCCTTCTTCTTGATTTTAATTGTAGAGTTATGTTTCATTTTATTTATACCCATTTTTAATATTCAATACCAAAAGTATTTTCACATCTAAGAAGTTGTTGTTCAGAATATCTTTTCTGTTCTTATGTATGCAACTTCAAAATGCCCTTCAAAGACCAGATATAATGTATTTCAATTTCTTATATTTTATCGCCATTTTGAAAACATATGTGGAAACCTTGTTCAGTTTATTTTCTCCTGATATAGTTCATCATTCTGAGAATTTAAAAAGTGATAGCTTAGGGATAATTTAGAATTACTGCTTTAACACAAAATATTGATTTCAAAATGATATGATTATTTAAACTTTTAATTGGAGTAAGTTTATTGATGTATATTTAAAATTTTGGGTTACTTGGACAGAAACTGACTGTATGTATAGACTCTTTGTATATTTATCTTTGCATATCGGTTTGGTACTAATATGACCTTGTTTGTAGAAATGGAAATTGATTTGCATATGATATATGGTATTGCATTTGGGCTTGAATTATTAAGTATGAATGTATCTGACTGGAGATGGCAAATCAATCAATTTGTAGGTAATGTAATGACTTATGTAGACGTCTACATTATGAAGGAGGGGAAATGAGATTAATGGGATCGGACAATGGCCTTTTGATAGTTGCGAAGTCTAAACTCAATATTGGATCAGATATACAATGGGATTAGAAATGAATTTTCTCTAATCGCTATGTGGAAGGATGAGAAAATAAGGAACTGATGCAGTTGTATAGACTCAATAGCACTGGGATTGTACAAATTCCCCTCCTTTGATTGAAGAGTTCTGAAGCGAAATTCTTCTGATCTGGAGGAAGGAAGTATCGGTAGAAGGCTTGTCCTGTTGTAATTGTCCCCATTCTTGACATATATACCGACTTAACAGCTCAATGAAGTGACCTAGTGGGAAAATTTGCTTATTTTTTAGTCTTTCATTTATTAGTCGGGAACATGCATGCACCTTGTCTGAGTAAAATTTCTCTCCTATATTCTGCATCTATTAAAGTGTCCTTAATCAATGGAATCTATTTCCAATTCATATCAAAATTTTGAAACAGTTGCAATTATGCCTGCAACCTCATTTTCCTTGTAATGCACTTTTCTCCTGAGATAAAGACCCGAAACGAACCCTTAGGGGAAAAGTTTACTTTGAGATTTAAAAGTTTGTCTAGTAATTTTATATCATAGGTGTAACTTAAGAGTTATGGTTAAAGCTTAATGGTTTCAGATGAATGTTTAATTTCTGTGTTGACATTTACTAATGAAATTATAATCATAAGTTAACATATGGTTAAAATATTGCCTCTGTAAATATTCATAATGTAAGTTATAGTTTTAGATCGTTAAAGGATAACGGTATATATAGGACACTTTTTACGAGGTAGCTTTAAACTCTCCAGCACATGTGGTAAACTTTCACCCTGAGCTTCCAATTATATTGTCATTTCAATGACATTAAACCCCAAATTTATACTTAGATTTGTCAGAGAGATAAACAAATATGTTCTAGTTTGCAAGTTTCACATGCTTACTGTCAAGAATTGTTTGTGTCGGGTTTCACAGACCAGTTGGGGTGTTGAGTTCAAAGGATTTGAGAGAATGGAGAGTTGATTTGTAACACACAACATGCAACAGCGGATATTCTCGTCCAGTCAGAAGTACTTAAACCCGCAACTCGCGGTAAGGCAGTACCGCACATTCTTAACCAGGAGGGGCGGGCCAAAGCCTCACAGTGGCTCTAGCAGAGTGAGTTGAAACACAAGACAGGGGCTAATTTTAGCAAAGCACATGTTGCCTGGGTTGTTTGAGCATGGACAGTTTATAAATAGTACAAAGCAACGAAGCATTTATAAAAGTTGTCCTTGTTTCTCTTACAATTATCTTGTATTCTCTTGTTTCATAGATAAACATTATAATCCCACTGCTAATATATACAATATACAATGGTTGATATTTGATGAGAATTATAGAATAATGCACATGATTTGAGTACTCATATTCATTTTAATTACATTTGTATCACAAATGATTGGAAACAGGTTATATTGGGTGATATAATACATATACAATTATGACTTACAATGGGAATGAAGCTCTCAAAAGATTACAACATACTCACATTTTGGAAGTTGTGCTTTCAAACGAATTAGATCCATAATTGAATGATAATCTCAGGTATTACTGATGTTCTCTATATAACTAACACTGATGAGGAAACCACCACCTAACATCACAATACACTATAATGCTGCAGTAATAAATATCTGGTCAAGCTTTTGAAAATCACTGTTGCACTTGGTCACCATAAAAATGTTCTAGCCACATTAGCCATAAGACATCTCGAAATTCGAATGTTTTCTTCTTATGAACAGCACATCCCAATTGAGCTCTTTGGTTTTTTATGCTCTCTATGAACCTTCTTGATGTGATAGGCCTGTCCACATTTTCATTCCAGTCCAGAATTGCAAGCTGAACCCTCATTCTGTATGTGTTCAAACCAAAGACCACTCGTTTGTCAACATATTGTAGCATGGCGTTGTTAAAGGACTCGACATAGTGGGTGTCCTTGCAGGAAGCATAGAGTTCAGCTCGCCTGTAGACAGGAAGAGAATGAAGGTATGACATAAGAGTCTCTTCTGCCGCCAGATTGGCGATTGGTTTTCTCTGAGGTTCATAATGTGGATCACTTCTACACCTCGAAGATGTGTGGCATTCCTTGTGACAACCTTTATAGTGCATGATGATGTTGTCTATATTTTGTCTTAATTTCTCAGGTCTTTTGTCACAGTTTTTCATGGCCCAGTATATATGTGTTCGTATGGAGCCAGCTTTGTCGTCAAGGTCTGAATACCAGACTTTCCCCATAGTCTTCTTTGTACCACTTGTTATCTTTTTAATTGACTTTGTTATGCCTTTTGCCATATGCCATGTATCGTTGGCGTTCGTAGTGTCCCCCCTCTCAACTACAAACTTGGTTACAGATGCGTTGTTATCATGAGCATGTAGAAGTATCGGCACTTGTTGCTGGTCAAAGTGGTCATATATCCTCTTTACCCCTATCAGTTCATGCCTTTGTGTGACTGGATCATCCTCTTTTGAAACAGTTTCTAAACAGAGGACCTTGTGACTGTTATCACCTAAGCATACAACATCCGAAAATCTGGCATTGCGTCTCCAGCAGTGACGTGCATCCGTCATAATACCAATACCCTCAACAGTGTCATTGCTTGATGCAACAGAAAGTGATATTTCTTCTTTGAGAGCATTTTCCTGAGATTTTGTTGCAAGATCTGAAACTATATTTTCGTATGAATCCTGGATATCCTGCAAGTATCTTTCACCAATCAATCCTAAACCAGCGCCTTCAGAAAATTTTGTGAACTGAGATGGAAGCATACCGGATGATAAATATCCGTGAGCAGCTTTCAAGTTGACTAACAACTTTCCACCTTCTACATATGGCGAAGTGTACCATTCTAGTTTGTGGCCTTTGCTGCATACTAATTTCAGTTTACTGGCAAATCTCATTTTAGTACTGTTGTGAATTCGAACATCACATCCACAATGCATATAATGCTCTTGTATTGTCTGTGTCAAATTTCCAACTGCTGAAGATGTGCACAGGAACATGTCCTCATTCAAGCTGTTGTCAAATGTTGAGTAGTGATAGCTACTACTTGCTACATACGTGTCCTTGATAGGACGAGTACGTGTTGTTTCATCCGACTTGCCATTTCGAGAAATGTAAAAGTCCAACACTGTGTTTAAAACTTCCATATTTGACACTTGAGATACTTTGCCTTCTCCAATCAGCATTTTAATGGAATCGATTTGGTTGAAGAGTTGAAGTTTCTCATCTTCATCATTGTAATAAAATGTTAATCTTCCCATCTGTCTTGTTGAGTTTAACTTTCTTTTAGTATTTCTTTCCTTTTGAGACGCCGAATTATCAGAAGGTCTCTTCTTTCTTGGATTCTGCAAACGATTAATGTCTCGCAAACGCTCCATGTTTAAATTGGCCTCATTCTCTGAAATATCTTCAGTAAATTTAACATCATTTGTACTAGACATAGCCATATTGTTTTGTAGTCTGTGAGATAAACTCACAGAATGAGAGTCAAGAGGTTTCAGAGGGGAAAGTCTGATAATTGTAACACTAACTAAATCAGTGTCTGTCAACTAGTTTCAGGATGTTTACACAAGATAAGAAACATTAGTTCTACTCTCATCAGATTCCGTAGATTTCTGATGTCTTACTAGAGGAAGTTCTCAGTCTTGGATATAACATTCCTTGAGAAAGGATGGCGGAAACTAAACGTGTAACCATTCGTCTCACTGAAGAACAATTAGAAGCTATTAAAGGCTTCTTTATGCACTTTGACTGGAATTTAGATATTATACATGAAGAATTGGAGAATGAAGCTAATGATGAAACCCAAGAAAAAGAATCAAAAGTGAAGGAAGAAAGTGAAAATAATTGTGTAGAAATCGCCCCTGCAGGCATAGTAGGTGATGATATCTTGATGAATTCTGTTGAAAGTGAAACTGATTTAAAGCCTGGACAATGTCCACACTGCTTTTGTTGTCCGTGTGTATCGGAGAAAAAACAGAAATGGCTTGGAAAAGGACAGTCTCCACATATTGCTAACAGACCATTACGAAAAGCAAGATATAAAAAGTTTTGGAAAATGCTCAACGATCGAGGAGCTTGGCAAATGAATCATTATCTTATGAAGAAAAATCGTATGGTTCAGGAGGCTGATGTGAGAGGTGAAATTGTGTGGGAGGGCAGGACAGGGGACAGGCAAATCATGCCGGATTGTGTTTTAACATTAGTGCGTGGATTGTATCCAAACCCAGCCGGAGTTAGTTACATGGGTCACAAGTGGCAGTAATGGATAGGAAAACCACAGCTAGTATTGTAAGTATGTATGTGTAGATTACATCTATATTCTTGCCTGGTGCTTATTTCAGTACATTTTCCTTTCTATATACATGATGATTTAGTAACGATTGATAAAACCCAGATGGCAGAGACAGGATAATTGATGGTGTATACTGTGAACAGATTTCCCGCCATATCTCGAAGGAGCAAACCAATACACGTAAACACAACCTCTGACACATGAACTCTGACCCTGTCACTCAAACTCAAAACAACGGTGTAGTTTCAAATGAATACATGAAATTTCTCTCAGAACTAATTACTGCTACATGTGTTTTAAGCCAAATTTTGCACATAGTATCTCTCCATCATCATGAATTACTGTGACAAATTTTATTACTATATGTTTGTTAGATCTTAAGTTACAAGCCTTATTATTCTCCTAGTGGAGAGTCAACTTGTTTGAAATTGCCACTCCATATTTGTGAGGTCTCGCAAAATCTCGCGCTATTTATAGTGCAGTTGCGGGTTTAATCTATGGCGGTTCATTCAGTACTCCTGACGTACCTTCCTTTCCTATCTTATCTTGTTGTGCTTGAGAAATTGGCTCGCTACAAAGCTCTCAACACTTACATTCTGTGTTTGGCTTCCCGTGATAACATTAGTATTCCGTGTCATTTTCTGATGTGAAATTTAAAGGGGCTGTAGTACGTTTTCTAATATGATAAGATAACACTTTATTAGCCAAAAGGAGATTCTTTTTACAACAAAGCATTGACATGGTATGAATCATAATGTGTTATGTATAGATACATATTTATTATACAACAAGTAAAGTAAGTAAAGAGATCTAACAAAAGGAAAAAGAGTGTTTTTAACTGCTAAACGATCCTCCTTAATCAATAAAAAGAACTCCAAACGATTGGTTATGGTTTGGTTAAGCAACATGGATCCATCCCCCATCATCAAATTATTAAAAGGTGTTCACACTAAAATGGCAGTTTTGTTCTAAACATAACATAGTTTTCTATTATTTCGGATAATCTGGTCGTGTAATGGTCTGTATTACCAGTTTAAGTAAAGATATATTTTGAGATGAAGTTTGAAGTACTTATAGAACATGATATGTTGTATTTTGTGTATAGATTTTCTATGATTTTATGGACTTGTTAAGTTAACTTATTCCAAACCATTCTTGAGTGGGTAACTTTCAGGAATAATTTGTTTGTTAAAGGAAATTCAGACTTTGGCATGGACTAATTAATGACTGACATATCTACAGCAAAATATTACTGAATCTACTGTTGAATTAAAATAATTTTCATTTTGCCAGGAGGAAATGACAGATAAAGTGACTTCATTTTTTTATCCTTTTTGTTATTTTTTTTAATACTTTAAGTTCTTTGAAACTTCCGTCATATTCTGTTTATTCAAATGAAATAGATTCCAGTCGTATTTTATGTCCTGTGATAAAAATATTTTTGGCATCATAGATTCATTTACATCAGAAATAATTCAACGACTGCATAGTTCAATATCATATTCAAAAGATCCAAGGTTTCTGAGACCAATTTTATCCAAAATGACAACTACACCAAAATTATGGCTTTCGTAAATACCCAGGGGTATTAAGTAATGAAATGAAGATAGTTTGAATGTGTATTCCCTGCCATTGCATAATTCATAAAGCAGCTTTTCTACAATGTTTTATGTTTAGAAAACAGGGTAACTCGCTGCGTCTAATGGAATTTTGTACTCAGGATCATCTTAAGTTATATCTCTCTGTAGGTTCAGGTTTTGCATTGATTTCAGGGATTTGAACGTTGTCATAAAAATGGAACCATTCCCTTTCTCACAATGGTAGCTATTTAATGTCTTATCTCTCAATAGGTTGTGTTTTTGCATCAATTTTATAGTTTTTGAAAGCTCGGCATAAAAGAGGAATCATCCTCCTACTCACAATAGTATCTGTCAGCCTTAAGAGAGCTTTCTTAAGATTCCATTTCTGAATTGATTTTAGGGTTTTGGGAGGTAGTCTTGAAAGAAAATCACAATCTTCCTGATAATAGTATCCGACAGACTGAAAAGAATTCGCTAAACTCAGGTAGAACAGGAAGCGATCAATGAGTGATGAGAGGAAGTCCATGACAAAATGACAAATGGCCGCCAGTAGGAACTATTTAGCGGGATTAACTTTGATTAGATTTTGTGAGGGAGGAAAAGAGGGCGCGAAAAATAACTGTGATGCATGCTGGGTTACATGCAGATTCTGTCAACCAAGCTTCGTTTAACACGTAGAATATATATTTCATGCATCTAATTTGCAACATCTCGGCGTTTGTATAACCTTTGTTACTAGAAGAGGTTTTAGTCCTGCAATGCTGAAACACTGGGGTGTCTGATTAATGATATGTTTGTCATGAACTTGACCTTGGAATGTTCATATGAGCTTAGCAAGCCCTGATTGACAATTCATGTTTAGTGTTCATATTATTCATTGAACATTTGAAATGTTTGCAAACTTATGAGTTTTGAGTAACTTTGCTTGGATTTCTAGCAAAGTATTCAAAGTAGCTTGATCTTGAATCTGAAATAAAATATTTAACAGTTTTAAAAATGTATGAATCATAAGAATCTAAGTGTTCCAAATTTATCAATGCATTATTTATGTTGCTAAGGGCTTTCATTAATAATAGCTCTAATTGACTTGGACAATTGTCATTCCACTGTAGTATTAATTACCTCATTAGGAAATGTCGACAACAGGACATTTACACAAATAAACGAAGTGCTATGCTGCAAAATTCCTTTTGTTTAGCTCTGACAATGAATTTCTTGGGGGTATTATTTTGTTACTTTAACCAGAATTCTGACAAGTAAAGTGAGTACTAGTTGTTGAAAATGCCAAGTTATCCAATAAAGACATTTATCATTCATGTATTATGTATACTAGGTACCTATTACACTTACAAGTAGATGTCCTAAAATAAAATGTACATGTAAAATTTAAATAGAATTAGACAAGCAACACTGATTTTGTTCTTCCATTAAATGATATTCTCATTAAGGAATAACTATAATGAGTTTTTGAAAAAATGTTTAAGAGGAGTTCTTAAATCTTAATGCATATATTTCTTCACCAAATCTTCGAGTAAAAAGTTCAAATTAAATTTTCATTAAGATTTTGAATTGAAACTATATTTTTTCAAAATAATAGAGACAAATTCATAGTTTATACAAGATTTTTGTTTGAATCTGATTTGTTAAAATAAGTGATCTTTGTTTCCTGCGAGATTTTCAGTCATCTTATGAAGTTGGTGTACCATACATTCACAACCTAGGAAGGTTTAGGAACTTTCAGAGGGTGAGGGTCGCATACTGATTCGAGGGAGGGGGCATGGTGGCCGAGTCGGCAAAGCCGTCAGGTTATCCTTGAGGTGCCGGGTTCGAGTCCACCTGTGACCGGGTGTAAAAACCTTGGAGTCAACTTTGAGTGCGGACTCTTTCAGTGTTGTCACAACCCCTAGTGTACAGTACACAACCCTGTGCACTTAAAAGAACCCACGAATCCGTTGGTAAATGACCAGATGGTGGCCACATGAATACGTGCAGACACCTAGTTGCAGGTACAGCAACGTGCAGTATCCTTGGACAAGATACTGTGACTATGTGTCCTAGTTCACCCAGCTATGAATGGGTACCTCGTAAGGATGAGCATGGTGATTTAACTTGGTGCGCCTAGTGGCTGCAAAAGTTGCATACTCCAAATAGAGCTGAGATTGACAAAGAGTGTCGTTAAACAGTGACATCCAATGATCGGGGGCAAACAGAGCGCCTTTGAGCAGCTTAGCTTAGCTGGATATTGGCGCTATATAAATGTTTATATGTATGTATGTATGTATGTGATCCAACTCATACGCAAATTATTTCGGAAAGGGTTAGGAATCCCCGATTGCCATTGCCAAACATACATCATCTTGCCACGATCTTGGCAAGTACAGGAATGGTGTAACATTAAAGAAGTTAATCAGAAAATCTTCCTGTTCTTACAAGAATGATATTTTTATGAACCATTCCCTCTTCAGATTCTTCTTTGAACACAATATGACAAAAAAGTATGTTTGAAAACAATAATTTATAAAACCAAGATCGTTAAGAAGATGTTACAGATTTTTACCCAACATCTAGAATTCATCATGGGTGGAGATTGACTCGAGTGATACCGATAACAGTAGTGAAAAGCATTAAAATATTCAATTGCGTTTTAAGAGTCCCAACATATTTTTTCGCTGTTTTTTTAGCATTACGTTGATGAGAAACATCAAAAAGCCCTTAACTAGCTCTATCTGTTGCACGTCTGTTCTTACTGTAATTGTCACGAGAAACTGCACCGAAGTCTCCAGGCCGGTTCTTTTATCTGTTAATGTTATTTACCCAACAGAAAACTCGTCCTCTGATTTGAAATGCCAGATTAGTTGCCTAAGAAGCTGTATGAGACTATGTTTGTCTTTGTGTGGAGTTTTTACCTCATTTGTTCGGCAATAGATTACCCACATGCGCCATTAACACTGCTATAAAGTTGAGTTTTCGCTGGGAAGTCAATCGCTCCAACATGGAGGCAAGTCAAGAAGCAGATATACATCACATGTAAGCATGTTATTGCCCTGTTCAAGAGAAACTCTCAGCCTGGTTTTCAACACTCCGTTAAGAGGATAAACATCAATACAATATTACATGCATTTTAAAAATTTTGCAATGTAGATGTGCTCTGTGACTGTGTGGTCCCTTTGGTGGAGAATGTCTTTAAAGAGACAAGATTCGTGATATATAGATATTTTGGTCCTCAAAATGGCTTTTTGTTAGCTGTGGGACATAATAGAACAAATTTGCAATAAATCCTGAATCTTCTTTATTTTGTTGAAGAACAAAGAGAAGGACAAGGAAATGGTTTATATTCAATTTTAAAGATTTGCTAACTGAATTCGAATTAGATTTAAAAATACTTTCTATAAAACCTTAGATATATTGACTAAATGTTATTTGAAAGTAATTAGGAGGAACTTTAAGGAAGATGGTAAGATTTAAATCTTAAGTATTTTAAAAGCATTAAAGTTAAATTCAAGGAGAAAACCGACAGTTTGTGATATTAGTGAGTGTCAACAGAGGGTTTCTATTTCTATTGTGATGTAGATGAGTTGTCCCCAAGTAGCACCATGCCATATTGGTGATGCACTGTTAGGTTTTCGAACCCTGCAGGGCAGATAGGGTTACCAGTTCACAACATTTGGACGCTATCATTCATGAAAATCAATTTCTCCAAATCTTTTATTCTGATTTTTTAGAGATATGTCACGCAACTGCTCAAGAATCAGATTCAAAAGCTGACAATAAGATAGGAGACTTTGCATTCATTTACTTTTTAGCACGTCACTTTTTGAAAGGGGGTTTGTAACCTTTTAGCAATATTCCTGACTGCGTCATATCGCTTTCATTCTCAGCGGGACGAGGCATTGTCAGCCATGATAATTAACAAAATTGTGATTCAAGCAACTTTACCAATGGTATTCCCATTAGTTTGAAACGCATGGTTTTTCTATAGAGTCGTGGATTGTGCTTCTCTCGAGTTATGTCAACATCGTTGGTCAAATATTGTGATCCCGGCTAATTAAACACGGAGCTTTGCATGAATCATGTGGTCAGATTCTTTGATTGGCAGACGGTTCCAGCCGTATTAAACTGCAAAATTAGATCTGAAAAAATTAATCCCGGACTCAGCTGGCATCTGTAAACACAATGGCCATGAAGTATTTCAGAGTTAGTTTTTGGGGTTCCGTGTGACAGAAAGCCATATGGTGTCACATCACCCGAGTCCTCTGGGCTGAGGACTGGGCTGAGGACGCTGACATCGTGTGTGCTGTGAACACACTCATGCTCCGCCATAGTGACGAGACCATTTACACCCCTGACTACATGAGGACCAATCTACGCTTTTCTAATAAATAGATGATTTAAAGTTGGCACTTTTTGTAGTGGGTTTCATGTTGCGCCATCTCTCGCCCCAAATGATTAAACAATTTGCACCCACGAACAGGAGGGACATTGAAAGGTTCTTTTTCTTTCGGCTGAATAGATGTTTTGATGTTGGTTTTTATTAGGAAGACATCGTCTTGATTAGATTTTCATGAATGCATGATATCTGACATTCTTATTTTTTCAAACATCAATTTTGTTCTTGAATGTTTGCGAAGTTTAATGTCATAACCTGTACTGTACATGTCCCGCTATCAAACCACATGTGTTTGCACAAAGAGAACGGCAGATAGAGTTTTGTTGTAGGCTCACTTAAGTTAATACAAAAGTTTTAGCTAAAGATACAAGTCATTTTTTGCACACTTGGCCAGACGTAGTTAAAGATATACCTCTTTGTTCATTTGACAATACGTAAAATTAGTCCTTCCGTGGAAGCAAACATGTTTTGCCAGTGTCAGCAACAACACAGGGTACCTTGTTACGGTAACCTTCACTGCAAACTTGTTCCATGCTTCAGAAAATTTAAGGGTTTGGCCTCAGATCAAGGGTTTCGGGGTTCGAATCCCACCAGAGGCATATCAATTTTGTCTGCAGTAGTGAACTGTTCTACACGCAGTAAGGTTTGAGTGCAATGCCACACTGAATTTCAGCGTTGTACCACTCATGGTTCACTAGTTCCAGCCGATGCTCGCAGGTTTCACTGCAATGCATTGCCACATTACGTTGCGGGCTTTCTCCCTGCCATAATACTAGCAGCCGCAATATAACTGAAATACTCTTGAAAGCAGCATTAAACACCAACTCAACTCACCTTTCCTCACCTCAGAAAATTTAAGATTATAACCAGTTTATACATCATAAACATGTACAGTGTTTTACAGAAACTTTACATTAAACTTCTCCATTACAGAGCGGGCTGGTGATCCACAACATTGAAGAAGACAATGAGTACCTTTGTAACATCAACCTGGAGAGTTTCTCTATGGTGGTTGGCATCAGTCCTGTGGTCAAGTCTCCGGTCATCACCTTCCCTGGTCGACAACTGACCGCCATTGCTGTCACCCTGGCAAATGAACATACCATAGCTTTCATTGGAACTGGAGATGGATATGTCAAAAAGGTAATGGATGTGTATACCATTTGTTAACCCTCAAGATGTTAGATTCTATGTTAACCCTTTTAATCTCGTTGACGGAATATTCAGACCCCTCACTGCCTTGTTTTGCCTTATACTTTTTATGATAGAATACTTTCATTGAAGGAGAACAAATTCTATGAATGTAACTTCTTCATTACTGGAATGTGACATTTCGGTGTAGGTACTAACACCGTTATCTAGCAAATGATAACAGTGTTAGAATCTACACCGAAACATCACATTCCTGCAATAAAGAAGTTGTATATCCACAGAACTTGTTCTCCTTCATCTAACCAACTTCTAAATGTCATTGAAAGAAGGAATAATGTCATCGTTTTTCGCTAATATTTAATGATTTAATTGTGTACATATGATGATGAATCTATGGTATTCTTCAGTTTGATAAAATTTGCATTTTCCACGTTCTCCTTCAGGTTGTTCTGAAGTCCGCAGAGAGAGCACATGAGTATGACGAGATTCTTGTTGATCCCACCAGCGCTATCGCACAGGATATGGCATTTGACCCAAAGAACGAATACATCTATGTCATGACGGATACAAATGTAAGTTTTTAAACCTGCTACAATTTCTTAATGAAATAAAATAGTTTAGTTATAAACTGCTGAATCCATTAGTCCAAAGTCATTCTGAGATGCCAATTAACAGTAATCAATCACCATTAGCAATAGTCTGTCATTGACCATTAAAAAAATAGGCCCTCATGTAGTATTTATGAAGCTGTTGAGAGTTGAGGAACACTTATTAAAGTATAACAAGTATGAATTTAATCAATCATTTTATGATTGTTGACACTGCTGAACATTTAATTTCGTTTGAAAGTTTAAGGATGTGAAATTTATATTATTTGACAAAGAAATGTTATTATTGTTTCATCTATTTTCAGGTGACAAGGCTGAAGGTTCAGGATTGTCGAAAATATGGTAGCTGTAGTGATTGCCTTTCTGACGGAGATCCTTACTGTGGATGGTGTTCTTTGGAAAAGAGGCAAGTTTTTTTTATTTTAGTTTAATTTCATATGAATCAATTCTATAGTATCGTCAATATTCGTTGAATAAGTGATATACACTGATGTTTTGTATATATCTTTTATATGAATACTGTTAGCTGTTGATTGGATGGACATGTATCAACTAGGAGTCAGACAGGGATGCCCTCTCTGCTCACAGCTATTCATTGTGTGTGTTTCAAAAGCTGCAAGGGTAGTCTCCCTTTACTGGGAACATGGCAATTCAAGTAGGTATCTGTTTCTAAAGGTTTATGTGATAAAGAGTGTTGTTGAGGAAACAGATCTTTGAAATGTGTTTAATATTTGTTATGGATGAATGTTGTGATTAAAGATAAATGTAAGATATATGTAATGATGAAAGATACATGTAATGATGAAAGACATATGTAACGATGAGAGATGTATGTAATGATGAAAGATATATGGTTGTCTTTCTTGAAAGTAAATTTTCTGTATACAAATTTGATGTAATATTCAGTATCAAATGTTTACAAGATTTAACACGATGATGAAGCATGCTTACATCAAAAGTTTCTTTCAATGGATCTGTTAACAGTTACCAGACTGTCTAATCCAACGTTTTTCATTCCCAATGTACATTTGTAACTATGTATGCTTCTTTTGGAAATCATTCTGTGGTCAGACAGAGATCATTAACCTGAATAGAGCCATTGTAGCAGAGTAATTCATTCCTCCTATCCTTCATGACTGCAAAATTTTTAATATCTACGCTGTGATGAATAGCAATGAATGAATGAGTCATGTAAAGAAATCCCTAACGACTTTTTGATGACAACCGTTTTAGGATGAAAAGTGAAAATTACATTCAGTTTGTTGCATTACCAAGTGTTCTCCGCTTGGAACATCATTCACATGAGTTGAAGCCTTTCCCCTCCCTGTTTGGATAAGGGCTTCTATTGGAATTTCTCCCATGCTAAATATGGAAATTAACGAGCAAAATATCATTAATGATCGGTTAATGAGAGTCTTCAGGAAACTGAAGGATTTGCAATTTCCTTGTCGTGTAATCAGCAGTGCTAGGCAACTGTTGAATATTCTTTAAAATGAAGCCTTGAAATTTAAATTGTTTCAACAAATGGAAGGCAATCGTTTGCAGTAGTTTTTCGGGGATCAGATTGAGGATGTAGCGCTGCTTAACCTTTTGCATGATTGCATCAATGCAAAACTCAGTTAAGCCTAAGACATATTGGCCTACAAGCCTCTCAAATGAGCTTTTTCAAATTAATTTCTCTTGCATTTTTTGGGTGCAGGTCTTTTGTGATTCATTGTTTGAATACGTCTCTGCTAAATACACATTGTGTCAAAATGTCTCATACTATGGGAGTAATCCAGTTTGATTTGTCCTCTACAATTTAGATGATACGCTAGTGTTTAAAATATGTTTGAAAGACATTTTTTCATAAGTAATGTGTAAACATAAAGAATATAATATTTCAAGCCTTGATTTTGAATTATCGTTTTTTAGAATATCTGCCGGTCTTAGTTTTAAGCGATTCATATACTTGTTATTAAAATTTGAGCTGTTGTTCATTATTGGATGCATCATTCTGGTTGGTCAATTTACAGGAATCAACTTGTTAATAAAGAAAATTATCTTTGTTTGGCCACTTTCTTTGAATATTACAAGTTCAGTGGGTAATTTGTTAATTATTCATTATATAAACACAGCTAGAACAAACTTATTGTTTACACTTTAGTAATATGATGACGAGATATGAGACTGGTATTTTTTATGAATTCCAATAATAATATTTCTTAGTGTTCAGTCAAGATCATTATGAACTAATTCAGCAACTGTCTATAAATTTGTATCTTAATGATTTACATCCACAAACAAGAAATAATAACAGTTGTAATTATCTGTAGGTCACATTAGAAACATGAATAATTAATTATTTTTCATCTGTCTAAAATCAGCTAAATCAGAATCAATATTTTCTTATTGTTTTTAGAAATACTGTATGGCTTTCACTTCTGAAATAGAAATATTTTTCAAATAAGTTTTATGGTTTTCATAACAATTAATGTTTCCAATTTTATGAGCTGATTAGCTCTTTCCTTATGAGTATAGAATTAAAAACTTTTATAAAATAGAATCTCTTGATAAAGATAATAAAAACTTTACAATTAATTAATTACAAAGATCATCGGTTAACTGTCTCGTCTTGTGATAATTAATTATATGAATGAAAAATTTCTTATTTTCATAATGGCGTATGTCATTTTAAGTACATGAAATGAAAATCAATTAAATTCTAATAAAAGCAGACAGTAAGCAAAAAGATAAAAAATAAATTTGTTATGTCATTGATTATTTATAAAGGTGTTTGATTACTTCATATCTAGGGGAATCTTTCTCAATAAGAGGCAAATAGTGAATATGATTAAGAAATTATTTGAATTTTACATATTTTTAGAAATACAATTTTGGTACTGATAATATAACGTAATGCAACATACAATGAATTATTGTAACTCTTGGTTGGTGAATTAATCAAAATGCACAAATTCTAAGTAATTAAAGGAGCAATCCAAAATTGGCTATAGAGAAGCTCTCGTTATATTCCGGAAATATAGGGAAAGGATTATTTCAAAGTTTTTATACTACCTGACTTTCATCATACGTCTTGAAAGATACTCAATTTGAAAATGATTTGGAATACTGTTATGCTTTTCAGAGTAAGTATATATATCATTAATGAAAGCTCATTCGAAAAAGGATGTCAAAATATCTTCTTAAAATTGATTAATTACATAGGTGTCGTACCTGTCATCAATCAAGGTAAAACTGACAAATCATCAATTTTACTGAAGCATAATCTTGAAAGATCATCAATTTGAATAATTTTAAGCCATTTCATTATGGTTTTGGCAGTTCAATATTTCAGATATAAAAGCTTATGGTAATAAAGATATCAAAACATCTTCATATAATTGATTAATTACAAAGGTGTTCTGTTACCTGTCTCGAATCAAGGTAAAACTCTGACAAATCATCAATGTTCTTGAAGCACCATCAATACTAAATAATGGTAGGCATTCTTCTCAAGATGACAGTCACTGGATGTTCCTGACATTAAGTGATGACATGTGTTATATGAGAGTCCGACATTTGGTGACATGTTAATTATACACCAAAGTAAATAATTACACAACATTTTAGCTAATTAGTTGACATGATGGATCTTTCTAATGAATCCTTTTAACAGCACCTGAGCTATTGTCAAGGAAAGCTTGAATTATCTTTGAGGCCTCAAGAAAAGACATTCATTAAGCTTTGTTATTTGCCGGAAGAACAATTGAGTTGGATTAATGTCGTTGATCATCGTCTTGGAACTTCATACACTTTTGTATTAACTCTCCTCCGTCTTTTGATATAAGAAAGTTCTTGATTAGCTGTCATCAAATCATTCTTGATGTCTCACATTCTTTGGTTTCAGAACAGTTGATTTTCAATTTCAATTTCCTTTCATTTGGAATGATTGACAGGGATATCAACGCTTCAAACATAACATTGTTAAAGTTTTAAATGTGTGATGAAAAGTTTTAATTGAAGTTGGTAACTACAAGTTGAGATTATGTTCATTGATGATGAGAAGATATTGTATTACGTGCACAATTTACAGAAACATTAAAATAGTTGTATCTTTGCTACTTGTGGGATCACTATCTACAATTGTACAAATTCTTGTACTTCGTTAAAAAGTACAAAAATTTGTACTATTGCAGATAGTGTAATCCCAAATATAACAATGCTACGTTTGTTCGCTATCTAAATGGCATATATTTCTAATGAAAATAGTTCTCCCAAAATGAACATTGGTTGAATGGATTTCAAAGGAAAATTAATATTAAATCTAACATCAATTCTATTGTAAAAGTTGAAACTACTGGCCTAGATTTCAAGAGCTCTTAGTGCAAAGTTAGTTATTATAAGTAGCTTAACGATAATGACTATCTTAGGAATTTAAAAAAGTAATTTTAAGTAATTCTCTCGAACATTGTTACTGAACAAATCAACTATTTCACTGTTTAAAATCCAGAAATACACCTTTAACCTTACGACAAATGGTATTTTAATGAAAAATAAATTTTAGATAAAACCGTTTCACAGGTTCTTTTGCTTGAAAATAAATTTTAATTGAAAAATATATGATTTTTATTTGGTATGGTTACATGAAATATAATTATCATTTATGTTGAATAGTTCTGATAAACCTAATGTGTAGATTAATACATGCCACGCTGGGACTAAGCAAGACTAATTTGGGACCATGGAAAAGCTGCAGCGTAATGGTCCTATCCGAAGTCATCCCGTTCAGCATTGAGTCATTATCCCCTGCTAATTACTCAGACAGCTCACTCATTGGTATATAGTCTATTTCATTATCTTTGTACGCTGGGGAGCAAAGCGGCCCATAAATAATGGATAATAGAAAGTCATATTCATAAATAAAATAGATGCATTGTCTTTTTCTCAAGTGATTCTTTTGATTTATATAAAATCAATTTTCAACTATGCATAATATTTCAATAAAGTCTTTTTACATTTTGTGATTTGGCATTAAATTTATATCCAAATTTAACTGAAGATTTATATCAAATCAATTTTGAGGTATGCATATGTTACCATAAAATCTTCGTAAATTTTGTGATCTGGTGTTGGATTTATATTAAATTTTAACTTCAGATTTATATGAAATCGATTTTGAACTGTGCATGATATTTCAGAAAAATCGTTATACATTTGGTTATCTTGCATTAGATGGACAGGTGAAACTAATAACATAATTTTGAAAGATTTATACTGATGGAGTAATTGAACATTAATGAAATTTAATATGGTTATTATTCATTTTAAAATATCACATATGTCACGTCCAAGTGAACAGGCAGGTGGTTATTTTTATGATATAATATGAAATGATGTATCATGAGTGGTTTAAGAATAATAGGTAAAAATCATAATTGTCAGATACATTATAGATAAAGTTATCCATTGTAATATATTAATTAAAAATAAAATGACAGATATATATATATATATATTAAAATATGATAATAATGCTAGAATATTATATTGCAAAGATTCAATTTTGGTATTGAATACATCAAGTAACTGCAGTATCAAGGGGTGGATCTGATATACATGTTTCTTTAGTCAAATAAAGTAAAGAATATATTCAATATATTAAGCCGTGTAATCTATAACAAGGCCTAAATTGGTCAAGTTTTAAGCAACACTATTCCAGAGAGACGCAGGAAAACCTATATGCTGCTAAAAATCTTTTCCCAGTTTCTGATATTCAGATTTCTTTGTGCGCACATTTTAAAATCATTTCCACACATTTTGAAATGTTTTATTTTGGCATAAGCACTTTTTAAGACAAGTGTATTCTATTGGGAACTCTGATTAAGATTGATATACAGGCTTTACCACTTCTTCGCACTTAGATGTGCATAACGAGAGAGTGTTTTTGTAATCCACAATAGTATCAAGCACCTAATTGGTCCCTTTGGGTGGAATTTGGAAAAATGTTTGACTTACAGAGAAACATGCGGAGACACTGACAGATCGACTTATTGAAATATTTTTTTCCGCTGGGCTATTTCGTCGCAATTCACAAGTTTCGGCTTTTGATTTGATAGCATTTCATTCTCCGTTTATCGTCCACAATCCTTTATAGTATATCCGTAATGTCCGCAAATACGGAGATAAGATATAAACTCTTTTATGGACACTGCTAATGGGGAAGATAAAATAACTGGCAACATATCCAATTTGCATGTATCTCGATTCAGTTATCGATCAACCATTATGTGTGTGATTTATATAGTGGGAGTCGCACAATTGCTTTAATGGAAAATCAGAACTCGAATTGAAGCAATCCCTTAATAGATGTTATCTAGTACCACTGCGCTCGTAAAGCGAGGATGAGGAGTGTGGAATTGTGGGTATTGTGTGCAGAGTGTGTATTCCGTTATGGAGGTATACTTTATGGGACGTGAGCTAACGTGATAACAAAGGCTCAGAATGGCCCTATCTTGCCTACCATCTGTTAGCGCGGGGTCGCTCTATCATCAGCCAACGAACAGTTGTTCTAAGCCTCGTCAAAGTATAATTCCCTGCAATGGAGACTTTCCTTTCTTCACAATGTACACTACCAAGTAAATCAAAACACAATGAGGACGAATCTACAGTAATTCAGCTCTTCGGCTGATGCAGTCGTAAAAAATCTTCGATAAATTTGATGAGCGATTCTATCGTATGTTATCTATAATTCATGGCTTAACGCTGTTTATCATACGTCTTGTTTGTTCCAGAACTTGTAGAATCTTGTTTGGCGATTAGAATCTTACGGTATCTCATTTTGTGTAGTGAAATGTAGAATGATGATAGAACTGTTTGCTTCAGATCCGAACTGTTCCATTATGAATTTCTTGATTTAATTTGGAAATTAAGTTTTAAGCTTCAATTTTAAGTGTTTTGTCTAATACCAGAATAAGTAATACCCTTAGTCATCAAATTTAATTTGAGAATTTGAATATGGAATGTTTGTCTTTGTTGAGTTTCTTTCAAGAGAAGTCTTAAATACCCCAACAATTTTCATAACATTTTGTATTTAATACATGAACAATATATATTCCCGGTACATGAAAAACTTATGAAATCTATCATGGAAAAAAGAATTATTTAGACAAATTTTCATGCATCTCATCTCTGAGTTAGCTTCTCTGTACAACAATGGATCATGACGAGTCCTCAAATGGCATGAGATATTTAACGAGAGTGGACAGACGATTAATGATTGACACATTCCCTTATGAAGTTGCTGAGGCGAGGTGTAGAAATATTGGAGATTATAATTTCTCTGACCCTTGGAGAATCCGCATAATTAATGAGAAACATTAAACCACAATGATTTCACTGGGGACGGTGCGATACGCACGAGTGCTCACGACATTGCCGTTTTTCATATACATCAACCCATGAAGGGAATTTTAAACTTTAATATTCATCGATGGTAATCTCGAAACAAGATCGACAGGAAACAATGGGGGATTTGTGCCACAATGCTTTGTTCGTTTTAGTGTATTGAAGTTGCGTTTGGACACACTTCAAAGTGTGATACTGGATTATGTTTAATGCGTTTTACAATAAGAAAAAAATATGAAAAATAACTTTGTTTAATTTTTTAAGCTGTCTATAATCTTTTTTCCATTGGGATTTAATGCAGACTTTCGCACACAAAAGATCTGTGTCAGATGTATGTTTAATTGAAATTGTTGTTGCGAACGTATTGTCGATGAACTAATACATGCATTAAAAATGTATGATTGTGATTGTTAAATGTCAAATCTTGATTAATGAGTTTGATAATAGAAAATGATTACAGGCCGTCGATTATCTTAAAAAAGTATTCTTCACATGTCCACAACAAGTTTATTATTTATTACAACTGGGTGTCCACATTGTAAGCTTTTCTTTACTCTTTTGTACTAAATTTATGATTTATCATCTGATTATAAATGAAGAGTTACATTAGATACAACTAAATCTATTTCTGATGCCCAAAATAAAAAAAATGAAAATTTGAAACTTTTTTGTCGTCTACTTTTAAGTGCTTATTTTATAAAATGTCAAAAATATTATGCTGCCATATTTCTTGATGAATCATATTTAAAAGTACATTTTACATTCCCACCCTTAGCTGAGACAAGTTTAACCATTAAAGTCCAAAATTATGAACCAGTGGGTTAACTCTCCAACTACCAAACTTTTTTAGATGAACAGATGTTTGGCGACTTAGGCTGCCTTCCACAAGGACGGGGTTAAAATGGATTCGCGTCTATATTTGAGGGGTCTCATTAACTGATGATAGTTTGTGTATGGAATCTGTGTGTCTTGGATTGCTACCAGCTTTAAGCAGTTACTGACCTTTCCTGTGTTTGTCTCTGGGAGATGAAATTTCCCGTATTGTCTGGTAATCTTACAAGGAATATCATTACAAATGTCACCAGTGTCACTGCATGTGTGGTCACGTCTGGCGCTTGTCCCATACTCTCCTCACATACTCTCCTCACATACTCTCCTCACACACTCTCCTCACATACTCTCCTCACATACTCTCCTCACATACTCTCCTCACATACTCTCCTGGCATACTCTCCTCACATACTCTCCTCACACACTCTCCTCACATACTCTCCTCACATAATCTCCTCACATACTCTCCTCACATACTCTCCTCACATAATCTCCTCACACACTCTCCTCACATACTCTCCTCACACACTCTCCTCACACACTCTCCTCACATACTCTCCTCACATACTCTCCTCACATACTCTCCTCACACACTCTCCTCACATACTCTCCTCACACACTCTCCTCACACACTCACCTCACATACTCTCCTCACATACTCTCCTCACATACTCTCCTCACATAATCTCCTCACATACTCTCCTCACATACTCTCCTCACATAATCTCCTCACATACTCTCCTCACATACTCTCCTCACATAATCTCCTCACACACTCTCCTCACATACTCTCCTCACATACTCTCCTCACACACTCTCCTCACACACTCTCCTCACACACTCTCCTCACATACTCTCCTCACATACTCTCCCCACATACTCTCCTCACATACTCTCCTCACATACTCTCTGAGTCATGTTATTAGTCCTTCCCTCTTAATTTTGCTTTGAGACAGGTGCAAAAATAACACGTTTTTTAGGATTTCTCAAATGTTTGTTTCTATAATTTGTATGCTGTAACCATGTTTCTTGGAGTAATTGGATGAACTTTGATGGATTTGGTTTAACTTGTACATGAACAAATCAGAGTTATTAGTGAAGCTTTTTCATGGAAACCTCGAGTTCGAATCCTGCTAGGGGCTCAGCAACTCTGACTGCTGTTGACAAGTGTTCTACATGCAGTAAGGTTTGGGTGTAGTACTACACTGAATTTCATCACAGTACCACCCATGGTTCGCTAGTTCCAGCCGTTGTTAGCAGGTTTCAACATAATACATAGCCACTATGATGTTGCAGGCTCTCTCCCTGCCATAATGCCGATGCTTGTAGGTTTCACCGCAATGCATAGCCACATGGCGTTGCGGGCTTTCTCCCTGCCATAATACTGGCAGCCACGATATAAGTGAAATACTCTTGAAAACAGCGTTAAACCCCACCTCACCTCACCTCCAATAACTTTGAGTATGATCAGTTTTAGACAGAGTCACCTGGAATTATAAGTTCTTCCTTTGCTTCCAGGTGTGTGTTGAGGCACAGCTGTCCTAATTCTGAAGATCCCTCGCTAGCAAGATGGCTGCACGGGCGTGCAAATCAGTGTATCTACATCACCGAGATCTCGCCCAAAACTGTCTCCGTCACCAAGGTTGAAGAGGTGAGAAATTTTTTTTATTTGCTAAATAAAACTTGATATGGCAAATTGCTCAAAACATTTAACAAATAAATTTGTCACCCCAAGTTTTATTTGCTCAAAATATTAGTATAAACTTGCTTTGTCGAAGACAAACTATGATCATGCATGGCATGAACTTCTAAAAAAAATTCAACAAAAGCTCCTTGTGATGCTCGTAGCTGATAGTGATTACATTTACACTTTTTGCTTTAGGGGACTCTCTGCAGGTCCATTTTTTTTCGAACTTCTCTTAACACTAAAGATTTGCAATTACTTTACTTTAGATTCAAAAAGGGCTCAGAGAGCTTAAAAAATCATGGGCTCAGAAATTTGTGTTTGCAATAAATGATTCAATTTTTGCCCTGATGAATATTTCATCTATTCCTCCCTACAGCTGCACCTGACCATCCCGCAGCTGCCCTCCACCAGCACGTACAGCTGCGTATTCCAGGGACTCAACTGGAGCTCCAAGGCGGACACGTGGTACTTCGGGGCCAAGTGCAAGACTCCCAACTTTAGAGAACTCAACCTCTCTCTTGCGGATAAAGGTAGGCATGGGCAGCCTTGGTAGTCAGTCTTTGTTGACAGAAACTGGTCTGTTTTATTTAGCAAGTCTGGAATGAGTGGTCACGTCACTCTGTCCTGTCTTCTTTCTCAACATACTAATATGATTGTAAGTCAGTAAGGTAACTTTAGTGTAATGTTAAAGAATAGGAGTTAAGGTTTACCTTAGTAAAGGTTGTTTTGTGAAGGGAGCCCTGAAACATTTAAACACTTGATAACTAGTTTGTGGTTCAGGGCCCATATTTTCGAATCTGTCTTAGAGCTAAGTCATAAGTCAATGTTAATGTATGGCACTTGCGACTATCTTGTGCTAAGAGAGCTTCAAAAATAGGGGTCCAGGTGTTAGTTTCGCAAAGCCTAGGCACCCTAATTAATAGTTATACCTTGAGTTGTGATCTTTGTCAAAGAGAGCTCTTTGCAAGTGGGACCTGATTCTTGTGTTTTACATTTAGAAAGGCTACACTATGCAGTGTTACATTTGAAGATTTTCTTGTCACATCAGTCGCTAGCCTGTCTTCTCATAGAGCAGTGAACTTCTAGAATCCAGATTCTTGTATCCTCGCCGCTAATGGCTGTGATACTGCTGAAGTGGCATTAAACAGTAACTTACTCACTCACTCTTGTGTCCTCAAGATCATCAGATTAAGTTAAATCAATTAACACAAATTATTAAGTCTATAATAGGGGGCGAGATAGCACAGTGGTTAGCGCGCTCAGCTTCGAACAAAGAGGTCCGGGGTTCGAATCCCGCCAGGGGCACGGCAACTTTGTCTGCAGTAGAGAACTGTCCTACACGCAGTAAGGTTTGGGTGCAATGCTACACTGAATTTCAGCATAGTACCACCCATGGTTCGCTAGTTCCAGCCAATGCTCGCAGGTTTCACCGCAATGAATAGCCACATGGCGTTGCGGGCATTCTCCCCACCATAATACTAGCAGCTGCGATATTAGTGAAATACTCTTCAAAGCGGCATTAAACCCCAACTCACCTCACCTAAGTCTATAACATGAAGTGTAACATGTATGGAACATCAACACTGTAAAGTCTAGCTCTCTAATCCTAGAGGAGGAAATGTATAAGATACCACTCAAGACTAGATGATTAGGCAATATTCTCTTAACCTGTAAAAAATATATGACATAAAAAAAAAAATTCATCTGTTTTAGATGATTTTTAAATATTGAGATACGTTATGTTAACTCTGAGAAATGTTGAATAAAATCCTACTTTTTATCTGTACCACAAAAAATCTATTTTACGAATATTCCCCGTCTTAGTTTGCAACAGGTCATCACAAACCACTAAGTGCACTCAATTCAACCAGACAGAAATATCCGGAACGCCATGTATAATCTAGAAACAAAAATATCCCTATAGCTGGAGAGGGAGGAAGAAAATAACCAGTTGTCAGTCGAACAGCATGAGCTGGAGTTTTTCCTCCATTCTGATTCAATGTATAATAGATGTCTCCGCTCAGAGGAAACGACACTCTTTTAGACGCAGTGGAATTTGAAATCTCTCTTCTTGGTAGAAATGCATAATATCTGTGTTTGAAATAAGACATGTTTACATCAAATGTACTTTAATTTATCTGCACCAAAATGTATTTCAAACATACTTTTATTCGAATTTTGTGATTTTTTCCTTGATTGAATCTTTGTTACTTACAAGCTGTAAGAGTGTATTCATTGAATCGATTTGGAATAAATTTGAAGAACAAATGACTTATGCATGTATACATACTTTTTGAACAACGTTTATATAGGGGAAACCCTGCTTGTCTATCCTAGTTTCTGTAAGGTCTGGAAATAAATACCGTTTAAATCATATATACATACATTACATCAATTTCTCAGATCCATGACAATTTCTTTTGTAAAAGTTCTCGAATGACAACAAGGGCTTTTGGGCGATTAGTCTTTCTATTACGCAACAACAGTTAAATGGAACCAATTCCTGGATATTTCTCAACTTTTTAAAGGGACTGTAGCACATTTCTTTTCAAATTCGTTTCATCAACTTATTTGAGCGAAAAAACGTGCTCCTGCCCCTTTAAACTCGCCTCAAACCCATTTCTACATTGTGATTGGCTTACCATGAGAACTCTATCTTATACTTAGAGCATGGTATTGAACATACAGCGTTATAGACATTTATTTATCATCATTATCTTTAAAAAAGGAGATATTTTAGAATGTAAGATTATATTTGAATTAAACTCTTCCATTTCACTGTTTTAACTTAAAAATGTGAATTTATGGTTTGAAATATTTTCGGTGCCTGTTACAGTTATCTTTCTGTTTGGAGATAAGTTTAAACGTTAAACTGTCTACGTTTATATACCTTTTCAGTTAAACCAGTCTTGCAGAACTTAACACTATAACTTATCTTAACTACTTTTAGCAATTACATATCTTTATATAGGCTTAATACCTGTTTATCAATCCATTAATTTTTTCATAAATAAATATTGTTTAAATCACTTATCTTAGATATTTTTTCGACAATAAACAGTATCAGCATGTATGAAAATCAGACTTTTTGGGTGGCAATTGGAAACTTGTTGATTTTTGTGTGAACATTAATTCACTATCAGTGTCTATGAATAATAAATAATATTCCTATTTGATACTGTTTACCACTATCAGTGCGTATGAATAAATAACGATACTCGTCTGGTAAGAAACTATGGCTAAGCCGAGAGAAGAGCTATCGTCAGTGTTAAGTGTCACAGATTCTTGTATTCTTTATGTCTGCGCGGATAACTACATGATAGTACATGTTACACCACTGCAGCACTTATCATCTGCAATACAGCTCTTATCTTGGTACTAAAACAGTCTATCATCACCTGGCTCAATTACAGTGGCTATCTACAGAAATAGTTTATGTAAAAATCAAATAAATTCCACGCAGCTACTAAATCCTTGAGTGTTATCATGAAGAGCGCATATTTTTCTTCTTAAGAACATTACAAGGTAAAAAGTCGGTTTTATTCCACAATCAGCCGTTTTTAATGAAATATAGCTGAATATTTCATCAGAATTAAATTGATTTGAAACGCATGTCTGCATGTTTGTTCCATAAATTTGTTTCACTTGATAAACATTCCAGTTTTAGCGATTATTTCAATTAAAACTATTGATTTCATATTTAGGAAGTTGGAACAAATATTCAGACAAATAACTTTAATATCAACCCTTTTTACTCTGAAGTATAATTGACTATTGATAAAAATTAACCTTTTTGATTAAAATTCTTCCTTAGGGCAATTTATTTTAAAAAGTAAACACAACAATATGCACCTTGCAAAGTGCTTACATTTAAAGCAAGTCTGAAGTTTTTTTTATGAAAATGTTTCCATAAGTTTATTAAAAACAATTTAAAACAGTAAAAACCACCTTGCAAAGTTCTACCATTTAAAGCATATCTTAAGTTTCAAGTTTCAAATCGCCGCTAATGGCTGCAATACTGCCGAAGCGGCGTTAAACAATAACTCACTCACTCACTCACTCAAGTTTCAAAAATCTTCTTTAAATTTATTTTTAAAATTCAGATTTAAAATCAGTAAAATCTACCTTGCCAAGAGCTGAAATAAATGAAGTTAAAAGTTTTTCAAGCATTTTTGTGAAAATTGTATATTTAAAAAAAAAACACTGTACAATCTACTTCGCAAAGTGCCAACATTTAAAGCAAGTTTAGTTTTCTTTCAGTTTTTTTTATAAAGATAAACACTGTGCTCTTATTGCAAGTTGTAAATACATTTCTAATGTTTTATTTATTGTATTTCAGCCTCGCAGACAATTACTTTGGCTCTGAACTCGAGCGAGACCGGCAAACTGTTTGTTACGAAGAGCTTTACTTTCTACAACTGTAGCAACTTTAAAACGTGAGTGGAATTGATAAATAATTCCAACCTTGTAAGGTGCCAAGGCGAATGTCAATTACATTGGAGTCGAACGGAAAGCATGTTTTAACTTAAAAACAGAGACGTTCGTTCAGAGTTGACTATCAATGTGATTGACTTTTAGCCAAGTCAGTTAGGCAGCACCGAGGTCGTTTATTTTCGAGAGAATCAATGTTAAAAACAGTGATGTATCCATAATGTCGTTTGCTTTCTCTGAGAAAAAATGTTTTTTATATTCATAGTTGATGGATGTTTGTCTTTTTTGCAATTGATTTTTGAAACAGTTTTAATTTGACAGTAGACGTTTGAGTAAAGTGCAGAAACTTTTAGTGTTTGAAGAATTGCATTTTGAACGGGTTGTTTTTGTCTTGATGTTGCTAAATGGATAAAACTACTATAAGATGAATTTATTCTTTTATCTATGATAGATTTGTTGATCCTGCAAAAGGATAAATTTATATATTACCTTCACAAAATGTTCATTATCATATATTTACCCGCTGATGACTGCAATATTGCCCAAGTGGTGTTAAACAGTAACTCACTTATTCATGTCTACAAAATATGGGCGGCATTACTAACTTTTATCTTTCTTTGGTGATTAGCGTGTCTGCTTATGAGTTATGGTTCGTTTCACTGTTTACATGCAGTAATCTTTACTACCAATTACTTCAATTGTCTGACATTTGAGGTCTGTGACTCGTTAGCAGACAAGTCAATCACCATAGGTAGATAGGTAGATAAAAGTGATCTCATTTTTATCCTTGACGCAGTCTGCCTTTAATGTTAAGTTAACTTGAGTGATTTGAACAACTGCCCTGATCAACAAATTGTCTAGTCTCAAATCTGTGGGGATGATGCATCCATCTTGAAAATGAAATCATGTTCACCCTTGACACACTTTTGATTCACAACGCCATTGAAAGTATTTTCTATGCATGTTATTCCTTTTCTTTGTTCCCAACTCCCTGAGAAGTATACAATCGTTCTTGTTACAGATGTTCATCGTGTGCCAGCTCGCCATTTGTGTGCGATTGGTGTATCTACGAGAACTCGTGTCACCACAACACTCGACAGTGCCAGGGGGGTATTGTCAGGTCACAAGCTGTAAGTTAATTTATTTTATTAAAATTATTTAATATTTCATCAAGAAACAGTTAATGAATTAAATTTGTAGACCAGCAATTCATGTGAAGAAAGTTAAAAACAAAGAAATATTGTTACCAATGGGCAGATATTTAACTGTGACTTCTCGGCAACTTTTGATGACTTTTGCATGAAGAGGGTTAAAGGCAATTTATGGATATAATGTTTATAAAAAATTTATAGTGAGATTTTTCCTTGCGTAATTGTTTTATAACCGATAATCATTGTAAAATAATTAGTCCTTGATTTCAATTGTAAAGAAGCGATAAATATCATCAAGTATAATTTTTTTTCGATTTTATCCGTCGCAATAAATCTGCCCTTTGATAGTCCTTGTCGAGACTGATGTACATGGTTCCCGCATTATGCCACTGTCCCAGAAGGCGATGTGAAAAGTTTGCACTTGATAGGAAATTGCCATGTTATGTCTGATTGTTTTGTATCAGATTGACCTGCCACTTTGTTACGCTTCAATTAAGTGCAGACAAAGCACTAGTAACTTTTGAACTTTTTTATGGATTTTTTTGTTTAAAACTGAAGATAATTTTTTTTCCTCGTCACTTTTTATAAGGACTGAATTTTTTATATTTTTTTTCGAAATTGAAATTGAAATTTGTCTTACCTGTATGAAATTGACATCTTGTTACACCTGACTTTTTTTTACCTGCAGAGCACGTTACCTGGAAGACGTGGAGGGATTCACTGCCCGAGGATCGAGACTAAAACAACAGATAACATCTACCTACCTGTCGGTGTACGCAGAACGGTGCTTCTCAAGGGCTACAACTTCCCCGATATTGGTGTAAGTATCAAAAGAAGATATGTTGCTGCAAATAATTTTTATAATCAAGGAGAGATCATGTACTAATTATACCCCCGCTACGAAGTAGTCGGGGGTATATAGCGCTCAGCGCGTCCGTCCGTCCTTGCGTCCGTCCGTCCTTGCGTCCTTCCGTCCGTCCGTCCGTCCGTCCGGAACACTTTTGGTTCCGCTCATAACTCAAATACTACTTGTTCAATTGTTATGAAACTTTATACATGTACACTTTATGGTCCCTAGATGTGCCTTTTCTATGTTTCCCTCAGATTCCATGATTATTTTTTCAGATTTTCCACTTTTAAGCGTCTTTGTGTGCGCGTCTATGGTCACACTTTTGGTTCCGCTCATAACTCAAATACTACTTGTTCAATTGTTATGAAACTTTATACATGTACACTTTATGGTCCCTAGATGTGCCTTTTCTATGTTTCACTCAGATTCCATGATTATTTTTTCAGATTTTCCACTTTTAAGCGTCTTTGTGTGCGCGTCTATGCTTACACTTTTGGTTCCGCTCATAACTCAAATACTACTTGTTCAATTGTTATGAAACTTTATACATGTACACTTTATGGTCCCTAGATGTGCCTTTTCTATGTTTCCCTCAGATTCCATGATTATTTTTTCAGATTTTCCACTTTTAAGCGTCTTTGTGTGCGCGTCTATGGTCACACTTTTGGTTTCCGCTCATAACTCAAATACTACTTGTTTCCAAGAAGGTATTAACACCTCATATACATAGCTTCTTTCTTATAAATCTGGTAAATGATTTTGACATGTTCACATTCAAGGTCAAAGGTCAAGGTCATGAGTGCTTTAATTACTACAATAATCCTTGTAAACATGATAACTTCAAACGTTTTTGTGCTGTCAGGCTCTTATTTGGTATATATCAACTATTGAGATAGACCAAGATTTGAAAAAGTTTTCGCTAAAATCTGTCAAAGGTCAAGGTCACAGCAAGGTCACAACTTAAGCATGCTATTGTGAATATGCCTTATGTTAACAATGAACACTTTGAGTCATTGCATGATTGTTGTACACAATGAAAAGTAATCAGTGATGGTGTGACCTTGAAGGTCTAAGGTCAAGGTCAAGGTCATGAGATATTGGTTCAGGCCATGTTAATCCTTTGATCCAATTTTGAAATCAGAAATAGGTTTTAAGAACAAACTTGTGAAAAGTGACCCCAGTGATGATTCAACTTGTTAGAATAACTTGAATAATGAACAAATTTTGGTCCAAAAAAAATCCCATTTTATTTATGCTGAGGAGAAGGCGGAACAGGGAAAGGCGAGACCCAAAGTTTCGGAGCTGCTCTGCTTTTGCGGTGTCCCGCAAACGCTCTTCTAGTTGTTCAAATGTTACGAAACCACTTTGACTTTTACTTCTAAAACATGCTTAGAGGTGTAATACTTACTCTGCTTTAATAATATATGTTATGGTCTTTTCATACAAAAGTTTAAACATTGATACCCTTTTGCTATTTTCAAACATTTCTCTTTGACCAATGTTAATGTAAAAGCGGGGGTATCATAAGTGAGCTTTGCTCACTAATTCTCTTGTTCACTACAGTTTTGGAATAAGGTCCTTGGTAAAGGTATAAATGTATAAAATATGAAAACAAACGGAGATCATTTTTAATAATTTAATAATTTTTCAAACACAAATCAATTAAAAAAAAAAAACTTTCATCCAAATTCATATAAATTTATTATACTTTCAATAAAATTTAAAATATTATGCAAACTTCAAGTTTTCTAACAGATTCAAAAGGTATTGTCTTCATATTACAGCCGAGCCAAAAACCATACTTCTGTGAAATAGACACCGGTGACCGCAAGTACCGAGCATCCGGGGAGAGACTGGACGACACACACATTACCTGTGATATGCCAAAGGTAAGGACGCAAGAGGATTTCGGCCAACGATGATGATTCCTTGAACAAAATGATATTCCTGTAAATTGATCATTCAGAATGGTAATTCAACAATTATAGTGTGCACATAGGTTGGCTCCATTAAATTCAACCCTGTTCCGAGGAATAAAATCTACAAATAGTGCATATCAAGATACGAACTTGCTCTGTAGATTTTTCGTCTTAAGATCTGAGAACAGGTGTATATAGGTGTGTGTTCTGTACCAATTTAGTGCAGAGAAAAACACAGTCACATAGCTGATCAATTCTTTTTAAATGGTTAAGCATTTGGAATTATTTGCTAACACGTTCCTCATGTCACGGATATAGATGAAAGGATAGATGTTTGGAGTACCCCTAGCTTCAAGCAATGAAAGCTTTTGAATGAGGTTTTGTGAGTGGGTAGCTGAATTGCGTCAGAACATGCTGGAATATGGGCGCCATCATCAGACTGTTTGAAATTCCTGAATGATATGACTTTGTATCCCAGTAGATGCACTATTTTTAAATTTTTATATCTAGGAAAAGGGTCTATTTCAGTCAAACTGAAATTGGCTCTAAAAAATAATCACATGAAGAGGAATAAAATCACAGATTAATGTGAATTTTTACAAGGTTGAAACTTACATCGTGTAATAATTTTTTACATTGATTAGTCTGTCTGTCTGTCTGCCAGCCCGCTGTCCGTCCGTCCGTCCGTCTAATTTTGAAAAGCATGATTAGCTACAGAGCCCTTGGTTCTATTTTTGCAAGAAAAGCCTAATAAAATGCCCCCTCTCCTTGTTTCAGATTGAGTACGCCCAGAAGGAGGGGACCCTGGAGGCGGTGGTGTCCGTCTACTGGCACAACAACTTCTATCTAGAGGCCACCACTCCACTCATAGGTGCGTTATACTCTAGCAGAATACTGTGTTACGTTCACGTAGCCCTCTATTACTGTGTATATACCCTGTATACTTGGGTACCTTAAAAGCGGGTGAACATGACTTCGTACATGCTTTCGGCAGCTTCGAAAGTACAATTCCATCAGGGTAATAATATGAAGTGCATTGAGCATGCATTCCTGTATGGATAACTTGCTCAGTGTGAATAAGGGGCGGGGTAACGTTAGGGAGTTCGGCTTCGGATCAAGGGCACTAGTTCCAGCCGATGCTCGCCGGTTTCACCACAATGCATAGCTGCATGGCTTTGCAGGCTTTCTCCCTGCTATGGGCAAATAAATTAAAAATCTCGCCGCTAATGGCTGCAAAACTGCCGAAGCGGCGTTAAACAATAACTCACTCACTCACTCCCTGCTATGATACTAGCAGCCATGATATAAGTGAAATACTCTTGAAAATGGTGTTAAACCCCAACTCACCTCACTTCACCTCACCTTGCAGTATGAATATCCATTATTATTATATTATTAACCTGAGAGACTTTAATACAGTCTAGGCCTTCCTTCAGCTTGTCTATAGCTGTCTGAAAACCCTTCAGAAATAAAATCAGGTGGATGAAGGTGCAACAAATATTTAATAATTTCAATCTCAAAATAATGTTATGATAATATGTCATTTAGGTCAGTTTTAGAATTCATGATACTATATCAATCAAACATATTGACCAAGAATTTGAATTTCAAAACCTAATGTCCCTTCCTCTTCGTACTTGTAATTTTAAAACCAGTATTGATTCATTTTAGACCAATGTTGCTGTCAATGTTTCAAGTTCATATGACTGAGTTTTGTCACTGTTCATTTATATCTCTTCGACTGGAGAGTTCTTCAATGTAGCCATAATCTACTTCGAATGAATTCTTCATTTTAATTTCAAATACACCTGTCTTTTTTCACACTTCAAATTGTCGCCTTGCAGCTACAATCTACAAGTGTGATGTGTTAGCCAACTACGAGTGTGGTCTATGTTTGAATCTCAACTACACGCGTGCGGCCTTGGAGTGCATCTGGTGTGACAATACGTGCAAGTACACCCCCATGTGCAATTCTCGCTCCGTCAGTTCCTGTCCTGCCCCGGAGATCACCAGCGTGAGTAGAACTTTTAGTCTGCATGAAGATATAGATATTCATAGCTTTAACCCTCATTCTGCAGGGTTTTTCTTGAAATGTTTGTAAGAATTCTCAACTTTGATCGTACCTATGAGTTAAGAATAGGCTTGGAATAGGCTACGAACATTTCGAGAATAAGGGCCCTCGGGACTTACGTTCCACTTACCACTCATAGCCCAGGGAACGTTTTACCCTTTGCCCACAATCCAATATTTGGGAATTTTAGCCAGTTGCGTTTCAAATATTGTTCCCTTTTTCAAAGACCTGATTGTTCCCTTTGTTTACGAGTCGTAATTCCTGTAATTCGACTATTCGGAAAAGTTTAATTTCCTAGCTCAACATTGCTTTAAATTGATCAAAAGGCTAAGAGTAAAAGCAACCCAAGACCATGAAATTTAAAAAAACTAAACAAATTGGATGAATAAGTTACAAATCAAGCTTGGGAAGAACCAGATGTGAAAATACAGATTTCATCCGAAAAATATTTTAAAAATATTTAAAAAGTATTTTTAATGATTACTTTTCCTGTTCAAATCCCTTTTGAATGTGCCCATATCACATCCCAGCACTAGGTTAGCTGTCTATTGATTGGAAGGCCAATATGTCTGTACTGGTCCTGCCTTTGCACAACACGCGAGGATCGGTTGACGATTTAACTATCTGGAATATCTCCGCGCACAGATCAATTGACCACATGTATTCACCGGTTTGAAGTCGCTACTGTCTTGAGAGAGAAATAAATTGAGATTGACTACGAAACAAATGTGTCAGGCAAAAAGGGACGTGTTTCGACTCTGTCAGGGGCAAAATGGGACTTGTTTTCTCTTTATATAAATATGTCATGTATTGTTTATTTACTGAATATAAAACAAATGTGTCACAAGCAAAACAGGGTCTTGTTTCTCTCTCCATTTAAACTACTTCATTTTATTTACTGAATAATGAAATAAAATTAAAATTCATGATAAATACATGTGTTATGGTAGCCTATTTGTCATTTTGAGTTTATGTGAATAATAAATGTATGACTTATTTACTGCAGAATGAGTGTGATTAAATACTGAATAAATATGCAAGATGAAAAGAATATGTGAATTATTGTATGAATAATGAAGTGAATTATTTATTTGAATTGTGATTTGATAAAGTGCAAGTGTTCAGTAAATAATATGGTTTGAAGGATCCTTTTTCATAACATATAAATAGATGTGTGATTTATGAATTATTAAGAACTTATATATTACCAGTACAAATTAAGTGAATTAACATTGACTGCAGTGTCATCTGCAGTGTATAGTATGGGGGTTAGCTGATTTTTCAAGACTAATAAAATAGATGATTTGTGAATTATCAAAATGATTATATCGTACCTGTATAAATTGCGCGATTAAGATTGATTACAGTGTGATATGCAGTATTTCGGATTAGGGGTTAGCTAATTTTTCAAGTCTTGTAAAAAGATGACTAATAAATTGTCAAATGATTTTATATTACCTGTACACATTACCTGGATTAAGATTAAAAACAGTGTGATGCGTAGTGTAAAAGGAATGGTATCCTGGGAAATTATCAAATATGATTATGAATTATTACATCTTTTCCTACATTAAGATTAATAGAATGTCATAGAATGTAGAAGCATAATAAATCAGACAACTGCTGATTTTCTAAGCTTATTATTTCAAGGGAAAAGTTCGATATTATAAACTAATCTAGTACAACAAAAGTGAGTCTATGGGCCTAGGCTATTTAATAGTCTATCAATATCACTGTATTTTACAATTCGGGGACCTTGCATCTAGTTTACATTACCTGAGCAATTAAATATTGACTATGAATTTGCAAGGCCGTGACTGATCCAAAAAGGGGTTGAGGGGGGTTCAACCCCCATAATTTGCATAATGAACCCCCTGAATATCCAACACTTCACACTATGTGAACCCCATCCTTTGCAAAGTCCTTGTTTCCCTATGAGTTGGATTTTCAATGTTGTTTGAATCTGAAATATTATCCAGCTTACACGTTGAGAATTTCCAGAATTTATGAAAAATTGCCTATCATTTACAATTGAGAGATAATTGTAACGTATCTTCCGTCGCAGGTCTGGCCTCTGTCAGGGCCCATACAAGGCGGAACCAACGTCACCATCGAAGGAACTAATCTTGGCTCCACGTTCGAGGATATTGAAAATTCTATATCGATCGCCAACGTCAAATGTACTCCCTACAGACAGTTGTACTCTCCATCAAAGAGGTAAGAAAAACTTGCCACATCCGTCCATTTGCAATTGCAAGTCGTGAATGTAAATGTCGTTTCCGTTCTTTCTCCTTACATGCTCTTTCCATTTGTCAGAAAATATATTAGCAAGACGATTGAGCATGTTTTTCAAACCAAGTGACAATGTAGCTGTTTGTCGAGGGCTGGGACTCCTGTGTTTTTAAATTAGCAAAACAAGGTTTTTCAAACTGAGAAGTGGGCATTATGTCATGGTGGACGTATAGCATGTTTTTACACCAACAAATGGATGCCATAGTATTGCAGGCCTGATATTGGTGAAATACCCTTGAAGGTGGTTTAAAACCTCACTTCATCTTTTTAATGTGTATAAATATTTATTAGGATATATATATAAGTAATACACTAAAACTGGATGAAGGCTAATTTTCAGGGTTTGAATCCCGCCAAAGGCACATCAACTTTATCTGCAGTAGAAATTGTTCTACATGCAGTAAAGTTTGAGTGCAATGCTACACTGAATTTCAGTGCAGTGTCACCTATGGTTCACTAGTTCCAACTGCTGCTCGCAGGTTTCACCACAATTCATAGCCACCATGGTGTTGTTGGCTTTCTCCCTGTAATAATACCAGCAGCCGTGAATTGAGTTAAATACACTTGAAAGCAATATTAAACCCAAAATCATCCAACTCATTAGTTTGCCAAACACCATTAGATTGTGTGAATGAAAGAAGAGATGATAATTTTCATATTTCTTTTATGCAAATGAGGGCATAATTGTGTTCTAAAATCCTCTCAGTGATCAATCTTTGAGAGAAAAACTTTATGAAATGCTTTTAAAGTAGTTTTAACTTCACATTTATCTTGACGTATAATCCCCACTCTTGCTATATCTCAAGCCACCAATTAGTTTCAAATTGATAATTATTAAATGTCAAAAAACATGTTTATTCATTCTATTTTCTTTCAATTTTGACATAGATTTATCATATTAAGATTGACTTATTCAAAAGTGCCCTCTTTGAAATCAGTTAAATACAATATCAGTTTATGATGTGAAATTTAAGACTATTGATTGATTTTATCAAAATGATGCCTGTCAAGTAATAATTATGATACTTTGAGTTTGTACTTTATTCAAAATGTCATATTTAAAAATATATTAAAGTTATATTTAATTTTTTGAGGATATTGACTCTATAGTTAACAGTTAACAATAGTTATAGTTAAGCCGGTTAAGTAATGATAATAATTGCTTGAGTTCTTATATTTTCTTTGATTACAGAATCGTGTGTCGCACAGATTGGAGAGGGCAGGTTGCCAAGGGATACGTGACGGTGAAAATAGGTGCTGCAGAAGTCCAGTATCGAAACTCACTCTTCCATTATAGGGTAAGCAATAGTTATTACTTTTTTACAACTTTTGTTATTAAGTTTCTGATTTTATGGAATATTTTTAAATTAATGTATATCTAGCTATTTCCAGGTGTTCAGTTTCACGAACAATGTAGTAATTGATTAAACAATAATAATGAGGAGAAATTGTATTATTTTGAGTACTCATGAATTGAGAGAAAGAATTTATTTGAATAATTCTGATCCTCATCAACTCATTGATTTAAATAAGAAAAGAAGATATTTATTCCACCTGATAAAGGATCGAGTAATCATTTACTAGAAAACGTTGTGTATGTTCTCAATAAATAAGTTGTTATCTGTAAAATCTTGATTCTTAAATATATGCAAGTTTTAATGCCCTTAAAAGACTTGATTATTGATAAATTACTTTTTATCATAGAGCCCACATCTTGAGTCTATTGAACCAATCAACGGGCCGAAGGCTGGCGGTTCCCGGATCACTATCACCGGCCGCGAACTCAACACTGGCGGCCATATTGAAGCTGCATTTGGGGAGGCTCCTTGCATCGTGGACAGGTAACTTCAAAGAAATTCAAAATATGTCTTAACATTAAATCCCTGGCTTCAAAGCAAACTTGAATGTTGAGTTCAAACGTAAAATACCAAGAACACCCAGCTTAACTCTGATTTTGTGAAAATGACTTGAGTTGTGACGACACTGGCATGATAGTTTATGCTCATTAATCTCCAAATGAGTCTCGCGTAAAAATCATGATATGAGAACTAAATTGGATACATAGATATGTTGTTCATATTCATGCTGTTTATTCATTTTTCAACGGAAAGTAAAGAGCAGGTAATGATAACGAAGTGAATTTGAATGCTGATAGGAATGATTGGGTCTTCACTCAAGTCATTTTCATAACGATCTGAAACATCTAAATGCATGCATGACTTTTGGGTTGATAACAAAGCCAAACATCGATCCTTACCAACATTACCAAGCTGTCAGATATCAATGCTATGTTAGAGCTGCAAGGTCCAAGATTACACAATTTTGAATGTCAATTTACAATTGATCCATGCTGTATTACAGTGCCAGTGTGACGGAGACGTCTATCGAGTGTGTGACGACTGGAGTTTGGGACGCAACTCCCCGCTCCCCCATCAGGGTGTTCTACGATGGTCGAGAGTTCTCCCTCAGTCGTGACTTCTTCTACAGAGAGAACCCCATCATTGAGAAGATTTCTCCTCTCAAGAGCATCGCCAGGTAAGAACTTTAACATAGGTTTCCTGTTTAATGCATAAAATGATAGCTTGCATCCAAATGTATATATCGTATTCTCTCTGGTATAAGACCATACCCAAGCCCCATCGATGTAAAGCAATAACTCTCTCATGTTTTGTTGCAGTGGAGGGCGGTACCTGACGGTGACGGGCCAACATTTCCGCTACATCCAAAACCCACAGATGTTCGCTTACATACCAACAGTAGATGGACAGTATTTCCCCACACAGAGCACAGTGAGTGTATACTAAAAATTATTTTCACTGACCACAAAGAAGTAGGGGGATATGGATTTGAGCTCTCTACTTTTGTTCAAAAACAAATTCAATCTAGATGGTGGAAAAATATGGCAGTCAATTATGTGCGCTATCATTTTGGAATATAGCCGAAAATTGTTTTTTTCTTTAAAGACTCAGCTTATCAAAGTTTTTTTTATTTTTTAAAAGCCTCAATCTGAATTGAAAGTTTTTAGTAAAATATGTTCAACAGTAAGTGCATTAACATTAGAAAATAATTTTCTTGCTGTTTAAAAATTTTAAATGAATTTGAAAGTTTTTATTCTTTTAAAAATGTTTTTACATTAAATGCAATTTCCTTTCCCAAATCCTTGTATCAAACTTAAATTAAATGTGAATCAATTCCATTCTAAATCCCCATCTCATTTCCTAGTTTGATAAAGTTTTTAAGATTCCTTCCCTCTCAAAAATGAGTTTCATTCTAATCAACAACTGAAAAATTATAAATTAAATTCATAAAAACATTGACCCCTAAACCTTATTTGTCAATTGCACAAGAGGATGTGATTTACTTGACATTTTTTTGACCAGAAACAGATTTGAAACAATATTTTCTTGTTTCCAGTTATGATTGGGTATTTTACTCAGATTTAATGTCATAATGTCACATCGTGAGTTATGTGTGACATCATGATTTAATATGTGACATCATATATTTGATACCATGAGCTCAGACTTAATGTCATAACGTCACGACATTACTTAATATGTGACATGAGTTAATACATGATGTCATATATCTGATTCAAAGAGCTCAAATTTAATATAATAAAATCACATCATGAGTTAATACGTGATGTGATGCAAAGAGCTAAGATTTAATGTTGTAAGTTTAGTTATAGGATATGAGTTCTAATGTTAACTATCAGCTCAAATTTAATATAAAATTGTTTTTGACATCATGAGATAATATGTGACATCATGTGTTGATATGTGACATCATGTGTTGATATATGTGATGAAATTTGTGATGTCATGAATCAAGATATGACAGCAATGTTTTTTTCACTGTCCCTGCACAGTGATAGATAATGTATGACATGAAAAAATTGAGAACAAGTATAGATAAGATTGCAGTATCACTGCTAGACTAGCATATAGTCCCTGAAATTTATTTTTTTTACTCATATTTTATTTTTCAATATTTGATAGGAAATAAAAATGGAAGACCTGAACAATACTTCAGCTATTTCAGAGCTGAGGTAATTAGACTGGCCAACATTTCTTAGACTTATGAAGGCTCAATTTAATTTTTGCTCTAGGGTCTGGATAACAGACTTTAATATCACTGCCACATCAACATTTATCATGCACCCTTTTTCAGGACTGCCACACAATGCCACACCATGGAGCTCTGATGAAGTGCCCTTCCCCGTCCCTCCCCGAGGTCGTTAGGGAACAGGTACGAATGAAGAGAGACACTAATCAACAGGTGTTGCCCCTCAACGTTGAGCTCGGCTTCATCATGGACGGTGTCCTGGCGGTCCGCAACCTCACGAATACGGGGATCGAGTCGAGTTTGGAATACTACAAGGATCCTCAGGTGTTTAACTTCACCGAGAAAGATCGAACGAAGATCTTCAAGGGGGAGATGCTGATTATCGAGGTTCGTTGAATTTCCTGTTCGTTAGCTTAATGAAGGGCTGTCTAGACTTGATGTTAATTGGTCGTAAACAGAACGCCAGAAGAGCCAATAATTTGACTGTTTTGGTTTTGGTTTAATCAAGTGATGTTGATCTGGAATTTGTAATACATACTGTTTTTCCTCGTTTAAAATGTTGAAGTTGTAAAGTAAAATTTTATGTTCCAAACTAATGGGTTCTGCATTGATAATGCCTCGTAGTGAATGGTAATAAAAAGAGTTGATGGTTTTTACACGGCGGATAATGATAAATCAGCTTAAATGTGGTAAATACTAAAGATAGCGGTGTGTTTAGTAGTTCTGCGTGACTGTCAAGGAGATTAATGTTAGGCAATAAGATCTTCATGTTGAATGCAGTACTTCAAATCTTCTCTCGTAAATCAGCAGCTGATGTTGTAACATTTTACATAAAGTTCGTCATTCTGTTAGGATTTGAGCAGTTTAGCAAATTAGGTGTATTATTCAAAGGAATTATTTTGAATTATACATAATTTATCAAATAATATGGCATTGCTGTGTCATCATAAGGAGAAAGTTAGTTCAGTGGTTAGCACATGGAGCTTAGGAACAAGAATTGATTCGAATCCTGCCAGGGGCTCGACAACTTTGTCTGCTGTAGAGAACTGTTTCCGTCTGGGTGTAATGCTACCAGCCGATGCTTGCAGGTTTCACTGCAATGCATAGCCACAAAGTTAATGCAGACTTTCTCCCTGCCATAATACCAACAGCCGTGAAATACTCTTGAAAGCGGAGTTAAACCCCAAATTACTGTGCCTTATCTCATCATCTGCTAAAAGAATCAACACCATTATCATTATCAACTTCATCATAGTCCATTGTCATTATTATCCGAAAAGATTCATCACTATTATCATCATTCTTTATATACATTTTCGTTTATAATTTATATGTGTTGTTTTCTGTTACAGGGCAACGACCTGACCCTGGCGGCGGACAAGTCTGATGTGGTTGTTCTGATTGGTCAACACCTGTGTAACGTGACGACCCTCTCCTCCACCCAGATTGTTTGTGTCCCCCCTCAGAAACAACCCCCTGGCATCAACAAAGAGGGCAAGGAAGATGAGAGGGAGTTCCCTGATGTTTGGGTACATTACTTTGTGTTTTTGTACAAAATACCAAATATATTTTTTCCAAATATTTGTTAATACTTTGAGTTTGATCTCAAATGAAAGAGAATTTTGTTTTATGTTAATTTTCTTGTGTGTCGTTGTTGTTTTTGAAAAATAGTTTTTTACTCCTTGTGCTTAGGTCTCTTAGCTCTACACGTAAAGTTCCTTAACAGAATGTATCTTCCACAAGTAAGGGTGAAGATTAGGCCTTCTTTTCATAATTAAAACAAAGATTCTTCTTCACAGGTAAAGGTGAAGATTACGCCATGATATCTTAACTAATCAAATTGTCTTCTCCACAGGTAAAGGTGAACAACCTGAGATTCCACGTGGGGCGAGTGAGGTACAACGTTCCGGAGACATTCAGTTTCCCGATGGAGGCTATCGCAGGTATCGCTGCAGGCGGAGGATTCCTGCTCCTTGTGATCGTCCTCATCCTCATCATCTACCGTAGACAGAGCACCAAGGCCGAGCGCATCTACCGCAAACTGCAGATCCAGCTCGACAACCTGGAGAGCAACGTGCGAAATGAGTGTAAACAAGGTATGTGTTTCAATTTGTAATGATTTTGGTTTGAAATTTATGAAGTGAAATCTGAACTAAAAATCTGAAATCTGAGGTCTGAAGTCTAAAGTCTGATGGCTGAAATCTAAAGTCTTATGACTTGTCTTAAGTCTGATGTCTGAATCTGAAGTCTGATGATTGAGTCTAAAGTCTGATGTCTGAGTCTGAAGTCTGATGACAGAGTCTAAAGTCTGATGTCTGAAATATGATGTCTGGAGTCTGCAATCCGAGGTTTTAATTCACAAATTTGAAATTTAAATGAAAATTTAAATGTGAAAATTCAAGTCTAAAATGTGAAGTTTGAAATCTGATGTCTTAAATGTGGAGTTTAAATTGTAATGTTTTGAATTAAAAGTAATTGAACAAATTGCCATCAAAGCTTTATAGAAAGTTCACATGATAATTTTCAGTATTGATCTCTATCAAACAGAATATTCTAATCATACGCAACCAGTGATTGACATGTATATACTAACAAAAAACATATTTTTTAAAAAATGTCTTCATGGTGCCTGATTATTTCAATGTCCTAGCTATAAAAAGACTTCAAAAGATTCTCGTCTATTTACCAGCATTTGCGGAACTGCAGACAGACATGACGGATCTGACGGGCGACATCATTGCTAGCGGCATACCCTTCTGGGACTATCACTCCTACACTTTCAAGGTTCTCTTCCCTGGGATGTCCGATCACGTCATTCTTCACCCTCCACTTGTGAGTACACGCTCTTATGATAAGCCTCTGAGGGAGGGGGGTTATGGAGTTGTTAAAAAATAAACCCTATCAAGTGGCATCTTGTTTAAAAGACCTTTTCGCAAAGATGTCAATAGATGTTTTGTTTGCAAATTTAGTCTCAAAATTATTTTTTTTCAAAAAATCAAATGGCACTTTGTTTAAAAGAGTTTACGATTTGTTGTGTTGTGTCTTCATTTACTTTGAATGTATTCCTTCATCAGTTATGCTGCAGAGAATATTGACAAGATCAATAGAACATGTCAAATTGCATGTTGTTGAAAGAGCTTTTTAAAAGAAAGAGAATTAGCACAAATTGTATGGATAAACAACTTTTTATTCTATGTTTCGACATAGATTCTAATGTAAGAAATCAAAGTACATGAGTTGTTTTTACAATAGATTTGAGTTGTTAAAACAATAAATAGGGTTGATAGACGAAGGTTTCTAAACTGTTTTAGTTGATAACAGTATATATATCGTATATTATTATACTTATATCCCTGTATCTGTCTCGCAGCAAAAGAACGGGCGCATCAAATTCTCAGACCAGGGACTACAACAGTTTCAGCAGCTTCTCAACAAGAAAGTTTTCCTTCTTACCTTCATCAGAACACTGGAAGACCAGCGAGGATTCTCCATCAGGGACAAGTAAGGCTTCAACTTACTTCCTGTACATATAATCATTGGGGCCATAGAGCACAGTGCTTGACTGTGGATTTAGAGTCTGGGGTTCAATTCCCGATCTGGGATTGGACACTTTGTATTTCACAGAGAACATGCATAATTTTGGTGCATTGCTTGGCTTAAGAGAACAGCTTTACATGAGAAGCGATATTCGACTGCCCTGACAAACTTAAGAAAAATCTTAAATGATAACTATCCTGAATCAGGGCATCCTCATAAATACAGAGGCCCTATAACCAGGATAGTTATCATTCTTGGTTGTGCTTAAGTTTGGCAGGGTAGTTCCAGCTGATATTTGCATGTTTCACTAAAATGCAAAATTCGAAGTTTGTTGCAGGCTTTTGCAAAATTTTGGCCGCCATGAAAGTGGGAAAATTCTTGAAAGAACCATTTAATCCAAGTTTGTCCAACCTTATCATGTACCTTAGTATACCAGCAAATTGATAGCCAGGTGAAAATATTCAATATATCTGCTTTTGCATCTATTGTTCTTTCTGTTCCAATTGAAATTCAGAAACAAAAGATAATTTTCATGTCTGTTTGATTGAAAACATAGTTTATTACTTCAATCATTATAAAAGCTTAATTGAAGTTTTGTTTAGATTCATACAATGGATGGATAGAAAAAGGATAAAAACGGTTATTCTTATTTCATTACAATTCGTATAATGTATCCTTTTATGATTAAGACATTCAGCAGTTTTTGTAATGTTATTGCTTTTCATGTAATGGCGAGATCTCATGAAATATCAAATTGCAATTAGAAACAAATTCCCCTGAAAGCCAACAGAGTTGTTTTGTGTTTATCTTTAACTAATTTTATTTTGTTTTTCCTGACAGAGTTAATGTGGCCTCTCTGCTGATGATAATCTACCAAAGTAATATGGAGTATGTTACTGAGTGAGTATATCAATAATTTCCAAATTTAATCAGAATTTTATGTTGATGATGTTGAAATGCTTTATGATTCATTTTCATGCCATAACATATTTTATGTTTTTTAAATGGTTTCTTGTGATTTTATTTAATTTTACTGAAAAGTTTCCAGTTAAAAAAGAATATTTGAAATAAATTTAAATTTCTTTTAGTGAAATTTTTATTTTATTTTAAATTTCTTAGTTCTAATTCAGACAATGTTACTTGTTCTAAAATATCTTGAAATAATTTTTTTCAAAATTTGTATTGGAGACCTATATCTTTTAATGTTTAATGTAATTTGTTACATAATGTATTATCTTATTTTTACATGCAATTCTAATACATCACAAAATGTAATATCTCAAACAGAAAATTAAAAATCTATCTTCAAAAGCAAATACAAAATTACGACATATTTGTTTAATAATGAATAATTGAAATGCCAAACTTTAATAAAATCTGAAAAGTTTCTTACGCAGAAACAAATTAAATGCGCACAATTTTTGTAAGAGGAAATGTCAGTAATGTAGGATATATATCAGGGCTGGATGGACAATTACTGCTATAATCAATAACTCTTATGATTGAGAACTGTCTGCCAATTACTGGGGAAACTAGCCCCAGATCAAAATGACCTCATAAATGACCTCAATCATCTATAATTACGAGTACAAGTGGATGATATATAGAGAAGGGGGTGAAATATGGTCAGACCGTCACTCAAGTTCTTTGTAATACAATATAACATTCTTCAAATAGGGAGGCTTTAGCGTAATATGGCCATGCAAGGCAAAACTGTCTTGAGAGCAATGTGTTAAACATTTTTCTTTCAAAAACTTTGTTAATCAAATGATTGACTTGTAAATTTACTGATTAAATATTGGAGATTGTTATATATATATATTTTTTTCAGAATATTAAAATATCTGCTTGTTGAGCTGGTGGAGAAATCAGTATCTGGCCGTCACCCGAAGCTTATGTTGAGAAGGTATGTAATAAAAAATAAAATCTATGAATGAGAACAAGTTCTATGAATACTCAACTTCTTTATTGATATGAGTGCGAGTTCGATGCAGATACAAGCACCATTATCAAGCAAGTACTGAAAAGTTTCCGGTTTAAAAAGAATATTTGAAATAATTTAAATTTCTTTTAATGAATTTTCATTAAAAAAAAATTCTTGCTTGATAATAAAGAAGTTGACTATCAATAGAACTTGTTCTCATTCATCATACCAGCTTCTAAATGCCTCCAAAGAAGATATATAATCTAGTAAGAACAATTGGGATTGAAGTTGTATGTAAGCTTAAGGTTACCTCTTACTTATTGCCAATATTTTTGAGTTTTTCTTTTCAAAATATTATTTCTTGTCGCTTCAACCTTTTAACTTATTACTAATTATTCCTTGTATGATATATACCTTTCCATACATGACTCAAATTATTTGTTTGATTGTTACAGAACGGAGTCTGTTGTTGAAAAGCTGCTTAGTAACTGGATGTCCCTTTGCCTTTACAAGTACTTGAAGGTAACATATATCTCATAACAAATTAAGAAAAACATATATCATTATCATAATTGTTTTCTGGTATCAAAGTTAATTCTGAAAAAATGTTGTAAAAATTTGGCTGCATAAATAATTATTGACAAAATAATTCAAGTTTAAAAATGTAGTACAGTTTTAGAACTACTGTATTATTCCATTGTATTCATGGACAAGTGTAAAAGATTAGTAATTTATTAGTAATTTATTATGACAATAATAAGTTAGTAAAACATGTTACTCAGATAAATATTTTAATTTAAAAATAATTATGTTAATTACTAAGGAGAGACCAGCCATAAATGAAGGATAAAGCCATGTGATGTAATTGTTAAAATTTTACAAATTTGACACTCTGTAAAAACCTGAAAACAATCCAGCAGGCTAATGGTTAAATATAATAAATTTTTAAATTTTAAATAAAATAATTTTTCAAGCTATGGAGATTAAAGAAACTTCTTCATATGAAAATCTCATTTCCTGTTTAGAAACCATTTGTTTCTTTTTATGAATCCATTATGATCTCAATATGGAGAGAAAATTTTATGAAATATCCGAAATTTCTCAAAGAGACACAGTGAACAGAGTAAAGTTTGTAGAGTTAATGACAGGGTATATTTTTTAATTTACATTTTAGCAGGAATATAACTAAAATATTTGTCTTAAAAAATACGCTCAATGTTTCTTTAAGACGTCATTTGATCATTAAAATAGCTTCTTTGATGTGTAAACCGTAAGTCTGAAACTTATTTGCATCTTTAGAAGATGTTGATACTGCAGACGATTTATGCTGGGTGTAATACATATTAGGTGATGATAATTTAGCTGTCACTTTTTACTGGGCATGGAGACAATTAGCAAAGTCTAGACAAGATAATCTTATGATGTAAGGACCTGCGCAGACGCTCTAATGGCCGAAAAGACAATCAGAGATAGTTTATGAATATGCAAGCATCTTTTCAAGAATGAATACAAATAAAGAAATATTGCACGAGTCAAAATTAACATTTATCCAAAGTATTACTAGATAGTTTATTCTTCAGCCATAGCTATAATCTAGGATTATTTGCTTTGTTAAAGAGGCAGTTCCGTCGCTGATTGGCAGCCATATTGTTTTTTTGCAAACCGTGAAATGAAAAATGTATTTTCACCAATTTTAATTTTTCAAAATAATAAGGTATATGCTTTGATAGAATATTCACAAAGTAACACATACTGTTTCATTAAATTAATCAACAACGTTGTCTTGTGCCGTAGGAAAACTTTTTATACTTATAGTGCCGATGAATGGTTTCACTTCTAATTGTTTATATTTTTTAAAGAATATGCGTTCAACTTCATCATAGTTTCATATATAAAGTCATAAAACATTACTGTCAGTAATATGTTTCACATGTTGCATGTCTTAATATCATATATAAGTAAATTGGAATGTCCTCCCGAATTCATAGAACCTTTCCTTGGAGTAAAACTTAAGACTTAGACATTTGGAGTACGAGCCAATCCGATGTCATCAATCAATATGAATAGTTTGTCTCAATATTTTGTGTCAAAGTGACCACAGACAATACATTTTCAACATAAATTCTTTGCATCTTGATGAAGCTAACCTGGATGTTTTAGCCAATTTAAAAAAAAGAAGAATATCACGAAAAAAGAAAAAAAAGAAAAATGGATAGGTCAAATGATACGAGAGACCATTAACAGACATGACAAGGTATTTATTATTAAATAACATAAAATGAATCTTATTGCATTTAGAATTGTTTCTTAATGGTACGAAAATTTGTAGCTGCAATTTGACAAGCAGTGATGGTTTTTATGACAAAAGATTTTGACAAAGAAAATTACCAAGAAGAAATCAAAGGCAGATGATTAATCAGTGTCTCTTGTGAGTGCTGCCTCTACAACGTGGCAGCTGTCAGTTGAAAGTAAAGCAGTATTAGAAAAGCTTTGATGTGTTAGAAATCATACTCCCCAGGGGTTGGAGATAGTGGCATATTGCATAGAAATTACTTCACTACTCAGATCAAAGTAGCATCTGTACAGCGTGTCGTCAGGGACCCAGTCCAAAATGGGGCGGGATAGCGCAGTGGTTAGCGTGTTGAGCTTCAGGACCAAGAGGTCCGGGGTTCGAATCCTGCCAGGGGTTTGACAACTTTGTCTACTGTAGAGAACTTTTCTACGTGCTGTTTGGGTGCAATGCTTCACTGAACTTCAGCGAAGCGCAACCTATGGTTCACTTGATTCAGCCGATGCTCACAGGTTTCACCACAATGCATAGCCATGAAGTTGTTGCAGGATTTCTCCCTGCAATAATACTAGCAGCCGTGATATAAGTGTACTCTTGGAAGCAGCGTTTAATCCCAATTCACCCATTTTAAACTAATTGTCATAGAATCCCAAAAGTGATGGAGGACATTATGGGTGAGAATATTTACCTGAAATATCTCAATACCTGACTAATAAAGGTGTTATTTCACAGGATCATGCCGGCTCTCCTCTCTTCATGCTGTACAAGGCAATAAAACTGCAGGCCGAGAAAGGACCAGTGGATTATGTGACAGGGGACGCTCGGTACTCGCTCTCTGAAGATAAACTACTGCGAGAAAAGATAGAGCCTAAAGTCTTGGTGAGTGTAACACAGGGGCTACACATACATCTATAGTCTGCTATTTGGATCCCTTTAAGAGACATTTTATTGTCAACTTGGAATATTGTTTGCATCTTGATGAAGCTAACCTGGATCTTTTGGCCAATTTGAAAAAAATTATCATCAAAAAGTTCAATTTGAAAGAAAAAAGAAAAATGAATAAGTGAAAGATTTGTGTAGCGCCATCTTGATCTTTTGCATGAAGTGAGATGAAAAAATGCTGTATTTTCACTAATTTCAATCTATTTAAATAATAAAACATATACTAGATTATTCATAAAGTAACATATGATTTGTCATAAAACTAATCAACAATGTCTGTTTGTGCCGTATCAAGGCTTTCCACTCTCGTAGCCGATAAATGTCTTAATTCACTTCTCATTGTTTTTATTTTTGAACGAATGCTGGCTAGCATTTATAAAATTTTAAAATATAAAGCCGTAAATATATTACCATCTGTTATATGTTTTCCCTGAATTGTGCAATAAGCATATATGTGTTAATAACATATATATATGTGTAAACAGGAATGTCCTCTCAAATTTAGTTTCTACAAAATATACCCTGAAAGAACCCTTGGTTTAAAATTTGGAACACTAAAGCACTAAATCAGGACTACAGAGCTCATAATAAACTATAATTCTAACGGCTATATTGGTCATGAAATAATATTAAGAGGTTCATACAAAAATAAATTGAAGAAAGAAAAAAAACTGAATTGAGGGCAGCAATATTTATGTTGTCCATTTAGATTACAAACAAATTTACCACTGAAAAAATAATATTTAGCAATGGGAATTTTACCTTTTTCATAGCACTTCCAATTTAAATTAATGCTTTTAAAATTTAACCCCAACTGCTGAGGTTGAATTAGTTGATAATGAAAAGACTATTTAATCATCCAAGACGAATCCTTTGGGAAGAGCTTGTATCCGAGTTTGATTAAAATTCGAATTTTATGAAAACAGTGTGAATCATAAAGAAAACGCGTGATCAAGAAGTTTTTGCAAGTTTAATCACAAACATTATTTATTTCTCCCACAAAATTACATAAAAGTTCACATTTTTTACAATCTCAGAATTAAAAACCAAACCCAAACTAAACATTTTTGTACTGAATTTTCAAACTTTAAAACACAATTTTGTTCCTAAAGTATTGATTTTCATTGATCCGGGTCAAGTAGTTAACACAAAAAGTGTTTCTTTAGAGCCAATGGCAGGTGAAGTTATTGACAAATTGTATCTTGCAACTGGAATGGGATTGATCTGTAGTAAAACGAGCAATATCGGGGTAACACTGTTTCCCCAGTGACTCACTGAATATACAATCATGGTATGCTACAGGGATGTCTCCTAATAGCTTGACTTTTTCATTATATTGCATAGTCCAGAGGACATAATAGCTTGGCTGGTTTGTTTTGGAATACAACAAGCACTATTGACTTAGAACTTGTATGCTGACTTGTGTGCGGTATTAGCGATGCTGATTTACTGGAGCATTGTGGGATATGTATTGTGAGAACGTTATTAAATTGTCTAGTATTTTTTCATAAATGGTATAATTAGGGTTTTGGATAATTTTCGTTTTTTTCCAAGATATAAAAAAATTATCATTGCAATAAAAAGTAACCTCTAAGATTAATAGTAGGCAAATTTGAAATATCTCTTCACTATCTAGTAAACAGAACATTTAGAGACTTATTTGTGATGTTTACCTGCAGACGCTGAACGTGGAACACAACGGGGAGGTGAGTCAATGTCGAGTGTTGGACTGCGACACCATCACACAAGCCAAGGAGAAGATGCTGGACATGTTGTGTAGAAACATTCCCTACTCACAGCGTCCCTGCATCAAGGAACTCGATCTAGGTAGGTACCTGCGAAATTACAGGGAGAAAGCCTGCAACACCATTGTCTTTATCTGTTGTGGTGAAGCTTGCGATTCAGACACTGAATTTCAATGTAAATTGCACCATGTCACTTGGTGCTTGATCATTATCAAATAACAATAGTTAACTTTGTCTTTTTACTTTGAATATTTGCCAAAATATTCTTGGCAAAATTGCTTGATATTTATATAAATGAATGTTATCTCCTGACAAAAATATGAATTTGGAGATGGATACACTTAAAAGCCAGATTAAATGCTTTGAATTTGATAGCTTATCTCTCCATTTAGTGGCATATAATGATGTTTAGTGTGTTTAAAGTAAGCAAAATATTAAAGCATTAATTATCTTTAATGGAAGTATACAGTGGTAGTTCTGTTTACAAGAGGTACGAGACTGCTCTCATGAAGAAAACTTTTTAGTAATAAATGAATATATTGTTTTTTGGAGAATTAGAGATTTTAAATTTCCTCAGACAAGAAATATCTTAGAAGAGATCTCCAACTTAATAAACAATCTGATTTTGTTTACTTATTTAAGTCAACATTTAATCTAAATTATAAAATTCGATAGTTTAATTATTTTACAGATAATTTGTAAGTGGCTAATACTCACTAATGTTTTCATTTCCATTTTGATATTTGAGTCAATCAAGCATTTTGTAAATTGAGGTTAAAACAAAATGTTGACATTTTGATTTAAATTGAAATTATTTAAACTGTTGAATACATATGACAGAAATAGAATTGACTGATATGAGCAAGCACAATTAATTCCTTGCAGCTGTTTCTTTAAATAAAGTTAAATAAAATTTAAAGTCATTTCTTAAAATCATGTTCATGTTGAGAGAAGATAGCTCACACCAGCAATGATTCTTTGTATAAAATGATTTTCCAGTTAAAATTTGATTACATAATAATCCTTTCAAATTGAAATCTTATGTCATAATCAATATTTCCAATTAAATCATATTTCATCATTATTTCCTTTTAAATCTTATTTTATAATCAGTATTTCATTACAGAATGGCTGCATGCTCATCAGTCAAATGGTTTGAGCAAATATATATTTCAAAGCTGTATATTATCGTCATTTGACCGAATATTTGGTTACAGAGTGGCGTAATGGTCCTACAGGCCCGGTGGTTCTCCAAGACGAGGATTCTACGACCCCATGTAAAGACGGATGGCGCCGTTACAATATGCTCTCGTATTATAAAGTGACGGATGGGGCCTACATGTCCCTACTTCATAGACAGCAAACTATTAAGTCATTAAACGGTAAGAAGTATTACCAGCTATTCTCACGCAATTGCTGTAATTATTGCTACGAAATTGAGACAATTACCCGTGTCTTAGGATTTGAAATTTGAATTGCAAAGAATTTCTTCTTTTTTGCCAATAAATTTAAACTTGAATAAATACGGACATTGGTCGATCGGTGTAATTCAATGTTTTACCAAATGAAAAATTGTTGACATTTCTCAGGGAAACAGTTTGAAGGGTTGTTTCGTTTTTTTTAAAATGGTTGCATGTTTGGTCTCATCTTGCGTAAATCTTACTCCACGTGTCGATGGTATAACTTGAAAACACTACAAGATTGATGGTCAGTCGAGGGCATAAATCTTTAGTTTGCGTGTCTGAGAGCAGTTAGTGGACTCTGCGACCTGTCACACCGTTCGTTTTGATGTATAGCCCTTGTGCAGGCATTTATTGTTGACTGTCAAGAATTGCTTCAATTGTTCTTATTACATTTTTTAGAATTCACCAATGGTTAATTTGATGAGTCAGGAATGCAATATTAAAACTTCATTTTATTTTTAAACTTCATTCATGGAATATTTGTTAGAAATAAATTTTCAAAATTTCAACATTTTTTAAGTTTACGAATGTTTCATTAAAGAAATTCAAAATTGTTCATCTCATATCTTTAAATTTTGCAAAAATGTCATTTGAATCCAGATTTGATTGAGTGATGAGAACTCCTCATGAATAATCTGTTATACAATTAGGGAAACATAGAAAGTAGATTTCATCAAATTGAGTTACTATTTTGGGTGAGTTACGTTGCAGGCTCAGTCAATCATGCAACATTATACCTGTCTCCCTGAGAATTGTTAATATTTTATCCAAATAGACCAATATTTCAACTTACGATATAACTTTTCCATCAATGTTTCAAATTTCGTAGCAATTGCCACTTATCACTTGAAATCTTTTAGGACTTCTAGTATTTCATTATGCATTGATGCCAGCATTCGTTTAGATCGTGATTGTATTGAATATCAAGTTTAGCATTATTTATTATTTTATTCATGATACTTTACCTTCAAATTTATACACTTTTTTTTAGAATTAAAAAAATGTGTCTTATATCATTTTATGAAATCATTTATATTTTCAACTAACATTTTGACATAATATTTTTGACTAATATATCATCTGTATATTCTAACAATTTAATCCAAACATCATTTGGACATCCATCATATATCTATCATTTTAATCATACAATTTATTAACCATTTCATTCATCCAAATCATCTACATAGACTTATACAGACCAAGTTGGCGATTGAAACCTTTTGAAGGTTTAAACAAATTTTAAAAGAATTTGAATCTGAAAAGATTAAACGCTTTTTACTCAAGGAGAGATTTAGCATGAAAATATTGTCCTGATGGCACAGGTCCACTCAATAATAAACCAAGTATTCATTTTGGTATAATAACACTAAATCTAAATTTTTTAAGCTATCAAACGTCATTCTACAAGAAATTGAATTATTTAAGTGTCGAAACTATTTTGAAAATTAACATTTTATTTTCAAAAGACGTCACCTTTGTGTAGAAAATCTCTGAAAATTCAAAATTCAAAAACATCATTTGGCCTTAAGATAAAATGGATGAATCGAATATCAGAATCCAAAGAAAATATTAGATGATTTTAAGATGATGGATCAGTTTAAGATATAAAAAATTCAAAAAATTCAAAATTTAAATTACAAAAAAAACCACCAAAGATTGAAATGTTCTATGCATGTGTTCTGTTGTCCCGTGACCCTGTTGTGGAACGTTACCAGCTTGGTTTGTACGAGTACATATCTTCATTTTCCCTTGGTCCACAGGCTCTTTAGATAACTCTGTTATGTCTGTGAATTCAGCCTTCCCCATTATGAAGATGGACAGTGATGCCGGCATCCGACACTGGCATCTGGTAAGTTAAATCCTTAATTGCCCTCTCGTCTCCCTATTCTCTATCCTCTCTAATTCTGTCTGATGAGACTCTCATTCGTTAACCCTTCGCTGCAATGGAGAAAGATCTATTAACGCTGAGAAAGTTTCATGTTGTATATGCATAGGTATATTCAGAAGTTTTCTGGTTGGGGAGGGGGTTGGGGATTTAATTTACAAAAACTTATTGAAAAGGTGGGTTATCTCCCCCCCTGAACCACCCTCTGGATCTGCCCCAGACATGTATAATGATATCCAAGAACCTAGCCCTTTATGTTCATTCAATTTAGCAAAATCACTGTGTCTATTTTTTGAACTTATAAATTGTCAAATCTGCCTACCGGTAAATTATATTTTTTAAAGCTCTCTCGCCATTAAGTGATAAGTTTGATATTTAGAACTATTAGTACCAAACCGTTCTGAGTGGCACATTTACAGGAAACAATAAGTAATAAAGGAATTATTCCTGGATTGATCACTAGATAGGACAAGACCTGCATCTCAAAGGTTAAGGACAAAGACTTTGTTAACCTTTCACCTCGGTGGTTTGGGTTTTCAAAGCCCTCTTAGCACTGAAGTAGTTTCAAATGCCAGCTTATTGATAATGCTGTTTAATGCTTTGGAAGTCTGAGTTTTATTGCCAATTAAATCATTGATGTGAAAAGGTTCTAGTTATTGCCCTGAGTGTTTCTGAAAATTGTATTGATATATACTTACATTACTGAATCACTATATTATGATGGTAAGATTTTGCTTTAGCTTGAACAAAGAAAATTTCCAGATACTTCTTTAAAAATTTATAATAAGGAAAAATGCTTTCTCTCTATTTAACTACCGGTAATTATTTTCTCTCGGTTCGTTAACTAAACCACTAACCTATATAAAGTCTATATAAACCTATATAAAGTCCCTAACATTTGTGTGTGTACTAAATTTGTAATTTGATGTAAAATTCCAAATATCAATGTGTCTAGGTTTGAGCTAGGTCCTGTCTATTGTCATTATATCCTCTAAGTCTGTCTGGTTGGATTCTTCAGCATTAACCCATAACCTTCTAAACTCTAATTGTCAAATTAACAAAGTTTATATTCATTACAAATAGACTTTAATTTGATTCATTCAATGTACATTCACATTTAAAGTGTTAAGCTTGATTTGAAAGAATTCTGAAACATTTTGAGTCAATTAAAAAAAGTTTTGTTCTGGATGACAAGGGTTAAGGATCAAGTAATAATCTGATAATAGGGGCCATCAGAGGAGATTTTGAATGATGATCACTTGCTGCGATTGATACCCGGGAATTGATCACAATGGACACAATTATTGACTTAACCTTATTAAGAGATAAATGTGCGGCGTTCCTCCAACATTTGTGAGGATCGGAGCTTCGATGGACATTACATTTTTGAGTTCTTATAGATTTCTGTCTTTGATCTACGATAAAACGCCATCAAAAGTGACATTTGCTCGTTAGCTTTGATGAATATGCATTTCCAGCTTAAGCCAATGTATTAAGGCAGAAAGTAGCAAATCTCATTTCTTCTGTTAAAAGTTAATGACTTGACAAGATTTATTATCCGACCTAAAAATGTCAGAAATGTTTTATGAACATTTCAGTTCGTAACTCTCATTCTGAGGTATGACATAAAGTTTACGAAAAAATATGATTTATGGTTTCAATTGGAAGTGATGGATTTTGCCTCATATATGGAATGAATGCATTATTTCATAGAATGTTTCACCTGCTTGTTTCAGGCAAAGCATGATGATGTGACGCAAAAAGAAGGAGGATTAAAAATGATTTCTGAAATCTTCCTTACAAGACTATTGTCAACTAAGGTAAGCTTATATATTTATACTAAATTAGAGTTATTTGTCCTTTTATATGAATAAATGTAAAGATTCTCATATCACTGCTGTTTGAGAAATGTTAATTATGAAATAATTATGTTATATTTTCACCTTAAAAAATGGTAAAATTAATGTAAAAAATTAAGGAGTTAATGGACATCCTTGCTTGATTCATAACAACTGGATCTCTTCTGGCTGCTGTAAAGTAATAGGTAAAAAGTAGAACAAGGTAGCTTTTATCATTGATATATTAAGTGTACTTTTTCCATATGTTGGCTTACACAATTAATTGTCATACCTTTTCTAAAGTTAAGTATTCAACAGCATAAAAAATAAGTCCATAAGATGGCAAAGTCTCAGACTTAAACCTTGTAGCATTTTATTTTATAGAAACAATTTGATTCTGAATCATGAACTTAAACACAATGTTGTAATTTCAGGGAACACTACAGAAATACGTAGATGACTTGTTCAAGGCCATGCTGACAACGAGTCACTTGATGCCACCAATCATTAAGTATCTGTTTGACTTTCTGGACTCTGCCGCAATGCAGTATGGGCTCAATGATCCAGACGTAGTCCACACCTGGAAATGCAACAGGTAAATAACAGAAAAAAATAACAATATAAATAAGATTATTGTGATACATTTAATAAAAATGTTGATTTTCAGAATAATCCCCTTTATAAAAAAAACCTTTCCTTACTTGATGAGATTAAGTGATTAAGTGAGTGAGTTATTGTTTAACGCCGCTTCGGCAGTATGGAAGCCATTAAGTTAGCAGCGAAATGAGATTAAGAAATGTCTACATGAGATTTTAGTGGTATGCGCATCTTAACTCAAGAGTTATCTCTCTTCATTTGCAGGAAGTGTAATGGCTGCCATCTTGAATTAACTTTATTATGTTAAAATAGTATGGAACCATTACAATGATTAATGATAATTAAGTAACAGCAGAATTTTATCTCTTTTGTTCATGTAGTTAAACATATCTTCTTTGTTTCAGCTTACCCCTAAGATTCTGGGTGAATATTGTCAAGAACCCTGACTTTGTCTTTGACATCAACAAGCCCCACATTGTGGACTCCTGCCTCTCTGTGGTCGCCCAGACGTTCATGGATAGCTGCTCCACATCTGAACATAGGCTTGGCAAGGTGAGATACAGATTCCAGGGAATGAGAGTGAATATATGTTTGACTTAAGTCAGTGCAAAAGTTTTTCGCAAATTTTCACATGGTGATACATGGACGTTATGAACATAGAAGTATGACAGATCTCACAAAAGCCAAGCAACTTTCCATATAGGTACTGTATTCTCTCGGGGAAGGGGGGGTGGGGCAGGCAAACAAACATCTTGAAAACATGGGGGTGGGCTTTTTTTTTTCTGGCCGTCAGACAGTCAGACAGTCAGAATAGGTTCTATATAGTTTTTTGACACTTAACTTAAAATGATGTTATATGTAATGTATGACCATGGAACATCTGCATAAATTGGATGTAGGAATAACCCCAACCAGGACAACCCTCCGAAAAGTGGGGGTGGTCTTAGAATACAGTATATTGCAGTTACAAATGGTATAGATATTACAAGACTGTAAGATTTGTTTATCGCCAAAGGATAAAAAAAGTTGTGATTTTTCCTTGAAATAAGTACAACTCACCCCATGGAAAGGAATGAATTTACATTAAATAACCACCGCCTCAGTCATGCTTGATGTGAATATTTATTTTAATTTATAAAAAAAAATCTAAAATCAAACATGTCTTTCCTTGAGCAGGACTCTCCTTCCAACAAGCTGCTGTTTGCTAAAGATATCGTCCACTACCGGAAAGCAGTTGAGAAATATTTCTCTGACATCCGGGACATGCCTTCAGTCAGTGACCAGGATATGAACTCGTACCTTGCAGAGGTGTCCAGGGTAAGTGCTGCACCCATTGGGCTATGTTGTAGAGGGTTGGACACTGGAAGATTTTAGCTGTTGATCTGGATAAGTGTTTATATAGGTACCACTACATCAGTCAGACGACCTGAACTACCTTCAAGCAGGCATATTAGTGTGAACACCTTAAAATGGCCATAAAAGGGAAATGGACTCACATGGCTTAACTGAACCATGTACATTCGTTTTAGAATTATTTTCATTGACTGAGTTATTTTGCCATTGATAACACCATTGGTCCTTGAGAGAATTTTATTTTAATAAGAATGGTATGCTACAGTGCCTTTAAAATATTCTTGGGTCATAAAGTGATTATAAGTAATGTCATTGAAGACAATCTTCCGTAAGCCAACGTTATCTTTAATGTGGCGAAAAGAGTAAATATAAATAAATAAATAAATAAATAAATAAATAAATAAATAAATAAATAAATAAATAAATAAATAAATAAATAAATAAATAAAAAGTAATCTCTATAATATTAACCACACTGTTTTTAACATGTCACTCTCTGTTTTAGATGTGTTCTGGGAAATTCTACATCTCCAGTGCATTGAGGGAACTTTACACCTACGTGTCCAAATACAACTCGGAGGTATGTCATGGAATATTTTATTTCTTTACTTTTATTTAAGAAATAGAAGACATGTTGGCGTGCTTTATCGTTGAAATAAACATAGCATGGAGCATAAAGATATTTGTATAAACTATATTTTGAAAAAATTAATGCCTCGATCTCGTCGTAGAACACATTCACTAGCAATTGAACAATCAAAGTGACGTAAAATATTACGTCATTTGCTAAGCGATGCTCTAACTGACGTCCTAAATCACAAGCATGTTTTATTGTCCCATTGACTGCCTGTGTTTTATTGCTGTGGGTATCTTATATAACAAAATAACCATATGTGAAAAATGTTGCATAATGGTTATTAAGAAGTTGTTAATTATTAATTTTCCTTTTATTAGAGATTCTCACTTGATTACTTTCACGTAAGTCCTGTCCAATATTGTTTGAATATTTTTTTGGTCCTCTGTCATTGGACATTTATTGCCATGTGTTCTGTAAAACGGGGGAAAAGCCATTTTATCCATGTTAGTAATTTGAAAATATTAAAAAATTTAATTGTTGACAACAGCTTCTAAAATAGCCTTTTCTGTTATTTCCATGTTTGTGAAAGAAAAACTCAAGTTAGAATGTGACTGATGAGTTCCTGGCTGTTGTGACAGGTTTTGTTCTGTTATGCTTCTTAATTAGATAATTTAATTCTTGAACAAGTTTTCATTAACTCCCTTGTCAACATGTTTTACACCTTCAATTACAAAATTTGCTTCCTGAGAAACAACCATAGCTGTCAATAGATTGTTGCCATTATCAATAGAGAGAAATAAGTGTAAGCAGAAACATTTATTAAATCTAATGTGGAAATATTGTAACCAAAGCAATCTTGAAAATTGATGTTTACCCTGTTACTATTGGCAACGGTTTGTGTTTGTAATCTTCAATAGTGCTTTTGGGAAATGTGTGTTACCATCAATAGTGCTTTTGGGATATGTTTGTAACCATCAACAGTGGTTTGGGGGAAAATCTATTGCTTCAACAGTGGTTTTGAGAAAGTTTGTAACTATTAACAGTATAGTTTGGGGAAGTGTTTGTAACTATCAATAGTGCTTTAGGAAATGTTTGTTACTATCCATAGTTCAATAGTGCTTTTGGGAAATGTTTGTAACCATCAACAGTAACTTTAGCAAATGTTTGTAACTATCAACAGTAATTTTGGGAAATGTTTGTAACCATTGATAATGCTTTTGGGAAATGTTTGTAACCATCAACATTAATTTTGAGAAATGTTTCTTACCTTTGATAGAGCTTTTAGGAAATGTTTATTACCATCGATAGAGCTTTTGGGAAATGTTTCTCACCATCGATAGAGCTTTTGGGAAATGTTTCTCACCATCGATAGAGCTTTTGGGAAATGTTTCTCACCATCGATAGAGCTTTTGGGAAATGTTTCTCACCATCGATAGAGCTTTTAGGAAATGTTTCTTACCATCGATAGAGCTTTTAGGAAATGTTTCTTACCATCGATAGAGATTTTAGAGAAATGATTGTTGCCATTTATAATGCTTGGAATCAGGCCACGAACATCATTGAGTAACATAACAAACTACCCTCCAGGAAATAGCATGTCAAGAGATCCCTGTCGCGTTTAGATTCAAATTTATCTGTAGTTGTTGCTAAAATGGAATCCGTTAAGATGAAAATTCTCCACCTTCAGAAAACCTTGAACACTGGTCATTAGTGTTGGAATTCAATTACACCTCTTCTTAAGATTCCTCAGCTGCTGCGGTTTTGATTAAAATTCTCATCACACCTCGCAACCAAATGAACTTGTTTAAACTCAGTCATTTTGACGAAGCACCAAGTGTTCAATGGAAATGTTCTCTCCATAGATTGTAGTCCCCATCCTAAGTGAAGACTATTGATTTTCCTGTTTTTGATCATAGCAAAATGAAACGCCAAGTCATCAATTTCCGTCGGGTTGAATTGGTAGAAAGAAAAGCATTGGCAGTTAATGGGGCCAAGTCGATAAGTCACCATTTTTGATCTCTAGCATTCAGGAAGCTGTGAATTATATGTTGCCTGTTGAGCAATTGGTCTTTATTGAAATGTTAAGTACGTCAGAGGAAAAGTAGTGATAAATAAACAACCTTCTGGTTTAATGAGAATTTAATGATCGCCTTTGAAATAGTCCTTTTAGTTTCTTAGAGTTACTGATAATTAGGTTTATAACAGGAAAACATCTTTTGCATCATTTATTTAATCAATTATATTTATGAAAGATTCTTTCTAAATAATTGATATTTTCTCAAAAAACTGTACATTGTTAAACTGTCATGTCTTAGTCGAACCAAAAATACATCATCATCACTATTATCAAAATGTTCATTGTAATCATTACTATCATTGTCACTACCATTGCTATCATCATCATCATCATTATCAAAATTTACATTGTAGTCCCTGCTATCATTGTCACTACCATTGCTATCATCATCATAATAATAATCATCATTATAATCATCATCATTATCATCATCGCCATTATCATCATCATCATCATCGCCATCATCATCATCGCCATCATCATCATCATCATCATCATCATCATCATCATCATCATCATCATCACCACCCTAAGCATATAATTAACAATAACATTTAAAACCATCTACTTGTTCTTTTCGTATGTCTGTCTGATTCAAGACACTAACGATGTCCTTGTTTTTTCAGTTGCTGAATGCCCTGGACATGGATAACCTAGCAAGTGCCCAACAATTGGCTATGAGACTTGAACAAGTCATCACAAACATGGAGGGCCCTTCCAACAAAACTGCTTACGTGTGACACTTCAGTTAGAAATAACATGGCCGTCGTCCAGCGTTGCTCTGAGCATACTGGGAGATCTTTGTGATAAACTCTGCGTGGACGGATAATTGTATAGCAGCTATGCTTTGAGACTCGATATTGCCTTGCTTCTTGAACAATACTTCAACCTGTTGTCCCAGTCTTTTGGAGCGGCCTAGTGATGTTCCTGGAATAGCTTCTGATATTCTGGATATCTGGATTCTGTGGTGCATTTTGCAGTGTAAGAGGACATCTTGATTCATGAGGAATTCCATGCTCAATTCTTCACTGGAGGACGAACACTTTGTGGTTTCCAGAATGTGTCCAGAAATTCTTCATTTTGCCTTGGTGATTTTCAGAATATTCTGGTCAGTTTGCACGCTGAACATGTGACAAAGAGATTTTGATTCGGTGGCCTGTGTCCAGTTCAGTGTTAAGACTAGGGTTACTACGGGGACCTCTGCTGATCAAATGCAAAGCACAGAGACGACGGCAATCAAACACTTGCTGATTTGTGATGGTGCTACCTATTTGCCACGCTCCTGACCAAATGTCTTTCAATTTTTTGCATGGATACTATTTCCACATTGCGATTTGGGGATGCAGTTTTGGGGATTTCATGTGAGATAGAGCGAGAGAGAGACTTCTTGCCTTCAGAGCACCTTCAAGGTGATCCACAAGTACCTTCTGAGTGAGCTAGTGCAACTGTGTGTGAGTCCGAACTCGTAGTTCCCTCATGGTCCCTCTATATCACAAGGTGCTATATGGAGGCTCTCATATCTGGACTCCCACTCAACTCGCCAAGGTCCAGAACTTCTTTGAACTTCATTGAATATTGGCATCAGATGAGTTAGTTCATCCTGTCCTTTGATTCATCAAGAACTGTGACATTGTCCCTTGGTACAAGAACTGTTCCTGTTCCTGTTCTTCACTGAGAGGTTCTGCAGTTGACCTTTTGATTGACAATAGTAATGGATGAGATATAATTATGAGATATAATTAACCAGAATCCATGATTATGCTATCATGCTCGCTACTTTGGTATTACTGCATCTTACCATGGATGTTTAATAGTTGCTGTTGAAACCTGTTATTTGGTGAGCTTGTTGAGTATGACCAAAATCTCTTCATGAGTAGTCTGTTTGTATTTATTGTAGTTAGATTAATTTTAATATACTGAATGAAATATGGTACACCATTGTCAGTGAAATATCAAGAATATGAACTGACAATCCAAATAGAAATAGAGAAAAATGAGAAATATTATCCAAACACCAAATAAATTAGGAGATTAAGCATCCATCATAAATGATAAATATTAGAATAACAATGGAATCAGAACATCCAATTCAAGCCATTCTTGAAGTAGAAAAAATATACCGTACAACTTCAAAACTTGTGCATACATCTTGTATGCAACAATAGACAGACATAACAGCAATGTCCACTGGCCATTTTAGAAATAGAGAAAATACCTAGCCAAACAAATTTATTTAAGTTTAAAATGCTTTTACTCTATGATATGCAAGAATAGAATACAGACAACAGAAATGTCCACTGGCCATTTAAAATATGATGTAGAGAAAATACCTAGCCAAACAAATAAATTTAAGTTTAAAATACATTTACTCTGAGATATGCAACACAATGTTACGAAGGTGCTGTAGCCCGAAGTGGACAGGCTAGAAGGAGGAGAGAGAGGGTGACCTCACATCTATGCATGTAGACTAGCAAATGGTCATCATTGCACCACCCAGCTTATATATTGTAGACCATTGCACTTCCAATCTAGCTCAGAGAACCCATCTAGTCTGAAATTTAAAAATATTTTGATTTTGGTCTATATCAGGAAAATTGGAAAATATGAAATAAATTATTTTGAAATAAGTTTACATTAAAAAATACTCATTTTGATTTTTGTCCATATCAGGACAATTTGGAAAAGATGATCTTATTTTGATGTAATAAATTTTAAAATACTCATTTTGATTTCAGTCCATATCAGGGCAATTGGAAAAGATGAAATTATTTTGATATAATATTACAAAATGGAATTTGAAGGAAAATTGGCAGTTTAATATGACTTATTTGGATATATTTGAAAAGTTGATTTTATACTCTTTAAACATCAGAGATGGTTCTCATGTGTGTTTCACATTGACCTACAAACTTACTTATATATCATCTAGCTTTGCACAGTGCTATTGTAGTCGACAAGATCATGATCTGTTGTGTCCGCTTCCCCGACAAATATAATTAAATATTTTTATTGAATTTTTCAAATTACTAATACCACATAAGCAAATAAATAATTTCAAATAAATTTTGAATTTTGATAAAAGGATAATTCATGTTTGAATATTCCGGCACTTAAAAAACTTCGGGTCATTTTGAAAAAAATCATTTTGACAAGCGAAAATAACTAAGTGAGTCTTAAGATAAATAACACAATTATCAAGTGACATTGTGACATTGATCCTAATTTCCTTAATTTTGTAAATATTGAAATGATACATAAGTGGATTCTATGATCCTTAATTTATTCAGTTCAGTATACATTGTAAATTGTAATAGTACACGAGTTAAGTTGTCAAAACGTTCTGGCTATTCCGTTGTCGGGGAAGTTGTGACATGAACAGTTCATCAGATTGTGCATGGTTTACGCAAGCTGACTCCCCAAAGACTTATGCAACAGACCAGTATTAACAGCAAATCCCCAGCTCAAACCCCTTGGGGTTCGGAGACTGTGTCAAAGTGTTCCCATTTTTTTCATTACTTTTTCAAAAATCATTTCTTTGTCTTTGAAATCATTGAAATAATTCCTAAATCAAGATGATTTTATTTTATTAAATATTTGTTGAGAAGAATTTCTTTAGATTTCGTTTGTTTTTCATTCAAGGAAATTTTGACACATTTTCTGTATTCATATTCATATATATATTTTGTATATTTCTCATTAAGCATCTGTAAATGCCCATCATAACTTGCCTAAATCTTGTAAATACCAAAAAACTCATTATCTTCTTGTTACTAAAACTATTTCTAACAAATATTACCCTTGTATCAGTTGATCAGCCATGAGGTATATACCTATATAGACATACATGAATCCATACATTTGTAAATCAATATGCCGAAACAAGCAAACCGTAGCTTGAGGTATACATCACGACATTGTATCAATTGTTATTAATCTTTCATGATATTCAGAAAATTTAAACGCTTTTTGAACAGTTATGCCTGAAAAACAATTATGTACAAAACTATTTATGGAAATTTTGTTGATGTGTGCTTTTTCATTGACCATGTATCGTTTGAAATGGAAAGACATCCATTATTATTTATGATAAATCTTACCACCTATAATGTACATTGTATCTGTTGATATTACATATTCTACAAGTAACATGTGTTAAGTGTTGTCAATGTATATTGACTGAACCTTAATTTATTATAATCGCCAAATGTTAAAAGGCAGTCAGACCAAAAGAATGCCGTTAAAGTTTGTTTTCAATGATTTTCAATTTACATGATCATTCAGACATGTTTTGTTATAATTAACCAGACAACATGAAGAAATCCATGAATTTAGTGCTTTTTGGAATTTTACCTGTCCCTATCTGATACTCTCTTAGATTTTGCTTAAGCCAACAAACTTGATATACGATAGATATATAATATATTAGATATTGGACACCTACTACCTAATGTTAATGGACAAGCTAATGTTCAAGGCTTATGGCTAAGGCTGAAACCTTGACCAGGGCTTATGGCTAAAGCTGAAACCTTGACCAAGGCTTATGGCTAAAGCTGAAACCTTGACCAAGGCTTATGGCTAAAGCTGAAACCTTGACCAAGGCTTATGGCTAAAGCTGAAACCTTGACTAAGTCTTATGGCTAAGGGTTTTAGCTAAGGCTGAAACCTTTACTAAGTTTTGTGTTCAAGGCTTATGGCTAAGGTTCAGAGATTGACTAAGGCTTATGGCTGAAGCTGAAACCTTGACTAAGTCCTACGTTCAAGGCTTATGGCCAAAACCAAGAGAGTGTCAGAGATCTACAGATGACTTTCCTTTGCAGAACATTTTTTTTTATATATCTTCATACATACAGTTTGGACATTATGTATTTTCTCTCCGAACTGGACATTTTGTATATTTCCATGGTTTACTACAATATTTGAACGTTTCATTCCATACCCTGTTGATTGACTGCTATAGGACTGGCTAATCTGTGGGACTGGCTAATCTGTGAATGTGATGAGAGTGTCTGATTCTCATATACTTCCAATGTGAATAAATAATTCATTTTGTACAAATTGAATATTTTTTTTGTGTTCTTTTATCAGTCATCTGCAGTTGACGATTCCTGAGCCATGTATTGCGAAGTTCTCTTGTGGCTAAAAGACCAAAGAGTACCATACATTGATCTTATAGAATTAGCTAAGAGAGCTTCATAGATACTAGCCCTTGACCCATTTGCATAAGCTACCTTAGCAGAAAGGTTTTCCTTAAATTATTGTTTATAAAACACTGCTATGAAGTAGGCAGCGGTATATATGGTCCTTCGATTATTTTTTTCGGTCAGTTTAGTAAAAAACTGTTACTTATATAGTAGGGGGCAGGCTAATTAAGCCAGAGCCAGACTAATTAATCTTCTGTTCCTTGTCTAACAATAGACGTAATAATCTCTCCGACCTTCGTGAATACTTGTATTTACTACATGACCATCGTGGAAAGTTAAACACCTTCATGGACGAACAGAGTCATTGGTTACAGAGTCACTGAACAATTCAATGACCAATACATATTCATCAAGTGATCTAATATCAGCATATATATGTACATATGAAATGAATATAAGATTTTTATAGTCCCACAAAGTAAGATTATTTTTGGACAAAAAAATATTTTTTTAGTTGGGGGCGGAATAGCAGAGTAGTTAGCGCGTTCGGCTTCGGATCAAGAGGTCCGGGGTTCGAATCCCACCAGGGGCACGGCAACTTTGTCTGCAGTAGAGAACTGTTCTACATGCAGTAAAGTCTGGGTGCAATGCTACACTGAATTTCAGCATAGTACCACCCATCGTTCGCTAGTTCCAGCTGCTGCTCGCAGGTTTCTCCGCAAAGCATAGCCACATGGCGTTGCAGGCTTTCTCCCTGCCGTAATACTAGCAGCCACGATATAAGTGAAATACTCTTGAAAGTGGCCTCAACTCACGTCACCTTACCACCTTACCACGATTTTTTCAGCTGTAAACATGTTCCTATCATGCATTCCCCATTTGCATTTTCTGTGGTTTCAATTTTTTGTTTCCATGGAAACATCACTTTTTAACTCATCAGGGCTATAGGTGTCAGGTGTCTTAGAATAACTAACACCATGGGGATCAAAGTTTGTACATTTGGTCTTGATCCTACCTCAAATATGAGGTTGCAGATATTTTCACTAAAACCTAAAAAAAATAGGTGACTTCTTTTCCAAAACCAGTTTCCATAGGAAGCTTTCAGAACAAATATCACAAAATCAGCATATTCAATGAAGACACATTAAACGAGAAAATGTTTATCTTATGTATGTTTTATCATTATGACATGTCATTGGCAAATGTCACTTTCACAACAGCGGTGCTGTTTGCACAACTAGATTCAATTTGCAACCAATCAGGACTCCATCGTCGCACCCAAATTCAGGCTAAGTAGTACAGAGTTTAGGATCAGAAACCTGACGAAAGTAACCTCTGTGGGAAAATAATGTAGAGTAGTGGACCTTTGTTTTCTCAAAATCAATTAAACCTTCTGCTTCAATTCTTAATTCTCATGGGCTCTGTAGCTCATCAGGCTTTATATACATCATCCTCGGTTACCCAGGGTTTTATATATGCTCCGTTACTCTCCACTATATCACCCCTGGGAAACTCCATCAGAGAAATCTGTACTCAAATTACCGTTTCCTTTAAAATACCTCCCTTTAAAGAGCACAACAAATCTCTAGATGAAATAGCTTTTCAGGTCATGACGTCTGTGACCTATATATGGGGTCGCAGGATCACGAAATCTACAATTTAGAATCCTCATTGGCCAAGCTGCACACAACTTTTCAGCTCTCTAGACCTTTTGGAACTGCAGAAGAAAATGAAAATAGGTTTTTAAGGTTGTGACCCCTGTGACCCCAATTGAGGTCACGGGGTCACCAAATCTACAATTTAAAATCCCCATTAGCCAAGGAGTCTGCACACAACGTTTCAACTCACTGGACCATTTGGAACTTGAGAAGAAGATGAAAATAGGTTTTTGGGGTTATGACCCCTGTGACCCCATTTGAGGTCATGGGTCCATGAAATCTACAATTTAGAATTCCCATTGGCCAAGGAGTCTGCACACAACTTTTCAGCTCTCTAGACCATTTGGAACTGGAGAAGATGAAAATAGGTTTTTGGGGTTGTGACACCAGTGACCCCATTTTGGGATCACGGGGTCACTAAATCTACAATTTAGAATCCCCATTATCCATGGAGTCTGCACACAACTTATCAGCTCTCTAGACTTTTTGGAACTGGAGAAGAAGATGAAAATAGGTTTTTGGGGTTGTGACACCAGTGACCCCATTTTGGGATCACGGGGGCACTAAATCTACAATTTAGAATCCCCATTATCCATGAAGTCTGCACACAACTTTTCAGCTCTCTAGACTTTTTGGAACTGGAGAAGAAGATGAAAATAGGTTTTTGGGGTTGTGACCCCTGTGACCCCATTTGAGGTCACGGGGTCATGAAATCTACAATTTAGAATCCCCATTAGCCAAGGAGTCTGCACATAAAATTTCAGCTCCCTGGACCAAGTGGTTCTGGAGAAGAAGATAAAAATGCAAAAAGTTTACAGACGGACGGACGCCGGACACCATGCTATGCCATATGCCATCGGGCCTTTCAGGCCAGATGAGCTAAAAATTTAAAAAATCATGCTTTTCAACTTCGACATTATGTCAGTTGGTCGAAAATATATGAATTGTAATGGTCTCAGCATTAACTTTATCCCACGGTGTTTCATCAATCAAAATATCATGAATGTACACCAGTGATGTCATCCTCGGTTACCCATGGTTTTATATATGCTCCGTTACTCTCCACTATACCACCCATGGGAAACCTTATCAGAAAAATCTGTACGCAAATTACCCGCCCTTGGCCGGCGTAAGCCAATCAAACTGCTACGCAGCTTGGACCTGCGAACCAATGACAATTCATATCACTTCGTTGCAAAGCACGCGAGGTCATTTTGTTAGTGAGTGAGTGAGTTGGTGTTTAACGCCGCTTTCAAGAGTATTTCACTTATATCGCGGCTGCTAGTATTATGGCAGGGAGAAAGCCCGCATCGCCATGTGGCTATGCTTTGCGGTGAAACCTGCGAGCATCGGCTGGAACTAGCGAACCATGGGTGGTACTACTCTGAATTTCAATGTAGCATTGCACCCAAACCTTACTGCGTGTAGAACAGTTCTCTACTGCAGACAAAGTTGCCGTGCCACTGGCGGGATTCGAACCACGGACCTCTCGATCCGAAGCCGAACGCGCTAACCACTGCGCTATCCCGTCACCGGTTATCTCCCTTGACCATTTCCGTCTTATTCTATTGATGATTTTCTTTGGTTAGTAACTTCGTCAGGCCGGCCAAGGGCGGGTAATTTGAGTACAGATTTCTCTGATAGAGTTTACCATAGGTGATATAGTGGAGCATATATAAAACCATGGGTAACCGAGGATGCAGTGATGTACGTACTTGTAAAAGTTGATCAATCTCAAATCAGATCAAAGATATCACTCTAACCCAGCTGCAATCTTGATCTGAGTAGTGCTCCTCAGAGGTAATGTCTCCTGACCTTCACACCAGCCAATCAGTGACGAGGCTAGGGAGTCGTCGCACCGATTTGATATCTGAACGTGACTGTGATTGGTTGAAGTTCAGGGTAAAACGTTTCAAGCAAGGTCTCAAAGATGCTTCCTTTGTTTTTCATAAAATTTTATTTGGCTTTAATACATGCCAACATACGATATGTGCTGATATGAGTTCAAATAATTTCACCCAACTTGCATTTTCATCCCCGATCGCCAAATATATAAAAAAAAATATACTAGTTTCCAATTAAAATCGAGTAACATCATTTTACGTGTGCAGAAACAGAAACTACACGTCCATTTACATGCACATTAGTTATAAGACATATAACGTTTAGCATATGTGACCCCAAACAACACAATGGATGTACCTTACCACAGTCCAGCACTACTCGCATCAAGAATGCAGCGAGTGTTACGTTCGATCAGAATGTAATGAGGGTCTCAAATGAAAAATCATTGAAATTTTATTACGTTTTATAGACGGGAAATATTTTACTTTTTAACCATTCAAAATCAAAGAGTTTTTACTTGAACCTTAAAACCCTCGACCCCCTATATATCCCAATCCTTAAAACTGTTTTCAAAATGCTGGACAATTAAAAATTATAGAGTTTTCATACATTATCTTTTACCACTTTACTACAAAACACACAGAACCGTGGACGTGTTTTACTTCAAAGGTATTTGATGTGATATGAGGGACCACTTTGCCTCTTATAGCTGCTAAAAATACAGACACGGATATCAATAGATACAGGATTAAGATAAAGATCATCTTGATGGCCAAGCCTTTTGAAAACTTGCTCCAACGTGACATAATGTCGTAATCTTTGACACTTGCCCTTGATCATGTGTCTGATAAACAAGATTAGGAAAAAAAGAATGTAAGAATGTCTTTCATTTTAGAGATGTATATTTCTTTGAGTCCACTGTCATCACCAACATACAGTGACAAGCGTCTGGTCAATATAGCTCATCAAAGTTTAGTCTGTCATCCTGACCCTAGAGAAAAATATTCCAATGACGACCAGCCCAGTCTTTAAAGGTGCATCCATTGTGTTTCATAATTGTTTATTTGGCTTTAATACGTTCCAACACATCATATGTGCTGTTTACAATACAAACAAATTCACTTAGCTTGCATATTCATCCCCAATCGCCAAACATATCATAATTACTAGTTTCCAATTAAAAATGAGTAACATCATTATGCATGTGCAGAAACCGAAAGTGCATGTCTTATTTACATGCACAGTAGTTATATCACCTATTGAACATTATCAACCAAAATTTGTTATTTTGTCTGGTGTAAATAAGATTCCAAAATTACGTTTGACACATTGACACTCACGGTCCATTGTCCGGTTTTCGATCAGAAATCACTACTTTTACCTTCATTTCGTCAATATACTAAGTCGAGTATCATCAAAATGGTTGTTTTCGGTAACAGCTGGTACTTCTCGATAAAATAAGACCATTTATAACGTTTGTCAAATTTGACCACCAAAAACACAATGGATGTACGTTTAAAATTATAGCATGTCTAGATTACTCAGTCCTGGGAATTAAGGCATCTTTAGGGCTCCATTTTGTACATCTATTTGAATTGTTTGTAAAATGATGTTGGGGGAGGGGGGATTCTGAGACTAAATGTTAGTCTAATCAAAGTACGGAGATCTGCACTCTACAAACATTAGAATCGTCCTTTTAACGTTTAAATGAGTCAAAGTAGATTATAAAACATGAGCTCACAAGTTATGTCTTTTAGGAACCTTTTTCATAAGGATTATTACTATAACTATTACCTATCATAACTGATTATACCACCAATGGATGTATGTAGCGCTCAGCGTGAACTCCACTCTGGCATGTGTTGGAAATCGTTTCCTGAGCAAAACTAAACTGAGGTGCAAAAGAAACTTTACACCCTTTTGTTTCACTCATACAGTAAAATAACAAAACAAATTGATATGATAGAACCGGGATATTATTTAATGTTCAACGTTGACTGATTCGGCAAACAATCATGCTCGTTTTTTTAAACATACAGAGTTAGAGTCACTGAAAGGACCAAGGGGTATAAATTACACCAACATGACCCCTACCATGTTTATAATGATTGTTGTAAATGTGTGCAGAATGAGTCACATTTATTGATTTCACTAAGCACATGCCTTATATGTCGATTAACAGTTGTGTTTTATCCAAATTAATTTTGGAGAATTTATGAATTTAAAATTTATTTTTTTCCAAATTGAAACCACATAGAATTATTCCTTGGCTGATGACTCAACGCCTGCACTTCTCAGTTTTAGAGTACGATTTCGGAAAGATAAGATATTTGTAAATGAAAATCAAACATATGATAAAACCAACTGAGGTGTAAAGTTTCTTTTGTACCTCAGTTTATATTAGAAACTATGAAAGTTGACTATGTGGTGCCTTCTAATACAATGCATACATTTCTTTTTTAAAGTTGTGTTTTCTTTAAAAGCTACTTGTGTGTTGTCATTTGTTGACTTTATCATTTTCTTTTTCTTGTAACTTTCATCAAAAGCTGCTTTTGTGTTCTTGTTTATTTTACTTTTTAGCTCATCAGGCCTGAAAGGCCCAATGGGCTTATGGCATGGGATGGCGTCCGTCCATCCGTCCGTCCGTCCGTAAACTTTTCACTTTTTCGACTTCTTCTCCAGAACCAATAACTCTAGAGAGCTGAAATTTTAGGTACAGACTCCTTGGCCAATGGGGATTCTAAATTGTAGATTTGGTGACCCTGTGACTCCAAATAAGGGCCCCAGGGGTCATAATCTTAAAAGCTATTTTCATCTTCTTCTCCAGAACCAATGACTCCAGAGAGCTGAAATTTTATGTACAGACTCCTTGGCCAATAAGGATTCTAAATTGTAGATTTGGTGACCCTGTGACCCCAAATATGGGCCACAGCCTAAAAGAACCTTTGAAAATGAATTTTGAACTGATATTTTATGTGCACTTCATTCACTTTATTTGAAATGTATGTCAACTTGAGATAACAATCTACATTGTGGACATGTTTGTCAAATTGATGTAATCAATGTGAAATGAGAACTATTGAATAGCCTATGAACTGAAAATTGTGACAAGGCATAAAGGACTAAATTGAAGAGGAGTTAAGAATTCTTTTATTTTACATGAGATATGTGAACTGCATATGACTGGTGATGAAATGATAAGATAAGATTATTTTCATCTTCTTCTCCAGAATGAAAAGACCTAGAAGGCTGTCATGTTGTGTAAAGAGTCTTTAGCCAATGGAGATTCTAAATGTAGATTTGGTGACCCTATGGCCCCAAATAAGGGCCACAGGGGTCATAACCTAAAATCCTGTTTCATCTTTTTCTCCAGATGAAAAAGACCTAAAAGGCTGTAATATTGTATGCAAAATCTTTAGCTAATGGGGATTCAAACTTGTAAATTTGGTGACCCTGTGACTCCCAATATGGACCAAAGCCTTAAAAACGTTTAAAAATGAATTTTGAACTAATATTTTATGGCACTTCAATCACTATTTATTTGATCCCTAATAAAATCATCATTTAGATATATGAGTCCTAACTTAGGTTTAAGAAATGCAGTTTTGTATAAAAAAGTAACTTTGCAGTTATTCTTAATCAGCAGGAATGTGAAATATATGTCGACTTGAGATAACAATCTACATTGTGGACATGTTTGTCAAATTGATGTAATCAATGTGAAATGAGAACTATTGAATAGCCTATGAACTGAAAATTGTGACATGCCACAAAGGACTAAATTGAAGAGGAGTTAAGAATTCCTTTATTTTACATGAGATATGTGAACTGCATATGACTGGTTATGAAATGATAAGATAAGATTATTTTCATCTTTTCCTCAAGAAGGAAAAGACCTAGAAGGTTGTCATGTTGTGTAAAGAGTCTTTAGCCAATGGAGATTCTAAACTGTAGATTTGGTGACCCAGTGGCCCCAAATAAGGGCCTCACAGGCCATTACCTAAAATCCTGTTTTCATCCAGAACAAACTAGAAGGAATATTTTGTTCAGAATGTTTAGATGTTTGGATGACAAGGCTTAGAACCGAGATTGTTTAGCCAAAGTGATTCTAAATTGTACTATGTACCATGAGATTAATCACATTGCCTGTTCTCTTTAAGCCTTATACAGTTAGATCAGTGCTGCCAGTGTTTAGTGCAAGCAAGAGTCTATTACATAATTTGGCGGTAAAACACAAAAAACACAGCTGGCTTGTAACCAGAGCCAAGGGGTCAGAATATTGCATAATCTCCTGTGTGTTGACCTTGCTGAGTGCTCTCTCTCAATTTCAAGACTAAGATTTGTCAGGGTTAGGGATTGTACATTATATTGAGACAACATATTTCTGTCTTCATCATCAAACAAAATAAACTCTGATGAGCTACAGAGCCCATGGCTCTATTTTTTATATTTTCACTGTTATATTTTGGAAACAGTTAAATTTCCTTTCCTTTCATTTCACACTGTTGTATATCCCTCACTGTGCTTACAGGGGTGTGCTGAATTAAATATTCAAGTGTGTCTTTATTTGTAGGGGATTTTATCTCTGGCCTCAAAGATAGGTCAGAGGGGTAAAGACCTGTTTCATCTTCTCCATTTAAAGTGCTTCCTATTTGTTGTACCTCTCACATAGAAGCTGGCATTTTGAATAGGTTAATGTATATAACGCTTGCTGAGCTACATAGCCAATGGCTTTATTTGTGGGGTTTGAACTTAGATAAAAACTTTTCTATTTCAATGGCAACAATTTTGACTTTGTTTATTGGAAGTATAGAGTTTCTTTCCGGAGCGGATTTTTAAACTGATTGACTAATAACCAAATTAACTAACCTACCTCCTCACATTCGGATTCATTAAAATGGGACTTCAATTTGGAAATTACACAAAATCACATATGGCCTACAAATCTATCTCTCACACTTACGAGTTTTACAAAACTGTGCATTTACACCTCGCACCATTTTCTTCCAATACCGACAACCATTTTTATTGGATACCGTTTATCGGGTCTTGTAATCAAATGTTTTACCCTCTAACGTAACAATATGTTGTATAAACTTGAATAATAAATGGAAAATTTAAGAAAAGAAAATTTACAAAAAAAACGGCTTATGAAATGTTGTTAGTATTGCTATGGTTATTGTAAGATCCGCTTGTGTCACGTGATCGGTAAAACTACAAAACGCATGCGCCAAATATCTATATCAAACATATTTTCGTCGATTATGTAGACCCCAAATGGGCGAAAATATCTAATCACTTGTATCTATAAAAAATATATATTTGAAAGATGTTTTCAAAACTTTAATCCAAGTCTCATATTTTTTTGCGCGCATTGTAAACAATTCTCTTCCCACAGATGTTACTCCCTTCAGATTTCCGATCCTAACTTCGCTTGAAATCAATAGCAGAAGCAAAATCCCCTAGCGGTGGAGTGCGGAATCTCATACTATATCCCTGCTTCTTAACCAATGAAAACTCATCTCTCAGTGGTCATGTCGACTGAGTGACTTCAAATATCTAGGAATATAATGTTTATTTCACAAAAATTTAATAAAAAATAAAATAAAACATATCTAGGCATTTTACTCTTAAGGGTCTTGCTCATTAGCATATGTCGTTCGAATATGTCTGATGTAAATAACACAAATGAACTATTTTTAGCTCATCAGGCCTGAAAGGGATGGCGTCCGTCCGTCCGTAAACTTTTCGCTTTTTCGACTTCTTCTCCAGAACCAATGACTCCAGAGAGCTGAAATTTTATGTAAAGACTCCTTGGCTGAAGGGGATTCTAAATTGTAGATTTGGTCACCCTGTTACCCCAAATGTGGGTCACAGGGGTCATAACCTAAAATGCTATTTTCATCTTCTTCTCCAGAACCAATGACTCAATAGAGTTGAAATTTTATGTACAGACTCATTGGCTGAAGGAGATTCTGAATTGTAGATTTGGTGACCATGTGACCCCAAATGTGGCTCACAGGGGTCATGACCTGAAAAGCTATGTTCATCTTCTTCTACAGTCCCAATGAACATAGAGAGCTGAAATTGTATGTAAATACTCCTTGGCTGAAGGGGGTTCTAAATGTATCTAATATTTGGTGACCCTGTGACCCCAAATGTGGGCAACAGGAGTCATAACCTAAAAAGCTATTTTCATCTTTTTCTCCAGTCCCAAAAGCTCTAGAAAGCTGAAATGTTATGTACAGACTCTTTGGCCAATGGGGATTCTAAATTGTAGATTTGGTGACCTTGTGACCCAAATGTGGATCACAGGGGTCACCGCCTAAAATTCGAAATGTGAACTTAATATGGCTGGTGATGAAATAAGATAAGACTATTAGAACTAGCTGCATGAGTTTGTGATACCATATCTTCTTTTCCAGTAAAGAATTATAAACAAAGATGGGGAAACAAAATTTAAAATATATAATTTACTGGCGTCACTGCTGTGTTACTGATTTAGTCTTACACTCAGATGCTAATTGAATTATTTATTTATTAATTTATTAATTAAATATTAAAAAGGAGCCTTTGAGAAACAGGATTTTTAGAAACAAATCGGGGCTCTTTTTCATTATGTAATAAATGTTGGTAATTCCAGAATAAAAATAAGAAGTAAAACAACAAAATGCAAAGGTCTACATTATTTATAATGAATTTGGATCAATGGGTAACCAATTTTGATAATAACTTTTAAATTTGATGACTGGGCATGGCAATGACTTATTATGTGATATCTTAATCGTTTTCTTAGAGATAATTTATAACATGATTCCTGATGAGCTTCAGAGCCAATTGCTCTATTTTTATGCCCCCGAATCGGAGATTCCGGGGGTATATTGTTTTTCACCTGTCCGTCTGTCTGTCCATCCGTCTGTCCGTCTGTGTGATTGTCCACAAAAACTTTAACCTTGACCATAACTTTGGATTGCTCAGAGCTATGGCTTTCATACTTGGCATGTGCATACCTTGTGATGAGACCTTTCAGATGAGGTCATCATATTTGACCTTGTGACCTTGACCTTGCCGCAGTGGACAATATTCAGAAAACTTTAACCTTGGCCATAACTTTGCTACATCCGGGGGCATCTGTGTTTAACAAACACATCTTGTTTTAATTTGTCTTTAATTTGGACTTCTTTATTTATAAGCATGTTTATGATCAATATGTTTCACAAAATCAAATAGCATATTTCGAGGAAAACGCATTGAACGAGAAAACTTTGGTATTACGTCTGTTTTATCATTATGACATGCCATTGGCAAATGTCACTTTTACAACGGCATCGCTGATTGCACAACTACTAGATTCAATTGCAACCAATCAGGACACTCCCTTTCTGCCCCCGATTCCAAGCATAAAACAACAGAGGTTAGGATCAGAAATCTGAAGATAGTTACATTTGTGGGAAGAGAATGATTGTACACAAACATGACAACAAGAGGGCAAAAAAGGAGAGCAAATTAATCCACCTTTGTCACTTACTTACGACATATCCGTATATTATATGCCACCTTCAAGTACAAAAAGTCTAGGATGTGAAAATCTGCGAGCAGCGGCTGGAACTAGCGAACCATGGGTGGTACTACGCTTAAATTCACCTTTTCAGTTGCCGTGCCTCTGGTTTGGAATCGAAGCCCGGACCTCTTGATCCGAAGCCGAACGCGTTAACTACTTCGCTATCTCGCCCCCAACTAAAGAATATAATTTTTGTCCAAAAATAATCTTACTTTGTGGGACTATAAACATCTTATATTCATTTCATATGTGCATAGGATATATATATGCTGATATTAGATCACTTGACGAATATGTATTGGTCATTGAATTGTTCAGTGACTCTGTAACCAATGACTCTGTTGGTCCATGAAGGTGTTTAACTTTCCACGATGGTCATGTAGTAAAGACAAGTATTCATGAAGGCCGGGGAGATTATTACGTCTATTGTTAGACAAGGAACAGTAGATTAATAAATCTGGCTTAACTGTTAATGTGATCTGGTGGAATTGCTGGAATTAAAGAAGAAGATAAGTGTACAACGTGAATACGTCTGGCCTTGTGCTTCAGAGAGCAAGGCTACTTGGACAACAAGGTGTGGAATAGAGATCAATATGAAACTCATTTCCTATAACCGTTATATCATCAATTGACCAATATTCATAAGTTTTGTATTTCATTTTCCATGATCATATCGCTTTTACATAAATATAGGATATTTGACATTTCTCGTCCAATACCATGTATATCTCATCGAGTGAAGTAGAATTGATATGTTCATGAGTGGCGCAGCCACGAGTGTAAATATATTATGTCTACTTCCACGAGATGAGATATACATGGTATTCCACTAGACATGTCAAATATTCTATTTATTAGATTTAACAAATCATGTAAAATAACGTTAATTTTATGAATGGCGCATCCGAGATTGCCTTACTTTTTCACAGCCATTTATGACGTCATCCTATTGCTACAATGACGTCATACGATTAAGCGTGTTATTTCACTGAGTTGAATAACATGTTATATTATTTCACTCAGTGGAAATACGGAATTTATTTTCACTGATAAATGCCGTATTTCACCTCAGAAAATATAATAATCATTTCTATTTACAAGTTATTGAACAAACTATTGAATCTTTGCGAAGTGTATTAGTGGGGTAAACTGGGACTTGTGATGTCCCTCTTCGGAATGGCCATAGTCGGTCCAGCAGTTGAGTTTATTATAAACTACCGGGCAAAAGAAAGTTTTCACCTAAGTTTATTTCGATTAATTCAATATTTAAAAGAAATCAGATGTATTTGACTATGACACGATACAATAATATTTATCTGCAGTGGTTTGAATGACTTTGTTGGTGACAGAGGTTAAATTTTAGTTCAAATATCTTTTTGTAATGAAGACAGGGTTAAGAATGAATTCGAAATTTTCACCAACATGACCCCTGCCCTGTTTAAAATGTTTTAAATGTGTGCAGAATCAGGCACATTTATTTATTTTCACATAGGATATGTCTTGTGTATCATCAACAATAATTTAAAAACAAAATTAAACTTAAAATTTCATTTTTTTTTAAAATAATTAAAAAAACATGTAGAAGTATTCTTAGACTGCTAACTTAACACCTGTACTTATCAGTTTTGGATTATGACATCGAAAACTTGAGATATTTGCAAATGAAAATCATACATATGATAAAATCAACTGAGGTGAGTACTTTCTTTTGCCCGGTAGTTTATAACGAGCAATGAAATACTGGGATTTATCAGTGAAATAAACCGTCCATCAAGCTACAGTGAAAATAACTTTTATTTTGACTGATATTGTTTGACGTAATAAAACAATGGTCTGACGCAGCGATTTCTCTTATAACGTAACATCTTTACTACGGTGACGGGGTGTTCCCAGCGGCCGCTCAACACGAAAACGACCATCTAATTGCATAATTACAAGGATAACATAATATAATAAATAGAAAATCTGCCAATTCTTGACAAATACTATGTTTATCTCATCTCGTCAGGTAGAAAAGTTATATAATTAATAAATATAAACTTTCTACCTCACTCGATGGGATAAACATGGTATTTGTCAAAAAAAAGACAGATATCCTCTATATATTTCTGGTTTTCAGACGACTGGTTTTCCTTCTCTTCAGAGAGTTTTCTGTACTGCACCATTGGATATTATTTCGAAAACAGCTCGATGTGGATAAGTACCATTCACAGGAAATTAAGGATACCCAATATACTGCAAACACTTATATGAAAGTTAATGTATCTACATCCCTCTCAGACTATTGTTTTGGGGGTGAGAGGTAGATATTTTAATGTTACAGTAAGATATTGGGTATCCTCAATTCCTGTTTACCAGTTATATAGCATGATGATTCTAATTAGGAAACAGGTCACTGGAAACTACAATGGCAGACTATACTGGTTTAACCATTAAAATGGAGTTACTATGCTCTTTGCAGTGTTATTTCAAAGTGTTTATCAAGTTTGATTGCCAAATCATTTAGTCCTTGCATTGTTCGAATGAATATGCGTCAGTTTAACTTTGTAGATAATGTGTTAGTGTTCCAAATAACAATATACACATTCCTTAGATATTCTCCAAACATCTTTCAGCCCGTAACATTATTGTCTGTCCTGTAACAAATCTTTGAAATAATGTATCCATTTTATTTTACCAAAAAGTATATATATGGCAAGAGAAGACGATATCCAGGTGTCATTTCAACCATAGCTTCAGTTACATTTAAACTTTTAGTCATTCTTTCCACAATAATTTTCAAACTTGTTCTTTATTGTCTTTCCAGTAACACCGATTTGTCTACACTGTAACAAAATATTGAAATGTGATCAATACCGAAAATATTTACAACGTATCATGAACTAGTTCGTTGTAAATATCAAGCTATGATTGAAATTTATCCTTTTTTGCTTGGCTTGATCTTAATGACCAATCAAATCTCATCGAAAATAACTAGATGTTATTGAATTGTCTTTTCCGTAACATGTTATGTCTTTACTGTAACATTATTTTTAATATAATTGAAATCGTTAAAGTCACATTACTAAAAGTTTTATTGCGAGTCATTCCTTTAATACTACATGTGTCTCAACCAATAAAATTTGCCAATGTCTTGAGATATCAGTAGAATCCTGGGATACTCTCTCTGTTTGTCTGTCCAGTAACAAAGGTCGTCTTTACAATAACAGTGTTGTCTTTCCTGTAACATCATTTATTTCTTAATTAGTTACATAAATATTAATGATATAATGTCGACAATATCCTGAAAGAATACATTAATATGTATGTGACAATGTCAGTAAAATATGTTATTACAAAGTCAATTATTTTGGAATCTAAAGGTTTTGAAAATTTACTCCAGCATATTGTTTTCCTAGGCAAACAATTGGTCGCTATTATTTTTAATTCCTAAGTAAATTATTAGCACTTTTTGTGATATACCTACTTCTTAAAAGACAATGTTTTAACATGCTTTTGAATAATTTGAAATAATCACTATATTTAAACATTTTTACCACAAAATATAACTGTTACAGGAAAGACACTAATGGTCACACTATAGCTAATTAAATTAATTGGCCACAGACTATATCTCATTAAGCTCTGCGTTTATATTTTTCTCATATCTTAATGATAGTTCTGAAAAATGACATAATTTTTGTTCACAATTTTGTGTCCGGAATTGTGCACTTTTTTTAGAATGACTCTTATATCTCAGAGCTGATGAGCTAAAATAGTGAGCGCCCTCGTGGACATGTAATAAATCATAACTACAGGTATTTATAAAAATGGGAAGTAAAGACACGATATGACAGTGCAGATGATTTACAGCGAGGCTTACATTTGTTCCACTCAGTTCTTCTCAGTAAATGTTCTTTATGTTCCTATGTGTTACACGTATTTTCTTACAAGAAGGCCTGTAATATGTCATGTCTTTATTTCCTTTGAAAGTGGATCTATTGCTGTTGTAATTAATTGAACAATGGAATCGTGTTCAGGTATGTTCTTGCATAATCACGAAATACAGCGATATGTCTGAATATGACCTTGAGTAATGAATGAGATATGAGTAAGATAAGTAAGAATAAATACATATGGCAATGCATTAAAAATCAAGTTTTAGTTTACATCAAAGTTAATGAAATAAAAAATTTCTTGCGGAAATTTAAAATGGTCGATTTTATATTATTAATTGTTAAAAAGAAGCAAACATTCAAGGGTTTTCTTTTCCATAAAAGTATTACCATTAAAGATGTTTTAGCACTTTTTTGCATATTAGATTATCTCAAGTTTGCCATTTATGATTAAAGTTTATTCAACATATTGTTACGCTAGAGGATAAAACATCTCATTACACGATCAGACAAGTCATATCCATAGTTAACGGTTATCCATGAGACGTGTAAAGCGACAATATTGTGGAACTCTTCAGTATGAGAGATAGATGTTTTGATCTCATGCGATTTTGAGATTTCAGATGTCATATTTAAAACTCTTTTATTTAGGTATCGCTACATCAGTCAGATCACTTGAACTACATTCCAGCTGCCATTTTCATGTGAACACCATAAAATGGCCGCTCGTAGGGAAATGGACTCGCATGGCTTAACTAAACCATGTAAATTGGCTTTAGAACTCCCTTTTAATAGCGATTTGTAATGTTTATTACATTTTCAAGAGATCACTTTATTTCAGGATGGACGGTGTGCTACAGTGCCTTTAATTTGTTTTTCTTTCAAACTCACATATTTATAACTTTTAAAGCAAGGGGGTTAAATGAATTTAAATTTGAATTTAAAATTTTAATTTGGGGGAACTGGACACAGCCATGATAAAAACTTCATGTAATGTCAATCTTCACAGGACTACATATTTACCTGAATTCCTGAATATCTTTATCTAATATTTTCAAACAACTTCAATCTCATTTGAATTTCAACTGACAAACCGGATTCCATTCAGTTGTTGAACATTTTCTCATATTCTTATAATTTTCAATATATAACTCCAGACTCCAGCAGGATTCAATCTATTGGCCACTTATGTTGTCTTGGCAAAGTAAATTATAACTATGAATTATATCTTCAAAATTATACTGGCAACTATAAGTAAATAGAAACTTTTGCGAAACGAAACGAATTTTCGCGAAAAAAGTTGCCTTACACCGGACTTAGACGCACTTCGTCATATTCCATAACTGCCATATATTTAATTATCACAGAAGCATACCCTAGCGTGCAGAAAATCCCCCTGAAAAACACATTCACAATGTTGCAGCAACCAGGATCGTAAAATGTCAAATGTTTTTACAAATACATATGTCCAGTCCATCTTTCATTATAAAGTAAGGCTTATTGAAATGTCCGGACTCCATACTTAACTATTTTTGACGAGGGGCTCTGCATCACTGATTTGAATAAATTGTTCTGTTCTGTTCATTTTGAGAAAGATGTCCACTGGGTAAATGGTCCAATTGTTCAGACCATGAGTGAGGTATCATAGAAATATTCCACAAGTACCCCTAAACCGTTTTCGAAATCACCGTTTCTAACATCCTTAACAGATAGGAGACATTTTTTTTTATAGTTTTATGACGTCATACAGTAAAGACGCGTCAAAAATGTAAGTCCAAGATTCAAGAAGGTCGATGACATCTTTTATCAATTACATTCCTACATTTTAAGAAGTTTTACGTTAAATGTCAATCATTTTGGTTGAAACAAATTTTCAAAAGCGACTTTATCCTGTAGCAGTATGTTTTTACACTGTGATGACGTTTCTTATGCAGTTGAGTGTAAACTCGTGACGATGTTACTGAACAAAATTCCAATTGATATTAATTTTGCAGGTGCCATGAAAGACCAATATTGATGCTTCAAAACCTTCTTGGAAAGACGCTTTGTCATTTAGTAGGAGGGGATGCATATAAGTCGCCGCACTATCGAGTAAAGATGGTTCTATGATATATAACTATAAATTCAAAATAAATTCAGACTTTGAAATTTAAGCGATATGCTCTCTGCTGATTAGATTAAACAAGGTCATGAGACCGGTATACATTCTCATAAACACAAGTTTGACAGCTGAAAAGGATAACTTTCATACTCTGACGTTTACATAAAATAACCTGCGGTACTACTTTATCACTGTATCATTGCGCTTGATCCGAAGCCGTTTGCGCTTACTACTCCGCTATCTCGCCCCCAACTAAAGAATACAACTTTTGTCCAAAAATAATCTTACTTTAGGGGACTATAAAAATATTATATTCATTTCATATGTACATATTTATTCTGTTATTAGATCACTTGACGAATATGTATTGGCCATTGAATTGTTCAGTGACTCTGTAACCAATGACTCTGTTCGTCCATGAAGGTGTTTAACTTTCCACGATGGTCACGTAGTAAAGACAAGTATTCAGGAAGTCCGGAGAGATTATTACGTCTATTGTTAGACAAGGAACAGAAGATTAATTAGTCTGGTTTAACTGTTTATGTGGCCTGGTGGAATTGCTGGAACTAAAGAAGAAGATAAGTGTACAACGTGAATACGTCTGGCCTTGTGCTTCAGAGAGCAGGACTCCTTGGACAACAAGGTGTGGAATAGAGATCAATGTGAAACTCATTTCCTATAACCGTTATATCATCAATTGAGCAATATTCATAAGTCATTGTTTTGTATTTCAATTTCCATGATCATATCGCTTTTACATAAATATAGGATATTTGACATTTCTCGTCCAATACCATGTATATCTCATCGAGTGAAGTAGAAATGTATATTAACATGAGTGGCACAGCCACGAGTGTAAATATATTATGTCTACTTCCACGAGATGAGATATACATGGTATTCCACTAGACATGTCAAATATTCTATTTATTAGATTTAACAAATCATGTAAAATAACGTTAATTTTATGAATGGCGCATCCGAGATTGCCTTACTTTTTCACAGCCATTTATGACGTCATCCTATTGCTACAATGACGTCATACGATTAAGCGTGTTATTTCACTGAGTTGAATAACATGTTATATTATTTCACTCAGTGGAAATACGGAATTTATTTTCACTGATAAATGCCGTATTTCACCTCAGAAAATATAATAATCATATCTATTTACAAGTTATTGAACAAATTATTGAATCTTTGCGAAGTGTATTAGTGGGGTAAACTGGGACTTGTGATGTCCCTCTTCGGAATGGCCATAGTCGGTCCAGCAGTTGAGTTTATTATATAACGAGCAATGAAATACTGGGATTTATCAGTGAAATAAACCGTCTATCAAGCTACAGTGAAAATAACTTTTATTTTGACTAATATTGTTTGACGTAACAAAACAATGGTCTGACGCAGCGAAATCTCTCATAACGTAACATCGTTGCTGTGGGAACGGGGTGTTCCCAGCGGCCGCTCAACGCGAAAACGACCCTCTAATGGCTTAATTACAAGGATAACATAATATAATAAATAGAAAATCTGTCAATTCTTGACAAATACTATGTTTATCTCATCTCGTCAGGTAGAAAAGTTATATAATTTATAAATATAAACTTTCTACCTCACTCGATAGGATAAACATGGTATTTGTCAAAAAAAAAGACAGATATCCTCTATATATTTCTGGTTTTCAGACGACTGGTTTTCCTTCTCTTTTCTGTTTTCTGTACTGCACCATGGGATATTATTTTGAAAACAGCTCGATGTGGATAAGTACCATTCACAGGAAATTAAGGATACCCAATATACTGCAAACACTTATATGAAAGTATGATGTATCCACATCCCTTTCAGACTATTGTTTTGGGGGAGGGGTGAGGGGTAGATACTTTTATATTACAGTAAGATGTTGGGTATCCTCAATTCCTGTTTACCTGTTATATAGCATGATGCTCCTGATTGCTGAGGAAACAGGTCACTGGAAACTACAATGGCAGGCTATACTGGTTTAACCATTAAAATGGAGTTATATTATGCTCTTTGCAGAGTTTGTTATTTCAAAGTGTTTGTCAAGTTTGATTGCCAAATCATTTAGTCCTTGCATTGTTCGAATGAATATGCTTCAGTTTAACTTTGTAGATAATGTGTTAGTGTTCCAAATAACAATATACACATTCCTTAGATTTTCTCCAAACACCTTTCAGCCCGTAACATTATTGTCTGTCCTGTAACAAATCTTTGAAATAATGTATCCATTTTATTTTACCAAAAAGTATATATATGGCAAGAGAAGACGATATCCAGGTTTCATTTTATCCATAGCTTCAGTTACATTTAAACTTTTAGTCATTCTTTCCACAATAATTTTCAAACTTGTTCTTTATTGTCTTTCCAGTAACACCGATTTGTCTTCACTGTAACAAAATATTGAAATGTGATCAATACCGAAAATATATACAACGTATCATGAACTAGTTCATTGTAAATATTAAGCTATGATTGAAATTTATCGTTTTTTGCTTGGCTTGATCCTAATGACCAATCCAATCTCATCGAAAATAACTAAATGTTATTGAATTGTCTTTTCCGTAACATGTTATGTCTTTACTGTAACATTATTTTTAATGTAATTGAAATCGTTAAAGTCACATCACTAAAAGTTTTATTCCGAGTCATTCCTTTAATACTACATGTGTCTCAACCAATAAAATTTGCCAATGTTTTGAGATATCAGTAGAATTCTGGGATACTCTCTCTGTTTGTCTGTCCAGTAACAAAGGGTGTCTTTACAATAACAGTGTTGTCTTTCCTGTAACATCATTTATTTCTTAATTAGTTACATAAATATTAATGATATAATGTCGACAATATCCTGAAAGAATACATTAATATGTATGTGACAATGTCAGTAAAATATGTTATTACAAAGTTAATTATTTTGGAATCTAAAGTTTTTGAAAATTTACTCCAGCATATTGTTTTCCTAGGCAAACAATTGGTCGCTATTATTTTTAATTCCTAAGTAAATTATTAGCACATTTTGTGATATACCTACTTCTTAAAAGACAATGTTTTAACATGCTTTTGAATAATTTGAAATAATCACTATATTTAAACATTTTTACCACAAAATATAACTGTTACAGGAAAGACACTAATGGTCACACTATAGCTAATTAAATTAATTGGCCAGACTATATCTCATTAAGCTCTGCGTTTATATTTTTCTCATATCTTAATGATAGTTCTGAAAAATTACATAATTTTTGTTCACAATTTTGTGTCCGGAATTGTGCACTTTTTTGAGAATGACTCATATATCTCAGAGCTGATGAGCTAAATAGTGAGCGCCCTCGTGGACATGTAATAAATCATAACTACAGGTATTTATAAAAATGGGAAGTAAAGACACGATATGACAGTGCAGATGATTTACAGCGAGGCTTACATTTGTTCCACTCAGTTCTTCTCAGTAAATGTTCTTTATGTTCCTATGTGTTACACGTATTTTCTTACAAGAAGGCATGTAATATGTCATGTCTTTATTTCCTTTGAAAGTGGATCTATTGCTGTTGTAATTAATTGAACAATGGAATCGTGTTCAGGTATGTTCTTGCATAATCACGAAATACAGCGATATGTCTGAATATGACCTTGAGTAATGAATGAGATATGAGTAAGATAAGTAAGAATAAATACATATGGCAATGCATTAAAAATCAAGTTTTAGTTTACATCAAAGTTAATGAAATAAAAATTTTCTTGCGGAAATTTAAAATGGTCGATTTTATATAATTAATTGGTAAAAAGAAGCAAACATTCAAGGGTTTTCTTTTCCATAAAAGTATTACCATTAAAGATGTTTTAGCACTTTTTTGCATATTAGATTATCTCAAGTTTGCCATGTATGATTAAAGTTTATTCAACATATTGTTACGCTAGAGGATAAACCATCTCATTACACGATCAGATAAGTCATATCCATAGTAAACGGTTATCCATGAGACGTGTAAAGCGACAATATGTTGAACTCTTCAGTAGGAGAGATACATGTTTTGATCTCATGCGATTTTGAGATTTCAGATAGCAAGATGGTTTACCATTCCATCATGGTGCCATATTTAAAACTCTTTTATTTAGGTATCGCTACATCAGTCAGATCACTTGAACTACATTCCAGCGGTATGTGAACACCATAAAATGGCCGCTCGTAGGGAAATGGACTCGCATGGCTTAACTAAACCATGTAAATTGGCTTTAGAACTCCCTTTCAATAGCGATTCGTAATGTTTATTACATTTTCAAGAGATCACTTTATTTCAGAATGGACGGCGTGCTACAGTGCCTTTAATTTGTTTTTCTTTCAAACTCACATATTTATAACTTTTAAAGCAAGGGGGTTACATGAATTTAAATTTGAATTTAAAATTTTAATTTGGGGGAACTGGACACAGCCATGATAAAAACTTCATGTAATGTCAATCTTCACAGGACTACATATTTACCTGAATTCCTGAATATCTTTATCTAATATTTTCAAACAACTTCAATCTCATTTGAATTTCAACTGACAAACCGGATTCCATTCAGTTGTTGAACATTTTCTCATATTCTTATAATTTTCAATATATAACTCCAGACTCCAGCAGGATTCAATCTATTGGCCACTTATGTTGTCTTGGCAAAGTAAATTATAACTATGAATTATATCTTCAAAATTATACTGGCAACTATAAGTAAATAGAAACTTTTGCGAAACGAAACGAATTTTCGCGAAAAAAGTTGCCTTACACCGAACTAAGACGCACTTCGTCATATTCCATAACTGCCATATATTTAATTATGACAGAAGCATACCCTAGCGTACAGAAAATCCCCCTGATATTAACTTTTTTTGACGAGGGCTCTGCATGCGAGCTCAAGTCACTGGTTTGAATAAATTGTTCTGTTCTGTTCATTTGAGAAATATGTCCACTGGGTACATGGTCCAATTGTTCAAACCATGCTTCGGCAGTTTTTACTAGTGAGGTATCATAGAAATAGTCCACAAGTACCCCTAAACCTTTTTCGAAATCATCGTGTTCTAATATATTAACAGATCGGAGACATTTTTGTTATTGTTTTATGACGTCATACAGTAAATACGCGTCAAAAATGTAAGTCCAAGACGGTCGATGACATCATTCATCATTCATTACATTCCTACATTTTAAGAAGTTTTACGTTAAATGTCAATCATTTTGGTTGAAACCCATTTTCAAAAGCGACTTTCTCCTGTAGCAGTATGTTTTTACACTGTGGTGACGTTTCTTATGCAGTTGAGTGTAAACTCGTGACGATGTTACTGAACCAAATTCCAATTGATATTAATTTTGCAGGTGCCATGAAAGACCAATATTGATGCTTCAAAACCTTCTTGGAAAGACGCTTTGTCATTTGGTAGAAGGGGATGCATATAAGTCGCCGTACTATCGAGTAAAGATGATTCTATGATATATAACTATAAAAATAAATTCAGACTTTGAAATTTAAGCGATATGCTCTCTGCTGATTAGATTAAACAATGTCATTAGACTGGTATACATTCTCACAAACACAAGATTGACAGCTGAAAAGGATAACCTTCATACTCTGACGTTTACATAAAATAACCTGCGGTACTACTTTATCACTGTATCATTGCGTAATTATGACACTGCTATCACATGCTCTTTTCTTGACAATAATAATATTTCATGTGAACTACATTACAGCGCGTGGTGACACACACGTGTAAGTGATGCGGTACTATTATGGGCGGAGCTTAATGCCTGGTCTAAGACAATACTAAACATTTGCTTTATCATGCACTGAAATTTTTTTGCAGATATTTTTTATTTTCAAAAGTTTATTTACTGATTAGAAATCGCTTAAATTACAAAGTTTGAATTTATAGGAGATATTAAAAGGTCGACAAGCTACAGCATTTATACCAGTTTAACTTGCACCTTTCAAACCGTTTATAAGCCAGTGAACAAACACATTATGAAATCTTAAATTAAATGTTATGTAAGGCAGTATTGAAGCTTGAAATTGGCTATATGACGTCATTGGTATTGTAATGCACCACCTTGTAACTATGTCAAATGCAAGAAATAATGACAGAAATGAAGAATATGATGTAAATAATTTAATAACAACTGCATAAATTATTTTTAATTGGCTATGATCCTTGGTTCGTGTGTAGTATACCTCTAGTTTATGAGGGCTGAACACTTGGTTTGAGTGAGTTGGGGTTTAACGCCGCTTTCAAGAGTATTTCACTTAAATCGCGGCTGCTAGTGTTATGGCAGGGAGAAAGCCCGCAACGCCATGTGGCTATGCATTGTGGTGAAACCTCTAAGCATCGGCTGGAACTAGCGAACCATGGGTGGTACTATTCTGAATTTCAATGTAGCATTGCACCCAAACCTTACTGCATGTAGAACAGTTCTCTACTGCAGACAAAGTTGGCGGGAATCGAACCCCGGACCTCTTGATCAGAAGCCGAACGCTCTAACCACTGCGCTATCCCGCCCCACTTGGTTTGAATACACGAAAGACACTTGGTCTCGGGCTGGACTGGGTGGTGATGTGCCTGGCATGTGCTTTGTCGTTTACCCCTGGGTTGCTTCGGCTCCTGAAATGAAAATATAATAATGTAATGTCTGCATAATTGCAAAAAATAAGTACACACCTCAGTTGGTTTCGATTAATATTTTGAAAGATACCAGATGCAATTGACTATGGCATGATACTTATCTGCAGTAGTTTGAAATAAGTATTGGTGACCGTGGTTACATTATAGTGAATTGTTTTATGTTGTTTAACGAAGACAGAGGTAAGTAATGAAATTTACACCAACATGACCTCTACCATATTTAAAATGTTGTAAATGTGTGCAGAGTCAGGCACAATTATTAATTTCCACACAGAATATATCGATGAACTGTTTTATCAAATATAATTCAAAATTTCATTTTTAGAAAAATTAAAACAACCCATGTGAATTATTCGGTTTAAGAGTATATCATCGAATACATAATGATAACTTATATCATTATCATAGCAATATGATACAAACCTAAGTTCTTGTAGGCCTTTCTCAAACTGCATATCTTCTTAGAGAGCTGGTCTGAAAACTGCGAGGGCATCAAATGAAGGATGGTGATGCCGAAAACTGTAAACATAAAACATACATGAATTTTAGAGAATGACCAAATAACCATTGCTATCTGCAGGGTGCGAACCCAAATAAATATGGATGCATTGAGAGGGGATGCAAAATTATATTTGTAAATAAATAAATACATTTTAAAATATTTAAAAAATAAATAAAATACATTTAAAAGAAATATGACTAACTAACTAAATAAATAAATAAAATAAATCAATAAAACAATAAATAAATAAATAAATAAATAAACCAATAAACCAATAAATAAATAAATAAATAAATAAATAAATAAATAAATAAATAAATAAATAAAAAATAAATAAATAAATAAATAAATAAATAAATAAATAAATAAATAAATAAATAAATAAATAAATAAATATGGAGGAAGGTTGTATTTATTTTTAAAAATCGAAACATAATTATAAGAGTGAATTTCATATTCCTCGTTATTTGTTGTTTCTACCTTCAATAGCCTGCAAGACGGCTTCGTGCTGTCGCTTAAACTGAGCAGCTGTCTTATTAGCCAGACCTTCGGGTGTAAAAAAGCCATCCATGACTTTTTTGAGCCGAAAGGTTGTTGTAGAACTGCTTGTCTTCCCCATGACGTGAGTATACCATGTACAGGGTACCGCCAGCCTGGTACCCCTACAGAGGAGCTGGTATCCTGCGGGTATCGTGTCGCCTCCAGTGAGCAGGACCTACAGTAATATATCAGAATTAAGAATCATGATAAATAGTGAGCAAACTTTATATTAATTATTAATTAATTATAAGTGTTGTGAAATGCATGAATATAAATCATAATGATAAATAGAATAATTTATTGATAATTGTTATAAGCTGGTTATGAATATTTTCAGCAAAAAGGGAGGGTTCAATATCGAGGTATGTGTGTGGGGCGAGAGGATGTGTTCCATGTGGATATGCTTCTACTACTGCGACTACTACGTCTACTATCGCTACAACTGTTACTAATACTACCAACACTACTACACCTACTGTCACTATTACTACTACTACTACTACTACTACTACTACTACTACTACTACTATTACTACTACTACTACTACTGCAGTATATCGAATCGTCCGTAATGATTAGTCAAAATAATTTGTTGATGACGGACAATTCCGACAGAACAGTCATTTCAAACTCACATAGTTGCATTTCGGTATCTGAACACCGCGGAGAGGTTTGTAGTGGGCAGACGATCCATTCGAAGTGGTACGAGCTGCAACAAAAACGGTTTTCTGTAACCAAAGCGTAATAATGACAACTGTTTCATTTTACCAATGTATATGCTACACTTTGAAGTATGTGAGAAATTTGACATTTAAAATACTGCTTTTTCTGCTTGTAGTTCTTGGTTCACTTATATCATTACGCTACCTTGTACTTCAGCCGTCAGCAGACCTAGTTTCTCTTCGGCCACCAGGGCTCTCTCCCTCCACATGTTCACACACATCTGAAGATAGGATTTCTCCCACTGTAATTCACAGAGGGTAGGGATCTGGGTAGAACTCTGGGTCGTGGTAGGGATCTGGCTCGTGGTTGGAGTCGTGGTAGGGATCTGGGTCTCGGTTGGAGTCGCGATAGGGATCTGGTCAGGTCTCTGGGTCGTGGTAGGAATCTGGTCAGGTCTCTGGGTCGTGGTAGGGATCTGGTCAGGTCTCTGGGTCGTGGTAGGGATCTGGTCAGGTCTCTGGGTCGTGGTAGGGATCTGGGTAGAACTCTGGGTCGTGGTAGGGATCTGGCTCTTGGTTGGAGTCGTGGTAGGGATCTGGGTCTCGGTTGGAGTCGCGATAGGGATCTGGTCAGGTCTCTGGGTCGTGGTAGGAATCTGGTCAGGTCTCTGGGTCGTGGTAGGGATCTGGTCAGGTCTCTGGGTCGTGGTAGGGATCTGGTCAGGTCTCTGGGTCTCGGTTGGAGTCGCGGTAGGGATCTGGTCAGGTCTCTGGGTCTCGGTTGGAGTCGCGGTAGGGATCTTGGTAGGTCTCTGGGTCGTGGTAGGAATCTGGTCAGGTCTCTGGGTCGTGGTAGGGATCTGGTCAGGTCTCTGGGTCGTGGTAGGGATCTGGTCAGGTCTCTGGGTCTCGGTTGGAGTCGCGGTAGGGATCTGGTCAGGTCTCTGGGTCTCGGTTGGAGTCGCGGTAGGGATCTTGGTAGGTCTCTGGGTCGTGGTAGGAATCTGGTCAGGTCTCTGGGTCGTGGTAGGGATCTGGTCAGGTCTCTGGGTCTCGGTTGGAGTTGCGGTAGGGATCTGGGTAGGTCTCTGGGTCGTGGTAGAACTCTGGATCTCGGTTGGAGTATTGGTAGGAGTCGTGGTGTGGATCTGGGTGTGGATCTGGGTCTTTGTAGGGGTCTGGGTAACACTCTGGAAATCGGTAGGGGTCTGGCAACGAGGACCTATGGGAATCATTATTATAAAATTACATCAACTGGTACAGGCATGTCAATTGGAGGCTTTGGTTACACTAGTAGATGTCTATAATTATTGTCTACACGCCAATAAATGGAGTACAGTGAGGAGATCAAGACATGTCCATAAACAGTCAAGGAATATTCAGAATATTTAAGGTCGTATTTATATCATTGAGAATGTCTCACCTCGCTCCCTCTTGACTGATATGTCACCCATATACTCTGATCTGTCACCCGTATACTCTGATCTGTCGTCCGTATACTCTGATCTGTCACCCGTATATTCTGATCTGTCACCCGTATACTCTGGAATAAATGATAAACAGAAAATAAGAAGAAGAGAGGAATCAGGAAACATTTTATAATGCAATAGTGAGGTTAAGTTTCTTATTAAATCACATCTTCCCTTCAAACCTACAATTAAAATTGATTAACTCACTATTTAGATACAAACACGATCCAATATATCGCTATTGTATGGTTGTTATTGCATGACAAGTTATGAACATCAATCGTGTTCTTACAGTTTCTTTATGTTGTGCATCAGCAAACCTTCACTGACATATTTTAAAATAATTATCTTTTATTATAGAAAAAGAAATAGAGTGATACAAAAATAATCCCCCCCCCCCAAAAAAAGAACAAACAAAAAAAAAACCAAAAAAAAAACAAAAAAAAAACAAACAAACAACCAAAAAAAACAAAAAAAACAACCCAACAAAACAAAACATATTTTAGAATAATGATATAAATAAACATGCTTCCATGCAAATTCCATGGCAGTTTAAGATATAAATGATATACAATGTAGAATAAGGTTTTCAAGACGATTGTGAACAAAGAAATATATTTTCATATATAATCAAACCAAATTCTATTTTGCAACTTACCTAGTTTCCTTTTTCTTCCAGCAGCAGTTTCCGCAACAGAAGGAATATCTAGAAAAATGAATTGCAGCGATGAAGTGGAATGCATGTTGAAAGTGATAATTATAGAGAAGTGAATATTATCGTGATGGCTAAACTCAATATATTATTAATGTTAAAGATTTTAAATATAAAAAATATCCAACGATGTGACATGGGATATTTTTCAGATTTGATCATTATCAGTTAGTTTGTATCACATATATAACCATGTCTCCGTTATGGTTAATATGGTGAATCTCCTGGCGAGTATAGCAGGGTTTATCATCAACAAAACAAAGAAATGTTATTCTTTCATAAATATATATATAAGACCACACCCTAGAATTAATAAGATACAACTATATACCTGGGGAACTGAGGTATGTGACAGTATCGACGAAGGGGCGATTGTTTTCCGTCCGAAATGCACCAACACCCATATCGGCTTCCAGCAGCTCCATAAAGACTGGATGCCCGGGGACATGCCGCCTCTTGTCATCTGCCATTGTCACCAAGACTGGAACTGGAAGAAATGTGACGAAGTTAACGTTGGCTTCAAAATAGCGTATCGGGTGGTTGAGGTTCAGCGCTTTGAGCATATGATCTTAGGATAAGGCGCTATATAAAGTCATTTATTTATAATTTATTCATATTTATTTGTTATTTTCTGGAATTGCTAAATTATAAGAGGTTTATCACAAAATTACAAACAATTATGAAATGTGTATAAACTAAATTAGTTATCAACTATAGTTATCCTTTTGTTGATAAAGCTTCAAAACCTCTACCCCAGTGTTATGCGGTTTCAGTAAGCCGTTTAACAAAGTATGGCATATGGAAAATTGAATTTTTGGACATTTAGGTGTGAATTCATTGAAACGTTGACAATTGTAATATAAAAATTTTGAGGTGCATTCGTTAACCAGACGGGTTCGTAGAAGTAAATTCTTATAGATTAATTCGTTGACGGGATGTACCACTTTCGTTTAAAATGTATCGATTGGTCGAATGTGTTGTTTTTGTTAGCTGGATGTGATACTAATACATTTGTAACATCAATACTGTGTTGTATTTAGTACACTACACATATCCAGCATCAATTTTAATCAGCAACAAGCGATCGCGACAGACGACGAGGAAGATGAAAGATGGTAAGTAAATAACAATCAAAACACACCCTTATTTGTTGACGTCGTTAAATCCATTGACAATCTAATTACAAAAAGCTCTATTTTGAGCTATACCATCTACGAACCGCACAGAATATTTTGTCAATTTGACAAGTAACAGCTTGTGTACTCTAAGGATCAGTCATAGGACCTCTTTTATTCTTAGTGTTTATAAACGCCATTTTCGTCTCTTTGCAGACGACAGGAATACATTTACTCGGATTTGCATAATATATGATACCCTAATAAATAAAGTGCAAAGTCGTTCGAGGTATGTGATTTATGCGCTTTGAGCATGTATAGCTCATGGATATACGTGTATTATGATTATGCTATCATTAAATTATTATTGTCTGTTTGTCTATTGTCTATCTCCTATGGCTTTTAAAGGGACATACTCAAGTTGGCGAAGTCACATATATGTCAATGTTATAATAGTGTTATTTAATTGTGAAGTTTCACCTTTCAATCGAAATAACCAGTTTAAAGTCAATCAGTTCAGTATAACGAAAATACAACCATTCAAAGTCGTGGTCATGATCGAAAACCGGACAATGGCCCTTGGCTTGCTGCAGCCATTAAGTCAAACGTAATTTTTGAAACATTAATAAAATAGATAGTAAGACAGATTTTCTATAGCGTTTAATAGGTCTTATAACAAGTACATGCGTGATATAGAGTCATAATTGTCAGCTACTACACATGTGTGAGACCGACACTGGTTTTAATTGAAATTGATGTATTAAGGATTTGGGGGTGAATATGAAAGTCGACTAAGAAGATATAACCTAAATCAGCACCTATTGTTATATGGTACATTTTAGAACTATGCAAAAGTGATCATGCATCTTTAAAATATTGATTTCATACTACAAAGTTCATTTTGGTTACGTTTTAGCAGGTAGAAAAGAAAATACCCTCTACATGACACTGATCAAAACACATTAAATAAGTATTTGTTACTTTAGGTTATTTGAATATTCGGATATGCTTGTTAACCAATCCAGTTCTTCAAAAGAAATAAATATGCTTAAACAATTTGAAGATTTTACAAGCGCTTCAAATGAAACTGATCTCGCCAAAAGTACCAAAATTATGAACAAGTAAGTAAGGTTTTAAGGCGAAATATACATAAGTAAATGGTATTTGTATTTACCGTCTTGTCTAACAAATGGAGTATCTGCATATTCTCTGGCGCCGTACTTCTTCCAAGGTCGAACAAGCCTTCTTCCCGGCATGATTTCTCAATGATCTCTCGATATTAACAAAATGACAGTATTCTTCTTCTTTCTTGGAGGTTGTACGAGAGCTGGCAGCCTTCTGATACGGTCGCTTTATATACTCGGTTTCATTCTCTTGTTGTTATAAGTATTTCTATGGATTGTGCCCCAGTCAGGAAACGGAAATGTTCCATCTACTTCTGAGATCAAAAGGAAGGCATCAACAGTTAACAATGTGATTACAATCAAATTCTAATCAAATTCTTTTTATTCTCAAAAACCACGCTTAGTGGTACAAGAGATACAAATAACAATTATACAATATAAACAAAAGCAAGATAGCAGGCTAAAATATACATTTTCATACATACAAATTCAAAATTGTTATCATTCAGTTATGGGTTTTAACAACTTTATCAATAACGTTGAAATAACGAGCTAGATTTTTTGAATGTACAAAAGTTTGGTTCGCAAATATTTTCTTGTAAGTTATTAAGTTTGAGAATGTTAAGGAATTGTTTGGGATACATTTACTTCTTTACAGTGGAGAGACAGTGGTCAGAGGTTGGTCTTTTGAGTTGGGCACATTCAGATGGGAGATCAATTAACCGACAATTAGCAGAGTGATTGGAGATGTTTTGAGTCCCTTGTGGCTTGGCTACCAATCCAATGGGAGAGCAACGGTGGATATACAACGCTACACAAGACCGACAGTAACACTAGTTACCAAAAGATGAGTACCAATTATTATCAAAATATTAACAATATTATTATATTACAAAATATTAAATTCAAATTATAATCACAATTCTAAATCATTAAATATTCTCAATAAATAACAAAACTTTTAATATATATCTTCACTCCATTATCAATATAATGGGTTAGGTTTTTTTTAACCTAACCCTATAAATATTAAACAATAAACTTATGTTTCACATACACTAAACGCCAAAAGAAACGTTACCTCATTTCTATTTTTAATAACTTTTTAAGTATCAAAGATATTTGAGAAATGAATTGTTTAAAAGAAAGCTGAATAACGTAGCTTTATGTTAATGACACGTTTTATATTTCTGATGGATTCATATTATGGCAAAATGCAGCTTGTTTTAGAAGTTTAAAATTGTCCGGTTTTCGACCAGGCTGGTAGTAACCAATAAATGTGATTTAGATGTCCAGAAGAAGTTGAAAGTAAACTTTTACGTTTGTGACTAGACAAAAAGGTTGTATGCTTTACATAATAACCCCTAAACGATGAAAATACTGTTATTGAGTAAGTTTAAGTGTGAAAATTATGAAATATACTTTTCTAGTCATTAAAGATCTTTTTTCGTAATTTACCTTAGTGAAAATGAGTTAACTGTGTTGTCAAATGACTTAATAGTATTTAGGAACACAGACGATTATTTATGTGAACATTTTCGCTTGAAAATGAAAACTTTTATTTTTTTTGACCATCACCTAAACGCATTATCACTCAAATGTAGCAAAATTCAAGCAGCATTTGCATGAACGGAATGCTTCTACAGGGTATAAAATGTGACTACTTTGCATGATATGGCACACATGTACGAAATCATGCCGCGATTGACCAGTGGAGAAAGAGAAAGAGCTCTGGGGATATTGCAGCTAAATCACATTTATTGGTTACTACCAGCCTGGTCGAAAACCGGACAATTTTAAACTTCTTAAACAAGCTGCATTTTGCCACAATATGAATCCATCAGGATTTTTAAACGTGTTATTAGCATAAAGCTACGTCATTCAACTTTCATTTGAACCATTCATTTCTCAAATATCTTTGATACTTAAAAACTTATTAAAAAAAGCAATGAGGTAACGTTTCTTTTGGCGTTTAGTGTACACTTAAAAATTTCTTATTATCTATTTGCAGTTACAACGCCATATCACAAAGTGAGACAATAAATCACCCCCAAATAATAATACTTTTACTTTATCTTATTTTATTATTTTTCATTTATTATATCATTATTCATTTCTTATTTATATCTACCCCTTATTCCAAATTCAAAATTTTACTTTACTTTATCCGTTGGCTATAATTTCCAATTTTTTACCTATTAGAAACTCTATTTAAATTAAATATTTTGTTGGGCTGTCCTTAATTTTATTCCAAATTTTACAAACCCCATATTTCAATAATTAAAATTAAAGCACCCGCGTCGGCGAAATCACTCAACAAGTGGAAGCAAACGTTAATCCAAATTCAACAACAAGGCTACTAATCCCTCAAGTGACAGAATATGGCAAATTTGTATCATTTTCATTTTAAACTAATCTGTATATGTCAATAAAAATAAAAATAAAGACAATTTTTAAAAAGGAAACAAATTATGCCAAGTTTGTGAAGAGATGATGAATATCTTAGGCAAAAAAAATCATTTTAATGAACCGTCCTCTTACTCAGATTTACGCTGCACTTAACGCTGAAAAAAATTAATATAATATCAGCAATGTAAATAGTTCTTAGGTTTATTCTTTCAAAATGTCACCCCACCTCTCCATTTTAGTTTGGTTTCAAAATCGCCCATCCTTTTGTCACTTTAATAAAGATTGTGCGGAACTCAAGTGCGAAGTCAGTTTCACTTGAAGCGCTTGTAAAATCTCAAATGATGTAACTTGAAAATAGATATTGACAGCTTACTGCAATTCTTATATTACCGACCATATTTACAACTTCGAGAACTTTTACTCTGAACATAAGAAAACTATCTCAATCTCTAAATTCTATTTCCACTTTATTTTGGATGTTTATGTTTAATCTATTTATATTCTCTTGATGTTTAGTCATAATATTTGTATTGTTAATGTGTATAATGGTCTATACCTACTGTGCATATTTTGGTATGAACATTGTTTTAAGATGCATCGATAATGTGCTTCCTAAGTTAATTATTGACTGGACAAAGGTCTCAGAAAAGGTCCTAAATTTGACTAGGAAAAAAGTTCTCCGGTAAAAAAAAGTCCTATTTGTAATTCTAAGTGACAAATTTAAAGGAAAAACATATTTATCTTCACTTCATATCATCAATATCACTTTATTTCCTATAATCTGGACAAAATCTCCATCCCAAAAACATAACATAAGGAAAAACAATACCCAACGCATTTTTAATCCATTCAGAATGTGGCTTTGATCTTTAATGATGTTATTTCAAATGAGTAGACTTAAGCTTAATATTTGTTTTCTTAATGATCGTCTGTTTGCTAATAATGTAAATTGTTGTTTTGATAAATAAATACAGTTTGTCGTTGACCATTAACATTAGTTTATTGATAGTTTAGTTTGAGAAATACATTACATGATTTTATTTTTAGTGAGTACCGGTAGTTTGAAACTGGTTGGAAATGTATGAAAGTGCCTGAAAATGCTTGAAAATGATTGTTAGTGTTTGAAAATGATTGTTAGTGTTTGAAAATGATTGTTAGTGTTTGAAAATGATTGTTAGTGTTTGAAAATGATTGTTAGTGTTTGAAAATGATTGTCGGTGTTTGAAAATGATTGTCGGTGTTTGAAAATGATTGTTAGTGTCTGAAAATGATTGTTAGTGTTTTAAAGTGAGTGTTAGTGTTTGAAAATGATTGTTAGTGTTTTTTCCAACTTCATATTCAGTTTATTTTTAAATTTGGCGATGTTGTCCTACCCCGTTTGGTATTTTGACCACTGTGGATTTTGTCCTAAGATCGTGCTTACATGCAGAACAGTTCTCTGTACAGCAGACAAAGTCCCTGGCGGGAGACGAACCAGGACATTTTGATCCAATGTCATGGACGGTCGATATGTACACCGACGTTGTTATCATCACCGACGTTGTTATCATCACCATTCTTGGGCGGGATAGCGCAGTGGTTAGCGCGTACGGCTTCGGATAAAAAATCCCGCCAGGAGCACGGCAACCTTGTCTCGGGGAGAGAACGGTTCTATACGCAGTAAGGTTTGGGTGCAATGCTAAACTGAATTTCAGTGTAGTACCATCCATGGTGCGCTAGTTCCAGCCGATGCTCGCAGGTTTCACCGCGATGCATAGCCACATGGCGATGCGGGCTTTCTCCCTGCCATGATACTAGCAGCCGCGATATAAGTGAAATTCTGCAAGTTTGCTCAAGTCATCCAGGTGACCCGTAACAAGCTGAACAGAAAAGTTAACGAAATGCAGCAATGCTTAAATTGGCCGGTGGTGGAGATTGGCACGAGTTATAACTGGGAGAAAATGTTGACTCACAAGATGCCGTCTGTTTGATTTATATTGTTGTGGAAATACAATTCACACTATATGTGCAAAATGTGTTGTAAGAAAATAGAAACTTCCGTTGCACCCGAACGTTGTTTTATGAGAATTTTACGTGATAATAAATGAATATTGATGATTTTTATGATTGGACGACTCTAGATGCATTGTGTTTAAGAAACGTCATATTTGTTACCATAATTTCGATATGTCGAATTTTGGGCTTCTAAATTATCACCAGGGTATAAATAAAGTTATTAAGACACATACATAGTTTTTTTCTCTCTTAAATCCCAATCTGTCCCTAGCAGGTTTACAAAACCAATTTTTCAATCAATCTATTGTGATTAGTCAGTCAAAACAATTGACAAAATCAGTTCCCAAAAATATTTCCCTCTATAAAATTACAGAAGGAATGGCAGTCTCCATCTTGGATTAGTTTTCAAAACTGCTACCTAACTCGATTCCACAAATTTTATGAACTGAGCACGAGACGACGATGACACTAGCTTATGTCATCATCTACTGAATAACAATACTTTATCATTGGAGACCACCTTAATCCACTTGCTTCTAGTTTCTTAATGCGGATTAAGGACCTCAAATTTAAAGCCGGTTATATTCTGTGATGGTTTCGACACCATGAGCTTAACTGGTTTGTATGATACGTTGCGATGCGCTTCACATCAAAGCAAACTGGGATGCGTCTCATTCCAACAATACCGTCTGTACGTCATGTGCCATGGACTGTCTGCTCTTGCGCTTTGTTCTGAAGGAAACGAAAAAACGATTTTCACCAATATCAGTTCAAAAGGGATGCTTAGTGAAAAGTGAAAATAAAAATTTTCCTTGCCTCTCACGCCAACGGCCCGGGTTCGAATCCCGGTGGAGACACCAAACATTTGTGACCTGGGTCTTATACTGTGTTGTGCCCCTGGGCAAGGCACTTCATCCACATTGCACTCAGTCCACCCAGCTGTTTAAATGGGTACCTGAACACGGGAGGTACGGACCTAAATGGTCGCGCGGAGCGCTAAGTAGCAGCACAGAAAGTACAATTCCTTCAGGGTAATAATGTACCGCCATTGAGCAGTGCTTGCACTGGTTATTAGGCGTTAAAATGTATATAATTATTATTATTTATTATTTTTACAGCAGTCAGTGTGAATCATCATTCTTTCCCACAATGTTACTCCACTCAGTTCTTCTATCGTAACCTATGTTGCATATGAAGCATATTTCACGATGACGCATATCCCCTGGTGGTGAACGTTTGCAACACAGGTAACTGTCTTACTTTTATGGTTTAAACATATTTATTTCGCCATAAATTACAAGACGAAGGGGATTGGCCAACAAGCGCAGCTTATGTTAAGGCCTTTCCCCATAACAAAACATAAAAAACCAGCTTTGTGACATGTGACCGATGATGTAACAGTTCAATGATTTAATAACCAAATTTACATATTTTATATAACTTACATGACTTTGCCAAATCTACTCGTATTAATTATGAAGGAGTGGACTGACTCAATAATCTTTAAATTTTCTTCCTTCCTTGCATAAAAATACATATTATGTCTTGAGATGAAATTATCCCTGTAGTTTTTACATACAAAAAATAAATGCCATGGACCTTCTTCCTTACTGTTATCAAATCAAACATCGTTTCACATCTGCTACCAACTTCTGTTTTGTAAGAGACAGACAGACAGACAGACAGACAGACAGACAGACAGACAGACACTAATTTATTTACGTCTCACTTCTGTACATATCTTATTAAAGACATTTACATTTTTACACTTAATACATTTTAAAACATGAACAGTACCATTCAAAACAGAATTATGAGAGACAGACATTTAAACTAACCTTTAACTATATAACAATTCTTTTCTACGTTGTAAAATTAAAAAGCAGATTTTGGCTGTATTAAAACATACTTCAGAATTGGTAAATATAAAATATTTTTTTTCCAGATCTGATTCGTGTAAAAAGTTAGGGTTTATAGAATTACACTGGTTAAAAAGACATGTGCCCATAGCTGAGGTGAAGCGCCGGAGTTCTCATTTTGAAACAGTTTCACTGATTGCACAATCAACTTTCGATGCAACCAACAACGACTCTATATTTCCAGAAATACCCGATAGGCAACAGTGGTTACGATGGAAGAAATGAGTGGAGTAACTCTGTTGGAAGAGAATGGTGAATTATATGGTATATATATAGTGTTGTGTTAGAATTATATCAATTTAATGATTTAACAATAATTAGTAATTCCTTTAAAATCTTGCAATTATATAGTTCATTTAACATGAAATAAATAAAAATAAAAATAAATACAGATGGAGTGTCGTACACAATGGTTGGTACCAACCACACGACACGATAACAATGCAATTTGTTTATATGTGGACAAATTGAAACAACCGACGCCAACACTAATATAGATTCAGTGGCGGATCCAGGAAGTTTGAAACGAGGGCTCCCCATACCCGCCCATGCACAACATTTATTACAATAAAATGTTTTCATATAAACATCAAGATTCAAATTGGGAACGTTATACATCAGCCTTTTCGCAGGGACAAGTCTCTTGGTTGCCTGTTTAGCCAATGTTATGCATGCTTGTGACATGTTATTTCTAAATGAAAAAAAAAAACAATATTCAGATATGTGTAATATAACAAAACCTCTATAGTTTTACAATTTGTAGACCATTCTCACTTTGAAGGAGTGAATGAAGGAACAATTATTACTTTTATCAATATTTACAATTAAAGCCCATTTTATACAATAAATTTATAGACAAAATAAGTTTTTGCAAATCAGCATCTGAATCAGAAGATATAGCTATATCATCTGCACACAGAAGTAAAACCATATCATATATTTAGCACTAAATAGATATGCCATTGAAATCATCATTGTGTTTGCAAAATTATCAATGTAGATAAGCAACAGTAAAGGAGACAGCATACAACCTTGCCTAACTCCACATGTTGTATCAAATAAATATGTAAATGTGTTTGAACGAAGTATAAATGAAGCCTTAGCATTTGTATATATACTTTTAAGAAGTTAAAACACTTTTCCATGTGTATATTTCTGTAAGCATATATGAAGTAATTATGCTTGATAGAAATCAAAGGCAGATGCCATTTATAATTATTTCATCTCTGAAGATAGTGACATTTGAAGCATCAACTTATTTACTAAATACTTTGACGTTAATAGAAAAATTTCGCCATGAAAGGAGGGCATACAAAGAGATGAAAACATGACCAATTTCACAAGCAAGTTCGATGTTTTGGTAAAACAACACACGTTTCACACGCGCAGCTCGTGAAGTGACACATGTATTGCAACGAGGCATCGACGACATATATGTATACCCGATATGGATAATACATATTTCATTTGAACCATATTTGAATCCATGAGACAGTTACAAATATCATGATATGCAAGTCAATTATGAAGCGTCGTAAAATGACATCCTTGGGGGGAAATAAAATTGAAAAATCTTGATACGCATACCTTAGTTATGAACATATGTATTACGTTCCAGTCAAAGAGAACACGCTGGAGATTCTACAAACTCAATCTTGAGTAATTAATAAATTGGACCAGGTTTCATTTTTAATTGAATTCATCCGTTGAAGATTACACATAAAAAACTAAAATAGTGTCCACATTCTCTCCTGTTTTAATTGAATTCATCCGTTGAAGATTACACATAAAAAACTAAAATAGTGTCCATTTTCTCTCCTGTTTTTTCCCCAGAACACCCTTTAGACATAGTTCTATTAAGAAGCGAAAGACTTGCACACACCATCATGGAATCCAAAATATCTAAAACCAACATATGGATAAGTTGGCGGGGTGTAGTGTTTTTCACCTGTCCGTCTGTAATCATTTCTGTTTGTCCGAAAAACTTTAACTTTGATTTGTTATAGTCTAATCAATATCATATGACGGGAATATCATAACTAATTGCAACATAAATGATTTCGACTGTTTTAAGACTCTGAATAATTCCTTTGTATATAACATAAACAAAATCTATGAAAATCTAGGTGGTGCCACAAGGTAAAATTTGACCTTCAAGGTCATAGGGGTCACTGCCGCTATCGAAATCTAATTTAGAATTAAAATAATTTTCTGCATGTTATATATCGAATGAAAGCTCTGACAACAGGCTTTTTAAACATGTATAGTTTGATGCCCATATTTGTTGTTTCAGTTCAAAAATACATTCAGAAAAATAAAATTTTTTTTACCGACATCCACATGCTCATATATGTTACAATTATACACATAAATATATTTTAACTTTATGTTTTATTATGTCTTAAACACTGAATTCTCTATCTTTAAAAAAAGACATCACCTGAGATCATTGACAGACATATTGTGAAAATGTAAATAATGAGTGGAGTAAGCTCTGAGAGGAGAGTGGGTCACCTGACGTATTTTTTTACAAACTTAAAAAAAAGTTCAAGCATAAATCCATTATAATACAATGATTGACTGTTATAAAACGTGAAGAAATAACCAATATGTAAACAAAAACATACGAGATGAAATAGTGTTAAATTTTACTTTGGTGCTACATGTCTTGTCATTAAAATCATAACCCTTATCCAAAAGACAACTCCTGAAAGGCTAAATATTAATATTGTGGTGATTAAGGTCCATTCACACGGTACGACTTGTGTTGATAACCCTTTATAGTAACTACTTTTATAATGGGGAGTTTTGCTCGAGTGTCCACAAGCTTCAACCAAGTTGAACGACCTTAATTAAGTTGTTGCGACAAGTTGTATCGTGAAAACGGGCATATTCTTTTCTATTTTGGGAAAACCTCTAGCAGTGCAGACTACCTCGAACAAAGCAGACGAAAAGATTTTTTGGAACCAAGGTTAAAATATTTGTTCAATATCTTATGATATATGATGTTTTTTAAAATGGCCCCTCGAAGGTAGTTCAAGTGATCTGACTGCTGTAGCGATACCTAAAGACAGACAGACAATTATTTTATTAAAGTATCACTTGTGTACATTCATTTCATATATACATACAACGAAATATATTGCGCAAATGTTAAACGTACACAACCAATCACTTAATGTATATGAGAGACTAAAAGCAAATATATTAATTGACATTTAAACAAATGTATATATATATAAATATATACACCTATAAATTTAGATAATACTGTTAAGAGCCATAGTTGTAAAACAATATAATTATAAACACTCAGAGTAGAGTTTTGAATATTGTACCATGGTAGAATGGTCAATCATCTTGCCGTCTGTACTCTCAAATTGGCATCAGACCTACAAATCTACCTCTCACATTGAAGAGTTCCACACACTGCTTGTATATGGAAAACAGACCCTCAACCCCCCAAAAATTGCTACAAAAGGTTTCTCAACTGATTCTGGTGGGTTTAATGTACTATATAACAGTTTACCAAAGTAGGACCCCAAGATGGCGTCCAAGATGGCCGCCGAAACTTGTTAATGGTCATAACTCTGTAACTATCAACTCAAATGTGATGATGTTGGTGTCTATCCGAAGGTTTTGTGGGCAACGCACACATTAAGATAATAAAAAATGTTTGTCTATTATGGAACACAAACATCCAATATGTCGTCACAAATGGCATGCCGACACCTTCAAATGGCAACAAGGCCATAACAATTCACTCAAATTTGATGATCTAGATGTCTATTTCAACGTTTTGGGGAACACATTTCGACCATTAAAATTGAAATTGGGCCATGATCGTACAAGTAAATCTAACTTTGACCTACGTTTCAGTCTAATTTGAGTAAATTTGGGTCTAGATCTATCCCTGGTTTTTGGGGACAAGACATGCATTCAAACCATTTGCAACTGTGAATGCCTACACATGCATTTCCCGGGCACACAGGTTGTGCTTTGCACCCACAGTTGACCAGTTCTCTGCACGACCTGGACATATTCATTCATAAATTTACTATGGAAACCCCCCAGATTATATATAACTGTATTAACCATATCTCTGACAATACAAGTACAATCCCGTGGTTATGTTTTGTGAAAAATATCCTTGATAACTGTGGCCTATCTTATGTAATTTGGCTTGTCTCAATGGTGGAAACATTTACAGATCACAGGTTCTTTCAAAATTGGACATCCCAAGTCGCCATAAGCTCAAAGGGCAGTTATTATAAATATTTTAAATCCGTACCTAGTTTCGAAAAATATCTCCTCCTTCTGAAAGGCATACATTACCCAATTTTGAAATTCAGAACAGCTAATCACCAATTATAATTAATTGAGACAAGCCGATGGTTTAAACGTATTTTTTATTTCATAAACATGAAAATAGGATTGGCGAACAAGCCAAGGGCTTATTTCAACGCCGCTCCTGTACATATATTTAAAAAAGCTGGATACAAGATCAATGTGACAGAAAAATGAAAAATAACATTTGTATGACTTCAGACATGAATATTGTCATGTTGTTAGGTGTGGCTAATAATGAAATGGGCTGCAGCTCAAAATTGAACAATTAACTGTAAGATACTTTCAAAGGAACCGGTTGCTTTTATTAATAATTGAGAGAAGCCGATGGTTGAGTCCACGCGATGAATGGACGAGTATGCCACGCGAATTCTTTCTGTAACCCCCGATAACTTGTACAACTTAAAGTTAATAAAGAATTGAATTGAATTTAACTCAGTAATTATCGGCTGATATAAGCCTAACTAAGCTTATGATATTCCAATAATACCGTCTGTACGTCATTTGTGTCATGTCTGCTCATGCGCTTTGATCTGAAGGATATATATATATATATATATATATATATATATATTTTCTCACCACATCTGTTACTTTACTGCACTGAGTTCTTCCATTCCTGATTGCACATGCAACCAACAGATGTGGTGGTGATATTACATCATGAACAAGACCCTGACGTAAATTTATTTCATGTATCAAAACGGGTTACTCCCTTCAGATTTCCGATCCCAACCTCTGTTCTACATGGCTTGAAATCGAGGACTCCCAACACAATTCCCTAACGTATCCCTACTTTTTAACCAATGAAAAACTCATCTTTGAGCGGCCATGTGACCGAGTGACGTCGTTTGACTCTTAAGGGTCTTGCTCATTAGCATATGTCCTTCGAATATATCTGATGTAAATAACACTACTGAACTATTTTAGGTATTGATTGGTTATCATGATCAATTGTTTTTACAATATCAAATGGCATATTTCGAGAAAAACACTTGACGAGAAAACGTTTATCTTACGTTTATTTAATCATTATGACGTGTCATTTGTCAATGTCACTTTTACAACGGCGTCGCTGATTGCACAACTAGATTCAATTGCAACCAATCAGGACACTTGGGATCTGAAATCTGAAGGGAAGGGACTGACTCCTCTCAGAACAAATTTTAAAACTCGAACTCGCAATCAGAAACTTCAAACAGAAACTTGCACAAACGAAAGTTTGTATTTTTTGTGATTCACGTTTGATTTGGGATGAACTCCACTTTTCATTAAATGTAAGTACATATATTTTACAGGCTTATTAACAGAACCTTATTATTCCTGCCATGTCAGTTGTAATTCAACCACGACATTTAGTCGTCATTTAGTGACGTAATTATATTCCTATCTAAACGGTTGCTAGTTCATATTTTACTAATTTTCCCTCATTCTGCGACAAAATATACACTTGTTGCCTTTGCTTTCTGAAATAGTTTTTGGGAAGAAAGTTCAACAATTACATAAGAATCTACATGCGCGCATCACGAAGGAGTGAGAGCGATTTTGAATAGAGAATATGAATATAGACTAATGTAAATCGTGAATTCGCGATTTGTTTTTCAACGTTTACGCATTATAAGGATCTTTAAGAAAAATCGTCTCGTCTTCGATTGAATCACTGTTGCAGAATTTACATATACGGTTATCCAATGGGGTCACAGGCCGTGTGAAGCGTAAGGTGTGTGAAGGTAATGATCCGCATCGCAGCTTGCTGAAAACACTTCGATGTGATCGGTTAATAATAACTTCAACATAATGCTCTACAGATAGAGTGTGTTTGAAAAGACGATATGTTCGTAGTTTGTTGCCATTCGGAAGGTTATGATCATTCCACAGCCCAGCAAGCCAGTCATTGTGATCCTTCAATATAAGCCAGTCTTTAACATATAACTATTCATTATCTGTAATAGCATATATGTCATTAAATGTAAATTACGAGCTCAAAAAGTCTTTGATCTTGTTATGCCATGATTTACGATACTTGTTTGACCAATGGTTGATTTTACAAGCTATTCTGTCAGAGTCCATAATACATAGTTTGCGCCAGAACTTGATAGATTCAATCTTGTGACTTGTGAAGGGCGCCGTCCAACTCATTTCACCTCGTACAGACAGATTCGGTGTTTTTCGTCCAACAGCTAGGAAGAAGCGACAGGCTTTGTTCTGTATTGCATTAATTGATGAATATTCTATTGTCCCCCATACAGCGGATCCATAAGAAAGTATTCATTTTTGGCTGAACCAAGTTGTTATATAATGAAGTAAAAACATCGTACGCCATTCCACCAGACGATTTAAATTTACATATTATTACACCAAGGGCTCTATTTGCTGACTTTGCGATTTCCTTTGTTGTAAAGTTAAGATCGATATGCTCTTGTAACCAAATGCCGAGGTACTTGTAGGCGTGGCTTACTTCAATGTCATCTTTTCCTATTTTAAAAGGATACGACGTCCGAGTTGTAGACGGGGTACGGTGGTGAACTACTTTCGTTTTCTTTACGTTGATTTGTAATCGCCATCTGGAGCACCATATCGCTATACAGTCCAGCATACGTTGGAGAGATTCTTCAGTAGGAGCAATTACAGCGATGTCATCAGCGTATAATAGGATACTAAGCATCTTATTGTCGATTTTAATACCACAGTCCAAGTTGTTTACTTCCGTAGCAAGGTCGTTAACGTATATAGAAAAGAGAGATGGTGATAGAACACAGCCCTGACGTACTCCTGATAACACTGGGAACGAGTCTGTTAGACGGTCATTCACACGAACACTTGACCAAGTGTTATCATACATGGCTTGGACTGCGTTCAGGAATTTACCTTGTATACCAAGTTGTTGAAGCTTAAACCACATACACCGGCGATTAACACTGTCAAAAGCTTTCTTTGCATCAATGAAACATACATACGTAGACTGTCTTGATATGTTTCTGTTATTAATAACTGAGTAAAGGCTATAAATGTGTTCTTGAGTTCCCCGATGGGAGCGGAAGCCGTTCTGTTCATTGGCAAGGATATCATTATCTTCCAGCCAGCGACTAAGTCGTTGATTAAGGATATCAGCATAAATCTTACATGGTACTGGCAAGAGAGAGAGAGAGAGAGATGCCTCTACAGCCTAAAGGGTAACGATGGTCCATATCGGGCTTCTTAATAGGGTTGATTATACTTGATCGCCATATATCAGGGAATGTATTGCTGTCATCACAATGTTATTTCAATGTAAACAAAATGTCAATACAATGTTGATTCTTTAGCGACTCGGCAGGTATATCATCCGGACCGACTGACTTCCCTCGCTTCGCACGTGCAACTGCGACTTCGACCTCATGTCGGGTGACGCGTGAATCTAGGTCAGTAGTATCGTGACCCTGGTTGGTCACGTGACCGTTATTTACACTCACCATGACATCAACAATGTGTGCTTCATCAAAACATGGTGAACTTGCATCTTTGAATAGTGAGCTGTAATCGGATCTCCACTTCTCAAGAACAACCTGTCTGTCAGAACACATTTCATCATTTATTAAAACCTCCCGCGGAACCCCTGTTTCTCTGTCATTATTTATCCCGATTATTAGATCACAGTCAAATGCTTTCGTCCAATCATATGATTGTATTGTGGTCACGCGGAGTACAATTATATCCTGATAGATGTACATTTGTCTGGTTGCGTTCGGATATCATGCTCATAAACTGGGTCTCATAGTTTTTATTAAATACAACAAAACAATGCCAACTGATTGAAAATACACAATAAAACCCTTATGAATCTAAACATTGAATTGCGGTGTTTCCCTTCCGAAAGGATGTAGTCGCTTCCGCCGATGGGGCTCTTCCATGTTCAGGACTTGATATTCCTAAAATAAGAATATTAGCATGTAACTAAAGCAAGTGATGTGAAGTCAACTGAGATTTTTTAAAGTGTATTTCATTTACATCACGAAAAATGGTGGCATGCATCAAACCATGTTGCCAGTGTTTGAAAATATAATACATTTTTTTAGTTTCTGTTTTCCCCCACGATATCAAAAAATAATATTCACGCAGAAGTTAAAAAGAGCGATATAAAGAATGGGGAGAAATTTACATAACATTATTTTCCTTGTTTGAGTGTTTGTTAGAGGATGGTTGCTGCAAAGTCGTTTCGCTGAAACCTTGTAATGTAACACAGCGTCCGAGCGATATCCAGTACAACAGGTACATCCTAAATCCTTTCCCAGGCCATTAAGAACTATTTCGTTGCAGCAGACACCTGAAATAATTGTTTATTATGCAATATAGACGTGATGCTCATTAGCATATGCAAAAATAGATATTACAACTCTTAAATTAGTAAATACAGCTCAACTTGTCAAATAGTATTGACTTTTTAAAATAAACTTTTTAAAACTAAAGTTCCCTTTCCTGAATGAATGGCGTACATATCCTTGTACTGTCCATGATAAAGCCATTGTGTGAACTGATTCATTCTAAAAATCACTCAGTCTTTATAGGCAATGAAATGTATTAGTGCTCAATAATTATGAACAAAAACGTGCTTATCGTGCATGCTCGTGATTCAAGCACGACGCTTATGCTTTAGCACGACTCCTACGTTTTATATAAAATGTACGCCTCATGCACCTCGGGTAAATTAAGAAATTCAGTGCCCACAGTGCCGAATATGACGTCAATGTCCCTAAAGTGTGCACATGGAAATGAGAAATGTCATTGTTTTGCGTGTTGTGTTCGAGAGAATGTTTCCCAAATTTGTTGACAATTTATTTGAAATATATTCATTTTAAGACATGTTTTTCACAACTAAACCATTTGACTGTGCTCTAAGATAGATAAAGAACTCGTAGCAGTACATGTATATTATCGGCATATAAATGTACGGTTTTGAGAGGGTCCTCTCAAAACCGTACATTTATATCCCGATAATATACTGCTACGAGTTCTCTATCTATTACACAAAATAGAACCAAACAATTAAAACGGCGACAACCACTCAAGCGGGACGTTTGCCCCATCGCCGCGCGACCTAATAAACAAAGTTGTGCAATCTGCTAATTGACAAGTATGTCTCTCGCTCAAATACACAGCTGTCTAAAAGGCAGGCGGATACACTCATCATCACAAGATATTATATCCGGCGCCTTTGCCTCATTATCAGTTACATGTATATGTATAGAGTATACGAACATTATTGGTGATTGTCTGACACGTTTGAGTTTTTATTTTTAATAGATGTCTATGTTTATCTATATATGTCTATGTCTATGTTTTTATTATTATTATTAAATACATGTACATGTACCCTCGATGGTCGATCATTTATGAGTGATAAACGACTGATACGAATGATAATGTTGCCGATACGTGCTCACAAAAAAAATAGCAAATTGACACTTGCCATCATTAGTTGTCTCACAAAGTGTTTCAATGATAAAAAGAGTCTAGACAGCTGATTAACACTGTCTGTAAACTAGTTCACCTGACACATTCTTAGTCACGTATAGGTGCAAAATGTAGGGCTTCCGTTCTGGTGACCCATTTCTGCGCATGCGCTCTTCCTAACAAGTGATTGATACCTTTGAATGTTGAACTGATGTAAGTGTTATCATTTTTGTTTATGACAGTAAATTTTCGTTGGTTGGATATTTTCGAAGCTAAGATTTCCCTATGAAAACCACGGGAATTCCCTGGTATATGGAAGCAATTAACATTTTACAAAAGCCACCCGGACTAATTTTGCCCGGACAAAACTTACCCAACATAAGCCACCTAGGACACATGTATTAGATTGTATTTTGTATTAAAATCGTTTATCTGCAGTTAACTGACGAGTTGCTTTAAATATAAGGAAACCATGCCTTATTTTATTTTAATAATATATTTAATATAAATTCATCTTAAATCATTTTCACTTGATGACTTTTTCATTTATATTCAACATCTGAGTCAATTATTCTGGGTCAATTTTAAAGTCGAATTTAGCTTATTAGCTAATTAGCTTATTATACAATTTTGTTTTGAATAAAGGTGTCATTTAAAAAATCTATGAGACGTGACAGAACTTTAAAAAACTAGAGCCATGGGCTCTGTAGCTCATCAAGTTTTATATACATTAACTAATTCAAAATGTCAACTTCTAAGTGAGAGGTATTGCCCACAGGAAGCACTTTAAATGGAGAAGATGAAATAGGTCTTAAGGTCCTTACCCGTCTGATCTATCTTTGAGGCCAGAGTTAAAATCCCCTACAAATAAAGTCACACTTGAAGATTTAATTCATTAATGTTGTTTCCTTTAAATTACCTCCCTTTAAAGAGCACATAAAATCTCTGTATGAAATATTTTTTCCGGTCATGCTGTCTGTGACCCCAATTTAGGTCACGGGGTCACCAAATCTACAATTTAGAGTCGACACACAACGTTTCAGCTCTCTAGACCATTTGGAACTGGAGAAGAAGATGAAAATAGGTTTTTGGGGTTGTGACCCCTGTGACCCCATTTGAGGTCAGTGGGTCATGAAATCTACAATTTAGAATCCCCATTAGCCAAGGACCAAGATCAAGTGGTTCTGGAGAAGAAGATGAAAATGCGAAAAGTTTACAGACGGATGGACGGACACCGGACACCATGCCATGCCATAAGCCCATCGGGCCTTTCAGGCCAGATGAGCTAAAAAGAAGACTTTGTCCTAGTAGAGTTCATCGGAATAGATTTTCATTATATTTTTCAGTTGTGAAATACGGCATTTGTCGGTTAGAATAAATCATGAAACACATTATATAACATAACGTTCAATCATATGACGCCATCGTTACAATAGCATGACGTCATAAGAAGACCCCGATAAAGCAAGGGGACCTTGGATTCTTCATTCATAAAATGAATGTCATTGACGAATTATGCATAATTTCTTAAATACCACGACTTTACGAATACCATGTATATCTCATCTCGTGAAGTAGAAATAATATATTTAAACTCGTGGCTGCGCCACTCGTGAAAATAAATATTTCGACTTCACTCGATGAGATAAACATGGTATTCGACGAGAAATGTCAAATGTTCTCTATAATTCATAACTATATTTCGCGTCGATTTCCCGAAGTTCGTAACCCTAATTTGAGAATAAAACTAAAATTTCAATAAAATGAATGTCATTCAAGCTTTCAACTAAACAGCCAAATTGCAACATTTTAATTATTAATTGACAATATCATGTACATGCACAAAGAAGACCCTTTGACCAGAGAGAAAAGTGGATGTGTCAAAAAACATATATAGAGGCCTTGATGCACTAACATAGCATTTTCGTCACACAGATGTTGCTCCCTTAAGATTCGGATCCTAACATTTATATTATTAGACCATATATCTCAGTTCCGACAAAAAGGAAAAGATGTACCTCAAATGTCTCCAATGAAAATACTTTTTTTCAGTGGCAACTTCCACCGAGTGTTATCAAAGATCATAGCATTTGACTCTAAAGAGTTTTGCTGATAAGCATATGTCCTTCGAATATGTCTGATGTAAATAACACAAATAAACTATTCTCGGTATGTGTCTCTGATTTGGTCTTCTTTATTTATATGGATGTTTATGATCAATTGCTCTCAAAGAGTCAAATAGCATCAAAAACATTAAACAAGAAAACGTTTATCTTACGTTTCGGTTTCAAAAATAGAATTATGACGCGTCAATTGCAAGAATTCTGAAGGGAGTTACCTCTGTGGGAAAAGAATGGCAGTACTGCAATATAGGAAGATCTGAGCTATGCTTAATACATATTTTCAGTATTTTGTATGTACAATTTTAATACTTATTCGAATTATAGATATAGCTTAATTGTAAAGTAACTGCGTTACCTTGACCAAAATACTGTTTTTCAACCCAAATTCAATGTGTTAAGTATGGTCCTCTGCATTCTCTTCCAACAGAGGTTACAGGTCACAGGTTACAGGTTATAGAAAATCAAAGAACATCATAGAAGATAACGGAACATAAAGCTTTATTGAAACGAATTCGAAAGCAAGAGAATCCGCTACATAAAACGAGCATACCATTGTCATGGATGTTGTTCTCACAAGTTGATGGCACATGTAGGCACTTGTAAAATATACGTTTACATAAATCTCCTTTCATGTTTGGATCACTCACTACTCTAAATGTTAGTGAAAACATGAAAATGTAGTAAAATAACGACTGGGTTTAAATAAAAGGTCTATTTCAACATATTTTACAAGGTTATCCTTTATCAAGTTAATGATTATTTTAAATATTTTTCATCTACTCAAATTCCCGTTGATAACATTTCACAATTAATCTTATATTTGAATTTTTAGACTGAATTTAGTTGGCCCTTATATGAACCTTATTCTGTAATGGAGAATGCATGAGGAGCCGTGGATTCGTTAAAAATAATCAACGAGCCCCTCGTTGATTATTTATTACGAATCCACGGCTCCTCATGCATTCTCCATCTTAATCCATGTATGACGTCACGAAACATACATATGTGATTATCTAGCATTATAGACAATACATTTCAATTATGTAACCTAAAAAATTATTATTTTGCAAATTTCGGTGCCCATTCATCGGATATGGTACACGTAGCTTCGACCCTTATGAAATGGATTCTTCCACGCACGTGCATGGCGCAAATCTTCCACGCAAAGCGATTTGACTGACAGCCAAACTCCTGCATTTCATGTGTTTCAGCACGATCCCCATGCGTTTCACACTTTACCAGTCTTGTTTAGAATGCAGGGATCTTACTGACAAACAATCAAATGATTACCAGCAGGCCTGGTAGTCTAATAGGTTAGGGCGCTGCGTAACAGACGAAGGGTTACATGTTCGATTCCCGGGTCAGACATTACAAAAATAATCAGATATTTTAAGATTCTAATCAGATATACTAAGACAAAATACAGCATTCTTGAACAAATTACCTTGTGAGCCATTACAAAAATGTCAAAACCTGACACCCCTCCTGACGAGATTAGTCAATGACCAGTAGATTCTTAAAAATAATCAACTGTTAACACAATAGAGTGACGTCATCACCATGGATTAAGTAGAATGAATTGGTATATGCAGACCATTATTGTGAAACAATTGTTGGTTCCAAACTAGCGGCAAACTAAAACAATATTTTGTATATAAAATAACGACTAAAAAAATAAACGATATTCACAACATATATAATAATCTACCGGGCAAAAGAAAGGACTCACCTAAGTTTATTTCGATTAATTCAATATTTAAAAGAAATCAGATGTATTTGACTATGACACGATACAATAATACTTATCTGCAGTAGTTTGAATGACTTTGTTGGTGACTGAGGTTAAATTTTATTTCAAATATCTTTTTGTAATGAAGCCAGGGTTAAGAATGAAATTTTCACCAACATGACCCCTGCCCTGTTTAAAATGTTTTAAATGTGTGCAGAATCAGGCACATTTATTAATTTTCACATAGGATATGTCTTATATGTCGATGAACAGTTGTGTATCATCAACACTAATTTAAAAACAAAATTAAACTTAAAATTTCATTTTTAAAAAAATACTTTAAAAAAATGTAGAAGTATTCTTTGACTGCTAACTAAACACCTGTACTTATCAGTTTTGGATTATGACATCGAAAACTTGAGATATTTGCAATTGAAAATCATACATATGATAAAATCAACTGAGGTGAGTACTTTCTTTTGCCCGGTAGTTTATAAAACACGACGAAAAAAATAAACGATATTCACAACATATATAATATTCAATAGATTGAATTATCTGTCTATACTTGTACTTTATCGGTAAATTCATGATACTCTACACTCAACCGCAAAAGAAACGTCACCACATTTCCAACAGTTTAAATAACGAAATACCACTGCCAGAGAAAATCGATGCCCTTAATAGAGACATGATTTATAAAAAGATACTCACAATTTCAAAAATTAGAGTATAATACTTTCATTTGTATGTCTGTTCAAGTAAACTTGGGGTGTTGAAATGACTTTTTCAGAGTGGCTTTTGGCCAGAATATTTGGCATTTGAGATAAAAATTGATGAAATAAAGAAATTTGATTTTTTAAAGATGTGGTCGACACAAATAATCTTGTAGATGCGTCTTTACTGTAGGACGTCATAAAACAAAAATCCCCTTTTGACTCTCCAATCTTGTCTAGTTAAGAAGATTTGAAACAACGATTTCTTAAACGTGTGTTTCTCATAAATATGAAGAGATAATGTTTTGAAATTTTAAAGTTAGTTTGTTTGGCTTCTGAATACACGGTGTTTCAGTCGTGTTTGAATTATCTTGTGGTTTGTATGGTGACGTTTCTTTTGGTGTTGAGTGTACTCATCGTGCCAAAAATGTTCTGAGGGGTGCTAAAAATACATAAAAAGACCCATTTCTCAAATCATATAAATAAACGAATCATGTACATCCTAGGAATATTTATGACTAGAACTTTAAACCTTTCTTTAAAAAAATACTGTTTGCTTATAGTAAATTATTAAAGGCGAAAACACACCTAATGAATTGGACAACACACGGAACTATATGTTCAGTTGAATATGAACTCAAAGAAATTACCTTAATTTGTTCACAGAAGAATGTGTACATATATCATATATATATAAACGTTCAAAGGAAACTTTCCACTTTACAGAAAATAGTTAATGCCATGAAACTTTCTTTTTGGACCCCACCTATTTATTGTATTTGTTGGGTGGTTTAATTTTGAATGAATCGAATGAAAAAAGTTAAATATTCTATTCCACTTGTTCTAAAAAGTGTATTACAGTTTGTGTTTTTTTACAAGCCTTCAAATTGAGTATAACGTTTCTTTTAAACGTCGGTATAATAAATCAAATGAAAAAGGAGTTTTATGTTAGAATATGTGATAACAAAGAAGGCATACGGCCATTTATGTTCGTTGAAAAGCAGGCTCAGTTTCATCAAGGATAAATCAAGACTTCACTGTTAGGCAGCTATTAGTAATATTACTTCATGCTTTTGGGTGAGTCAAAGAAGGCGAGCTCCCCTGCCATACAGCGAGTGAAGACCTTGTTAGCTCGATCCTTGTCAATTGTTCCATTTCTGGCCGCGGCGTCAACGAATGCGTCTAGTTTTTTGTACCCAACGTAGGTAGGGTCAAAATTTTCGTTGCACCAGCCTTTGTAAACACCAAACGATCCCTTCGAAAGAAATGAGAAAATACACCCATGGGTAATAGATAAGATACTAAGGAAAAAAGTAATTTAATCAACGAGCGATACATACGACTAAAAAAGTTACACCATGTTTTCAGAAGCCAACCAAATTTGAAATTTCTAAACATTATTTGTTCATATTTCTGAGAGCACATGTTTTCAGAAATCGTGGTTTTCGAATCTCTTACCCCTTGGAGTTGTCCACCAAGCCATGGCCAGAGTTTCATGCACGGGATCATTGAGACTATGAAGTAGATGCTGTCCATTGTTGATGCAACAGATTCTACGTAATCTGTATAGTCCTTGCAACCATCCCCAAGCTGGATGCCGTTAGCATCAGCAATGTGCCATTTCTTGTACAGATCCATGTAGTACCTGAAACAAAGTTAGATTTCTTCGTTTGCTGACATACAATCATACAGTTTCTATCAGCCCTTCGTAACCAAATGGATAGAAGGGCCGAGTTAACAAAATAACGGTTACATGTTCGAATTCCAGTTTATACTTTCCAAAAATTAATTTGTCAAATTTGAGATATTTTTAAAGATGCATCTATTGCGTTTCATAAAATTGTATTTGGTTTTAATACGTGCCAACATAAAGTATGTGCTGGCTTCAGTTAAAATAATTAGTAGTTTCCAATTAAAATCGAACAGCATCATCATATATGTGCAGAAACCGAAACTGCACATCCCTTTTAAATGCAAAGTAGTTATAAGACCTATTAAACGTTATCAACCCAAAGTCTGTTGTGGATAAGTTTCCATAATTACTTTTGACTAATTGACGCGTGCCACACGTGGTACATTGTTCGGTTTTCGATCAGAAATCGCTACTTTTACCTTAATATTGTGAGTATACCGAGGCGACTGTAAAAAAAATGGCAATTTTCGGCAACAGCCAGTACTTTTCGATAAAATTACACAAATTACTATGTTTGGCAAATGTGACCCCAAACAACACAATGAATGTACCTTTAAGTCCTTTTCAGATATATGAAAAGACAAAAAATACCATTCTCGAAATGTACTGGCCATGTATGAATGAAAAACTCGTAACCTAACACCCCTCCGGACGGTCTGATTAAAATCGACCTTCTTCCGAGGAATAAAATTTGCAAAATAATGCATCTAGCGGGATACGATCAGGTTCTGTAGATACGTACCTCTCCACAAGGTCTGAGGACACCCCGTTTTGGTTCATGTTCAGTACCAGTTAAGCGCCGTCGAAGCCCGGTCAAATAGCTGACCAATCACATCGTAGTTTTTAAACGGTCGCTGTTTAGAAAGCATTCCGAACAAACGTAAGGGTATCTGTTTGGAGTTATCTGACCCTAGCTTCTCGCACCGAAAGCTTTTGTTTGAGGTCTTGTGATTGGTAAAATGCATTACGTCAGAATTTGAGAGTATACGGGCTGTTATCAAACGGTTTCGTGAGGAAACCTCTAAATGATATGAGTTTGTATCCCGGTAGATGCACTATTTTACAATTTTTTTCTCGGAAAACCATCAATTCCATCAGACTGGAAGGAAACAGTCAATGATTTGTGACAATTATGATGCCGCAGGCGACGCTTTACTAACCTACACATAGGGACTAAACAAACGATACGAACTTTTCAAACGGAAGGATGTCATAAAACAAGCCAAAAAGCCCTATGTTACTCTTCTATCTTGCCTGGTTATAAAATTTCAAAACGACGAATCGGATTTAAAAAAACCCTGTTTTTTTCAGAAACATGAACAGATACATGGTGTAACAAGAGAATCAGTGAGCACAGTTCACTCATATACCCCTGCTTTTAACATTAGCCAAAGAAAAAAGCTTCAAAATAGCAAAAGGACATTAAAGTCCTTTGTATTAACGTACCACAGCAGTATTATGAGTATGTATATCTTTATAGTAAGTAAGTCTTCATAGATAGACTTGTAAGAGAAGAAAAAGTCGAACAACTGACATAAGTTGCATGAAAATGCAAATGAGAGAATGAACATGTTTGGCTTGTTTGGCTATATATAAATATATATATGTGTACCCCTCATAACTGTGGGACTCGTGCAGAAGATAACTCTTCAGACTCCCCTGTGGTGTTTTTCTTGCAGTGATGTCGATGGCACCCTTGGCCAAATAGCAGTACAGTGAGTCTTGTACCATGAAACCACCTAATAACATATCCACAATTTAAAGACATCAACAAAGAAAATGATGAAAATTGCGTTGTCGAGATAAACGATTAAATTATAAAGATGTTATAAAAAAGCATCATGGTTCAATGTAGTTCATTTAAAAATATTTTCGATTCACCATTCACCAACTTTATACATTATTCCGAATTTTGTAAGTATGTTTGAAACTTTCATTGTATTTAAGGGTTTGAATCCCGCAAGCGACTAGCCTCGAACAAATGTACACGAATTTGTAGTATAGCAGATAGTTTGATCCCAAACAATGTTTACTTTTACAAAAAAATTATTTTTACATATTCCCTTTGAATAAACATTCCAACAAAAGACAATAATTTATGACTTCTTATTTTTTACCCTCTGAAATTCGTTTTAAATGTTTTGGTATCGATTAATACCATTAAATCAAGAGGTTCTGAAACATTTGGCAAGTTAGTCTTTGAATTTAATTGAGGATGTATTACCAAATGCTGTTGGATTCAGAGTCCCATTGCCTAGACCTTGCACAAAGTAAGTCTGAAGGACCTTTTGTCTCAAATCAGAGGTTTGATCCCACAAGTGCTTAGACAAGGGGATGCCATCACTCGGCGTCACAGCCTGGTCCTCCTGCCAACCCGGAATAAATAAACTACTAAATTAGACAAAAGGAAGTTATCACCTCAGTTTGTTTCCATTAATTCAATATTTAAAAGAAATCAGATGCATTTGACTATGGCACGAAACATTAGTACTCTTCTGCAGTAGTTTAAATGAAATTTACACCAACACAACCCCTGCCATGTTAAAAATGTTCTTAATGTGTGCAGAATCAGGCCAATTTATTAATTTTCACATAGAATATATATTATACGTCGATGAACAGTTGTGTACCATCAAAAATAATTTTTGAAGAAATTTAGAATTTAGAATTTAATTTTTTTTAAAATGAAGAAGTAATCTTTGACCGCTGACTAAACACCTGTACTTTTGAGTTTTAGATTATCAAAGCGGAAACGTGAGATATTTGCAAATGAAAATCATACATATGATAATATCAACTGAGGTGATTACTTTCTTTTGCCTAGCAGTTTAGCTTGGTATACGATTGTCATTGATCTACATGTAAGTTAAAGGGGCAGTAGCACGTTTTTTCGCTCAAATAACTCGATGAAATGTATTTGGAAAAAATGTCACCAATAGTAAAACACCCTTCTCTTTTCTGAAAGTCAAGTTAAAAGATGATGTTCATGGTTCCGTAAAGCCACTGGAATCGTTTTTGTCATTCGAAATAATAAAATTTGTTCACAATAAAATGGCCGCCGTGCAATATTTGCATTATACGCAACACCGTTATAACCACTACGGATAATTGGTTTGTGTAATAAGACGTTTTCCCCAATAAAGTAAATATAAATGATATAAACTATCATTATAAATGGGAAATTTCAAAAAATAGAATTTGCAAAAAACGTGCTACTGCCCCTTTAAAAGCAACATTATATCACTATTCATAGACAGAGGTCCACGATTTGATGTCATTGTATAATGATCTGACATCATGAAATAAGCTACTATGCTGATTAAATAATAAAAACAATAGCGATCCGTCTTTTCTTGACACACAAGAAGAAAATAATATTCTTTAACTGCACTCAAATAGGACTATTTACAAACTCTGCGTTAACTTGTTATATCATCAACATTCCTTTCTTAAGTTTAAAAAAGCTTGCGATGAACAACCAAAACATATAATTCGGTAATAATAATGTTTTTATACATGTTATATTTGCCTGAAATATGAATCATTTCTTGCAATATTTGGGGATAAGTCTTTGAGTATATAAATATAAGAAATCTACAAACACACAAAGCGTTTCATTTTGCCATTCATCTAAAAGAATGTTGAAAATAGTAGGTGAAGTTGAACACTTAAACTCTGAAACATTATTTTTCTTAATTACAGACTGAGTCTACTTTTCAATATTTGATAAAATGGTGAAATTTTCAGCATACATATTTTTCCCGAGTGTTCAACAATAGGTGTAGTCACCCAATTTTATGCCCATTTCTATCACATAATATATAATTTCATAAAATTCCTTTAGTAAGGCATTGGGAATAACTTTATCCAATACCGAATTACTTTACAATAAGAGTTAATATACAAAGAAAGTCTGCCACATTGTCCATAAATCAAAATGTCTGCAGTATTTAGTAAGAAAGCCAAGTGCTTCATACTATACATGTATATATGATCTTTAAATATGTCGCGTCGAAGGAAGTTCAAGAGAACTGACTGATGTACCGATACCTACATTGTAAAGACTCAGAGTAAAATTGTAATTATGGCACCATGATGGAATGGTCTCAAATTCTCATCAGACCTACAAGTCTACCTCTCACACTGAAGCATTCCACACCACTATCGCTCTATACGTCTAACAATTTCCTTTCAGTATGGATAACCATTTATCTATAGATACCGTTTATCGGGTCGTGTAATGAAATATTTTGTAACAATGTATTGTATCAACTTTAATAATGAATGGAACATTTGAGAAAACAAAATTTGCAAAAAACGTGCTACAGCGCCTTTAATGAAATTTTCAGGATACATAACGACTGTTATTTTTACTATTTATGCGAGCTAAGAAGCACTGATGAAGATGTAAATATATTTACATATAGTTGGATCTCGAGATCAAGACAAAAGTAACCATACCTGGTCACTTAACAGAAGGTGAACATTTTGAGAAAGACGGGGTTGCCTCTTGGCCATGATTCAGGTGTTGGTCTGAAATAAATGCAATGGCACGTGAGCGGAAGGTCGAGGTTCATATTCGTGTTTGTCTACAGTAGGTATAAACGGGGGTTCTGGACTACCACTAAAATACCACCAATTTTAAAATTTAAAATATCGGCAAAAATACTTCGCAGTTTGGCTGATATTTTTTGGCCAAAAAAGGTAATCCAGAACACCCATTTATACCTAATAAGATTAAATTCTTCATCTGTAATTTTCCCATCATCTAAACTTTTAGAGATGAAATGGGAAATATTTACTAATTTGGAGTCTGCAAGAATTCGTTTTTTAAAATGTTTTTTAAATTTGTTTATCCCTCAATGTTTTACCATAATGTTAATATGTTATTTTATCAGAAGATCAAGATATACGTTGTATCATTTTGTCCGGTGTTAATCTGCAATAAAGACACTGTTAAGTGAAGTCTCTGGTATCGTTGTACCATGGTTTTTGTATGTTGATCTGCAACATATGTAGCCATGCATATACTTCATGTTATTGTTGTATCATTTGTTTACCTGAGATAAGGAAATGTACAAGTTAAAAAACACGAAAGCATTAATGGCAGCAAGAAAATCTGATGAAATACAGCTGAGTTTGATCAAAATTAAAGGTTGGTAAGAAGGAAGAAGTGCGCTGTAGCTTGTCCGGCAGTGGTAACATTTTCTAAAATAAAAGAAACAGAGAAAATCCTTATATACATCTCTGACCTAATGTAAAATATACTATACATGTGATACTGCAATATTTCATTGGATGTTTGCTCTAAAATCTGGATGACGAATACATGTTACAAAGTACTATTATCATAATCTATATATATATATATATATATATATATATATATATATATATATTTAACATAATATAAGAACATCAGATAAAAAGAACAATGTACTATTTTAAATCCCATCTGCTTCGTTAAGCGGACAGTACTGGACTCAGTATACAACCCTGTCAATGTCAAATTGAAGTAACTCCAATCTTTGACTTGCTCAGACATCAACATATCTTTCGCTCTTCTCAATAGTGCACTCAATGTATATTTGAAACAAATAAACATCCTACATATAGCTTATACATTTTAGTATTTCATGTTTATAGTTTTGCATGAAAGTAAGTTGCACACTTGTTACGTAAAATAACGACATGTACACACACATGTAGAATAACAAACTCATCTTTAGGCAACCTTTTTTCAATTTTTATTTTTGTTTGTTATTTATACGATTCTTTATTTTAGAAATTTCGTAAACGAATAACTAAATCTGAAAACCGACAGACTGGTGTTTCAATTGAATAAAGACGAATATTGTTAAGCTTGCATTTATCTTGGTTTTAATGAACCGCAATTTACATCAAAGTTCACTGAACTTGTAATGTCAAGAACAATATATATATATTATGTTGCAACTTATTATGAAAAGTTTAATAGTTAAGCTAGAAAAATGGAATACATCGTGTAGGGGTTAAAACGTATGCATGTTCAATGTGTTTATAATGAAAGTTCACATGGACAGTCTTTAACGAAATAAAAAAAATACAAACACGATTTACATCTACAATCAAAGCAAAGCATATCTTATGCTAAAACATATAATAATAAATAAATAATATAATCAAAATATCAAGCACATCCGGGCTGAAGAAAATGCCAGATGTCTTATCAGACTTCGTAAAAACTATAAGGAACATGTTAGCAATATTAAAGCGTTATGAAGCTGCGCTGTTTCTGCACAGCATTTCGAAGATTCAGAAGTTGTTACCGATTGTTGAAATGAGACAATGGTAACAATTCAGTATTCGACCAGATCAGAGACATATGAAACAGATTTACAAAAAAATACGATCAACAATACAGGCACGCATGCGCACTAGCATTTAAGTGGTAATGACGTTGCAAATGTACGTGGTCAGTGCGCAAGTGAATCAACCGGAACCGGTCTTTCCTAAAAGTCAATGAATCAAATCACAAATTTCCATGTCAATTATTGTTTATGCATGATCACCGTTCATAATATTTTAGACATGATTTAAGTTTACATCTCAAAGAAATTCGTGTAGGCGTTACTTTGGCCGATGGTGTATAAACTGTTCAGACCTCAATATCTAAAAAACTGTAACAGATAAATCCATCAATGGTTTTCCTACATGAAGGCGACAACATAATCTATATATTCAATTTGGTATCATATATGAAAAATGAATATTTGCCATTTCGTTGAAATAGTATTGCTAGTTCATATAACACAAAGGAAGTTTGAAAAGTCAAAGCATAATTACCCACCATTTCCTATAAAAGATCAAATCAAATATTCGTATTTGATTAAAAAAAGTAACTGTGGTGGAAAACCAACAACATCTTTGAGAACTCTGTCGAAGTTCAACCATTTGAATTCAAACTGAAAACTATCAGGATAATGTGCCTTACATAGAATCGTCTCGAAGACCATGTAAGATAGATGTTCTCATTTTGACATTTACAAGGTACTCGCTAGACTTACCTAGGTCTCCAAGGTACCTGCAGAATATCACATTGCTCCTACACCAGGACATTTATAGGAGATTGAGTGGATAATCTCTCCACGTGACTCAAGTCATGTGTTCCAACTCCACCTCTTTTCCTATCAGAGATATGTTCTTTTGCACAGGAAATAGAATAGTGTTCAGACAGACTGAGAGTTATTGTCACCTTTGTGTGCAATCGATACAACCCATTTGTGGAAAGGTCGTTAAGGACGGTGGTATCTCAAAGAGTTGTAAACAAGGTCGTGCTACGGACTGGATTTGCTGACAACTTCCGGTAATCTGTAACAAACAAACTGATGCCGGCCAAGTTACATCAATACAACACAGATATCACCTTCTGAGAGTTATTCACATTATAAATATATAACAATATTTATTAATAATATAAAATAAGATACTGACGTTCAAAAGAAACTTGCCACTTAAAATACTGGTTATTGTCAATAACTTTCGTTTTGGACCCCAACCTATTTGTAACACTTGTATTTATTGATTATATGTTTCATCACTTTGTATGATCAAATGAAATAAAACTGATTTTAAAAACTGAATAAGAGTTTGTGTTTCTTTTAGAAGCCTTCAAAGTAAGTGGGAAGTTTCTTTTGAACGTCAGTATATGTTGTTGTTTGTGTCTCTGCACTTGAGAGTTTGTTCACAATATGATAATGCAGGATAGCATATATATCATATATTTATATTTACAGTGCATTATTGACTTTGAATGAACGTGTCCTTGAATGAACATTACAGACGAGCGTTTTGTCTGTGAAACGTGTTTTAGAATGTCATTTTATTTTAAAAGGAGCTTCTGGATTTCTGTACTTTCAAGGCATGCTTTTATGCGACAGTCATGCAGTTTTTTAAATTCAATATGAGGGTATGACCGACATTCCTCATGCATGAACACTATATTCAGTGAAAACATGGTTCACTGTTTCATTTGTTCATATATGTAGACAATCTTAGCTTTGATTTGCTGAATTTTTTGGTGATTTCAATTGTAAGCTCTGATTAACCTATGGGTACCTTTGCGGAAATATAATTCGAGTGAATATTCCTTTTGTGCATTAATTGTATCATTACTCATCATATACACTTTTAAGCAATATATTGCAAGTAAATTGTGTTGAAACATGCATAACGAGGTCTGACTGTAACCCTCTATCTGGCCTTGTTATTGGCCAATATGTGTGTGGGCTTATTGGTGATATATTTGTCACATGATAATATTGATTTACGCGATATACATGCACCTGTCAAACCCTGACGTGATACAATGCGATAACCAAATAATGATTCAATTTCTACCAAGTCTAGTCAGTGGTACACGGTAGTGTATGTGGTCTGCACATTCAATTTACCATATACACTTGTGGACGGTAGTGTATGTGGTCTGCCCGTTCAATTTACCATATACTCTCTTGTGGACGGTAGTGTATGTGGTCTGCCCAATTAATTTACCATATAAACTCTTGTGGACGGTAGTGTATGTGGTCTGCCCAATTAATTTACCATATACACTCTTGTGAACGGTAGTGTATGTGGTCTGCCCAATTAATTTACCATATACTCTTGTGGACGGTAGTGTATGTGGTCTGCCCAATCAATTTATCATATACTCTTGTGGACGGTAGTGTATGTGGTCTGCCCAATTAATTTATCATACACTGTTGTGGACGGTAGAGTATGTGGTCTGCCCGTTCAATTTACCATATACTCTTGTGGACGGTAGTGTATGTGGTCTGCCCAATTAATTTACCATATACACTCTTGTGGACGGTAGTGTATGTGGTCTGCCCAATTAATTTACCATATCCTCTCTCGTGGACGATAGTGTATGTGGTCTGCCCAATTAATTTACCATATACTCTCTTGTGAACGGTAGTGTATGTGGTCTGTCCAATTAATTTACCATATACACTCTTGTGGACGGTAGTGTATGTGGTCTGCTCAATTAATTTACCATATACTCTCTTGTGGACGGTAGTGTATGTGGTCTGCCCAATCAATTTATCATATACTCTTGTGGATGGTAGTGTATGTGGTCTGCCCAATCAATTTATCATATACTCTCTTGTGGATGGTAGTGTATGTGGTCTGCCCAATTAATTTACCATATACTCTTGTGGATGGTAGTGTATGTGGTCTGCTCAATTAATTTACCATATACTCTTGTGGATGGTAGTGTATGTGGTCTGCCCAATCAATTTATCATATACTCTTGTGGATGGTAGTGTATGTGGTCTGCCCAATTAATTTACCATATACACTCTTGTGGACGGTAGTGTATGTGGTCTGCCCGTTCAATTTACCATATACTCTCTTTTGGACGGTAGTGTATATTGTCTGCCCATTCGATTTATCATATACTCTCTTGTGGATGGTACTGTATGCGGTCTTCCCATTACATGCTCGATCTGTAAGCTATTACTGAAAATGGATTGTTTATTCATCAAACTCTTTCACAGAGTTGTACCAGATGTTTCTGATAATTACTTTATATTAAATTTACAATGGGTTAAAAGTACCTTGTGTTATCAGTTACAATAACTATACACTTCTGAAGTGAACCGAATAAATGTTTAGCTGCTTTCCAAAAGTTTGTTACATGTACCTACTGTTGAAACGCTGAGCAAAGATTTATTCTTCAATTTCTCTCCAGAAGGTGAGGTAAGGTGACTTTCAAGGTTATTTCACGGCTGCGAGCATAATTGCAGGGAGAAAGCCCGCATCACCTTTGTTGTTTTGTATTGCGATGAAACCTGCGAACACAGACTGGGACTAGCGAACCATGACCAGTACTACACTGAAATCCAGTGTATCATTGGATCCACACCTTACCGTGTATGAACAGTTGATTACAGCAAACAAAGTTTCCGAGCCTCTGTCGGAATTAGAACCCCGGATCTCTTGATTCGTCCCCTACAATTGAAAATCACCAACAAAGTTTGAATATGTAACCAAAAATAACACTTTTTAAAGGCGCTGTAGCACGTTCTGCTTACTGAAGTATAGTGCTATCACAAAAAGACAATTAAGTGTTACCAATGACTAATAAATTTCCCGATTAAATAAAAAGAGTTTTAAAACGAGTGTACATGGCTCGGTGAAGCCATGCAAGTCCATTTCCCACCGAGCGACCATTTTAACGTGTTGACTATAAAATGACCGCTCGAAGGTAGTTCAACTGATCTTACTGATGTAGCCTTACCTAAACACTCAAAGTAGAATTTTAAATAGGGTACAATGATGGAATGGTCATCTTATTAAACATTACCAACCCATAGTTGTCTTTTTGTCTGTTATAGATTATAGTCTGTTATAGGTGTTTTGCGTCAAAGGTGAAGGTAAGATTAGTGCACGATATACTAATTTACATGAAGATGTTTTAATAACCTCGAATAGTGCAATTAACGCCCAACGAAAGTCGAAAATATAGGTTCCTACGTGAATTTAAAGGCAAGTGAACAAACTTTTGGAATACATTTGAGAACGCTAAGCAACAATTTTCCATTAACGCATGATCGTAAAAACAACTGTCATAACCACAAAATACATCTGTTCAATGTAGTAACGAATACAGGTAATGTTTATGCAATTTTACAAATTTATTTGACAGGCTAATTCCGTTGAGGTAAGTATGCTATTGCACTATTATGTAAATAGTATCTTATGTGTTAAATGCACACTTAATGAACGCTGAAAGACAACACATCGGCATTGTGGGGTGTCGGATAATAGGTTGTTTCTAGCCGGACGCACATTACTCGCCATTCCAAATAACTATGTAAGTTAAGGAGTTTCGGATAAGAGGTGTGACAATTTAGAGGGAGTACCATGTAATGCTATAATTGTGCAAAAAAAATTAACATTTGCCATGTTTTTTAAATGGAAAGAACGGAGCAAGTCTCGGGACACACTCAAAAGAATTTCACTTCCTGGACTCATAAAATTTTAAATTATTTTTTAGTTCTTGAAAATAAATGTCAATGGTGTAATCTCTAATAATAATAACATATATTTTATGGATTTCAGTTGTCAACGATGGAGTTTCGATGTATTGTTACATTCCTGGCAATTGTTGTTAGGGTAAGTGCGGGTCTTCTTATCTGAAAATACACTTATGCAGTTTCAATATTACAACATAATCAGAAAGATATAATAAAGGAATTTTATAATAACAATAAATAAATAACTACAAATATTCACTTTTAGTTTATTGTTAAAGAATATATATTTAAATGAATGTTATAATTTTCTCATTGGAAATGAACCACAGAGAAACTATTCCATCGCCATATTACATTTATTACATAATGTATATATTCAATAATATCAGGTAGATCACTGTTCTTTTCACTTCATCACTGAACAGTTTAAGAAGCAATGACTCAACCATGATATGCTTCTTACAAATAGAGCAATAACACTTAAAGGGGCAGTAGCACGTTTTAGGCTGAAATAAGTTGATGAAATGTATTTGAAAAATAATGTCACCATTAGTAAACCACTCTTCTCTCTTCCGAAAATCAATTTAAGAAATGAGTGTTTACGGTTACGTAAAGCCATGCTATTCATTTTTGTCGTTTGAAAAATGTGTTCACAATAAAATGGCCGCCATGCAATTTTTGCTTTATACGCAACACTGTTATTACCATTACGGATAATTAGTTTGAGTAATAAGATGTTTTATCCTCTAAAGTAAATATAAATGACATAAACTTTAATTATGAATGGGAAATTTGAAAAATAAATTTTGCAAAAAACGTGCTACTGCCCCTTTAAGCTATCTACAGAACAATAACTATAATAAAGAGATATTTATACTTCACACACGCATACGGATCAACATCGTTCCTTTTTCATTCTCAACCGAAATGGAGTTTGCTGGGTGAATAGAGGCACAGTTTGAATGTTCAATTTTATTCAATGCAATAGTTTATTGTTTTCAAGACAATTTGACCCACATTCATTAATACAATATTCATGAAAATACACGCATGCGCAGCGTATCAAAGGATTTCTCACGTTTACGAAAAATGTTGTACAATAATTTGTCTAACATGAAAATATACTCATTTGAATTCATTAAATATTTCAAACCTTTAATATTTTTGCTGTTATTGAACATTAGTGGTACATCATCACGAAGAGTTGATAGATTGGACAATCATTTATAATATGGCTTTCATCTTCGGTTACTTTACATAAAGAGCATACTTCACCTGGTCCGACAAGATTCTCCAACAAACCCATGGACTCCCCATGGGTTCCCCCCTCTCGCCAATCATCACTGAGATCTCCATAACTCACTTGGAAGACAATGCCCTGCACACAGCCCCAATCAAACCAACATGCTGGTACCGGAAAGTAGATGACACCTTTGTCATGATCAACCCAACTGATGACCCCAACCAACTCCTCAGCCACCTGAATCCCATACATCCCCGCATGAAATTCATAATGGAAGAAGAATCCAACAACAAACTACCATTTCTCGACGTCTTAGTAGAAAGGAACAACACCCAACTCACCACCAGCGTCTACAAGAAGCCGACCCACACCGACCAGTACCTCCATTTCACCTCCAACCATCCCCTCCAAGTAAAGAAATGTATCATATCAACCCTCACCCGAAGAGCCAAGAATATCTGTTCCACCACCCAAACCCTAGAAGCAGAACTCGCCCATCTCCGCCACGTGATCATGAACTACAACCCCCTCCCCCCCCCCCCCCCCCCCCCCCCCACCCCAAATTAGTCAACGAAGTCATCAACGCAACCCTCGAGAAACAACCCCGTCAGCAGTCATCCCCCTTCATCATCAGCCTCCCATACATCAGACCCATCAGCCACCACATCCGCCGCCTCCTAAATTAACAGGCCAACATTGATGTCGTATTCCAGAAGGGAAGATCTCTCCAGAACCACGAACGAAACCTGGATCAGGAATCATTCAAGTCCTACCCACAACGTCGCACAACAACAGTAACGAGCCAACCCTTGAGAATGTCGTCCAGAAGGCCAAGTTGCCTGCTCAGAAACGAAGCAGCGGTATAAAACGTAAACCAGAGGACACTATACCTTCAGAGGGAGAGTGCTCCCATAAACGACCCTCTTTCATAGAGAATCCGACGGATCTATTTGTAGAGTAAAATAATTTGTTATACTGCGTGAGACTGTGTACTGTGAGAAGAAACTATCACTGCATGTTCCCCTATGTACTTGTGACAGTAATGCTGTGCACTAGGACAGGATTGACATTTCAGCTCTTACCAGCAGACAGATAAGACGTTTTAAAATGAAACAGACTTTGAAGGATAGAGTTGAACAAAGAGATATTTTCACGACAATGAGTATAAGACTTCTCCATCTAAAAACACACTTTAAGCAACTCCAAAGTCATCGCTGGAAAAGAAGAGACCGGTCACCTTAAAGGCGAAACAGGTTGCATCTCAGGGGAAAGGAAGCAAGCAGAGGAAACCGACTGTATTGAAAATACGGGAAGCGGTCTTTTCGTAGGTGAAACCAGTTCGTAGGAGTGACCTTTTCGTAGGTGAAACCGGTTCGTAGAAGGTCTTTTCGTAGGAGGATTATTTTAAAAAATATTTTATGTTTTAGGATATTGTTAAGTGTTTGTTTGTAATTGTTTTACTTTATTTCATATAAACAGTGTCTTTTTACATTAAATTGTGTCTGTTTAGTCAGTACAGCGTCATAAAGATGGAGGTTCAATTCAATTTGTTTTATTTACACAATAGCACCTTAAAAGTTTTTTCATGGTTGAAGAAGAGTGACTTACTGTTGTATTTTGATTGTACATTGCATTGTCGGCGACTTACCCGTTTCATCTTCTAGTCGTTGCTGATTAGTCATACTTACCAGATTACTTTATTAAAAACAACATCACAAAACAAATAATATATATTTAATACCAATCATGTTTAAATAAACCTCATCTCCCGCGGCGTATGTTAGGATTAACTCGCTATTTAATACAATATAAATTGTTAAATTGAATAAAGAGTATACTTACCAGATTAATTTATTTATTAAAACAACAGACGATCATAAAAATAACAAATAAAGACTGCAAATCTTGTACATAATACAATTTAATAATCCTCCTACGAACCGACCGTTATATCCTTCTACGAACCGACCGTTTTGTACTCCTACGAACTGGTTCCTCCTACGAAAAGACCTACACCCGAAAATACGACCTACCTCAACTACCCAAGCCGCTGTGAATAGGGCCCTAGCTGCCTTGAAATGACAGAGGCTGGAACAGTATTAAAGGAAGCCACATACTCTCTAATCCCATACACGCATTTGGATCAGGATGGAGCTGGTGACCTGTCAAGATTGTGAAGCCAGTCGACTCCTCCTCCTCCCCTGAGAAGCCAGTTGACTCCTCCTCCTCCTCTGAGAAGCAAGTCGACTCCTCCGCCTCCTCCTCCTCCTCCTCCTCCTCAGAGAAACCAGTTGACTCCTCTGCCTCAGGACCTTAAGCAGCGATTTCAATTCCTGATTCCCTCCCACGCTGTTGTCGTTGGGCCCAGTGGCTCTGGAAAATCAGTATTTATCTTCAACCTACTTCAACATGGTTTGATTCAACCCCTACCCGACTCTATCGTTTAGTGTTATTCAGTGTGGCAACCTCTAGCATTCGACAAGCTTTACTCCGAGTACAGTTTGTGAAAGGAATGCCGTACAATCTCGAGGAGGAACATTACTTTGATGCCCGTAAACAGAATGTGTTAATCCTCGACGACTTCCTAACTGAAGCTAAGAATGATAAGAGGATATCCCGTCTGTTTACTCAAACCTCCCACCACAAAAATGTACTGATCTTTTTACTATTGCAAAACCTGTTTCCGAGAGGGAAGGAATCGCGAGACATTGCTCTCAACTCTCATTACGTGACACTTTTCAATTCACCCGTGGATAGACAGCAGATGGAGGTCTTTGCCAGAAGAATATTTCCCGATGACATCGGTAGATTCATGAGTTTTTACGAGAGAGCGGTGGAAACACATTATGGAAACCTCACTGTGGATCTGAAGCCCAGTACGAGTATAACGAATAGACTGCATCTTAATACCCTGACATCTGATACAACAGGGCAGCAGGGTATTGCTTCAACATCGTCAACACAGCACCAACAAGAGATAATAGACGTCTCTCCATCCCTAGCCGTTCAGACAGGTCGTGCTGAACACACGTGGGAAACAAATTCTCTCGACGACATTGAAACGGCTTCCAATTCGAGTGAGGAGTCTGGACCTTTCACCATGGCCACGGCTTGTGCGGATTGTGGTGTCCTCATCGGTACCATGAACAATCTCCAAAGACATATCAAATCGTGGTGTCCGGCAACACATGCCGACTTGAAATCCAACAAGAGAAAACGTGTCAGATACATGAGTGATGATGATGATGATAGTGATGAAGAGCTACAGCAGCGTCCCGTTCAGAAAGGTGGTGGTGGTGGTCGTGAACCAACTATCCCAGCCCTACCTCGCCACTGGAAACCGATCAACGACATGACAGCTGAAGAATGGCAAAATGTGGGCTTACAGCGTATCTATAACTTGTATCAAGATATGATGAAACACAAGAGAAACAAGTACAAGCAGCAAGGTCGAACAGAAGAATGGATCGACAGGAAAATGAAACAGCTGTGGGAAACTAAATTGACTGAAAGTCTCACCAGCATCCTAGAGTTATGTGAACTATGAATTGCGTTGAACACCGCGAGCATAGGCTGGAACTAGATGAAGTCATGACTAGGGTTATGCATTGCTCTCTCCTGAACGGGAACGGGACATAACGGCGATAAACCAAAACGTCGAAAGGCGAAAACGGCGAATATTTGGCGAAAACCTCGATAAAATGCATGGCGAAAACGTCGATATAGAGAAATAAAGTATAAAAGTATTATTTAGTTTGTTTTTATTTACGTTTTAATCCTTACATGTGATTAATGTGATTATCACAGTATGGTATTACCGTGTATTGAAGTCGCCGACAGTGTTGTGATATATATTTTATATATTTCCCATTTTAATTCTATATGTATATTACGTTTTCAGGCGCTTCAAAACGTGTTGAATGAATGAATGAATGGTTTATTCTCAAGAAGATCACAAAATGTGACACAGAGAAAATACAAATGTACAGCTTGAGTTACGGGAGCATACGTAGACAGGTTTTTACATAGTTACATAATTTCAGTTGTAATGCTTTATGCTTACAAGACATTAGAGATATAAATTTGTCTAATGATGGGTTGTTACAATAGTAGTGTGGAAGAAATGAATATCTAATGTTATTTCAAAGACCCATACCATATTATCAGAAATTGGGCCAATAAGGGTATATTGACTACAAATGACTTGTCCTGAACAGTTGCTGAAAGGGTATTTTAATATTATTTAACGAAGTGTATTTCAAGTCTAGCAAAGATAGTGTACAACTTAGTAGCGGTATATATAGAGAAGTTATAAAACTTGTTTTGATAGAACTCACCTCACGTTCATCTGTTGAACGGTACACTGGTATATCGTTTATTTTCTATCTTTTATTTATTTCTAATACTTAGAGGCCACAGGCCTATAGTACAAAAAACGTGCAAAAGATTCACATGCAAACAAACATAGAAAACACCTTAACAGGGATCACATCATCATAAGTTAGCATTTGAACACATTAAACAGTAACCATGATTTCACTTCTGATATAAACATATGTTATACATGTCCCATCATTACTGAGAATTTCGAAGTAACATGCCTTGGTAAATGAAAGTTGACAACTTTCGAATTAGAAACGTTTTGTCATTATTTAAAAGCAAAATGAATTTTAACCTATTTGGATGTACATAGTAACATTTTGGAATATTATTTGTTCTCAGGTCAGTATACAAAAAACAAATTAAAAGAAAATGGTATTCGTCTTCCACACAATTAAGATGACACAATTTACAAATTCTATTTTCTAATGCTGTATTGTAATATCTTCCTGTCTCAATTGCTAACTCGTGGGACGAGCACCTGAAACGTGAAACTGCATTTCGGAATTTCCTTATATCTAACATACCCAAATAATATTCTCTATATAGGTGTGATTTAAACATTTTATAGTAAAAACATTTGTTTGAAAGTGGCAATGATGTAGCCCATTCTTTTGTAAATATATATTTCAGTCTTTGTGTAACATTATTTACAAAATTTGAATTGAAATCCACGTTTTGACTCTGCCATATATCCCCAAAACCAATAGTATTTAATAACTCACGAACGTTGGATACCCAATTTGCCTTTCCTCTCTTATCATACAGAATCATCATATCGTTACATTGCCTAGGGTATCTATTAGAGGTCCAAAATTTTAACATTCTAGTTTTGGCAAATATATGAACTGGGAATCTGCCACACTCTCCATACACTATATTACTTGGTGTGCTTGCCTTCACTCCCAGAAATTGCTTACAGGTATATAAGTGTATCTTTTCAATAATATCATAGTGTTTAAATGCCCATACCTCTGATCCATACAATAAAATAGGAATAATTTTTGAGTCAAATATTTTGAAAAATGATTTGCAATCAATATCCACAAGTGTATAAATACTTTTGAGAACACCAATTAACACCTTTTTGGCTTGTGTGGAACAATATTTTGCATGATCTGAAAAGCATAAGCGATTTGAAAAGTACACTCCAAGATATTTATATGATTTTGTTACATAAAGCGGCTGACCTTTTTAACACCACTTTTCCGTTTTAGACAGCTTACCTCCGTTTTTGAATACTATAACTTTAGTTTTTTCCATGTTGACAGTCAATTCTGCATTTTCACAATAATGTTCTAATTCATTTATATGCCGTTGTAACCCAATGACGCTTGTAGAAAATAAAACCATATCATCGGCAAACATTAATAAAAACAATTCTGTCAAATAAGGGTGCAACTGGATGCCATGAGAACCACTACTTTGAATAATCAAAGCAATTCATTTATAAACATTGAAAACAAAAGCGGGCTTAAAATACATCCCTGTCTAAGACCAGAATTGCAGGTAAAAGAATCTGAAATATCATGGTTATTTCTGATGCAAACTTTGACATTATCATAAATATTCCTGGGCAATGTATTCATCTTAGGGCTTATGCCATGTTTCTCCATTACCTCCCACAATTTTACTCTCTATTTTCTATCAGAAATGACAAGACCACCTAACAATTGCCTTCAACACTTTTATTGACAAAGCCATACCTCAAACATACCCAGTGTACATGTTTGCTTACCTTGGGTCAGTTGAACCCAGATCTCTTATTTAGTGACACAATTCACTGACATGCTTCAGGACAGTTAAGTACAGCCCATCAAGTAATTGTAGTACATTCAGAACATAGAAGGACTCGTGTGAAGTAAAATTGATTGACAGGACGATATAACAGTGACCATAAAATGGTTTGTAACATTGTATAATTTTGTTCACTATTTTTGCCATTGAAAAGCCAAATGAGATCAGAACATGATGCAAGACTTGGTTCTTGAGTTATATATGTTACCAAGTACGAATTTATTATACATACCGAGTTGAAAAAAAGGATATAGACTGTATCAAAGGTTCTTATTTCAAACATATCGTTTATAGGCAAGACTCAAACTTAACAGAAAAGGCTAATATCTTTACATTATAAAATATAAAATATAACATATACAAAGTTGCCTAGATAATATATATAACCATATCACTGATGTTTTAAGGGACACGTTTCACTCGACAGAATCACACATTCTTTTATTCATTATACATATCATGTTGAATGAGTGTAAACACTAACCAATGGTTTACTCATCCAAATATATAAGCAAACCTGACCCTTTGTGAGTGTTCATAACAGAATTACTGAACCATACAGACTGACGTCATAGCGCGCCAACTACAAAAACCGGTTTTACGAGTATCCTAAATGGGGGTGGGGTCACTAATCCTTTGTTTTCTACTTAATGAAGATTGATAGGTTAATGAATATCGATTCATTAGACTCGCAAATGATTCCGTTCTCTTGCAGGATGTCATGCCTATATAAGCCTATTAATGAGCTACGCTGCATAATTAATCTGCCTCTTCTTACCTCAAAGACACATTGTCTTGAAAACACTATATATTTAATCCCAAATTACTACTTTGACTAACGATCGATCGTCTCTTTCTTTACTTGTTAGTTCAACACTCTTCTTTTGTTCATGTCATGACTGGACGAGCAAACCGACCGTCGCTCCTCTCGCTCTAACCATTTCTATTGTACCGCCATTGTTAAAACTGTTTGTTTGGAGGAGGACCATTGTCTCTGTCTCAAAACACGCTATTCTATACTACTCCTCCCCGACTGACAGTGATACTTGCGACAAATATGTTCATAATCACCATTTTGGTAATTTTGTAACTTCACAGGCTCAGCAAAAGTCAGATGACGACAGTCCTCAGAGGTTCGCGACCACAACTCTAAGCAGTTTCCTCTGGTCGAGAACTCGTGAATTACGTTATAAAGCTTTAAACACAGAACTGGTACAGGGTCTGGGAAACGGTACTACTGATCCAAATGCTTTTGGTAAATAATGAATCTTTAATGCTTCAATTGTAACCAATGAATCTTTAATGCTTCAAATGTAACCAAAACAGAAATGCAGTCTGATTAAAACCGACCTTGTTCCGAAGAATAAAATTCGCAAAATAATGCATCTACCGGGATACGAACATGATCTTTTCACCTAGCTACAAGGTCTGAGGACACCCCGTATAGGTGCATATTCCGAACCAGTTTAGCGCAGACAAAGCCGAATAGCTGACCAATCACATCATAGTTTTTAACGGTCGCCGTTTTGAAAGCGTTCGGAACAGATGAAAGGATAGCTGTTTGGAGTTATCTGCCCTTAGCTTCTCGCACTGAAAACTTTTTTGGAGGTTTTGTGATTTGTTAACTGAATTGTGTCAGAACAGGCAAGCATACGGGCTGTTATAAGACGGTTTTGTGAGGAAACCTCCGAACGATATGAGTTCGTATCCCGGTAGATACACAATTTTGCAATTTTTTTCCTCGGAAAACCGTCGATTTTAATCAGCCTGAAATGTGACTTTTCTGTACTAAATGTCATACTTACCTTATAATGTTGATTATATACTTAATATATTAGAATAAAGATGACTTTTAGTTCTACAAGATAACATTTTCGTGGTGTGATTCCAGATGGGGCTTAAACTTACAGCAAATATCCAATTTTAGTAAATTTATTTATATCGTTATTCCATTATAAATGTAATGTTTGCTGAAATTTGGGAAGGATCGTTATGCAATATATTATTTCTTAAGGTTCATACAACATTCAAGATGCTGTTTACTGCTACAATCTAAAACAAAACATAGACGTTGCCTTAGCAAAATCCGCTAATGGACCGATAAGGAAGCTTCTGGAGGTCAAATCAAATCGCTGGGAAAGGTGAGTCATTGGCATACTTGATTCAGAAACTGGCCTACTACCCGGCGTACCATAATGAAACGTTGATAGTAATTGCCAACTAATTAAAGAAGTCGTGTATTCTTAATGCGTATTGTATAACCAGCTTTATTTGTATCAACAGAATGAGCAATATTGGTAGTGTACACTTGAGAAGACATATAAGCAACCCTGCACCCTTTCATTAACAAAAGTATAAGTAAAGCAAAACAAAGCAACGTAAAAGTACGTTAAGGTAAAGTTAAAGCAAAGTTAAAGTAAAGTAAAGTGAAGTAAATCCATGTCGTACATTGTAGGTGTTGAGTTAATGTGCTGATAGATTTCTTCAATATGTACTCACACAATTATGTGATTCATTAGTTTTGTTGAACGCTCTAACTATATAATGTCATAGTTAATAAATTATTCTTTTATGATATCTTTAAAAACATTTGCAACTGACTTGAAACATTCTGTTGTAGAACATACATACAACTTAAAGAAGAGTATCATTGTTTTAGAGACAATTTTATAATCATGGATATTTCTATGGAACACAATTGTGGGATAATTTTTATAAATTATTATCTATAAATTTTATAAAATTATTATTTATAAATTTTATAAAATTATTATTTATAAATTTTATAAAATTATTTATGAATTTTATAAAATTATTTATGAATTTTATAAAATTATTAATGAATATTATAAAATTATTTATTTCCTTTTATCATGTTTTTCATGATGTTTTGTTAATCATTGGGTCAAAAATTATATTTATGGTATATTAATCCACTTATAGTAAATTAATTGGAAAAACGTGTTCATTATAATCTTATTGAAGTGTGGGAATTAATTATTCATTTGATTTTTGATGATATTTGCATCGGGTGACTAATATGCCAATGGTCGACATATTACTGTAAGCAGAACTGTAAGAGGATGTTACCTTTTGTATAAACGACCGTACAGTGACTTTGAATGGAAAACATGTTAATAGTTCCATCAATCATTCATGATTCATCACCTATAGATACCATATGTCCAAATGAAATGCATCACTCGATCAACTGCAAGATAAATATAAAATATAAAGTCAACTAAAGCATGAAAAGATACTGCAGATGAGAGGTTAGCATAATTACATTACAATGTAGACGTAAATTGTAATTTCAGCGTATTTATCTACATGTTTGTAGACTCGGAGTCACTGTAGTCATTCGGAATGCCAATAATGTCAAAGCACAAAATGGCAGCTTCGTTGATAATTGTCATCATTTAACATTGTCACACCAATTAATGAGACCCAGTGAAGTAATACATCGGAAGCAATGGAAATAGATAAATAAATAAATGAAATGTACATTATTGTGATGATCTTTCTATGTGCAAACTAATGAACATGCTGATATCATATAAAATATATAAAAGCTGTCTTAGTGCAAAGATAGTCATGTTAATGTATGGCACTTACGACTATCTTAGTGGTAAGAGGGCTTCGAAAATAAGAGTCCAGGGCCCTCATTCTCGAAACGTCCGTAGACCTACGAACATCTTAAGCCAATACTTAACACATGGGCTACGATCAAAGCTAAGATTTTTAAAGGAATAAGGGTCGAATGTCCAACAAAATCTAAATTCGTTTTGAATGGAAATCTCATTTCAATGTCCTCATTTAGCCGTGGCGCATAAGCACAGAAATGTGATATCGTAATAGAAAGGTATGTCCATATAATCGTAGGTAACACAACCCAGCTATATAAATAGCATGTCGATATCGAAATCTTCTGCGTATAACTATATGCTTTGGTATCCTATTGTTTGCAGAGTGTACAAGACACTGTTTAAGGAGTGGGATATTGCCAATGCATCTGAAGTTATTATGACCCAAGGTTGTCAGTCATACATTGACTTTGAAGGAGAGGTTGCTGCTACCATGGATCCGGTCTATATGGTAGTGGCAATGATCCCATGCTTCAGGTTGTGGCCATGGCTTGGCCAACAGTTACAAGGGGTAGGTATATATACACATTCAATGGATGGTGGTCTCGGCAGGGTACAGGCTAGAGGTCAAGTGACGGAACTTCTTTTGAAAATTAAAATGACGTCACACGCATTAACATTTCGAACTCCTGTAATAACAAACAGAGCTTCATGTAAATATACATGCTTCGTTCATATACATGTAAATCAATTTGAGAAATGAAAAAATAAACATTGTGCAATGCATAGTTGGCAAACTTTATTATGATCAAGCAGTGCCAAAACATGTTCATCGAGAGTTGAAATCTAGCAAGCAAACTCTTTCTAAATACTCACATGTAACAAAGGCAATTTGAGTCACATATTCATTTATCGAACTTCCATCTTCACTGTCCATAATCTAATGTGACTTGTGTAAAGGGGATTTTAGAAAATAGCAGCTGAATATTCAGTTTAGCTTTCCGTGAGATTTGTGAGTCGCCCTATGCAACTGAACCAAAGGGAAGCAACTCTCGTCCATCAGTGAGATACATTTTGTAGACTCGCCCACAGTCATGATTACACGAAAACGTCAGGACGCGAGTTCGAATACGCCATCCTTACGTTAAATATTTTTCTTTTGAAAAACGTGTTTTGAAACGTATAAAAACATTGAAAATTAAGATCATGCAAAAATAACAATCATTTTAACTGAAAGCATCGTTTAGGAGACATTATTTTTTGTCATGTTGCCTTCGGAATAGCACGCTTTTCATTTGCATATAACAATACGCGTAGTTACTGAAAAAGTTCAAATTTGAATTTAATGTTGTCAAGCTGTTTTGCGCAAAATGAATGAAGAATGACAGTGTATCATAAGGAAGTTATCATACTCGTGTGTTTTGTGATGGTAAATATCCTGCATTAGGAATAAACACTAATAAATGTTTGATCCTTCTATGACGTCATGAAACACGAATATATGATTATTTTCCATTTTAAACAATTGTATCTCAATTATTTGTCAAAAAATAAAACGGTGCAGCGCAAATCTGCCAATCCAAGCGATGTGATTGACAGCCAATACCCTGCTTTGAACAATGGTAACAGAGATCCTGTTGAAATAATCATAATCGTTAACGACCCAGAGTAACATACTGGACAAAAGCGCTGAAGGTTACATGTTAACATTTCTGACTCATTCATTTACAAATGTGTTCTATTTGCAATTTCGAAAGACCCTATTCAGATATACCAAAGCAAAATACATCATATTCTTGGGTGATTATTATAAGGAGAAACCATGATACCGAGGATATGGTAAGTGTTTTCCTGACTATCAGGGTCTACGACCTTACCATATCCGAGGTAGAATGGTTTCTCCATATTATCAACCGTTTTTAAAGTGTAAAACAGGCTTTTTACTTGTTATCGCGTTATATTGAGGATCCCTGGCGTTATATTGAGGATCCATGGCTGATGTCAGCCTGTTAACAGCCGCGCTATATGAGTTGCTTTTGTACCGTGAAATCTCATCTGCCCCGTTGGCGCAGTAGACTAAGGCGTTAGCTCAGTAACTACAGGTGATAGTGGATACGGGTTCGAGACGCACTTTCTGCAAAACATTTGCTGTTTATATTATGTCGTAAATTTAAGAAATTTTTCAAAATAAGTCTAAGTTGGTTTCTTCAGATCTTTACATTCAAGCCGTCATCTTAGCAAATATATAAGGGTTACAATCATTATAATTCCTTCTAACAGTGTTTACAACTGTCTGTGTAAACCCATTCTCTTCCCACAGAGGTTACTCCCTTCACATTTTCGATCCTACCCTCTGTTGTTTTACGCTTGAAAACGGGGGCAGAAAAGGAGCGTCCTGATTGGTTGCAATTGAATCTAGTTGTGCAATCAACGACCCGTTGTAAAAGTGACATTTGGCAATGACACGTCAAAATGATAAAATAAACGTAAGACCAACGTTTTCTCGTTTAATGTGCTTTCCTCGAAATATGCTATTTGATTTTGTGAAAACTATTCACCATTAACATATTTATAAATGAAGAAAACCAAATCAGAGACAAATACTAAAAATAGTTCATTTGTGTTATTTACATCAGACATATTCCAAGGACATATGCTAATGAACAAGACCCTTATGAGTAAAATGCCTAGATCTATGAAATCACTAAGTCGATATGGTCACTGAAAGATGAGTTTTCATTGGTTGAGAAGCAGACATTAAGTAAGACATTCCGCTTTCCACCGCTAGGGGAATTTGCTTCTGGTAGGATCGAAAATCTGAAGGGAGTAACTTCTGTGGGAAGAGAATTGTGTAAACCCTCCTGGAGGGACTTACAATGTTGTAAGTCCCTCGTACCGGGTGATACGGTGTAGAAAGTGTCGTTTCAAGTATCACGTTATATGTCAGGTAGGTTGATAAATTCGGGTAAACCAGGTATTACTGAAAATTACAAAAGCTGACAACCCTCTTGACACGGACAATCAATGGTCAGTGGAGTCCTAAAATAATCACAATATAGAGTGACGTCACTACCTTTATAGTCTTCATATTCATACATGATATTTTCTGACTGACTGACCTATTTCGACATATTGTCAAATTACACAGCTTCGCATCGACTAACGAATGAAGCTAAACTGAAGTTAATTTGTTCTGTTTACAGTTCATAATTCTATATCACGATTATACAAGGTAGATTTGCACAATGTGTTTGCAGCACATTATTTAGTGTACGTTCAAATGCTGATAAGTAACATCTTCATGTACGTGATATTCTGTGTAATACATCAAACCACAACCTCGCGTCACAGATCAACAAAAAGTAACATAATGGTGTGACATATATGATACTAAGTGATACAGACAAAGCAGGAGTGATGATTTTAGTTTCGTATCCGATTGCAAATTGGATACGAAACCTGACTCATTGTTTCGTATCATTAGGCTATGCTGTTAGGGTAATGCAGACATGTATATGAGTTGAACGATGCCAAATACTTTCCCCAATTATTAGAGATGTTAAAGGGGCAGTAGCACGTTTTTTCTCTGAAATAAGTTGACGAAATGTACTTGAAAATTAATGTCACCAATTGTAAAACACCATTCTGTCTGTGAAAAATCAAGTTTAAATACGAGTGAAGATGGTTCCGTAAAGCCATGGGAATATTTTTTTGTCATTTGAAATAATAAATTGTGTTCACAATAAAATGGCCGCCTTGCAATTTTTGCTTTATACGCAACATTACCACTTCGGATAATTGGTTTGTTTAATACGATGTGTTACCCTCTAAAGTAAATATAAATGACATAAACTATCATTATAAATAAGAAATTTGAAAAAATAATATATGCGAAAAACGTGCTACTGCCCCTTTAAGATTATATTTCATAGCATATTTGGATCGTGGTATTATCAGACTTGATAGAAATATGAATAATGAAGTTTTCAGCTTTTCATCTTTGTCAATTATTATCTTTCGAAATGAGTTACAGATAAATTCCTTTTTTGTTTATGGTTGGTGTTAATGCAAAATGGATGGACCAAATCGCATAATGAGGATGTTTCTGTAATTATAGTGCAACCACATATTGTTAACTATATAGCTATATACAGCAATTTGTTTTAATTGTTTTTTTGTGTCTAGAAAGACCACGGTGTTTACACAAAGTGGATGGACATCAACTTTAATCCAAATTTCGATGGATATAAAGAACTGGAAGATTTGATTGACCTGGCTGAAGATGACGGGAAAGTCGACAGAGGAGATGCACTGAACGTTTACACTCGTTGTATGCAGGGCGAATATGAATTCTTTGACTCAGTTCATCCAATGAATGAGGAAATTGTACTATAAGATGGGGTATATTTTGAATTAGCGAATGTGCAGACATTCTCTTCACACAAATCCTTTCAGATCTACGATCCTAACCTCTGTTCTAATAGGCCTGAATTTCTCGTAACGACTGTGGGAAGGGAATTAGTCTAACATTTAGCCTCTGAAATGAACTATTTTATAAAATTTAAAAATAAAAAATAAAAAGGAGCCTCTGAGATGTGTTCATTTTCTTTTAAAACTGAGCTTTGTCTTGTTGTAGACTTGCATAGGCGCTTACAATTTAAGGGGTCTGGGTGACAGACTATGGGATGATTTGCAGATGGATTTTACGATTTTAAACACATTATACTTGATTTTTCATTTGATGATAATAGCGACCAAATAACAAACTTATCAAACATACCAGACATATTTTGTCAATTCTATGTGAGCTATTTACGCATGACTGTCGATTGTCTAGTTTTAGATCGCATGAAAACATAGTAACAGTATCTAATTGAAAGGTTTGTGATATCTTTTGAGTGAAAAACAATACTCAACCACAAGCGTTATATATTTATTGATATGTAGTAAGCTTTCCTTCGAAGGTACCAGAGGGGCGGGATAGCGCAGTGGTTAGCGCGTTCGGCTTCGGGTCAAGAGGTCCGAGGTTCGAATCCCGCCGCAACTTTGTCTGCAGTAGAGAACTGTTCTACACGCAGTAAGGTTTGGGTGCACTGCTACACTGAATTTCAGCGTAGTACCACCCATGGTTCGCTAGTTCCAGCCGATGCTCGCAGGTTTCACCACAGTGCATAGCCACATGGCGTTGCGGGCTTTCTCCCTGCCATAATACTAGCAGTGAAATACTCTTGAAAGCGGCGTTAAACCCCAACTCACTCACTCACTCACTCACTCGAATGTACCATTTTCCATCTCGATTTTTGCTGAACAATAGCACACATACTTCTATTTTATTGAATTGTTATTCACATGATTCCTCGGTCACCTAATAAGGGTCTTATAATTCAATCCTTCCACAGATATCGCCTTATAAAAAACAGGAAGATGATATAAACTGCCAGACAAAAGAAAGTACCCACCTCAGTTGATTTCGATTTATGAATTTTATAAAATTATTAATGCATTTTATAAAATTATTTATTTCCTTTTATCATGTTTTTCATGATGTTTTGTTAATCATTGGGTCAAAAATTATATTTATGGTATATTAATCCACTTATAGTAAATTAATTGGAAAAACGTGTTCATTATAATCTTATTGAAGTGTGGGAATTAATTATTCATTTGATTTTTGATGATATTTTGCATCGGGTGACTAATATGCCAATGGTCGACATATTACTGTAAGCAGAACTGTAAGAGGATGTTACCTTTTGTATAAACGACCGTACAGTGACTTTGAATGGAAAACATGTTAATATTTCCATCAATCATTCATGATTCATCACCTATAGATACCATATGTCCAAATGAAATGCATCACTCGATCAACTGCAAGCTAAATATAAAATATAAAGTCAACTAAAGCATGAAAAGATACTGCAGATGAGAGGTTAGCATAATTACATTACAGTGTAGACGTAAATTGTAATTTCAGCGTATCAGCTACATGTTTGTAGATTCGGAGTCATTCGGAATGCCAATAATGTCAACGCACAAAATGACAGCCACGTTGATAATTGTCAACATTTTAACATTGTCACACCATTTAATGAGACCAAGTGGAAATAATACATCGGAAGCAATGGAAATAGATAAATAAATAAATGAAATGTACATTAATGTGACGATCTTTCTATGTGCAAACTAATGAACATGCTGATATCATATAACATATATAAAAGCTGTCTTAGTGCAAAGATAGTCATGTTAATGTATGGCACTTACGACTATCTTAGTGGTAAGAGGGCTTCGAAAATAAGAGTCCAGGGCCCTCATTCTCGAAACGTTCGTAGCCCTACGAACATCTTAAGCCAATACTTAACACATGGGCTACGATCAAAGCTAAGATTTTTTAAAGGAATAAGGGTCGAATGTCCAACAAAATCTAAATTCGTTTTGAATGGAAATCTCATTTCAATGTCCTCATTTAGCCGTGGCGCATAAGCACAGAAATGTGATATCGTAATAGAAAGGTATGTCCATATAATCGTAGGTAACACAACCCAGCTATATAAATAGCATGTCGATATCGAAATCTTCTGCGTATAACTATATGCTTTGGTATCCTATTGTTTGCAGAGTGTACAAGACACTGTGTAAGGAGTGGGATATTGCCAATGCATCTGAAGTTATTATGACCCAAGGTTGTCAGTCATACATTGACTTTGAAGGAGAGGTTGCTGCTACCATGGATCCGGTCTATATGGTAGTGGCAATGATCCCATGCTTCAGGTTGTGGCCATGGCTTGGCCAACAGTTACAAGGGGTAGGTATATATAAACATTCAATGGATGGTGGTCTCGGCAGGGTACAGGCTAGAGGTCAAGTGACGGAACTTCTTTTGAAAATTAAAATGACGTCACACGCATTAACATTTCGAACTCCTGTAATAACAAACAGAGCTTCATGTAAATATACATGCTTCGTTCATATACATGTAAATCAATTTGAGAAATGAAAAAATAAACATTGTGCAATGCATAGTTGGCAAACTTTATTATGATCAAGCAGTGCCAAAACATGTTCATCGAGAGTTGAAATCTAGCAAGCAAACTCTTTCTAAATACTCACATGTAACAAAGGCAATTTGAGTCACATATTCATTTATCGAACTTCCATCTTCACTGTCCATAATCTAATGTGACTTGTGTAAAGGGGATTTTAGAAAATAGCAGCTGAATATTCAGTTTAGCTTTCCGTGAGATTTGTGAGTCGCCCTATGCAACTGAACCAAAGGGAAGCAACTCTCGTCCATCAGTGAGATACATTTTGTAGACTCGCCCACAGTCATGATTACACGAAAACGTCAGGACGCGAGTTCGAATACGCCATCCTTACGTTAAATATTTTTCTTTTGAAAAACGTGTTTTGAAACGTATAAAAACATTGAAAATTAAGATCATGCAAAAATAACAATCATTTTAACTGAAAGCATCGTTTAGGAGACATTATTTTTTGTCATGTTGCCTTCGGAATAGCACGCTTTTCATTTGCATATAACAATACGCGTAGTTACGGAAAAAGTTCAAATTTGAATTTAATGTTGTCAAGCTGTTTTGCGCAAAATGAATGAAGAATGACAGTGTATCATAAGGAAGTTATCATACTCGTGTGTTTTGTGATGGTAAATATCCTGCATTAGGAATAAACACTAATAAATGTTTGATCCTTCTATGACGTCATGAAACACGAATATATGATTATTTTCCATTTTAAACAATTGTATCTCAATTATTTGTCAAAAAATAAAACGGTGCAGCGCAAATCTGCCAATCCAAGCGATGTGATTGACAGCCAATACCCTGCTTTGAACAATGGTAACAGAGATCCTGTTGAAATAATCATAATCGTTAACGACCCAGAGTAACATACTGGACAAAAGCGCTGAAGGTTACATGTTAACATTTCTGACTCATTCATTTACAAATGTGTTCTATTTGCAATTTCGAAAGACCCTATTCAGATATACCAAAGCAAAATACATCATATTCTTGGGTGATTATTATAAGGAGAAACCATGATACCGAGGATATGGTAAGTGTTTTCCTGACTATCAGGGTCTACGACCTTACCATATCCGAGGTAGAATGGTTTCTCCATATTATCAACCGTTTTTAAAGTGTAAAACAGGCTTTTTACTTGTTATCGCGTTATATTGAGGATCCCTGGCGTTATATTGAGGATCCATGGCTGATGTCAGCCTGTTAACAGCCGCGCTATATGAGTTGCTTTTGTACCGTGAAATCTCATCTGCCCCGTTGGCGCAGTAGACTAAGGCGTTAGCTCAGTAACTACAGGTGATAGTGGATACGGGTTCGAGACGCACTTTCTGCAAAACATTTGCTGTTTATATTATGTCGTAAATTTAAGAAATTTTTCAAAATAAGTCTAAGTTAGTTTCTTCAGATCTTTACATTCAAGCCGTCATCTTAGCAAATATATAAGGGTTACAATCATTATAATTCCTTCTAACAGTGTTTACAACTGTCTGTGTAAACCCATTCTCTTCCCACAGAGGTTACTCCCTTCACATTTTCGATCCTACCCTCTGTTGTTTTACGCTTGAAAACGGGGGCAGAAAAGGAGCGTCCTGATTGGTTGCAATTGAATCTAGTTGTGCAATCAACGACGCCGTTGTAAAAGTGACATTTGGCAATGACACGTCAAAATGATAAAATAAACGTAAGACCAACGTTTTCTCGTTTAATGTGCTTTCCTCGAAATATGCTATTTGATTTTGTGAAAACTATTCACCATTAACATATTTATAAATGAAGAAAACCAAATCAGAGACAAATACTAAAAATAGTTCATTTGTGTTATTTACATCAGACATATTCCAAGGACATATGCTAATGAACAAGACCCTTATGAGTAAAATGCCTAGATCTATGAAATCACTAAGTCAATATGGTCACTGAAAGATGAGTTTTCATTGGTTGAGAAGCAGACATTAAGTAAGACATTCCGCTTTCCACCGCTAGGGGAATTTGCTTCTGGTAGGATCGAAAATCTGAAGGGAGTAACTTCTGTGGGAAGAGAATTGTGTAAACCCTCCTGGAGGGACTTACAATGTTGTAAGTCCCTCGTACCGGGTGATACGGTGTAGAAAGTGTCGTTTCAAGTATCACGTTATATGTCAGGTAGGTTGATAAATTCGGGTAAACCAGGTATTACTGAAAATTACAAAAGCTGACAACCCTCTTGACACGGACAATCAATGGTCAGTGGAGTCCTAAAATAATCACAATATAGAGTGACGTCACTACCTTTATAGTCTTCATATTCATACATGATATTTTCTGACTGACTGACCTATTTCGACATATTGTCAAATTACACAGCTTCGCATCGACTAACGAATGAAGCTAAACTGAAGTTAATTTGTTCTGTTTACAGTTCATAATTCTATATCACGATTATACAAGGTAGATTTGCACAATGTGTTTGCAGCACATTATTTAGTGTACGTTCAAATGCTGATAAGTAACATCTTCATGTACGTGATATTCTGTGTAATACATCAAACCACAACCTCGCGTCACAGATCAACAAAAAGTAACATAATGTTGTGACATATATGATACTAAGTGATACAGACAAAGCAGGAGTGATGGTTTTAGTTTCGTATCCGATTGCAAATTGGATACGAAACCTGACTCATTGTTTCGTATCATTAGGCTATGCTGTTATTACCCGAGCGAGAGCAAGGGTAATGCAGACATGTATATGAGTTGAACGATGCCAAATACTTTCCCCAATTATTAGAGATGTTAAAGGGGCAGTAGCACGTTTTTTCTCTGAAATAAGTTGACGAAATGTACTTGAAAATTAATGTCACCAATTGTAAAACACCATTCTGTCTGTGAAAAATCAAGTTTAAATACGAGTGAAGATGGTTCCGTAAAGCCATGGGAATATTTTTTTGTCATTTGAAATAATAAATTGTGTTCACAATAAAATGGCCGCCTTGCAATTTTTGCTTTATACGCAACATCGATATTACCACTTCGGATAATTGGTTTGTTTAATACGATGTGTTACCCTCTAAAGTAAATATAAATGACATAAACTATCATTATAAATAAGAAATTTGAAAAAATAATATATGCGAAAAACGTGCTACTGCCCCTTTAAGATTATATTTCATAGCATATTTGGATCGTGGTATTATCAGACTTGATAGAAATATGAATAATGAAGTTTTCAGCTTTTCATCTTTGTCAATTATTATCTTTCGAAATGAGTTACAGATAAATTCCTTTTTTGTTTATGGTTGGTGTTAATGCAAAATGGATGGACCAAATCGCATAATGAGGATGTTTCTGTAATTATAGTGCAACCACATATTGTTAACTATATAGCTATATACAGCAATTTGTTTTAATTGTTTTTTTGTGTCTAGAAAGACCACGGTGTTTACACAAAGTGGATGGACATCAACTTTAATCCAAATTTCGATGGATATAAAGAACTGGAAGATTTGATTGACCTGGCTGAAGATGACGGGAAAGTCGACAGAGGAGATGCACTGAGCGTTTACACTCGTTGTATGCAGGGCGAATATGAATTCTTTGACTCAGTTCATCCAGTGAATGAGGAAATTGTACTATAAGATGGGGTATATTTTGAATTAGCGAATGTGCAGACATTCTCTTCCCAAAATCCTTTCAGATCCACGATCCTAACCTCTGTTCTAATAGGCCTGAATTTCTCGTAACGTCTGTGGGAAGGGAATTAGTCTAACATTTAGCCTCTGAAATGAACTATTTTATAAAATTTAAAAATAAAAAAGGAGCCTCTGAGATGTGTTCATTTTCTTTTAAAACTGAGTCCTGTAGTCTTGTTGTAGACTTGCCTAGGCACTTAAAATTTAATGGGTCTGGGTGACAGACTAGGGGATGATATGCAGATGGATTTTACGATTTTAAACAAATTATACTTGATTTTTCATTTGATGGATAATAGCGATCAAATAACAAACTTAACAAACATACCAGACATCTTTTGTCAATTCTGTGTGAGCTATTTACGCATGGCTGTCGATTGTCTAGTTTTAGATCACATGAAAACATAGTAACAGTATCTAATTGAAAGGTTTGTGAAAAACAATACTCAACCACAAGCGTTATATGTTTATTGATATGTAGTCAACTTCCAAACGCAAGGCATAACTCTTGCCAGTCTGCATTACTGGCTGATTTAACCCTTGCGGTATTTCCCTCGCTTTCTTGTGTCGAGGCAGTGAATCGCTGCACTGGAAATGCATAGCGGGCCTGGATTTCTAAACACAGATTTCTTAAGGAAATACTGCAAGGCCTAAATCAGCCAGTAATGGAGACTGGCAAGAGTTATGCCTTGCATTGGGAAGTTGATATGTAGTAAGCTTTCCTTCAAAGGTTCCAGAGGGGCGGGTTAGCGCAGTGGTTAGCGCGTTCGGCTTCGGGTCAAGAGGTCCGAGGTCCGAATCCCGCCGCAACTTTGTCTGCAGTAGAGAACTGTTCTACACGCAGTAAGGTTTGGGTTCACTGCTACACTGAATTTCAGCGTAGTAACACCCATGGTTCGCTAGTTCCAGCCGATGCTCGCAGGTTTCACCGCAGTGCATAGCCACATGGCGTTGCGGGCTTTCTCCCTGCCATAATACTAGCAGTGAAATACTCTTGAAAGCGGTGTTAACTTAACTCACTCACTCACTCGAATGTACCATTTTCCATCTCGATTTTTGCTGAACAATAGCACACATACTTCTATTTTATTGAATTGTTATTCACATGATTCCTCGGTCACCTTATAAGGGCCTTATCTACTTATTTGAATTACTTAATTGGCGACTGTGGTTAAATTTTGCTAAAGGTGCTACGTTTGTAGCACCTTTAAATGTGCAAAATTCAGATTATTTTCCTAATAGACCCTTTGAACCTATGATCTTGAACACGTTTTATTTTCAGTAAAAGCAATTCAAATCAAAAAGTAAGTCTATAAAACAGTGCCATAATAACTAACTGTGTGATTTATTGAACAATGTATATACCTACATATTGCGAGGCCACACTCTGTATAACTACGAGTATACATATATATCCATCTCGCTCTCGATGGACTCCTCTCCGTTTTTCTTGTTTATATTTAAAGGGACAGTAGCACGTTTTTTTGCAAATTTTAATTTTTCAAATTTCCCATTTATAATGATAGTTTATGTTATTTATATTTACTTTAGAGGGTAAAACATCTTATTACAGAAACCAATTATCCGTAGTGGTAATAACGGTGTTGCGTATAATGCAAAAATCGCATGGCAGCAATTTTATTGTGAACACAATTTATTATTTCGAATGACAAAAACTATTCCATGGCTTTACGGAACCATTTGCACTCATCTTTTAACTTAATTTTCCGAAGACAGAAGGGTGGTTTACTATTAGCGACATTATTTTTCAAATACATTTCATCAACTTATTTCAGCGAGAAAACGTGCTACTGCCCCTTTAAGAACTGCAAACTATTATTTTCAACAAAATATTGGAAAGGAATCTCACAGAAAATCTGAACTTGATCTGAAGGAACATCGTCATTGAAGAACATGTGAAATGAAAATATAGTACGTTTTTGATTGAACGTAATTATTTATACTTACCTGTTGACTAGACCTACTATGCCTACCTCCTCTCTAGGTATGCTATTTCAACGTTAACACAGACAAAACTTAGAACAGTGGAGTAGGGGATGCGTTAAATCACACTCCAAAGGGCGGTAAGTCTGCATGGTCTCGTGACGTCACCACCGGAAGTCTCCAGTCTCCGAACAGGCCCCAAAAAAAGGTAAGACAGACCAAGCGAAGTTAAAGAAACAAAACAACAGACAAGGAGCAAACAATGCGAACCGAAGTTTATTACAAGGAGCATCGTAAGACACGTGGGAACAAAACTCCTTAGAGGACTGTCCCCTTCTCGGTCTGGTCGGGGGACCACGTTCGCCTGAGCGAACACCTGTGGACCCAGCCTAGAGATGCCTTCGAGATCTGCTGTGGAGACATCTCATAAGTAATGATTGGCGAAAACCTCTGAGGAACGCCAAAAACACCCCGCCATGACGTCCGAGACCGCGATGTTACAGTGGTAAGCCAGCGTGCCTGAGATTGCTCGGATCTCATGCAGGTTGGAGCGCGATGGAGGAGGCAGGCCTTGTACGTATCAATGACTGCCGACCTCAGGCACACCCCCAACGCTTGTCTAGCTCTTTGTTGCGTCTCGGCGCTGCACGTACACCCTCAACGCCCTAACCGGACACAGAGAGAGATCCATCTCTTCCGAGTCAGAACCCAGAGCCAGAATAGAGAAGGTACGGCCAGCTTCATCAGCTGCCTGGTTTTTGCAGACAAAGTCGGGAGCTAAACCAAGTAAGGCTGCCCCCCCCCCCCCCCACCCCCTCCCCCCCCCCCAACCCCCCCCCCCCCCCCCCCTTCCCTGACCTCAAAACATAAAAGGTCCGCCTGCAACGCATGGATTTCAGAAATCCGAGCTGAGGAGGCCATGGCCACCAGAAAAATGACCTTGATGGTCAGAGGGAGGAGGGGAACGTCGGAGAGGGGTTCATACCTATCGGAGCGAAGATGGTTGAGCACAATAGCAAAGTCCCACTCAGGTGGATGAAGCTTAGTCCTGCCGTCATCAGAACGGAAGGTTTTAATGAGGCCCTTGAGGACCGACACATCTAAACCTTGCGACCTCTTCCTGAGAACGGAGAGGATAGCAGACATATTGGTATTGATTGATGACGCCTTAAGATGCCTGGTGCTGCTTAGGTACACTAAGTACTCCGCCACCTGAGGAACGGAGGCCTCTGCCGAGATGAAATCCTGCTGAGCACAGAAGGAGGCGAAGGCCTGTAACTGAAAATCATAGAGTTTCCTAGTGGTCTTCCTATGAGAGGTAGCTATGGCATTGGCGACGCACCTTGAGTAACCATGAGCTCCTTAACCCTCTCTTAACCGGGGATGTATCTCAGTTGGTAGAGTGTCCGCTCATCACCCGGAAGACCGGGGTTCGATTCCCGGTCGCGTCATACCAAAAGACGTTAAAAGATGTTGTTGCTTCCTTGCTTCACATTCAGCATTATAAGGACAGAACAACGCTTGAACTGGCGCTGCACTGTGGCTGCCGGGTGCGAAATGCACAAAACAAAGTTACAATTTCCAATGTATTGGAGACAATAAAGTGTTATTATTATTATTATTAATACAAGCCAAGCGTGAAGGCAGAACACCTGAGGGTTCTCGTGTAACCTTCCGCTTGGCCTGGTGAGGAGCAGATCTCTCTGTGGCTGAATCGGAACAGGTTCCTGATGACAGAGCCGCCAGAGAGGAACGAACCACAGTCGGGCTGGCCACTAGGGGGCGACCAGAAGAAGTTGAAGGACCCGAGCTGTCCCTATCTTGGCTACCACTTGGGAGAGGATGGCTGGCGGCGGAAAACCATAGGCGTCCAACCCCTCCCACCCTAACAAGAGCGCGTCTAAGCCCATCGCTCGCGGGTCTGGTACTGGAGAGACATAGGTTGGCAATTTGTGATTGAAGCATGTCGCGAATGGTCTATCAGGGGGTTGCCGAACTGGAGACACAACCCCCTGAAGACTGCCGGGTTCAGTTGCGACTCCGTTGTGGCAGGGGCATCTGGTCGAAACAACGTGTCGCCAAGATGTTCTTGGCACCTGGAATGTGGACTGCTCGAATGTCCAGGTCCACCTCGTCCATCAGCTCGAAGAGCCGGAGCGACACGCGTATCAGAGACTCGGCCCTGGTGGACCCCTGCTTGTTTATCGACCAAGCAGCCGCTGAACTGTCCGTGTGGACTCTCAAGGGGGCCTGCCAGTGTTGAATGGCTAGACGGACTGCGTCCAACTCGAGGACGTTGATGTGTGAGTTCTGGTCTCACAGAGACCAGACTCCCGTCACCTCCTCGTGACCCAGATGCGCCCCCCACCCCTGAGTGGAGGCGTCTACGAACAGGTGAGCTGAGGGGGGACGAGGACGAAGTGGAACCCCGGAGAAAACACTCTTGTCCAACCGCCACCAGGTTAGGAAGCGATGCAGATCCGGGGTCAGAGCTATGGCGTGACGACAACGAGTCTCCCTGATGTGGAGGTTCAGGAACACCTGTAATGGGCGGAGGAATAACCTCCCCCTGCGGGTCAAGCCTGACCTGACGTTAGCAACCCCAACACTCTTTGCCACTGACTTAGGGAGAGCGACGCATCGAGGGTGCGATCCATTAAGTGATCGTAACGAGCCATCCGCTCCCTCGTGATGAACCGCCGGAACAGCTGAGTGTCTAGGCAACAGAACAGGTCTATTGTGAACCTGAGCTGTGCCTCGAGAACGACGGGAGAACGGTCGTGAGCGAGCCCATCGTCCAAATACATTAGAAACTGAATGTCGCATTGGTGTAAGAATTGGACGATAGGCTGAGTCACTCATGTGAATAGCCAGGGGGCGGACGAGATCCTGAACGGGAGCATGCACCACTGAAAGTGTCTCCCGTCCAGAATTAAGCAGAGGTACCTGCGATCCCGACAGTGAATCGGAATGTGCAGGTACGCATCGTGGAGATCGAGAGACACCATGCAATCTGAGCGCTCCAGAGATCGCATCACAGAGGGAAGAGTCAAGAGTTGAAAATATGGCGGCCGAACGAGGTAGGAGTGGTTGAATACCTTCAAGTCGTGAATGAGCCGCCATTTTTTCAAATTCCTTTTGGGTATGACAAACACTGGGGAGTAAAACCCCGGAGTTAGATGCGGGGTCAGGACCCCCTGCACCGCCCCCTTGGAGATTAAGATCTCCACCTGTTCCAAGCTTAGTTGGAGCTGGTCCCGTGACAAGGGACGCTCCCTTGGAACACAGGTAAGAGGAGGAGGAGCCGAGACGGGAATGCGGAATCCCTGACCCAGAATCTGACAAACGAAAGTGTCTAACCCTAACTGCCTCTGACTTACCACAAGGCGATTGGTGAGGTCTTGTTGTTGAGCCTCCTGTCGCGCTCTAAGAACCTCGCGGATACGACCCCCAAAGAGAGATTCAGAGTTGGCAGGGGCCTGCCGGAGGAAAGATTTCAGGTCGGGGTTGAGGCCACACCAGCATGACACGGCGCGTGGAGAGAAGGACGCATGGAGGCAGCCGACCCGGAGGCCCTTAAGGAAGTGGGACGCGAACCCTGTGACACGCAGTCCGCATCTGGGTCACGACCTAGAGTAGCAGCGGGGGTGGTACGGTCGGGTAAACCCAGCGGACCCAAACGAGCATCAAGTAAGGAAGTCATCATGTCCTTAACGGACGCAAGAAGAAGCTCAGGTTTGAATTTATCAAACTTGGCTTTCTTGCTCTTCTTCTTTTTGCTCTTGGGAGTGGAGGGTTCGCTGACCTTAAGTCTAAGAGGCGACATACGCCTGTCATCCTCCCGAGGCGAAGGGGGAGACAGCGCGACGAGCCTGAGGGCGAGAACGCGAAGAAAAACAGGGTGAGAGCGAATCTCTCGAAACCGTACCGGATTCGGACAACACCTGAACGCTTCCTAAACGAAGCCCTATCCCAGCAGGCACACGACGATGTTACGACGTCGCATTTTGGTTGAAATAATGTCGCGACGTCGTTCAACTATAAAACGACGTTGTTTCAACGTCTCTTTTTTCGACGTCGATAAAATTACGTCGTTACAACGTTGTTATTTTCGAAGTCGATAGTATGTTCCATATCAGACGTCATTTCAACGTCGGTATTTTCGAAGTCGGTGTTATGTCGATATCTGACATCTCTTCAACGTTGTGATTTTTGACGTCGATAATAAGTCTATTTGCCACGGCATTTCAACGTCTTCACAATCCACAACGATCCTAACTGCATCCTACTGTTCATTTATTAGAGATCGCAATCGCTTATGAAGCATATATTTCCAATCTTTATCCTTGATTTATTCATTATATAAAGGTATGAAGTCTATGGGCCATATAGGGGGCCTATTTAGGCGTCGTCGGACATTACCATGTTAAAACCATCATTGATATTCTTAATTTTCCGTAATGAGTAATGTTATTTTAAAACACATAAATGTGCATGTACACGTAGTCTACAATCAATGAAAATGTCTTTGTGCACATTTTTTGTTTTTTTTGTATTAATGATTTGATAATTTTAACGAATGATACTGTTACGAATTATTTTAATAGTTAACGGGGAATTTATTTTTAAACAGATATGTAATCTATTTTGTATGCCCATGTATTTTAATCATTTACTTATTTATAATTTGAGAATCTTTTCTAAAACGTAACAAATATTTGTGAAGCTGTGTACGTTTTCGCGCCAGCACAAAAGCTTATGACGTCATCTATGCAACGCTTACGTCACAAACCAAGTACTTTCGCCGCCATGTCTGACGTCGCGGCTTAGAGGGAGTCTGTTTATGTTGCGTATTAGGCCATGGGCCGAAGATTGTTTTTGTTCATTTGAGGTCCAAGTTTTTGGTGAAGGGGAAAAATTTACTTTATTTGTAGAAAATGGTAATTTTTCACAAAATATTCAATGTTTCACCAAAAACACTTGTTCATTAAGTAATAAACAGTAATAAAAGGCCCTTGAGGAAATATGCTATTTTCAACCAATCAGAGAGCAGTTAGGTCAGCCTGCCCGGTACAACAAAGATGGCCGCCCCCATCATAGATTGTGTGTGTGTCTGTTTGTGATCGAATTGTGGCAATATTAAATTTTCTAGTGGCTATATATATGGGTATATTAAACAATGGCTACTTCTGAATGGAAAACATAAAAATAATCATAACTTTGATTATTAACACTGTGATACTGCAGAATAATGTTCAGGGGAGAGGTTTTTGTGGTCGATTTTCGAGTTTGAAGAGCTACTAAAGTTATCTTAGGGGTGACATATGTTTGAAATCAGCTGGGTTTGTGGAGAAATGTATAGTTGATAGGTACGTGCGTTTATTTGTGAATGACACCAATTCTTAGCGTACATTTTGACCTGAAATTGAATGGGCCGCTTCCTTAGATCGGCAGTATGGCTGACCTTGTTCCTTTACTCTTTTTATTTGATATTGGGTGTAGTTTTTTTTAACCTTCATTTTACCTTTGTTTTACTTACAATATCGGGTTCCTGTTGAGAAAATGGATCATTTGCTCAAATTAAATGGTACGCAAGTGAGAATTTTTTTTTACCATTCATAATATTATGTTACGTTAAGATTTTTAAACTGTCTTCATGGCTATAACTAACAGTTAATTTGGTATTTGAGTAGAAAACATTTTTGATGATGAGACTTTATAGCTCATTTATTTTACCGCTATTTGATAATCCTCTGTATCAATGGTTATGATGTTCAAACTGTTTTAGTGAAACTGTTTTTTGTGTTTAAAAAACGTTTCCTTCTCCAACCCTTCCTTCCTTCCTAAATCTTAATTCCCGTAATCCACTCAAGCTTTATCACTTTCATTCCTACTCCATACTTAATCATTCGTAAGGGTGAGTTCATTATGTCAGACAGGTAACTGCTTGTGTTATTTTAACTAATTATAGGGGATTTGGAGTGTAGGGGTTATGGGCTGTAGGGGTAATGGGCTATAATCTGTAAAACACTCTATTGGTAGTCATTTTGTGGCCATTAACATCAATCTGGTAAATTTTACTGACACCTATTATTATTTATCTTTGACAACAATAGACTGATGACATGTATTTTTTGTTTTTTTTATGTATTTGAAATGAAATGGAATAAAAAAAATAAATAGAGAAAGAAAGAAAAAAAAAGAAAGAAAAAAGAAGAAAAAAGTGTGCACACCTTTTGAAAAAAACACACAGAAAAACAAACTTTTACCTTTAGCAATATTTGTAATATCTTCAAAATTGACAAACCATCCTGAACAATAATGTATTACGAATTTGAAAAAAAATTGAAAGTTTTGAAACATAAAAGGCCCATATTTTAAAAAAGGTATATTGACCTTTTGTGTTTGGAAATGAAAGAAACCTGTCCCTCTATAAAAGTCCAGTTCGTTTCCATGAAAGCACAATAATTTTATATTAAAAACAATTAACAAGTCATAAGATAACACGTTTAATAGTGATTACCACCTTTTAAGTTTCAAAAAGATAACACAAACAGTTCTACTCCGGTAATGAACTAATTCACAAGGTGGATAACACATATTAGGTTAAAAAAGATGATAAAGATATGATAAACCCTTTTTAAAAAATTCTTATATGGAAACTAACCTTTCCCTGTGTCCAAATCCAACCATTTCCATAGAAACTAAAATGATAATTTAAAATCTTAAAATAAAAAGGCAGATGTATAATACACCTAAAGAGTTTCAGAAAAATACAATTAACAGGTTTTTAGCTTTACTTTGGAAATGGAACCTATCAGTCTTAATAACACATTTGAGTCAAAATCAAAGTTATCATTGAAAAAACTGATAATATCTTAAAGCAACTCTTCAGTAGTTGGTAGGTTACTTTAAATGCAACGTTTCAGAAGCATGAGATGTATGTTATAGCAACCTCCAGGTTTGATATAGATGGGACATCCTTATAGCATTAAATATTATTATAGTTCAGCAAATGATTTAAAACCATGTCATATTTTTGTGTTTGACAATGCACTTTTAGCCAAAAAGGCCCGAAATTCCAAATGGGTTTATAGCATAGGCAGTCGTCTGTCCCCATATGACGCTTCTCGAGACCCACTACATCTCCAAAGCTGACATTTTCGGGCAGGTACCTTGCACCTATCCCAAAACAAATTTCTGGTTGTGAAAAAGTGTGTCTGGAAGGGAGGTGTCCATTGGAACCTTGATCAAAAAGTGTTTGAGGTCTGATTACAGAGAAGCTCAATAGTTTTATAGAATGACAGTAACCTTACAAATATATGGTAGTGTATATTAAAATTTAACATTATTCTAAATGCCCATAAATTGAGAATCTTACTCATGTGTCTTCTGATATCAAATATATCAACAGGACTTGATTACAGTTGAAAATATCCCCAGCATGCCAATGAAACAAATTCCCTCCAGGATATATTATCTCAATGAATGAACATATCTCAAACATAGTCTTACACTCAGACTATGAAAAAAGTATTTATTCTGAAAACATCACCATTTTATTAAATATTGAATAGGAGACTGTAAGAAATGAACTTTTCATTTAAAAAAAGGCTCCTTTTCATTTCAATTTTGTTTACCTATTCCCGCCCATGCAAAAAAAGAGAGTTGAAAGTATGTTGTCAATTAATAGTTTGATGTCATTAGTTCAATCCATAATCATGACAGATGGTATAACACTATTTGGTTTGAGGTTTGTTTGATTACCTAAGCAAATCATTTTTTATTTTTTTTTTATAATTTTATGGTCAAGAAAAGACAGAATTTCTCTATTTCTCTGTTTCTGCAGTTTGATCTCAATTCTCAACACCGTGAAAATATCAAACAGGGAATGACATCATGTTCACAATAATAGGATATCACATCTGCTATCAACAACGTCGGCGCAAATGCTAAGTGACAACGGTATGATATCACAAGAACTCCCTAAGTTTTGAACTTATTAACTTTAAAAACCACTTTTTGTTTTAACACAGAAGCATATATAATAAATGGCATATTTTGTATTTACAGTGTAATGTCACTTATCTCTCATCGTATATATATTTTTCACTCGTACCTGCGCCACTTAAAACAATACTGGCTTTCCCGGTCGCTCGCTGAGAGATAAACTGTGACATTATACTGAAAACACTGAAGAATCCTCTATTTATTTGGCCTAAAAACACATAACTTCTTTTGAATCAAATTCTCATAACCAAAAAATTATTTCGCATTCAATAGATTCAAAGAAGTAAGCAAAGGGGAAAACATATTTGTTTTATAACCTTTTTTTTAAATCAAAGATATTTTCATTCATATTTTTATTTAAAAAAAAGCTCAGACGTTTAACTCCTTCTGCAGAAAATGGGTATCTTTAGCGAACAGACTAAACACAACTTTAATAACATTTTAATTTCTTATGTACAATTTTGTATCGCTTGCATCATATTAACACGATTAAAAAGCGTGCTAAAATTGACATCATGAATATGACTGTGCCACTTATATATAAACTTTATTTCAATAGAGTGATGCAAAAAGTATTCGGACGGTGACGTTAATTCAATACACATGCATGTTAATTTAGTCGACTTTAGCATAAATCATTTTCATAAAATAAGTTCTTGTTGGATCAATGTCAAAATTTTCAGCTCAGCTTGAAGTACATACTATAAATGACATTTTCTGAGGACAATCTAAATAATGTCATCCGATTTATCTACATGTGTATATTGAATTACACGTTTACCATAGATCGACATGTTAAATTTTTCACAACTATCTAATATGTTGATCTTATGTACTGTCATTTCCAAGATATAGAAAACAGAAAATTAAACATACATTATGAAAAACATTAAATCTATGTAAAAAATTCCATCGTTTATCAAAGAAACCACAGTCATTTGATTAAATTCACTAATAAGTATACATAGTTCTGAAAACATCAACATGATGACCGATTGGATTTAAAAACAAAATTAATGACAGTATATATATATGATGATATGCGTTAAATTCAAATGATCTTCTTGTTGAGATGATTTTTAATCAAGCTGAAAAGTTGCATATTGATTCAAACAGAAATTATTTCATGATAATTATCTGTGTATGTACACGTAATTGACATGTATAATTTATGCTAATATATCGATATACTTAAAGTGATTCTTATATAATTATTTATAGGAGCTGGTATCGGTTGAAATTCAGTTATTGTGTTGACAAATTAATGTCTATGAATGATTGTGTTAAAGAAGTATGATTGTTTGTAGTGAGTAATTATAAATGCTCACAATTCTGTTTTCAGTCAACTGCTTGAGAAGGGATGAGATGGGGAGGAGAGAGTTGTACATGTACATGACAAAATACACCATATGATAATATAAATACTTAAACATATTTTACAGTTTTGTTTTACGTCGAAGCTGAAACATTTTACTTATTGAAGCGGCTAAAGATTTTCCGAGCTGATCATTTTGCAATATATAAATTACTTTGTCTGTTGGGTTTAATAATGGAAAGTCACTGTTTAAGACTGTAGCATGCTTCCATAGTTCTGAAAGGATATCCGTATATAGATGACATTCTCCAAGGAAATGAATTTCATTTTCCACCACATATGAATCACACATTTTACACAAGCGATCATGCAACGGGATCGGCGGTCGGTTAAATCTGCCAAGCTCCACTTCTAAGGGCAGCGTTCCACATCTCAATTTCGCTAACTAATTACGATGTTGACGATTAGACACTTGATTGAGATACAGTTCAGCATTAGGACTAGATTTAAACATTCTGTATGTCCACAGCTTGTTACCGTTAACTAAACCTCTATCGTTCCATATCCCGTACCACCACTTTTCGGTATCCAATGTAATTAATCGGTCCTTAAGCAGTAGGAAATCCTGTGAAGTTAGATTTTTAATGTCTACTATATATATTCAGCTGAAGGGACTGCAACCAAGTTAAGATGGTATTATACCAGGATTTACGGTACCTTATTGACCAGTTGGTAACAGTGCTCACGAGTCTGCCTGTATCGATATCAGATAATCTCTTCCAAAATCTCAACACTTCTATACATTGCAACGTTAATGATGATAACCACCCCATCTCGCCTCTCACTGCCATGTTTGGGGTTTTACCTCCTACACCAAGAAAAAACCTGCATGCACGGATATTGTTAAAACACCTGAATTCATTGAATCCCCATATAGCGGCGCCGTACGTCAGGATTGGTTGGACAAGGGTACCGTAAAGTGTGTTAAAAACTTCCACTGACATTCCTCCAACAGATTTGAAGGTATACACTTATCTATCATGCATCATGTATTTTCCGACATAAAACGATTAAGACTCAGTAATGGTCCATACATATTCAACACATAGAATTCAGATAGTTAGAGTACAGTGATAATGATGAGTAACATGATTGTTTTTAAAAATTAGATACATTTCAAGATTTGATGAAGCATCGACATAAATAATAAGTTGATTTCTTTCCCTTTTTCATTTGTGTAAGTTGTCTTTTCTTTTTCCAGAAAGCTGACGAATGGTGCTGTGACGAAACGAAGACACACAGGACCGCGTATTCTTGTTATTTTAAGGCAGAATAAACAATTATGTAATCTTAATCCCTAGCTGTCTGTTGTTTCTTGTTCAATTTTGGTTGCTTTGACTAATCCCATGTTGCTACAGCTAACCCGGAAGATATAATATCTATCTTTTAGAGATACTAACTTTTAGAATTGAGATTGAGATTGCTACTGCTGAGAAAGAACGTCATTTATCGACGTTGAATTGAGATTGTATTATGGTTGCATATGAAATTTGCGGCGACGTCGATGTATTGTCGTTGAATCGACGTCTTAACAACGATTTTGATACGACGTTGCATCAACGTTGGTGCAACGTCGTATCAACGTAGATGCAACGTCGAACCAACGTAATTGCAACGTCGAATCTACGTTGATGCAACGTCGTAGCAACAACGTTGTTGTGAGTGACAGTTGGGTCACTTAACAGGTGAGCGACACTAATTCGCGTAATCTAGACGAGGTGAATGACAGTCGAGTCACTGACGCGATACACCTAAGTAGAGTAGTGTAAGAACTAAGTCCTGACACTAAGAAGCAACCCTTCCGATAGCTAATTACTCCAAAAACATCAAGAGTGTAAACTCACAAAAACGTAGACGACGAGACGCTTAAGTGAGGAACACGCAAGGCTAGACGAGGGAGGCTATCGAGAGTGTTGAATACCAGAGGCTCCGAACCCGAAGGGTGCGAAGTCAATGTCGACTACTGGCTAGACACTGGCGAACGAGGCGAATGGCCGAAGGTGAGTGACAGGCGAGTGACTGGCGAGGCGAGACAATGGCGAAGCTAGTCACAGGCGAGACGAGGCGAGTCAAGTCGAGTCGAAAAGCCGAAGGCGAGTGACTGGCGAGGCGAGTCGAGTCGAAGGCCGAAGACGAGTGACAGTCGAGTCACTGACGAGTCACTGACGAGTCACTGACGAGTCTTGACGAGTCGAAGGTGAAAGCCAACTGAAGCAGACGACGAGCTTAATTAATTCACAGAAGAAAATAAAAGCTGTAGTTTTGAAAAGATTGACCCCTGGTCACTTCAAAGAGCTGCCAAAATTGTGACATTTTACCACGAGGTATGAAATCAGATTATGTTATGGAACACTAGACTGTCTTGTTATAATGCAAATAAAAAATGCAAACTAATCGGTCGAGTTTTCGCGTTGATACGATGCTTCAATTAAAGTCATGGCAAATTACATGATATTTGCGCTGACAGACACAAGTAAGTGAACAAACTTTAGGTATGCAGCTGTCTGTTTCTACGTTCTTTTTGTTCCTTGTTACCAGATGATATTACTTAATAAATGTGAACACCGTTCAAAGGAATTATATCTTTATCTAATAAATCCCTGTGTACCAAATTAATTCACTAAATACATAAAGTTACTTACATTTTCATATACGAGTGACTTTGGAATTTGATGTTTTCAACAATACGAGAAGCTTAAGTTTATGGATACACAACTTTTTACTACATTCATCTTCAATGTCAGTTTACATTCAAAAGGATGTTCTTCAATTTATTTTCTTGGTCCTCTAGGACCTACTTGTGACAATTAGGTACGATAAAGATAAAGTAGATTCACTGACACTTTATCCTTGCGACACGGTGTTTTCCCCTCGAGAGACAATATAAGAAATGTGTCTATCTAAATTGATCTGTGAAGTTATAAATATTTACCGCCTAAATAATTCGTACAACTTTAAGAAGAACACACACAAAATCACACACGTGCCTTTTGAGAAATAAATCAGCCATATGTACATTTGATATTGTATACGACTCAAGGGTGAGATTTCATTTATCCCCCAAAATCAAAACAAAAAACTCAAATTTCACGCACATTTCTTCTAACGATTATAAATCAGTCATGTACAATTAATGTTGTATAAAACTCAAGCTCTCAGAGTCAGGCAACTATCGCCAGCATTTCAAGATGGTCGTGTGGTAAGCTGTTTGTACAGTCAATGCTGGCGATAGTTGCCGAATGGTCGTATGGTAAGCTGTTTGTACAGTCAATGCTGGCGATAGTTGCCTGACTCTGAGGGCGTGGGTTCGAATCCCGCATGGGACTCGGCCCGAAAACGTACAAGAATTTGTACTATTCAAGGTAGTGTTATCCCAAATATAACCATGTTATATTTCTTCACTATCTAAATGGCAAGTATTTCTAAGTCTTGCTTTATCTTAATAAGACAACGAGGCCCACAGGAGGAGAGGAGAGTGTCTTATTAAATTGATATTGATCTCACTATAGAACGTCACAATTCAGTAATAATTAATAGTTTCTCATTTATCGTCTGTTTCATTGTTTAATTAAGCTATTCTTTTATAATGAAAACAACATTTGGATTTAAACAAATCGGAGGTAAGAGGTACATTAAAATTGTTCCTGTCATTGTAACATACAAATGTAGTCGTATTAAGAATTACATGCGAGAAAAAAACCCGTAAATACACGATTTGCGTTTCTAAAAGGGTCATACACCGATTTGCTTTTATGTTAAAGGTTCATCCATTGTGTTGTTGGGGATCACATATTCCAAATGTTATGAATGATGTTACTTTATAGAAAAGTACCGACTGTTACCAAAAACTACGATTTTCATGATAGTCGACTCAGTATAATGACGATATGAAGGTAAAAGTAGTGATTTCTGATCGAAAACCGGACAATGCATCGCGATTGACGCGCGCCAATGAGTCAAACGTAATTTTGGAATCTTATTTATAACACTCAAACTGACAAATTTGAATTGATAATGTTTAATAGGTCATATAACTACTGTGCACGTAAATGGGTCGTGCAGTTTCGGTTTCTACACATGCATAATGATGTTACTCGATTTTAATTGGGAAATAGTAATTATGATATATTTGGCGATTGGGGATAAATATGCAAGCTGGGTGAATTTATTTGTACTGTAAACATCACATATGATGTGTTGGAATGTATTTAAGCCAAGTCAAATTTTATGAAACACAATGGATGCACCTTTAACTACATGTGTATACATGTGATGATATAAGACGGAGACGAATCAATGTCATGTGAACTTTACATTAGACAACATTCACCAGTCAAAATACTTGCCAAATAACTAATGTTGGAGATTTCTTGACCATATGAACCAACTTGATAATAATAATGACTTATGTGCATTAGATGCAGCGGGAACTGAGTTGTTTAGAATCAAAATAATACCCTTGGATAGCACATTTCTGACCTTATTACCTCATTAGTGCTTAGAAATCATGGGTGTTGAATTGATAGAAATAGCTATGTTTGAATTAGCGGCTAATCATATTTGAACGGACATTAACTTTCCTTAACAAAGGTCTTCTATTCAACACATTTTTTATGGTAACTATTTGTTTAGCCTTATATGATATCATTAGTATAAGCATGTTAATTTAGTGTAACTTGGATAATTTCATGAATGTATTATTCGTAGGACGCTATTCAAATAGTTCATATTTATGAAGAATCATTTTGGCTACAACCTTATAAAAAAAAAATTATTATGCGAGGAAGTGTGTCATATGACTTTTACGAAACGAGTGTGAATTTTTGTATCACCCTAGCGAGAGCGAGGGTTATAATACATTTGCACGAGTTTCGTAAAAGTCATATGGCGCACTTTCGAGTGTAATAATTTCTTTATTACACATTTTATTCCATTTGATTTGCGTTAAAATAGTCAGGAAACGGCCCACTTCCCTTGCGACGGCAAGCTATAGTGCCGTCACGAACAATCGTTTTATGACGTCATACACGACGAAAAGCGGGAAACCGCGGTGGAACAATCGTTGCTAGGCAAATTGATATATGCACATGTCCTCGTATAAAAATATTAACTCAGTTATGTTCAACCATATGGGTAATAATTTCTGATACATTTCCTATTTATTTGAGGAATGACAACAATTATACATACATAGTTGTCAAAAAGGTGTATCTTTATGATACGTTGCAGATTACGTAGTCGTCGAACATGATTTGAGTTAAACCAGAAGTCATTTCATGAAATTTAATTTTGAAACACTAAATTAACATACAAGTCTATGGATATTACGTGGAACGTTTTAAAGAATAACGGCCATGGTTGCATGCATACAACTGCCGAAATCGTAAACTTAATTTCAAGTGGGCAAACATATGTCATTATAATACAAAACAGCCGATTATATAATTCAATCTTTAATAATTACCTAATTCAAAACTTTCTTACAAATTGAACTAAATATCCAATTCACATTGGTAAACTTGATAATGGTAAACATAATTTTAGTAAATAAATAATAAAACTTATTAAATGAGATGCATGTCTTCATAGATGGGAGAAGGTTACCTAAGTTGTATAATTTGTTCCGGAATAAAACATGTTTGAAATTACATCAATCAAGATAATGTAACTTTAAACATTTAAAATGACATCCCGTGTTTTTCATAAATATTAATATGTATTAAAATACCATATGTGCTGATTTCAATTCAAATTTCACTCAAATTTTGCATTCTCATCCCCAATCTCCAAATATAAGATATTTCCTTGTTTCCAGTAAAAACCCAGCAACTTCCTTATGCATGTGTAGAAACCGAAACTACACGTCCCATTCACAGTAGTCATGTGACCTGTTACCGATCCATATTTATCTTTTGTTTTATTAGTTTCTAATAATACCTCTGACTAATTGACCCGCCCCAGCCGCGGTGAATTGTCCAGTTTTCAATAAGAAATCACACCTTTTGCCTATATATCGTCACCATACCGAGTCGACTATCATTAAAACGGTAAGTCTCGACAACATTCAGTACTTCTCTATTAAATAACACCATGTATAACGTTTGAATGACACCCGATGACACTAAAAAGCTAGGTGACGCGAGGCGAGTTGAGATGAGTTTGGGGTATCAGATCCGCTCCCACTCTTTCCAAGATATATGGTAGGGAATATCAAAAGTGTTGACCGATATTGTGACAATGACAAAGTCGACGCGTCACTTTTCACTATGAACATGTAATGTCGATCACTAATACATGATTGACTGTATGTTCATTCCAAGCCGCGATGCGGCGTGGCTTATTGGTAATGGGTCTGTGAAAGTGTTCATGGGAATTGTGGGTAATTTAGATTAAAAAGTTGTATTTTTAATCTTGATATTGGAGACAAATTTCATTACATTTTATATGTATGTTATTCGCAACACACAACAATAATTAAGTTTTAATTTTAAATCAAGTTACTATGTATTTAATATTGTTAATTTGTATATTCTGTCAAAATAGAATTCTATACAATGAGGCGAGGGAGACAGTTTGAGTCTCTACATTGGACACAGATATGACCTAGATATATTTATGGGTATGGTGTAACCCGCTCGGGCTTTTTGGGGTCGCGAGTTAAGAGCCTCCAAGATAACAGCATTGCAGTAAGCGTGAATAGTGTATGTTTTGCTCTGAGGGTGTGTTTTATGGAGAATGGGGAAGTAACTGCAGTCGGTCATTACTTCCCGCCTCAAGAGCTGTTGGATGCGAAGAGATACAACGACAAAGCAGTTACCTTCACTGGAAAAATAGATAAAGAAAAATTCTACAACATCACAATATTAGACTGATGGACAGAGTCCACTCTGTTTTGTATATTCGATACCTTTAAAATCTGATGTTCATAAGAATTTGATTTTGCATCGTACAATGTGCCTGCATATTTTTATATGACTGTATGACTTTGTATGACTATACTGTGAGGTATACAAACTATAAAATAAAATAAATTATTGTCATTGGCTCTGTAGCTCATCAGGAAATGCATGATTGCATATAGATTTAAAATCGAAGTTCTTAACAAATCCTTTTGCATGCTTTATAGTGTAAGGTAGTTAATCATATAAACCAAAGGTCACACAAATTTATGACTATTAGTTAGACAATCAGGCCTTAACAGGTACAATTTGTTATTCATATATCACATACTGCATGATAGGAGGTTAATTAAATTAAATGAACAGTTAAAAGGCAATTTGTGCATAATTACTTGCATGTGCATATATTATCTAACTACCTAGTCTCAACTCAACGGTATTATTAGCAGCTCCGACTAAGTCGGAGCTGCTATCAGTTTTTGTGCAGTTTCCATCGCCGTCGCCCCCGCCGCCGCCGCCCCCGCCGCCGCCGCCGGCGCTTTTTGTATTGGCTATAACTTTTATCCTTATTAGGTTTTGAGAACTCATATACATAACTTCTTACTTATACCCCTGGGGAATTTTTTTTACATGTTCACATTCAAGTTCAAAGGTCAAGGTCACGAGTTCTGAAATCGCTAAAAAAATCCTTGTAAACACGATAACTTGAAAAATATTTGTGCTATCAGGCTCTTCTTTGGTGTATATCAACTATGGAGAAAGGCCAAGATTTGAAAAGGTTTTCGCTAACATCCGTCAAAGGTCAAGGTCATAGAGAGGTCACAACTTAAGCATGCTTTTGCGAATATGTCTTATTTCAACTATTAACACTTTGAATCATTATATGATTGTGATACACAATGAAAAGTGATCACTGATTGTGTGACCTTGAATTTTAAAGGTCAAGGTCACGAGATATGGTCATGCTGACTAACTGACTGACTGACTGACTGGTCCCTAAGTAACTTTTTTCCATGAAGATATTAACAACTCAGCTTAATTTCTTTCTTATACACCTGGTGAATGATTTTGACATGTTCACATTCAAGGTCAAAGGTCAAGGTCATGAGTTCTGAAATCCCTGCAACAATCCTTGTAAACATGATAACTTCAAACTTTTTTGTGCTATTAGGGTCTTATTTGGTATATATGAACTATGGAGAAAGACCAAGATTTGAAAACGTTTTCGCTAAAATCTGTCAAAGGTCAAGGTCACAGTGAGGTCGAAACTTAAGCATGCTTTTGTTAATATGTCATATTTTAACTATGAACACTTTGAGTCATTGCATGATTATTATACGCGATGAAAAGTGATCATTGATGGTGTGACCTTGAAGGTCAACGGTCAAGGTCATGAGTTATTGGTTAAGGCCACGTTAATCCTTTGATCAAATTTTGAAAGAAGAAATAGGTTTTAAGAACAAACTTGTGAAAAGTGACCCCAGTGATGATTAGTAATAACTCGAATAATGAACAAACTTTTGTTAAAAAGAATTCCCATTTTATTGATGCTGACGAGAAGGCGGAACAGGGAAAGGCGATACCCTAAGTTTCGGAGCTGCTCTGCTTTTGCGGTGTCCCGCAAACGCTAATCTAGTTTTATAAGCATTACTATCTATATCAATGTCATTTTCATATTATTGTAATAACCACTCATTAAGTAGAATAACAGATTAAACTTACATCTCTATGATTATCATACGTATAAATTGACACACGTTTGCAAAAAAAAGTTGAGTGAGGTACAAACTATCAAAAAATATATCAAGCAATAACATGTTATTTCTCCAAACAAGTTTGGAGCCCTATGGTCATATTTCACCCAATTTGTTGTACAAGGGTTAGAAGTGCCTGCATAATCCATTTTGTTTTGTATGTTGTATAACTGTACAATTTCATATTTGTTTACAGTTATTTCATAAGGAATTAGTTATACCCAGCTACGAAATAGTCGGGGTATATAGTAGTCAGTCAAAGTCCTTCTGATCTTTGTTCCACTCATGACTTCAATACTATTTGTTGGAATGTATCGAAATTTGAGACATGTTAATCTTTATGATGTGGAGGTGTGCCTTGGGGATGTAGCTCAGTTGGTAGAGTGTCCGCTCATCACCCGGAAAACTGGGGTTCGATTCCCGGAAGTTTGATATATACCAAAAGACGTAAAAAGATGGGAGTTGTTGCTGCCTTGCTTGACACTCAGCACAGAGGACAGAACAACGCTTGAACTGGCGCTGCACAGTGGCTGCCGGGTGCGTAAAGCACAAAATGAATTTCCTATGTACTTCGTATTGAGGACAGTAAAGAGTTATTATTATTATGTTATTATCATTGGCATTATTAAGCAAATTTTATTAGTTTTCCTATCGCTCAAAACTCTCATTCCTCTTTTTCATTTGAGTATGTATAGAAAACGGTGGGTATATGAGTGAACTTTACTCACTAAGTCTATTCTTTTGCGTTGTACAATGTGCCTGCATATTTTTCTATGACTATATCACCTTATGTACAAAGACCACTGTTTTACATGTTGATTTAAGTGTTTGACATTGATTTTAAAAACAAATACATATACTTTTCACATTCTCCACTGGTAGTGGACTAGTAAACTCAACAATGAACAGCATTATCTAACTTACTAACCTCAACACAACAGTATAATTATATAACGATTACTATTGCATGAAGATATTAAACAGTTCCAGTGAAATCTCATATATCCTACTTTAACTAATCTGATGACAAAGGCTTATTATTCCTTGCTGGCAGAAAATTATTACATTTGATTTTAAATAAAATTATCAATATATTTTCTTTACATGATGTGTTCTTTTCAACCAACATATATTGTTTATCCTTATAGTCAAAGTTGTCATACTTAAAGTCTGCTTAGAGAAAGTTGTAAATTTACAAGTTTGCGGCGTGTTTTGATCCTTTGGATCAATGTTTTCTTGAACTCATTCCATTTAATATGTAACCACCAGAGTATGATTTTAATATCGTCAATCTGAGTTATACTTAAGGGACATAATCATGTTGGTGGGGTCACATATATGTCCAATGTTACAATTTGTGTTATTTAATTGAGAATTATCAACTTTAACCGAAAATAACCAGTTTAAGGTAAATTAGTTCAGGATAACGAAAATACAACCATTCAAAGTTGTGGTTATGATCAAAAACCGGACAATGGACCTTGGCTTTTTGCAGTCATTAAGTCAAACGTAATTTTGGAAACTTAACATATAGATGTTTCTAAAATACTTGTTATATGTATGTGATGAGCGTACACAGATGAAGTCACAGATAACGCATTGTGTGAGTTATGCGCCCTTTGTTCTGTGACATCATAGACAGACAACGTCATAAAGATCCACGATGATCACTGTATAGTGTGAAACCGGTCGGGAATTCAAACATTTTCAGCCTTTGTTTTATATATGTATAAACCCCATCCGGTCAATCCTGTATACTGTACACTATAACTTCCCATTAATGTTGTCATTTTCATCATGATTCCAATTCTCATCCTTGTCAGATATTTTTGTTTTTAAAAATACTTTATGTCGTCAGACCGTTCTATTTTGTTTATTTTGTCTGACTTACTGAATGGAAAGTTTAAAAGGAGAAAAATCATTTCTCAATGGTTACTTTTTACTATATTCATCTTGCCCAATTGCCTCTGCTTTACAAGTTTGTTATGTATTTTTTTCAATTTCATATTTATTTATTTTGTTTTATATTATTTATAGTATTTTCTGTAACAATGCATCGTAAAGATATATAGACTGGATGTATGCATTATTTTACCTACATTGTATATACCTACGTACTTCACATGTGTACATACATGTACCTATGACACTTTAAGAAACTGTCAGCCTGTCTGTATATTTACACTTAATTTATTTTAATATCTACCATCAAAGTGTCATATTGGGCTATGTATGGTTCTGTCTGTCTTTAACGACTAAACGCTCGAGAATGCAAAGAGGAAATTGAGCAATAGTTTCTAGTGCACCTTAACTTGACACGGAAATATTTCCACTACTTGAACGTTAAGAATATCTCTCTCACTTGACAACAGCCATTTTGTAGTATGGATTTAAAAAGTATAGACTTATGATAAATTTTAGAAACGGCCGAACATTATAAACTCACGTCTCCAATAAGAAGTAACTCTGTCGTACAATTATAAGTTTCACATTCTAATAACACTTCAGAGGACCGATGATCCATATTGAAACAGTAATTGTCTAACCTGCGTTGCCCAGGTATTATAACCTCAACTAATGATCTTAACACTAGGTAATATTGATGGGGAAGTCTGTTTATAATTTAATAAATCTTGGCATGTACACATGCTGTAATGGGAGTGTACCACATTCACCAAGAACCATACCATTTAACGTAGTTTTTTAAAACCCTTATATATTGATTAAATAATTTGATTTGCACAGCCTCTATCAAATTTAGTTTCTAGTTGAGTGTTCCCCAAATTTCCGACCCATAGCAAGGAATGGGTACAATCATTGAAACAAAAATAAATCAGTACAATTTATGTTACCAATTTTCTTCTGAAAACTATATATTTAAGGACATAATAGCTTTACAAGCCTGGGATGCAAGACATGTCTGGGCTTTACTCCAAATTAGCTTGGGGGTGAACATTAACCCCAAATACATATAGAAAGAAACTGTTTCAACCGCTGAACCATCATTGAACCATTTCTCATAACTACGAAGGGGTTCCCAATGTCTAAAATCCATAATCTTAGCTTTATTTAAATCTACTTTCATTTCTGTACTATTACAAACACTTTCTAAAACATTTAATTTCATTTGAAGCAAATCACAAGTGCCAGACAATGCCGAAATGTCATCTGCAAACATATGTGCACATACAATGTGGAAAAATTGTTTTACAAAAAGTCCATGACCACCCTCTAATTCCAATGTCTTATAAAGATTATCAATAAATATCAGAAAAAGCTGTTGGCTTAGAATACACCCTTGCCTTATTGAAAGAAATTGCCAGATATCCCAGACCTATACAAAGAGTCTATGAGAAAATAATGTCTAAGTGTATAAAAGGCTTTCGAAAAGTCTATGGAGAAGCAGTAAAATCTTCTCTTCTCTTTGCAACATTACTTTTGAATAACAGCTTGAATCAAAATTACGTGACCAACGGTGGAATGGTCAGCTCTAAACCCAGCCTGGGCCTCATTCAATGTGTTATGTTAATCACACCAAAGTTATAGTCTTCTGTTGAGAACTGAAGTGAAATTCTTACAAAGAGTGTCCATGAGTGAAATGCCCCTGTAAATATATTTGTGTCATGTTTATCATCTCATTTGTGTAAAGGGCATATGCTGTGTTGCTCTATCTGTATGGGAAATGACCTCTATTTAGAATATAATTAGGAATAAATGTAAGTGGTTTGATAATATTATGATTTGTTGCTTTGAAAAACTCTAGTGTGGTTAGACCATCTGGTCAAGGTGTCGTGTTGTTTGACAAATTTGAAATGCATGCTAGTACACTCAACCGCAAAAGAAACGTCACCATATAAAGATAATTCAATCCACACCGAAGAAAAGATACACCCTGTCTTCAGAAGCAAACTAAACTGGGCGGTATTTATCAAACAACTAAGTTACAGACTTAAGTTGTTTGATAAATACCGTCCCTGGATTTGAAATTTCAAAACATTATTTGTTCGTATTTCTGAGAAATCCATGTTTTAAAAAAGCGTTGTTTTGAATCTCCTTAACTAGACATGATCGGAGAGTCAAAAGGGGCTTTAATGGCTTCTTTTATGACGTCCTACAGTAAAGACGCGTCAACAAATTTAAGTCCAAGAAGAATATTTATGTCGATAAGATCTACTTTTGTTATAATTTCTACATTTTATTAATCTTAAAGTTAGATGCCAAACATTCTGGCCAAATAACATTATGAAAAACCGATTTCAACACCGCAAGAGTACTTGAACAGTTATACAAATTAAAATGTTATACCCTGATCTATAAACTTACGGGTACTTCTTTACAAATCATGTACCTATAAAAACATTCAAAATCCTCTTTCTCCAGCAGCATTATGTTTGTTTACACCATTGAAAGTATGTTGACGTTTCTTTTGAGTTTGAGTTATTTCATGTTCTGTTATTGGTCGGTTTAATGTACTGCAGTGGGAGGTATAATATAAAGTGTGTCACCCACTGTTTATGTGTGATTTTGTTAGATATACCCTGTGAGACCCCGTTTTCCTTACATATTTTTCAAATAGTTTAGGATCCCTTCTTGCATCTATTAGTTTTGTTTCTGTTTACCATGGTATTCATGTCTTTTCCTTGAAAATGTTTTTTTTTAAAAATGGATATTAAATTTCTGAACAGTGACCTGCCTGTATTAGTGTCTCTGTGTGAGCTAAAGCTCTCAACTTGTACAATGACCCAACAAAACCTCGACTTTCTCAGTCTGATTGTAATCGACCGTTTGCCGAGGAAGAAGAGTTGCAAAATAGTCCATCTACCTGGATACGAACTCATATCGTTCGGAAGTTTCCTCGCAAAACCGCCTGATAACAGCCCGTAGACTCCCATGTTCTGACGCAATTCAGTTAACCAATCACAAGACCTCCAACAAAAGCTTTCGGTGCGAGAAGCTAGGGGCAGAAAACTCCAAACTGCCGTCTGTCCGAATGCTTTCAAAAAGGCGATCGTTTAAAACTGTGATGTGTGATTGGTCAGCTATTTGACTGGGTTTCGTCTGCGCTAAACTGGTACTGAACACGCGCATATACGGGGTGTTCTCATACCTTGTGGCGAGGAATCTACATAACCTGTTCGTATCCCGGTAGAGGCATTAGTTTGCAAAGTTAATTTTCAATCAGACTGTCTACTTCCTGATAATGTTATATTACCTTATTTGCAGATAGGTACATAGCATCATGGCAGTGCAGCATGCTGGACCTTCTTCTAAATTTGCAATACTTGTACTACTGCTGTTGTCAAGTAAAGCTGAACAGGTATGGTGTTTACCTTTTATATCCGACATACGATCAGACATAGTTCATAACAATGTACGTGAATAGATTCAATTGTGTAATTTGAGAGATGAACATTTGATCTTAAAGGTGCATCCATTGCGTTGATTTGGGTCACATATGCCAAATGGTGTTATTTTATCGAGAAGTACTGACTGTTGCCGAAAATTAACATTTTAGATCGAAAACCGGACAATCCACAGCGTCAAACAGCAAAAAAGACAAAATTGTGATATATTTGTCGGTTGAAATCAGCACTTATAGTACGTTGGAGCGTATTAAAGCCGAATAACATTTTATGAAAAACAATGGGTTCATCTTTAAGAACTTATTGATGAATACAATCAGATTGTCAGTATGAACCCTGGTGGTCTTCACAAGACAGATACTGCATGTAACTAATTCACTGAGAGCACTTGTAGAGCACGTGCAGCGCACTGATGTTATCCCCTCGCATAGCAATTGAAAGATTTACATTTAATACCTTTGATTCAGTGTAAATATTAAGTATCAAAACATATCTAAATCTTTCATCGGTTAATAGGTGAGATAAAACCGGCTTTGATTTGTAAATTAAGCCCTTGTCCTCGGGAAAATGGGTCGGGTATAATATCCCTCCCAATTGTGCCTTCTCTGGTGACATACTTCCCAAATATAAACTTGAAGCCGTGTTTTATCCTTTCTATCATATATAGACGTGTTTATGTTTCTTTTATAGGTAGATCGTGATCTGCAGAGTGCGACATGTAGTATTACTAGTAAAGATGTCCCCTTATCCCAATACTTGTGGGATCAAACCGAAGCGCTGAGACAAAGTATTCTCCAAACTCACTTCGTGAAAGGCATTGGCGATGGAACTCTCAATCCAACAGCCTTTGGTAATTAATGTTGAACTGATCCGCGACGCCGTTGTAAAAGCGACATTTGCCATTGACACGTCATAATGATAACATAAACTTAAGATAAACGTTTTCTCGTTTAATGTGTTTTGCTCGTCATATGCTACTTGATTTTGTGAAAACCATTGATCATAAACATGCTGATTAATAAAGACCAAATCAGAGACAAATACCCAAAATAGTTCTTTTGTGTTATTTATTCGTAGGACAGATGCTAATTAACAAGACCCTTAAGTGTCAAATGCCTAGATCTTTGGAGTCACTCGGTCGACTAGGTCGCTGACAGATGAGTTTTCATTGGTTAAGAAGCAAGGATACAGAATGACGTTCCCGTTTTCCCTTCTTGGGGATTTGCCTGGAGTCTTGAAATTCAGGCCATGTAGAACAGAAGTTAGGATCGGGAATCTGAAAGGAGAAACCTCTGTGGAAAAAGAAAGGAAAATATAAGGAATGTCTAAGAAATTTATTTGCCTAAAAGGTCTAAAAAAGCAAATTTTCCCATTGTTTCTTTTTTTTTTTACAGAATTCTTTCTTTTCAATTCTTCAGGTGGGTACATGGTACAGGATGCAGTGTATCTATACTTGGCCAAGAAATCCATCGATATTGCAGCAAGAAGGGCAACAGAGGGAAATCTGAAGACATTTCTTCAAGAGCAATCAACCAATTATGAAGGGTAACGTAAAAATACAAAAAACTCCATTAGCTTTTTCATACAACATATCACGACAATCCAATGAAATTTGGTTTGAACGCGCGTCAATAGAATCTGACGTCATATTAACATAATTTACTTTTTTGCATTAAACGTACTAGACAGCAACAAGCATTTCCGAGGCATGTAGTTTGGTTAGTTTCACAAGTCGCCATAGCAACGCATGCTTTTCTCCTGCAAGTTACTCTTGTCTCACATTGCTGAATATCGCGATCATCACGTTTCTAATTATATATAAATGTCTTCTGAATATACAAATTATTTATATTTTACCCGTTAAATGATATGTTTATTGTGATAATACCATCAATATATGGCAAATATATTATGTATATATATTCTTATTAATCATGAAATTCAAGTAAATACCTCCATGGGGAAACATACATTTTAATATCTGTAGGAAATACATAATTGAATGAAATGGTAAATAAATAAACGTAAACAATTATATATTTCAATTTATTTAAGTTCTCATAAACTTTGTTTTTCTTTCGTGTATTTGTTTATAGTGTGTGAGTTAGACCATATTGCTTTTCACTTGAAAAAAATAGACTTTATCAATATTTTGACTGGAAAACACATTTACTAATTAGTGCGATTCCCTGCCTATTTTGAGTCGAAAGTCAAGTGTATATATTTCAACGAGACAGATTTTAATTTTCCTATATGTTTATCAACATACTCGATGGCTCTTTAAACAGTTGGATATATAAAGGATACTAAACAACATTTCATTTAAGGACGATTGCTGAGGGTATTAACGTTTTATTATTGATTAACGTTATCTATAGTGCTGACATGTGATGAAAACGTTTGGTTTGGCCTGATATGGATTTGAAAGAAAATCGGTAGATCGCTGCTGTTACTGCTTTACTCTTATAGGTTTGGTTGTGTTTGGTTCAGCTACGTTTAACCTACGTTGTACTTACGATATCGAGGCTCGGCCTTATGCTAACGGTTTTTGGACTTTCATGAGCCCAAGAGCCACACTGACGAACATTGTTTTAAAGGTACATCCATTTTGTTGTTTGGGGTCACATATGCTAAACGTTATAAATTGTGTTATTTTATCGTACTGACTATTGCCGAAAATTGCCAGTTTGATCTTAGTCGGCCAAGTATACGACCGATATAAAGGTAAAAGTATCGATTTCTGATCGAAAACCGGACAATACACTGCGTGAGGCGCGCGTCAATTTTGAAACTTATTGACAACAGACTAAAAGAAAACTTTAAGTAGATAATGTTTAACAGGTCTTATAACTACTGTGCATGTAAATGGAACCTGTAGTTTCGGTTTCTGCACAAGCATAATTAAGTTGCTTGATTTTAATTGGAAACTATTAATCATTATATATTTGGCGATTGGGGGTGACTATGGAAGTTGATTGAAATTATTTTAACTGATATCAGCACATATTGTATGTTGGCATATATTAAAGGCAAATAACATTTTATGAAATACAATGGATGCACTTTTAAGAGAGTAACAGTATTCTGGAGTGGCTAAACATTTCTCACTGTTTCGAACTAGAAGACGCCTTTAAAACTGAGTCAGCACTGAGAAGTGCTTGACTTTCGTTGGTATCCACAGATGGACGAGTGTAAGAAACAGTTGAACAATTGTTTTTAAACACTTTACAATATTTTTAAAGATGCCGAATATTTCTCTGTTTCAGTTACTACAAGGATCTGTTCAAGCAATGGCATATTGATAACGCTACTGCCATTCAGCTTGGGGATGCATGCAAGGCCTATACAGACTACGAACAATCCGTTGCATCAGACATGGACACCATCTACTTCATAGTCTCAATGATCCCGTGCATGAAACTCTGGCCATGGCTTGGTGCAGCGATCCAAGAGGTAAGAGATTCTAAAACCACGATTTCTGAAAACTTGTGTTGTTGAAAATGTTTTGAAATGGCTTGATGGACAACTCCAAGGGGTGACTACTGAATTCTTAAAATCTTTTTAACACATTTTGTTTCGCCATGATTAACTGTTCCAGTAAGAAGTGTTGCTAAAACCAAACAAACAACGTTTTCCCCCTTTTTAAATGTCCATTAACGCTTTAGAGAGAATTTTCCATTATTTTTATTACATTCGTACAGCAACCCTTTTTACACTTTGAGCAATGTGACAGTATACAGTATACATTCGAAATAATAAAATGTGTTCACAATTAAATCCCGCCATGCAATTTTTACTTTATACGCAACACCGTTGTTATCACTCCGGATAATTGGTTTGTGTTATAATATGTTTAACCCTCTAAATATAAATGACATAAACTATCATTATAAATGGGAAATTTGAAAACTTTTTTTTTGAAAAAAAAACGGCTTCAGCGCCTTTAATAATAATTGAATTACGTAAATATATAATACAATAAGTATGACCTATAGCTATGCTTTGAATACAATATAACACCGGCTCCAATAATTTCGTCCAAAATGAATCTATCAGCTAAAGCCCCTGTCACATTTCTGCATATTCTCATTCCTTATGAGTTGCGTTTTGATATTTCTTTCATACGCAGCCGTACGCAATATACGCCGCTCATTG